>OZ005648.1:78313023-78963023 GCA_963930645.1 Salticus scenicus | reverse complement strand
GTTTTATACTTGGATATTTATTTATTTTTTTTTTTTTTTTTTTAAATCAGTAAAATTAAACAACAATTTTTAATTCATTTTTAAACTATATATTTATATGTATATATATCTTTAGTTACAAGTTGAAAATAAGAAAATGTATCATTCAAAAAAAAAAAAAAAAAAAAAAATCTGGTGTGAAACAACCACACGACTTCCATTACACACTATTACGCATAGTATATGCATTTTGAGAGATAATGTGATCGGAAAACATAAAAGTGACCTAAAGAAGTAGAAACCTAAAATTTTTCCGGTAAGAGAAACTTATAAAGGCACATAAAACGAAGCTTACATATAGCGAGGTAAAAAATGAAAGAAACAAATGGATTTATATAACAATTTTCAAGAAAATCGTTAGAGCCGTTTTTGAGATACCAACTTTTACAAAAAATCAATTATTGACCGGAAAACAATAATTACATATGAAATGATATTTAAAAGAGAGTTAATATGGCGAGTTTGAAAAAAATCCGTACAGCCGTTTTTAAAGGAACGCACTTGCAATACCTGAAATTGAGCTATTTATACAGGACGCCTATCAATTTTCCTGAACTCACCAACTATATCATTCGAAAGGACATCTAATAGAGTGTTTATATAACAAATTTGAAAAAAAATCGTTAGAGCCATTTTTGAGATACGGACTTACATTAATTGATCACGAGCACCTACAAATACAATGGTGTTTATAATTTTCTTTCCGTTATATATATATATATATATATATATATATATATATTTGGAATGAAGAGTTGATTGAAGGCTAGTTTTTAATCTGCGATATCTGAAAAAAGTAACGGACGCCTACGCAGAAAATAAATCCATTTCATTTCGTTTAAAGAAGTTTTTTAAACATAGAAAATTAATAATTTTAAGAAATTAAACGCAATTAAATTTTAAGAAAGAATGTGTGATTTTCCATATTACATATAGAATATATCCAAATTAAACAATTAGTATGATCAATCACAAAGCAACAATAAATCTGATTTGAATTGACATAAAACTACAGCGTCTAGAATAAACCGTGTGGAAAGCGGCGAATAAAATTGTACTAAAAAAATTAAGCCTGTCACCAGATGTCATTGTAATCGAAGCTATGGTCACGACAACAAAACCGAGACTCCCTATTGGTTAATTATATGCTTAGATCACGTGATTAAACTGACGAAACTGGGAAAAGCCAATCAGGTATTCGATTTGAGCAATAGCTTCGATCACAGCGACATCTGGGTAAGCTTAATTTCTGTAGCATCATTTTAACATCACGGTTATAGGTGATTGCCACACTGTTTATTCTAGACACTGTAATAAAACTAAATAATTGGAAATACATGAAAGCATATACTAGTTTCCTAAATTTATCACAAATTTGGTAGGAAAATAAAGCACACAAAATAAATGGTTTTCTGTCAGAAACAGGGCATAAGCTATATAAAGATAGATATAAATTTATTCTACATTTTGAGTAAAAAAGGAATAAACAAGAAAGATTAATAAAAAATAATTCAAAATAAAGTTAAATTTTCCTGATACATTTTCGCTCTCCTTTCATTAGTAGGTTTAAGTGTTCAAAGCCCTAAATATTAAAACTGATATAATATAAACTGTTCAATTCTTATTGGCTATTGGCAACTTGAAATGATAATTTTATCTGCTGACAATGACATCGTTGCACATCGAAAATTTTTTTAACAAACTTTTACATACAATAGTAGCAAGTTGTTTTAACCCCCCCCCCTATTCTGTAAAACGTTGACTGCCAATGTCAGCCATCGGTGGACTATTTAAGAAGCAATTTGTAAAATAACTATAAAAGCATTATGTCGGAAGTATTACTTTTATTTTTGGAAAATTCGAAGAAAATATTATATCGGAAGTATTATTTTTAGACTATACACAAATTTGGATTTTTTTTTTTTTTTTTTTTTTTTTTTGGGGGGGGGGGGGGCATAATTTTTGAACAAATGGACATAAAATTTAAATAATGTATTTACTACATTAATAGCTTTATATTAAACTCTGAAACCGCCTTAATTTGTAAACTGGTATTCTCCATTATAATTTTTTCTTTTAAATTCGTTTTTGAAGAAAAAGTAAAATGAGATGAAAAGAAACTAAAAAATTTTACAAAAGAATTTATAGTAAAAGATACAAATATTGACTACAAATGTTAAGTTATAACTGCTTTTTTGTTTCTTTATTCACTTTCTTGTGCTTTCATGACAAAGTACATTCTCTAATGAATTAAAATAAATCAAAATTTAAACAGCTTCATAAAACGTGGGAAGTAAATTTTTATAATGCCCGTATACAAATTTCATGTTAATATGCATATATATTTAACATGTAAGAAAAACAAAATTTTTAATTTTTGAAAGCACGTAGATATTCACCTAGCTATAATTAATTCTTAACATTTTCTAAAAAAATCTTAAATTTTCCTTTATTCAGAAACTTTTGTGAAAAAACGAGCTATCAGTTAAAAAATTATTCCCAATATGAATGTAATATAATTTTTTTTTTTCAAAATATTACACGTATCGGCTGTTTACACAAAACGATTCGATTGACTACATACGAAATATTTGATATGTTCATTTGTTGTAAAATTATGCTCAATAAAGCAAAATACAATAAAAAGAAAGCTCGAAATGAAATAGGAAAACGAAAGGTTGAGAAACCAGTGTATTTTTCTTACATTTTACATAAAACAAATGTTAAGAACTTCTCTTTCATTTGAACCACACATTATCTCCAGCAGGCATGAATCATTCTATGTTTATTTGTATTTTATAATCGCTGATTTTTGGCTGCTCAATCCATTCACTACATAGACTTTTTCGAGGATGTTTCTTCCTCGAATTTACAGTCGGCAGCAAAAGTATCCGAGCACTAGCCAATAATTCGATATTAAAAAAGTACACTTAAAGCTGTTTTTTAAAACAAGTCCTTGTCTAATCATGTTCTTAGACTAAGACATGACTCGACAAGGACTTGTTTAAAAAAGCAGTATTAAGTGTGCTTTTTTTTAGACAGGGATTACTGCTAGTGCTCGGATGCTTTTGCTGCCGACTGTACTTCGTTATATATTTTGTCCCATTTCGGCATGAACCATTAAGTCTGCACATGAGATTCCCCTTTCTCACGTTACCCTATGGGTGTTTCATCGTTTCATAAAGGATCTCATTAAATATTACGTTCATTTTTAAAACATTCCTCTTTGAACATATTGCTCAGTGAACGGTTTTTTTTTTTTTTAATAAATCTTAATATTTGATTTCATTTAATAAATTTGGTTTGGGACTAATTTTTAATCTTTGAGAGTAATATTCCCTTTTTTTAAATGACTCACTAAGCAAGGAGTTTAATATTGAGTTGGTTTTACGTCGCTTTAGTTCTACGCTATGGGCAATTCTAAACTACTGAAAGGCAAAGGAATCAAAGAGTAACATCCAAAAAAACTTCGATTTGTAAGGTTCTCATTGAAATTTAAGTTTTATTATTTATTTATTAAATTAAATTTTTTTTTCGGAGTCGGGGGGTGGGGGGGAAGGTAATTATTCTTTGAGCATATCGCTTTTTAGCTTTGTGAGCAATTTTTTTAAGAACTTAGTCTATGCTTTAGTCCCAAATGTAAATGAAACCAAATATTTAAATTTAGCTTTTCAAAAAATTGCACACTAAGCTAAGAAACGACATGTTTAAAGGGTAATGCACTTTATCATACTTTCCAACATACTAATTAGTATTCCGTAGTATTGTTAGCCCCGCATTCTTTTTCACACCAGTATGTTTTTAGAGTATTTTTCTTATTTAATTGTAATTGAATTTGGAGGATATTACTCTAAAAATATACTAGTGTGAAAAAAAGGGCGGGGCTAACACTACCGAATATTAATTAGGATGTTAGCATGTATGCTTTATGTAGTCAGAATTACAAAGTGACTATCATTCTAATTTTACTATAAATGCATCCGAGAGCGATTCGGAAATAAGATTAAAAAAAAGTTCGGATAGTGAATCTCTGAACAGTATTATAAGTATAGTTCGTATTACACGTAAATATTTAATAAGATTTTATTTTAATGTTTAAAAACACACATTTTTTATTTTTTCTACTTGCTGGAAAACCAACAATCAGTCATAATCACCCTGATGGTTGGTTTTTCTGCAAAATTAATTTTTCTTGATTTCAAGCAAAAAAAAAAAAAAAAACTTTCAAAAATTAAATTAATATATTTCTAGAATAAATAAATAAAAAAACAAGTAAGGTAAACGCACCAGTAGTGGACACTTAATTTTAAACTCTAAAAATAAACTACCTAAAGATTCTGAAGATTCGAGCTATGTTCAGGAAGGGAGTTATCCCTAACAGCACAGTTAGGCTTAACTTATCCACAGTACATCTTAAGGACGTTTCTGGGATGTCTTTTCATCCAGAAGACATCTTGAAGATATCCTGGGGAGGCGATGTGCTGTCTGGGATAGTCCTTTACTGTTAAACCTTTTAACAAAAAATAATTCTATCCATTAGTTTTAAAATAATGTTTAACTAAAAAAATTTGCCCTTTGTGATTTTGTTTTCTTATCACTTTGAATAAGGAAATGAAATTTTATTTGCTCGTTCTCTGCTTATTTTTAAATGATTTCTTCTACCTTTTGCTTTCATACGACTAAAATAAGTACGCAGAATTCATTTATTGTGCAATTTTTTAAATCTTGTAATTAACACAGTATTTTTATGGGTGACCACTACTGGTGCCAAAAAATATGCAAAATAGTGGACAGCCCTGTCCACTACTGGTTCATGTGACTTAATGCCAGATCCAGTAGTGGACACAATTCTGTAATCTAGCAATTTTAGATTTGAATTTTAAAGCAAAAATTCAAAGGGGTCCACTACTGGAACAAAAAAGGGTCCACTACTGGGTTTTTAGTGTGTCTACTACTGCCTCATTTTAAGCTCTTCAGATTTTTTACATATATAAATGCTTCAATTAGCAATTTTCATAATACAGTCTTGTTAAGAAATAGTAACTAAAGGTCTGAAATATTTTTTTTAAACTAAAATTTAGGAAATTGCACAAAAAAATAGCCGGAAAATGTCCTTTAAGTGTCCACTACTGGTGCGTTTACCTTACGCACTTTTTTTTTTTTTTTTTTTTTTTTGGGGGGGGGGGGGGTCGGGCGTTTTCTTGCAAATTATGAGATCATTAAGAGGTTAAAATGTAATTGGAAATAGGTTTATTTTAAAACTGTCAGCTTCATCCAATTTGAAATATTTGAAATACTTATTTTGTAATCGTAACTCAGTTAGGCTTTTGAGTGCATGTAGTTTTATGCTCTGATAAAATACATTTTTTTGTACTGTATACATTACGTAGTTAGAATCACAAAGTGACCGATTCTAAATTTAGTAAGATTCCGAAATAGATGATCTTTATTAATGTTCGGATAACAAATGTATGAGTAGTATATTATGCGTAAAATTCTTTTCATAAAATTCTGTCGATGCTTGAAACACATTTTTTTTTTTTCTACTTACTGGAAAGTTAACATAATAACCCTGATTGATTGTTTTTCTGCAAAATTAAATTTCTTGATTTTAAGCTAAAAAATTCCAAAAATTAAAAATATATGCTTATACACTTTATTTTAAACGATTTTCTTGAATTAAACTATGCTTTTTTTTTTTTTTTTTTTTTTTTTTTTTTTTAACGTTTTCTCAAAGATTAAGAGAAAGTTGAGGGGTTAAAAGTAGTCGACTGGAAATTTTACTGAGGGTTTAAAATTCATACTTATTTTAGAGCAATATTAAATATCTCCTTGTCGATATAATATTCCAGAAACAATTCCAATATAACAATCATGTATCTTATGTAATCGCGTATAAATTGAGAAACAGGGGACTAAGTGGGGGAGGATAAAAAAATTTTACCCGAGACAAAATAAAAATCTGGTTAGCCAATAAACATACCCTATATCGGAATGCTATGTATTTCCATGAAGAAACTCATAATTTAAAAATTTTATTGCTTTGCGGCAATTCGATGTTAATGAAAAACTAGTTACAGAATAGCGAAGAGACAACGCTGAATTAATAAAAATTTTAAAATCAAATTTCAATGATAAACTTCTTTGCTAGGAAGAAGAAAAATTTCAACCTTCTGATTGGCAATCGTAATTACGTTCATTTAACATGGAAAGTCAACAGAAGTTACGAACGGAATTAGAAAAAAATTTCCGTTAAGTTTTAAAAGTAAAATTTTGTTGGGGGGAGGGGGAGAGAAAAGTTTTTTCTTATTATTTGGGATTGGTATAAATAGATTATACCACAGTCTTACATAATTGGGTTGGTATATATTTTTATTTAAGTATAATGCTTATCTATAAAGGTAAGAGTGTCGATCTATACGGATTTTTAGTTCGCAATACAAAGCTACACCATTCGACCGATTGCTATTAAAGTGGTACATTTATTAATCAAGACAAAATATAGCTAATGATTTATTTTTCAGCTCAATCTGATAACTGCTAAAGAAAAAAAAAATAAAAATATAACCCCTTTTAAATTTAAAAATAAAAAGGGTGTGAAAAAAAAATTTTTTTACACACCATAAAACAAAGGAAAGCAATATCTGTTTCGAAAAGATGTACCCTTTCTTCTTCATGTGCAAGAAAACACGCGCTAGGGGACAAAATGTTGGAGGCAAAAGCAACGGCCTTGCTTTTGCCTTCTAGGTACTAGCACGTGTTTCTTTGCACTTGAAAGCCTTTCCATGTTTTTTTACGACGACCTTCCCAATGAACATAAAATTTTATAATGCAAGTAAGCCTAATAAATAAAAACTAAAAAGTGCTACGTTAAATTATTTTAATGTCTTATGCTGGAAAAACTAAGAAATATCTTGTTTTAATAATAAAAGTCGTATTTGACAAAAAATCTTTTATTTTGTTTTAGCTAAATTGTTACAATATGTTTAACGTCATCAGTCTGCCGGTTCCTCTTCTTCAAAATCATCTTCATTTTCCACAGTTGCTTCTTGGTACTGTTGATATTCGGATACCAAATCATTCATGTTTGATTCAGCTTCCGTAAATTCCATTTCATCCATACCTTCACCAGTGTACCAATGCAAGAAAGCTTTTCTCCTGAACATAGCTAAACAGAAACACAATGAAGATTAAAAATTTTAAAGCATATCAAAACTCCATTTAAGGGGGTTCGGGACACCAAATTTTTGTTTTTATTATTTATTGATGAATTGCTGTAATTATTTTTTCTGAAATTGAAGCTTTTTTGACGATGAACTTGAGCAAGAAAGAATCTAAAGAAAAAATTAAAATTTAAAAAATTAATATAAATTTAAAAATGTTTGATAAATTTAAAATTTGTTTTCTCATGAACTAATGGTTCAATTTACAAACTTTTTTCATCTTTATATACAGAAAGGATTTATCTTCAATTTGTCTTCGGGATTTCTGATTATAATAATAACATTTTTAAATATTAATTTTAATTTGAAAAAGTACTTATTTCATGCATAACTTTTGGATTTCTAAAATAGTTTTGCTCCTAATTAAAAATCCCGGAGACAAATTGAAGATAAATATTTTCTGTATATAAGAGTGAAAAAAGTTTGTAAATTGAACCATTAGTTCATGAGATATAACAAATTTTAAATTAAAAAAAAAAAAAAAAAAAAATTATTTTATTTAAAAACGATTCTTTCTTGCTCAACTTCATCGTCAAAAAAGCTCCAATTTCAGAAAAAATAAATACAGCAATTCATTAATAAATAAAAACAAGTATTTGGTGTCCCGGACCCACTTAAACCTTTAATGTTCACTACACTGCAGAAAATTGCCTTTTCTATTTTCAGAAATGACTATTAGATGCATTGCACATCGTAAATGTGTGAAAATAAATAGCATTTTTAATTTAGAAAGTTCTTTGGTTTGAAAGAGACGCACCCCGGCAAGAAAAAAAATAACTCAACAAAGCAGTATTTGAGTGAAATCAATTTAAAGGTCACTATAGAATTTTCACATATGAACTTTTCAGATGTTCATAGTTTGAGAAATTGTACTGTACGTACTTCATACTCTAATTATATGAAACACAAAATGTCATTTTTTTTAGTTGTCTTTTCCAGCTGGAGTGCGATATGTATAATGAAATTCAAATAATTCGGATTTTTTTTTAACATTTATAATTCACAAAGTATAGCACGTCCCTTCATCAGGTGAAGAACCTAAGCCGAAGCGCATCATCAAAACTGCTAGGAACGAACAAATTAAAACCGACATCTGTAATATGACTTATTCCGAAAAAATTGTAAAATTACGAAGTGGTGTTGCCATCTACCGAATAGAAAAGGAATAACTATATAGTAATCGATTGTTACCTATTTAGTAATCAACAAAAAAGAAAAATATTGCATAAACTCCAAGTCTTATTTTTCAACGGGGACTTCACACTGGAAAGTTTTTAAAAAATGTTTTCAGTTTAACTTTATTCATCGAAAAAATACGCCGCTGATTCGATTTTAAAATATAAATCTGTAAAGCGATAAAGCTGTTTAAAAAATTAGGAACATTATCAGCTATGTTATTGCACGAAAAGAAAATTGTTTCAGTGCAAATATCAATAATGAATATTATAGAATTAAGATAAATTAAAAATAATTTTCTCTAAAACTTGTAGTGTCAAACTATTTGCTATATAAAAATCACTGGGCAACAAAAGAGCCTTAATGAAAATTAAGAAACATTCATACTGATTCTCAAAAGTAGAATTAAAAAAAAAAAAAAAAAAAAAAAACCACTATGTACAAGCATATAATAACGTTCACATAACAAGATTAAAATTGTACATGCATAGTTAATTATGAATTATTCAGCAATAAATGATTTAATCAAATGTAAATTTTTGAAATTAATATTTTTACCCAAACAGCACAACAATACTGGCCAATATCTTAAAGTCAACGATCAATCTTTTGTTGTTGTTGTTTTAACTCCTCCTTGCCCATTGTTGAATATGCAATCTAATTTTATAATAATAAGTTCAACATCTGTATTTATATTTTATTAATTTTCGAAAAGTAGAGGAAAGAAAACTATTTTAGAAGCACAAATGCAGTAAACCGGTGTACATTAACTCGGCCAATCTGATGTACGCCGATAACACTGCTCTTGGGGGGGGGGGGGGGGGGGGAAATAGAGATCCGATACCATTTTTGCTGATTATGTAAAATGACCTCCTGAATCCGAATACATGACTCCCATTTCGCTCATTCACCCACCGTTTTCTAGATACACCACCCCCTCCCTCAATTTCTTTCCCTGTTCGATAATTTTACGACCATAAATTTGATTTGAAGAATGAAAAGTAATTAATTTAACACCTAAAAACAAAAAATATAAAGTTTAAAAATAACAATAATAGATTAAATAATACAAGATATGTAATGCATAATTTCAGTAGCAAATCTCCAAAAATTTTCCCGTGTCCCAAATGTTCATGTTTTAGAATTTTCCAACTCTATAGCCTCCCAGAAGGTATTTAACGGTTAAAATAATCCTCCCTCTTCCTAAAAATCAAATTATAACCATAAAATCGCCGAAAATTGATAATAGGGGGCCATTCCTATAGAACGGTGGGTGATAAGGCAAAATGGGCGTCCTATTCGGATTCAGGAGGTCATTTTTACATAATATGCTGAAATGGTGTCAGAGGCAATTTTCATGCCGAGCAGTGTAATGGTAAAAAGTTTACTATATAGTATTGAGCGATTCTATGAACCGATATTTGCCGGTATTACTGCACTACTGACCGTTTTCAGATTTTTTTTTTTTACGAATTGCACACTACGCAAAAATATGCTTTTACACAATATTAAAAGCATCGAACAAGCAATTTTTTTTTTTGGTTAAATTAAAAATCTATAGAACTATTTTCTTAAAACCTTTACAGAAATGCTTCTCTTGTAGTCAAAAGGTAGACTGAGATTTAAATTATTTTGTTGTCTTCGGTAGAAATTTCCCCTTTTTTTTAAAAAAAAAAAGGGGGGGGGCAAAGATAACGTAGAAGGGCGAAAACCTGAAATAGATTTTTAAAGTTTACTTTTAACAAAAATGCCCCCCCCATCCCCACTTTATCGTACCGCTGGTTGAAGTTTAAAACACTGTTAGATGCATTAGAAAGGCAGGAGCGGGTGAATAAAAAAGGCTAACATTTTTAACTCTTTTTACTGTATATAATTTTTATCTTCATTTTACATGTTTAACTTTTAGCTCGTTACTTAAATATCAGATGTAATCGCAATTAAAATGTTTTAGTTTATTATTTAAAAACTGACAGTTTAATTATTTTTAAGTTAGTTTTTGAGAACAGCTGACTGTATGTAGTGGTTTTTTATATATATTAAGTAATTTGGTGAAATTTAATATCCGAGACAATCCCTTTTGCGCAAATGATCCGAGTCATACTTTCAGGAACATAACACTAATATAGCCATCATCCAAAAAAGTTCCGTAAAATTTTAAATGCCTTCATGTAGGATATTTTTGGCAGCCATAATTTAGTCTCGTTTTTAATATATATCTACACACCAATATTAGCTTGTAATATTAAAGTTTTGTTTTCAAATTATTCTTAATCATACTAATAAATTGCATGCTTGTCCGGCTATCTTCAAGAACTGCTGATTGCAGGAAGTACCAAAGATGAAAAACAATTTAATGATTTCGAGTTTATCCATTTAAATTAATCTAGATAAATTAAGATCAAATTAAAAGACATTAAGAGTACAAGATAAGGAACACAACATATTGCAAAACAAATGGTCTACCTACAGCAGCGCCGATTGCCTAAATCGGTTGGGCAACAAAATACAACCAGTAAACAGATGAGAGAAATGTTAAATTCTAAAAGTATATATAGTCTCTTAAAACGAAATTTCAAACGTCTTAGCAGAATTTTTTTTTTCTTAATAGTTTATGCTTTGAAGAATTTGCACCCAGGACAAAATTAGTAATCTATTTGACAGCTTAATCATTTTAAAACTGTTTATTCTGATAAAATGAGTTTTAAATGTTGTCATCTTACCCGTAAACTGTTCAGAAATTCTCTTAAAAAGGTCTTGTATGGCAGTTGTATTACCAATAAAAGTAGCAGCCATAGCCAGACCTCTTGGGGGTATATCACAAACAGCAGTTTTCACGTTATTTGGTATCCATTCAACAAAATAGCTGCTATTCTTGTTTTGCATATTCGTCATTTGTTCATCTACTTCTTTCATGCTCATCCGTCCACGAAAAATGGTAGCTACTGTCAAATATCTACAATAAAATAAATACAACCAATCTATAGTTGAAAAATTCTGAAAGCATTTTAATTTAAAACTATGGAGCGAATATCTAAAAATTTATTTTTGCATATATGTCCAAGTTCTGTATATTTACATTGCAAGTTTGAGAATTCTAAGCAATCGCAAATTATACTAAAACTACTAAAAAAACCAACAAATCCTTTAGATGTCTAAAAGCTAATATTTAACATACGTTGTACTAAGAATTGATATTTTGTTACTTTATGAATTAAATGATTTATAGGGCCATCATGACAGTTCATGTTTTCAATATTATACTCTGACTAGCAGGCTTTGCCCGCTTCGCTGGTCACTAAATTTAAAGGAAACTCTTTTCTATATAGCTTTATAAAAATAAAATAAAATACTAAAATTGCTCAAAAGCTCGCTTCGGATCCCTGCTGCCTTCGGTAGCGATTTGGTCATCCGCTAAAACTCGGGCGCTTGTCCCTATTACCTGAGACAATGGTTTACCAATAGGCTTGCATTAAGTCCTTATTAGATAACAGTTTCGAAATAGATAGTATCGAAAAAAAAAAATGAAGTATCCCCTTTATATTTGAATCCCAGTTACATATGAACAACACTATACGTGGTGCACATAATATTTGCTTTTACGTTATTTCCTATGTTTATTTTGTTTATCCCCGATCAACCATAAAAATAACAATTTCACGCTAAATATTATAATATGCTATGACCGGCTACGTCTGTTGCATGAGACAATTAATTTTTTGTGGTTATTAGTATTCATGGTTTGTAAGCATGATCATAGTACCGCCTTAATATAGCTCTCTTTGGCGACTTTTGAATTTTTGTCACCATTTTAGATTTTATCCCTTGTAAAAATAAGACTTAATACCTTGTAACAATATGCTATGAGCGCTATTTCTGACATATTTTAGACAACTAAACTTTTAATGGTTATATATATTTCCCATTAAGCATATTTTTATTTTCATTTATTTATTTAAATATTGATGAAATTTGAACTTCAATTTGGTCTAGTGTTGTACAGGCTGTATACTACACGTTTGTGTTTGTGAAAGAAAATTTATAAAATACATACATTAGTTAATTTTAAAAAATCTAATTGTCCGATCGATAAGCTGTTTAATCCGTTGGATTCACAAAAATTGCATCTTTCATTTGGTATCTTATTTGTAACGATACGACTGATATTTCTAATTTTTTTAATTTACTTTCCTCATTTTAAATACATGTAATTTTTATTGTTCACGTTTTTTTTTTTTTTTTTTTTTTTTTTCCCGTCGAAAAAATAATGATAATTTTTTTGGCAACAATTAAATTAAGGAATAAATATTTTAAATAAATGTAATTTTTATTGTTCACGTTTTTTTTTCTTTTTTTCTGTCCAAAAAAGAATAATTTTTTTTGGCAACAATTAAATTAAGGATTAAAATTAAATGGCCAATTTATCAGTTATTAGAAGGTTTTTATTTTAACATTTTAATTAATTAAAAGAAAACTAAAACAAAATTCGAAAATCCGGCTTCGAGGTGCATCAGGGGAGGTCATTACGAATCAACATGCAAATTTTTGTAGCTCAGCCATCAGCCGTTAGGAACACACCTAAACTTTAGTGAATAGCAATAAAGTTCAAATTGACTCTAGAAAACGTTTGTATGGGAAATAGAAAAGGGCTGTTTTTAGGGTTTTCCCGGAAATTATTCGATTTTTTCGCGCCTTTTAAACCTTCCCTAGACCTCCACGAACATTTCAAGACTAAGATAAGATAAATCCGTTCAGCCGTTCTCGAGTTTTAGGGAGACTAACGAACAGCAATTCATTTTTATATATATAGATTCTGAATCTTGTTTAAATCTTTATCCGTAGCTTTGTTCATTAAAATGCAGGAAAAATACACATTAATTACAAATAAAGACAAATGAATAAGTAACACCATAAAAGGTAGGAGTATGTATAAAATATTTAAGTATAAGAATGGCTAAAGTAATTAAGGAGCCTTGGCACCACGAAGGGTTTCATAAAAAAAGTTTATATTTCCATTTAAATATTAATTTAAATATACTAGGTTTGTTCAATAAAATATATAATTCAGCCAACCGTTAATGATTTCCGTACATTCTTTTTACTTTCTCTTACCCATAAGGTAGAGCAAGTATTGTTTTGGGGTCAAATTTTCGAAACAGTTTGTTATATTTACACGTTTTGAGGTTCCCTGAATATAAAAATCACGTTTTTAGCGGTTGGTCTGTGTGTGTCTGATCAGCATATCTCAAAAGAAAATTAAAGCTGAAAGTCCAAACGTGGTATTCTAAATATGTATGATATAGGGATGCTTCACTAAACTTTTCACTGAGATGAAGCAAATGGTTCGTGTGTACAGGGTCACCAAAGAGAATTCAAATACATTTCGTCCACGGAAGAAATTGCAGATAAGTAGAGTTTAACATCTATAGACTGCACTAAACGAAATGAAACGAATATATATTTTTTATAGACATAAAAGCATGTTTCATGTAGAATATGGTACAGAAATCATTCACTGTTCGTTTACCCGGCTACACAAAAGAACTCGATTATAGTGCGACAATACTTTAAAATTGATGGAAGTGTACTTGAGGCTGTGCCGTGTCATTAATAATAGATTATACTTATGCCCACCATGTGATGTGTACATAACTTTCAGAAGATATACAGGGATGCTAGTATTTAAGCCATAACATTCTTTTTTATTGTTAGTAGAAGTGCTTTACTGTAATATTTTACCATGTCCAGGAAAGCTGCTCAGGAATTCAAATTCCTTATAGCCATAAGGTAAATAATGTATTTTTTTAAACTAAATATTCATCGCTTGGTTTTTAAATATTTACACTTTTTGAGGCTTCCCGAATACCTAAGTCAAGTTTTTAACGTTTGATGTTTGTCAGTGAAATTAAAAACAAATAGTTTCAGGCGATCCAAATGTTGTATTTTAAAGTTAATGTTTCTTACTATAAAAGTTTGATTAAGATTGATAAGTTTCAAGGAATGTTGTCTG
The DNA here is from genome assembly GCA_963930645.1 of Salticus scenicus. Classification (NCBI taxonomy): domain Eukaryota; kingdom Metazoa; phylum Arthropoda; class Arachnida; order Araneae; family Salticidae; genus Salticus; species Salticus scenicus. The sequence continues at coordinate 78,948,578 of OZ005648.1, read as the reverse complement.
AATAATTTTAAATGAACTTTTGGATTTATTAATAAATTCAAATTCTATATAAATGTAGGTGCAGTAATGAAAGGGGGGTTGAGGGGGCGGTAGCCTCCCCTCATACAGAACTAATCATATAAAACTCTTCCAAAGTCTAATTTGAATTCTTCTAACACAGGTTTACATAACAGTACTCGTTATCTTACCCTTTAAACTCCAACCTGTATTTATAGAATTAAATTTAAGGGTAAGAGAAAGTCGAGTGGGTGACACACCAGATTATTATTTTCTTTTTTTAACAGATTTGGAATCTTTAAATTGCGTTTCCTCACTTCGCATTCTTTCATGATCTTCAAAATGCTAAAACTTTAACTGTTTTTTTAAGAAAAAACTGTTTAATTAGAACCTGCTTAGTAGAATTACGGAATTTTTTTTTTTTTTTTTTTTTTTTTTTGGGGGGGGGGGGGGGGGAAGGGGGGGGGTTGCATGTCTAAAAATTTGTAAAAAGACTTTAATGCACTTCTTTGATTTTTTTTTTTAAATATCCGTAGAAGTATTAGCATGCATGAAGGTTTTGGCATGATGTAGATCATGAATTCATGAAAAAATGCAATTTAAAGATTTCAAAAGTGTATAAAAATATATCAAGACCATACAAATTGTTGCCTGAATATATATTTTATTTAACAAACCTAATATAGATCAATTTATAAATATTAAATGAAGATATAAGCTTTTATATGAATCTTCAGTGGTGCCTGCCAAGTCCTCTTAAATTGTTGATGGGGGATTGTGGCTCGAATTCTGTCAATGTAATGGTAAAAAAAATCCAAGAGTACAAGGTAAGTGGCACAACATAATGCCAAACAATGTCCGCTTTCAGCAGCGGCAATTGATTGCACGGGTGGCGAGAAAAAAAAAAAAAGCAACCAGCGGCAAAGAATTTAGAGTATTCTTCTCCCACATTTCTTGTGACCATAAGAGCCTATGCAGAAGTGCTGACTCAACGATCCCAGTGTTAAAATAGTGATAACTTTTGTTACTGAAAGAAAATAAACGTTAATGGAACGTCGAAGTTTATGAAATCCAAACTTTTCGGTTAATTTTTCACCCTTCTAAGCCTTTAATTTGATTCTTAATGGTGTGGGAAACGTGGTTACACTATAAACAATATATACAACCAGATTTAATTTTTACATTGTCGGAAAAGAAACCTTGAAATCTAAAATATAATGTAATCGCATTATCAGACAAATATTGTAATCTTTTTTTCTGAAATCTTTGTGGTATAAAATAAAGATTTGTGCATGATGCTTGCCGCCTCAAATATGACAGTCGGGCGCACACAGTCGTCACAGACGTTTCGCTGCTTGCTTTGTACTTTCTTTGCTAAAAATTAATGAAAGAGTTTTAGAAAGTTAAGAAACATTTACGAAACATTCTTAATGTTAGTATATTCAAACAAACCTGCCATGACGAGGGTCACAAGCAGCCATCATATTTTTAGCATCAAACATCTGCTGTGTAAGCTCGGGAACAGATAATGTTCGATACTGCTCACTTCCCCTAGCTGTTAGAGGTGCAAAACCAGGCATAAAGAAATGCAATCGTGGAAATGGAACCATATTCACTGCCAGTTTTCGTAGATCAGCATTAAGTTGACCAGGAAACCTTAAGCAAGTGGTAACACCAGACATTGTATTAGAGACGAGGTGGTTCAGGTCACCATAGGATGGTGTAGAAAGTTGAAGGGTACGGAAACAGATGTCATAAAGTGCTTCATTGTCGATACAGTAGGTTTCATCTGTGTTCTCAACAAGCTGGTGTACGGATAGCGTTGCATTGTATGGTTCAACTACAGTATCCGAAACCTAAAAATTTAAAAATATTATAGGTAAGTACATTATGTATAACATTTAAACTCTAGTAATTTTCAAACAAAGCTGTAACTAGGTTTTTCTTGATTTTGTTTTTAATTCTCAAAAATCATTCAATTCTTTAAACATTTAAATAACCACGTAATCTCTCGTACGCAATTAAGTTTCTTTTAATGGTTCATAATAGAAATGTAAACGTAATTATACAACTCTTAGAAATATCCAAGTACTTTCTGAAGATCTATAATGTTACATTAAAATTTACAGTATTATATAATAAAAGAAATAACCTCTAATATTTTTGATAAAGTTAATCTAACCAATACATTCCGAACTGGGTAATGCTTAAATAAAAAATGCTCAGTATTTGAAATGAATGTTTGGTACAACATAAATTACAGGCTAACAAATTAATTTACGTTAATTTATTTTTATACTTTAATACTCATTTTAAACAATTTTCGTATAGCTACTAAGTATTAGTTTTGGAAAGAAATACAGTACTGACTGTAAATCTTAAAAAAAAAAAAAAAAATTGGATGCACTCTTGCACAAAAATTTTGAAAGATTAAAGAAAATGGGCTTTTTTTTCTTTAAAGTTTTTAAATTGTCTTCTGAGCTAAAATGTTCTTGAACTTAAAGAACAAGATTTATCGTTTAAGTGGAGATTTGGATTACGACAGTGAAGGGGTGGGGTATGTGTGTGTGTGGGGGGGGGGGGGGAGCAATAAATTTTAAATAATAACATTTTAAATTGCCTAACTAAAATAATGAAATTATCTGTAACAGTAACAAAAAAAGGCAATTATGAACCTTATAAATTTTGGGCGTAATTGCGTAAAAGTAACATGTCAAGTTTAAATAAAATGCTTGTATATATTTAATATGCTGAATAATAAATCTATAATATACAGAAGTTTTGACGAAATTTAATGCCAGTTTGAGACAAATTGAGAACAAATGTATTAATGTTGCAATTCTAATATAAAATCTCATTAAAAATGAGTATGTGGAAAAAAAAAAATGTTTTAACTGCGGCACGTACGATTTCTTTTCTTGCGTAATTCGATACAAGACTACTTCATATCAAAAGCCTTGTTAAATAAATATAGTGAAAATTTAAAACACTGTACCTAAACCGCTTTTTTTTTAGTTACTAACAAAAAGAAAAAAAACTTGAAATAAATATATCCAAAAAATTTCTTTCATTACAAGTCAATTTCCTTTAATTATCTGAAGAATTAATTTTTATGCATATTTATAAATAAAGAGAAATAAGCCATGCATATTTTAATAAGTTTATATATCTTTATTATATACTAGCAGGCTACGCCCGCTTCGCTGGTCACTATTTTTAAATGAATCACTATAATCCATGAATTCTCAAAACTGCATTAATTTTTATCATGCAGAAAAAAAAAATCTCATTGTAAAAAATGTTGCACTGGGTCCCCGCTGCCTTCGGCAGCGCAGGCCATTGTGAGCTGACACTCTTAATGAATCACTATATTATCTTAAGGGAAAAACAAATGTAAAATACAAAAAAAAAAAATCTATTGGTGGAATAATTGCTCCGGGCCCCCACTGCCTGCGGCAGAGTATACAGGCACGCATGTTCCTTCACCTACCGTTCCCGCCCCTCCTAATTATTTTAGACTTTAAACAATACTCGCAATCGTTCTCTCGGGCTTTTAAACCTAATAATGCTAATTTCCAACATTCTATCTGAATTTCTTTATTTTTAACACTGCGGCCGCCCCTCGTAGTAATTCTATACTTTCGAAAATATCCGTAATCGATTTATCGGGCCTCAACAAGACTAACTTTCAGTGCTCTAACTCTTATTTATATATTTTTGCCCCTTTATACCCCTTTCCAGTCTATCCTAATAATTTTACATATTCGAAAATATTCGCAATCGATTTGTAGGTATTAAAAACCTCCATGTACCAATTTTGAGTGACCTAACTTAATTTTTATTTTTTTTACCCCTCCGACCCCCCCCCCCTTACCACCCCTCTTAGTAACTTTGCAAATTAGAAAATATCCACAATCGATTTGTCGGTATCAAAAACCTCTATGTACCAATTTTGAATGTAACTTTTTTTTTTTTTTTTTGCTCCTACCCCCACCCTCTTTCTGACCCTCCTAATAACTTCACACTTTCGAAAATATCCTCATTCGACTTGCAGGCCTCTAAAACCTATCTGTACCAATTTTGAATGGTCTAACTGTATTTCTATTTCTTTTTCCCCATAGCGCCCCCCCTTTCTCGCCCCACCTGGGACGAATTTCTAAAATTAACGAAATTGATTTTCATGTATTTGTGGGAGCTATGTTAGAGCAAAAATCTCACATGTATCTTTTTTTTGTTGTTGTTTCTTTGTTTGCGATACAAAGGATTATTTCAAATCATTTTGCCCCTTCTTCCCCCTCTTGGGGGCTGAATTTCTAAAATTCCAGAAATTGCTTTTTAGGTATTTGTATTAGCTATATATCAGAGCAAAAATTCCCCGTATATCTGTTTTTTTGTTTGAGATATATAGGACTATGTGAAACCACGTTTTGCACATGTGAAATCACGTTTTATCCCCTTTCCCCCTTGGGGACCGAATTACTACAATTCCAGAAATTGGTTTTTAGATATTTGTGTTAGCTATATTTTAAAGCAAAAATTTTACGGATATCTGTTTTTGTCTTTGAGATATGAAGGTTTTTGTGAAATCACATTTTGCTCCCTGCTCCCCCTTGGGGGGCGAATTTCGCTTCTTAGGGGGTGCTTACACTATATGTTCTATAATCTGACCCAGTTTCGAGTCAGGGGCTCCAGTAGATTTTGCTGTGCGTTGATGAGTCAGTGAGTGAGTGGAAGTACTCTTTTATATGTATAGATTTAAACCTTTCAAGGTTATTTAAATTTAATAAAATAATCGGCTTTGTAAATCAGTGAAGTTATTTACTGAATTATAATAAAACTGCTAAATATACACTCATATTTAAAAAATTAATAATTGCTTCTCTTTAGCATATAATTTTCTGGATTTTCACGACATTTGACAAGACTATACGAAAATAATTATCAAATTATGCAACATCTTTTACCATTCGCACACACACTTAAGTAAAACTTTACAAATTTGCAGGTATTTAATGAATTTGTAGTCGAATTACGATATATTATTTATACAATTTGTCAACAAGTGAGAAAGTGACGCAAAAATTCCGTTGATAAACTACATATTTGTTTTTGAAGTTTTTAAATAAATGACAACATTAAATTGACGTAATATACGTATGCAAACGTAACAAAATTGCGCAGGGTCGATAAATATTTCCTATAGTTACAGATCATCTCGCTATTTTAACGATACAGGGTTATCACAAATACTATATTTTTACTCAGGTTTGTTCATTTAACTGTATTAAATTTAATCGTAAAAGTAATCAAACCTATAAAAGGAAATTTACAACTCAAAGTGCAGAAAATGTATGCCCTTTTCTACGTAGCTAATTTGTCATGATAGATTACACAGACCAACAAAAATGAAGTTGACAAAATTTGATTATTTCAGCTGATCTTTATATTTTTTTGATATGCTGAAACTGAAAATACAGCCCATTTTTCTGTATCACGTATAGATTTTTGGCAATACAGGGTGTTTACCGACACGATTTCTTACATATACCATCATAACAATCGATTACTTGGTTGGTTGGTTGATATGGTTTTAAGTCGCACTAGTGCTTCACAATTACAACAATAGGCATCTATTATTAATTAATCATGGAAACATTATAAAACTTACTATATAATTATATTGGAAGAGTAATGCGAGAAATTGTATAGGCAGGCACCCTGTATTGACAAAAATATATACGCGATAGAGGAAAACTGGCTTCATTTTCGGTTTCAGCACACCAAAAAACAAAGATCAGCCAAAATTTTAAAATCAAAATTTTACATGTCGACCTGTGTTATTGAATCGAACCTTAGAATCAGAAGTATCCTAGAAGTGTTAATAGGTGACGGCAAATAACTCAATGAAAGATTATATTTAGTTTCTAAAATAAATGAAAGTTAGACAGCATCAATTCAGGGTTATATGGCGGATGTAACAGTTTGTCAATGTTAAGAATACAATGCGATACTAGTTATAATTACAAAACGCTGTATAAACATAGCTAAATTTTTAACGAATAACGTCTAATTTTAGGTGAACCGATGTGAAACTACATTTATTATTATACTGCAATGAACATATTTTACAGAAGGTAATACATATGCTCACCCTCTTTCTCTCCTTTACCGTTACCTTTTACTCAGATTTTTAAGTTTTGGTCCTAAAAGAACTAGGGTTATTCCATGTTTTGTTTCAATTTCATTCTGAACAGTAATAAAATGTCCAGATTTCATTCTCAATTCCAGACGAAAACTAAGCCCTGGATAGTGTTGAAAATTAGTTATGAATATTTTTTGTTTCATCACTTACCTCTAGATCTACTTGCTAGCCTATTGGTAGTCTAGACCATAGACCTATAACAGTGGAAGGGACAATAGCAACCTTTTTTAGTGGCAAAGATAACTCATAAAAAGATCATGTGAATGTTGATCTACAGGAAGCCAAACTGGCTAATATTGAAATTTACTCGCCATGCTCTAGACTGCTTTTTATTAAGCAGACGATATTTTCCCTTTTTCTTTGAAAGTTCTTTTTAAAATTTTTATTTCACTTTAAAAATTAGATTGTTTTGAATTTAAAAAGAATTTTATAGCAAGAAATAGTAATTAGATGTACTTTAGAAGCCCTAAAAGTTATGTAAAATAAGGATTTTATTTCGCAGGTAAGTTTTTTTTTAATATTTTTATTATGTCGTTCTTTTTATAAAATGCTTATAATTGCTACTCTTATTTCTCTAAATTGAATTAGTTTAACTATATTATATCTTATATTATTTCAAAAATGTCCATAATTATTTATGGGAGTTAAAACGAGTATAGACAAACCAAAGTTATAAAAACTTTTGAACTTTGTAAGATGTTAATAACAAGGTAAAAATAAATTTCAGCAGCTGTAATATTTTACACTAGTTTTGCTTGTTGTATCTTTTAATAATAAATATTTATATTTAAAAAAACATTGCCAATAACGCGATAAATGCTAAAAAAAGGTAACCTTTTTCAACATTCACATGGTTTCATCTTTGCACCTTTTCTTATATTCCCTTAATAATGGAATGATCCGTCCAGTGTTATAATAGGTCTATGGTCTAGACTGCCGCATGAAAAGATAAGGCTTTATTTTTTTTTTTTTGGCTTTATCTTCGAAATAAGGGTCATTAATGTTTAGTTTTAAATTATTATACTTCTACTAACCTCCTAACCTATTGGTAGTCTAGACAGACTGCCGCATGAAAAGATCAAAGGTATAAAAAAGCAATCTTTTTTTGCTTTATCTTCGAATAAAGGTCATTAATATTTAGTTTTAAATTATCATAGTTTTAAATCATTTTCCTCAGCACTTCTAAAATCCATTTTAGCACAAAAATATTCTGCGAGTTTAATTTATTGTTGCGAAAATTATTCAACAGCTACCAGATCAGTTAATTTAAAACTTATTCTTTAAAACTGATTTTTTTTTTTTTTTGAACGAACGTTTTTTTTAAAAAATCTACAAATCTGGAATCTGATTAGATAAGCAATATTTCTTTCAAGAAAAGTCACCAAAAACACTTTTAAACGAATGAGTAAAATAATTTTCACTGTTGAGAAGATGAATAGAAATAACTATTATGGAAACCTAAATACGATTACATAATTGGAAATTTCCTTTTATGGGGAGAAATATTTACATTGATTACAATAAAAATAAAATCTCCAACATTTTACCTTTGGAGATGGCATTACACTGTACGTATTCATAATACGATCTGGAAATTCTTCTCTTATCTTTGAGATAAGAAGCGTACCCATACCAGATCCAGTACCTCCACCAAGTGAATGAGCAAGCTGAAAGCCTTGTAAACAATCACAGCCTTCAGTTTCTTTTCTCACTACATCCATAACGGATTCAACAAGCTCAGCTCCTTCGGTATAATGTCCTTTAGCCCAATTGTTGCCTGCACCACTCTGACCTAAAACAATATTATAGAATCAATGCAAAACTAGTTTCGCAAAAATGTTTAAATATTTTTGAAATTCAAGACAGTTTCACAAAGTCAAAACACTTTTATTTTATTGCTTAAAATTTATATTCTACTTTTATTCATTTTTTTTCTTTTTTTTTTTTTTCCCACTATAAATACATTTACAAAATATTTAATTTTGCTGTTATAACTGTTGTGAGAATTCAATTGAATATCAATTTTCCACTTTTAGAACTTCCTAAGCTATATAAAATTTTAAGATTTTTATATCATACGGAGATTAACGGCCCTCTTCACTTACCGTCGCCGGAAGCCCAATCCAATGTTATTCTATGGGGAAATTTTCTTTACAAATAACTTATTAACTAATACATATTTTTAAATTCTGTTCTCACATTCAGAAAATTCCCAACTGTTAAATTGACGGACCTTTTTTAAAAATGTATTTTTTTTTAATTTTTAATATTTTATTTTGAAATTGCAAAATGAAAAATTTCGCATATTGAAAACTCTTATTTTACAGATTCAAAATAAAATAAAATATTTAAAAAATAATTTTTTTAAAAAAGGTGCGTCAATTTAACAGCTGGGAATTTTCAGAATGTGAAAACAGAATTTAAAAACATGCATTAGTTAATAAGTTATGTGTAAAGAAAATTTTCCCATAGAATAACATTAACTTCGGCTTCCGGCGGCGGTGAGTGAAGCGGGCCCTCAAAGAGCAATATTGTGCATAGAGTTCGATGATGAAATTCAGGGTGACCATAATTAAACTTGGCCTATTCACAGCACTCTGTAGCTCTACATAAAATGAATATTTAGCGGAAAATTTGTATATAGACATTTCAAAGGATGCGCTTTAGAGATCTGCAAAAAATAAATACATAAAATTTTAAAAGTTTCTCCTCCGAGGGGACATATATCAAAAAATCAATCAAAAATTAGAGTCAAAATGCTTGAACAGTTTTACAATAAATAAATGTGGTATAGTATTTCAAGCCATATCTACATTTAAAACTTATTCTTACATTTTGGAAAGGTTTGTGTAGAAAAAGTTGACAGTGATTACTCGTTCATTTTCCATTTCTTAGCCAGCTCGTTCTCCCGATCTTAATATAAGATTTTTTTGTTATTAGGGCCATATAACTCTTTGTGGCGCAGGGTAATTCGAATCATTTAAATTACACTGCCACCGGAATTTACGAACAAAATTAAAATAAATTTTAAATTTTCAGGTTTAAAAAAAGGGCTTTTTCTGCTATGTTATAAATGTAAATTTTTGCTAAAAAACTTCCGGGATGAGTTTTTGCACTTGAGAATTAAAATTAGGTATTCCATCAGCGGGAACACTGCGATTGAAAGGGTTAAAAGAGTTTTTAAAAGAAATGTTGCAACTTTGAGCAGCTTTAAGAACCGTATACCGTTGCATATGCATAGGATTACTGGCGACCAGCTGCGATCCGCTGCTGAACACACTATTCATCAGCTGCAGATTTTACAGATTAATGATGACATTGAACAATATGATCTCTATCGACAATTTAACAATATGATTGACATTGAACAATATGATCTCTAGACAATCTGCGACTTGTAACAAATAAAATTTGTAATAAAGTGCAGTCGGTAACAAAAGTGTCCGAACACTAGCAAAAATTCCTATGTAAAAAGAGTACACTTCATACGGTTTTGTTATATAAATCCTTACCTAATCATGTTCTTACACTGACTAAGAACAGGATTCGACAAGGATTTATTTAACAAAACCGTATGAAGTGTACTTTTTTTGAATAGGAATTTTTGCTAGTGTTCGGACACTTGTTACCGACTGTAGTTTGTTAAAATTTGTAGCTTGTTCGTATTTTGATGCATGTCCCCTCGGAGGAGAAATTTTTAAAATTTTATTTTTTGCAGATCCCTAGAGAATGTCCTTTAAAATGTCTAAATACAAATTTTCGACTCAGTATTCATTTTAGTTAGAACTACATTGGGCTTTGAATAGGACAAGTTAAATTAGGGTCACCCTGTATTTTTGTATTCAAAATATGTTATACAAAGTTCACTCACACCTGTTTTAATAAAAAAAACATACCGAAGATGTAATTATCAGGTCTAAACAGTTGCCCAAATAAACCACAGCGAACAGAATCCATTGTTCCAGGCTCCAAATCCAGAAGTATGGCCCTAGGCACGTATTTTCCTCCTTGAAAAGGAATTTCAAATTAGAACAAAACATGACAGTTTAGTATTCACATGGTTTTCATATATATTCATACCTGACGCTTCATTGTAGTACACATTTATTCTTTCAAGCTGTAATTTTGAATCGCCTTTATAGGTACCAGTTGGGTCAATTCCATGCTCATCAGAAATGACTTCCCAAAACTAATAAAAAAAAAAATCTTAAACATGACGAAATGAAATAAAATTAAAAAACAGTTATAATAGATTTTTATCAGTAAAATGTGCCGAAAAATTGGTATACGATGAATAATAATAGTATTGTAAGGAATTCCATATCTATCTTCCACAGAAAAAACTAGTTGGCACAGGTGGACTCTGCTCAGTTCCCCATCATATTTATGTTCTCATACATTTCTAGTGCGAGACATTATAATCATGTTAAGAGAAATTAATTTGACCAAAGCTTGACAGTGACAGAATGAAATCCCACCTAATAGGCTATCCACCGTTCACTTCGATATATTTATCTTAATCTATTAATTTATTTTATCAGGGTCAATTCCGTTGTTTAGTTTTCATGCTACTATTTCCAATGCAATAATCTTCAAAATTTCTATTTATATGAAAAATTTTCAATTTCGCTATGTTCATAAAATCTTAAATTACGAATAACTTACAAAATTTCCCTATTAGAATATAGTCAATCTTGTTCAAATAAGTATCATAAATGTTATTTTGAAGTAGTCTGATATATTTATGATTCTCAAAATGGACGTTTATGCTCAATTTTGCCATGTTAAGTAATTCGTAAATTCCAATTAACTTATGAATTTTTTTAATTGGAAAAATCATAGTCTATGATATTCATGCCAGTATCCTAAATATTATTTCGAAAGTGGTTTGACATCTTTACGATGAAAATATCCCTCAAGATTGACGTTATGTGAAATTTTGCCCCATTCTGCCATGTTAAAAATTTCATAAATTCCAAATAACTTGCGAAACTTTCAAAGTAGCATGTTTATAGTTAATGACGTTCATTCCGAATTCGAAACTTACATTTCAAAACTGTCTTGACATCATTACAGTAAAAATTTTCTATTTAATGGACGTTTAAGTGAAATTTTGCCCTATTCTCCCATGTTAAGAAATTCGTAAATTTTGAATAACTTCTGAAGTTTTTCAATTAGAATGTTAGAAGTGAATAGGGTTATTGCCACTGTCGAAAGTAATATTTTAAAACTAGTCTAACCTCTCTGCGATCATTTGTTCGTGAGATATCGTGTACCCAGACTAACAAACTAACAGACACCATACAAATTTTGTCATTATCGGATTCCTCACACCTGAAAACGTGTAAAGTAGTAAAAAAAACCGAAGTCGAAATTTCTCACGATTACTTTAGTTACCCATACCAATAGTACGATGGGGTACTAAAAAAAATGTAAAGAGCAAAATTGTTCTAAATTTCAATAAAATTTACATTATTAAAATACATTAGGTAAATTGTAATGTTTAATACGCTTTATTATGCTTTCAGAAGAGATCTGCCATTAAAACATATTTCATATCTTCTGTTTCGTGGAAATTAAATTTAATATTTTAGAGCAGACTGAAAATATATACCAATGCAAGTTATAAGCATATATGCCAATTTAAGTTTTAACGATATTTACTTTGATATTTTTTCAGTGATAGCGTATACATTTGACTTCTATATTACGCAAAAGTGTTAGAGGTTGCGCAGTTAAAAATTTAGTAAAAATGCTCTATTTCAACAATTATTTCATATTCTTATATTTTGATTGCAGTATGCTGTGTCTAATATATGTAAAGATTTTTAAGAGTGATATTGCTTTGGTTTTAAGATCTTGCATTATAGTATAAGCCAAAAAAAAAGTAAGAAAAATTGTATGTTTTATTGAAGAAATCTTTATATGTATATAACGCAATTTTCATATAATTTTGTATGTATGATTTTAAAAAGGCTCATTATCATATCAAAGCTATACCTCATTTCAAGCAATTTTTACAGGGATATCCAAAAGATTTTTTGATTAATTTGACGCGAATCTCCCCTTTGGCCTTCGGAACAAAACTTTCATTCGATACATGTGCTGCAAGTTCTTTTTTACCTATAAAATTTCAAGAGTATTTATGAATTATTTCTTTAGATCTTTGACAAAAATGTCTAGAATCTTAACTTTTGTCGGTGACTGTATATTAGATTTGTTCAATAAAGTATATAATTCAGTAAATTAGGGCAATATTTATAATGTTTTTTGAGATTTTTGACTGATTTGAAATCTTTAAATTGCGTTTTCACAGTTTGAAATTTTTCATGAATTCGCAATCTTCAAAGTGTTAAAACGTCTACAGACAGTTTAAAAAAGGTTTTTTTTTTTTTTTTTTTTTGACTGTTTATTAGAGCGTACTTAATAAAAAATTGGATCGGTTTTACAATAGCTTTAAAAAGGAAAAATAATAAAAATTAACCTAACAAATATCCCATTTTTTTGCAAGTTTTTGCATAAACATGCACTGTCATTCCCCCCCCCCCCCCTCCAAAAAAAAAAAAAAAAAAAAAAAAAAAAAAAAACTAATAAATTTTAAAATTCATCCATAAGTAACAAAAATTCATTTCGGAATATTTTCTTTCAAATTTTACTTTGATAACTTGGAGGAAAAAGTCATTTATTTAAAATTAAATTCTGAGACTGTCCTCGCGCAGAAGAAATAATGCTTTAAAGGATAGAGTATTAAGGGTCCTCTTCACTCACCGTCGTCGGAAGTCGAAGCTAATGCTATTCTATGGGAAATTTTTCTTTACAAATAACTTATTAACTAATACATTTTTAAATTCTGTTTTCACATTCTGAAAATTCCCAGCTGTTAAATTGATGCACCTTTTTTAAAAAAATTTAAATTTTTTATATTTTATTTTGAAGCTTCAAAATACGAATTTTCAATGCGATTTTTTTTCCATTTTTCAATTTCAAAATAAAATATTAAAAATAAAAAGTACATTTTTTAAAAAGGTCCGTTAATTTAACAGTTGGGAATTTTTTGAATGTGAAAACAGAATTTAAAAATATGTATTAGTTAATAAGTTATTTGTAAAGAAAATTTCCCCATAGAATAACATTGGCTCGGGCTTCCGGCGACGGTAAGTGAAGAGGGCCGTTAAATCATGCGGCGTTCTTTTGAGATAATGTATATAAGCATCACCAAATTAAAACAAAATATATTGCAAGTACTAAAAACAAATATTCTTGTATAAAAAATTTCAAAAATATTTTTTTTTCTTAAAAAATAAAAATAAAGTTTAATTCATTAAATCTCAAAAGAAAAACCTTTTCCGTAATTAAAATTTTTAAATACATGTTTGTGTGCAGTTTATTCACCAAGTGGTTTATCGTAGTTTGTTTAGTCCCGCGTAACAAAACAGTAATTATTAAAATTTAATCAAACCCTCTTTTTATTCCTTCCGCAAAATACTTGTGCAAGTCACGATAACTAAGATATACATTAATGCAAACTAACATTAGTAACACAAAATAATTTTTCATAAAATAATATATATATATATATCGTTTTTGAAAGGAGGAAATAACTCTCCAGGAAAATAGATGTATTATATAAAACGGGTTCTATTACAAATCTAAAAAACTGAGAAGTATTTAGCATTAAATCTACTTAAAATACCTTCGCACCGATCTGGTTGCCACATTGACCAGCCTGGATATGGACAATCTCCCTCATCCTTCTATAAGACGAATTAAATTATAACAGAAGTGCAAAATGATAACAAGAAACGTACATAAAATATAATTGCTGCAACATTTATAGAATTAGTTCTAATCACTTCATTTCTGTTTGTTTTCTCTTCATGAAAATTTTGCTATGGGGTGCATACAAATGAAACACTTCCAGTTGCAAAGCCGTTTGCAGGTGTTCCAAATGTATGACTGCAGTCCTCAGCAAAAGTATTCGAGCACTAGCAAAAATTCCTGTATGAAAAAAGCACACTTAACACTGTTTTGTTAAATTAATCCTTGTCGAATCATGTTCAAAGGCTGTTATTCACCAATAACTTCAACTCACGGTTGAAGATGAAAATTTGAAAAGAGTATAAAGGCAGGGTACAAATTTTAAGCAAATTTTTGCCGTGTTGTTTCTGCCACCTAGCGGTATAGTTGTTTTCAGATTTTTTAGGTGAAAATAACCAATCAAAGATTATATGAAATCCTCGAAGCTAGATGGCAGAAACAGCGTGACAAATTTTGCTGGAAAGCTGTACCCTGCCTTTAGACGTTTTTCAATTTTTTGCGTTTAACCGGGAGTTGAAGTTAATGGTGAATACGGCCATTAGACTGACTAAGAACAAGATTCGACAAGGATTTTTTTAACAAATCTGCATTATGGGGTACATACAAATGAAACACTTCAGTTTGCAAAGCCGTCTGCAGCCATTTGCAAGCGTTCCAAATGTATGACTACAGTCAGCAGCAAAATTATCCGAGCACTAGCAAACATTCCTATGTAAAAAAAGCACACTTAACACTCTTTTGTTAAATAAATCCTTGTCGAATTGTGTTCTTAGACTGACTAAGAACAGGATTCGACAAGAATTTATTTAACAAAACTACATTCAGTGTACTTTTTTTACATAGGAATTTTTGCTAGTGCTCGGATATTTTTGCTGCCGACTGTATTTGCAAAAAACTTGCAGAATTCACGTCATCGAAATTGCAAGCGTTCCGTTTGTATGTAACCCTAAGTGTACTTTCTTTAGATAGGAATTTTTGTTAGTGCTCTGTTACTTTTGCTGCCGACTGTATTTGCAAAAAACTTGCAGAATTTACATCATCGAAATTGAGAGCGTTCCGTTTGTATGTAACCCTATGACTGAAAAATCACGATTGTTTGGTTCGTTAGTTGCGTTTTACGTCACACTTGGTGAACATCGCGATTTCACAGTTTGTGAAATTGTTATAAAAATCTTTTCTGATTTTTTTGTGTTCATACTGACCATCGAGTACTGATAGGAAGTAGAGGATGGATTTCCTATAAGGAAAGGGCATGTTTACAAACAAACGCTCCGCCAATCAATCTTTGCCACTCTCGAGTGGCAAAAGATGAACCTGTATTGGTGGAAATGCCAATGTTATGCCACTTTACCCATAACTAGAGCCCCTTAAATAAATAATAGGCCGGCGCATCACCGCCATTTTTTTGCCTCGTAAGAGGACAGCATTTCCGCTTGGCGATTTTATCGCTTCACTGGTGGTTTTAAGAAATTTTCATCTAAAAATAAAATCGACCAAAAATGATAAGCAACACAAGTAATCTGTTTCTGTTTCTTAAATAAATCATAACATTTGAAAGGGGGGAAAAAAAAAAAGAGCGTACCAATTAAAATTGGAAAGTTTTTTCAACGACCTAATACTATCAGGACACGGAAACAAGACAATTTTGGCGAACCAAAAAATCGTCGCCAAGACTCTACAAACACACAGTAAAAAAGCGTTTCTTAAAATAATTTATGGTTATTAAAATACATATTTAGATTTAAATAATACTTTTTTTTAATTTTTTTACTTTATAAATGTCAGAAATGCAAAGAAAAGTATAAGTGAATAACAATAAAACTTACTATGCAAAGCTGTGCATTAGGTCCCGGGATCCAAGAATCTGGACGACAATTCGCAGCCCATTTTCAACTTCTTGCATTATCCGAAGGAAACCTAAACATTTTGTATCCTTTTCTGGAGTGTTTACAGCAGTTTATTGCTGAACAACCTCCCATATTGCAGTTTATTTCACTAAAATTACGAGCAAGACGGTAGAAACAATGGATGCCGTTTGTTTATCACGCTGGGTACATGCGGCAACCCTAAGGCAAAAAAATGTCGGATGCGCCAGCTCGTATATATAGGAGCCTTACCCATAACTTGACTGTGAGTGACGTCACGTGCCCTTTCCGTATACTGGCTGTAGCTGAAAATTCCACGAGCATCACTACGGTTTTTGGGTGAATGGGCGCCTTCTTTTGGGGATAATCGTTTTCTTGGTAACTGGTTCTTGGGATTTTGCATGTACAAGAGGCGGTGAAGGAAACCTGCTTTGGAGAACTGGAATGTCGGTTTAGCGAGTGAATTGGTGGATGTGATGATCGGGAACAAATATGTCACTGGACGGTGGTCTATTCTAATATACAGTAGGCAGCAAAAGTATCCGAGCACTAGCAGAAATTCCTATCTAAAAAAATGTACACTTAATAATGTTTTGTTAAATAAATCCTCGTCGAATAATGTTCTTAGACTGACTAAGACCAGAATTCGACAAGGATTTATTGAACAAAACTGTATTAAGTGTGCTTTTTTACATAGGAATTTTTGATAGTGCTCGGATACTTTTACTGCCGACTGTATGTAATCAATGATACTGACCAAAATTCAAAATATTTTGTCTGGAATGAATTGGTTGGTTGGTTGGGTATTCCGTTGCACTTGTGCTGCGCAATGGACAATTATTGACTGTGGTGAGAATAAAAGAACTTTAATTTGCATTTTATTTAATTTTAGGGGTCACGGTTCATAGTTGGAAAATAACGGTTTTGATTCCTAAACCGACTATAGCCCAGTCGGTAAAACGCCGAAGTCATAATTGGAAGATTGCGGGTTCGATACTCAATCCAACCAAAAACTGGCGTGTACATTAATGTTGGATAGTGCACCTAAAATCCGTCGTGGCCGATATTTCTTTGTTTCCATCCAAATTATACCTCTGGGGGTTCCCGAAGAGAGGGAACCATCCCCTTCGTGGAGGTTGGTTGCTTGGTTGGGTTTAACGTCTCACTAATACTGCGCAATAGGTAATTGGCGATGTTCTGGGACACACCCCTAAGGATGGTCCGGACACAACCCCTCCGTGAAGGATGAAATTTGTAATGGCATGTCTCCTGACCATTCTTGAGGGGAATGCTCCAGATAATCGCCAATTACCATAGCGCAGTACTAGTGCGATGTTAAACCCAACCAATTACTGGCAGTTGTGCGTGTAAAAACAATCATGATATTATGTCCTCCATGTTACTAAAAATTAAAACCTCTGAAGGTTACCAAAGCGACAGAGACATCCACTCCGCGGAGTATCAAAATGGATTCTATCGCTTTTTTAGGTTCAAGGTTAAATCATGAATGGACTTTATCGGCACAGCGCCTAGAATAAATAGTGTGGAAAGCGACCAGCAAATCAGTGCCCTAAAGATTAAATTTCTCACCAGATGTCAGTGCGACCGAGTTTATTGTTCGAAAACCCGATATCACTGTATTTATTGGTTATTTATGTGCTTAGATCACGTGACTGAGCAGACGAAACTGGGAAAAGCCAATAAATTCTTATGCAATGCTTACGATTCGAGCAAAAAATTCGATTGCAGCGCTATCCGGGAGGCTTAATTATTTTAGCAGTATTTTAAACATTCGGTTATAAGCGCTTGTCACACATTGTATATTCTCGGCGATGTACTATCGGTGTGACTCATAAAACTCTTCACGCGTAACCACTGTAAGGAAAACTGCGTTGGTTAGTTGTTGTGTTTTACGTCGCACTAGTGCTGTGCAATGGGCAATTGGCAATGGTCTGTAACTCATCCCTAGGTGTTGTCCGGAGACATGCCATCAGAATTTTGATCCTCCCCTTGCATTATATGGTAAAGTGACCATATCAGAGTACTTTTATAACAGAAAAGAAATTTTAAAAAATGCTACAATTATTCATTTACGAAGGCATTTTGTAATTATTAATAAATAAGAACTAAAATTAACCCTTATCCTGGAACATCGGTCTCTGAGACTGCTGAAGGTTAGGCTTAGTCTAGGGACTTTCGGATGAATATTCCTAGAACAGAGGTAAAGGGGTACATACAAACGAAACACTTCCAGTTGCAAAGCCGTTTGCAGCAACACCTCCTGTAATAATGCCTCCGAGCTGAGCTCTACGTCATGGAAGATCGGCCGATTTTATCCAATCAACACTTCCTGTGATATATGTTGGATCGTGGGAATTGGATGAAATCGGCCGATCTTCCATGACGTAGAGCTCAGCTCGAAGGCATTATTACAGGTGGTGTTGTTTGCAGGCGTTCCAAATGTATGACTGCAGTCGGCAGCAAAACTATCCGAGCACTAGCGAAAATTCCTATATGAAAAAAACACACTTAACGCTGTTTTGTAAATAAATCCTTGTCGAATCATGTTCTTAGACTGACTAAGAACAGGATTCGACAAGGATTTACTTTACAAATCTGCATTAAGTGCATTTTTTTTAACATAGGAATTTTCGCTAGTGCTCTGTTGCTTTTTCTGCCGACTGTATTTCAAAAAACTTGCAAAATTTACGTCATGGAAATTGCAAGCGTTCCGTTTGTATGTAACCCTGGGTTACATACAAATTAAGTTGTTAGATTAAGTTGTTTTTACTGTAAAATTGATAAAATTTGAATTTTAAATTTCAAACCTTTAGAAAAAAAATGGCAAACTTCCACATTCGATTGAAAACATAAACATTTCATTTCAAAGGATGATATTTACACAATAAATATCCACTAATATACTACAGTAAAATGATAAATATTCTATCATAATTTGAAGTCAAATTTGTTTTCAAATGTCTAAATAAAGTATCTGATATAAGATACTCATATGTTGCAGTGGAATAGATTTCATATCTGTCATCCTTGGCGAGAAAAAAGATATCGCCAAATTATCTTTCGAACATATTTAATTCCTTTCAAAAATCGTAGTTATTTGAACAAGAAAGTAATGAATAATATGAAACAATATTTCGTACAATACATATTATGAAAATATACATCTGACATGTATATTTCCGTATTACGTTTTTGTTGTTGTTGTTGTTGTCGTATGCCACTCGGAAATTCCGAGCCCCGGTAGTGGAACTAACCGGATTTATTTTAAGGCATGAGGGGTGCGTCTTCCGTTATTTAGGAGCGCCTCATAGGGAGGAAGTACGACTTTAGCTCCAGAAGCTGGTGAAAGATGGCAGCACCAGCCAAACAACTCGAATTTTGATCCGGATCAGAGCTAGTTAAACCCATGTTCCGGTACACCCACAGGTATAATTTTTGATGGGAACTTGGAGGACTTTGCGACCACGGCGGAATTTAACGTACACCAGTCGCCATTAGCGTACACGACGGTCTTCAGCCGGCTCGAGAACCGAACCCGCAATCTTTCGATGACGAACTCTCTGCTCTTACCGACCACGCTACCGCGGCCTGTATTACGTTTTTTTTTTTTTTTTTTTTTTTTTTTTTGATCGCGCTGTTTTTGATCGCCAAATACAAAAATCGCCAAGGATGACAGAGTTTTGAAATTTAAAATTAAAATTTTGTCAATTTGACAGCAAAATAACTCAATCTAACACATGCAAACGGTAACTTACACATATATATACCCAAATACGGGGATTAATATCGGGAAATAATATTCCTCGAATTTAATAATTTTTTACAAAAAATCCCTTGGGCGATTAACATAGGAAATCTTTTTCTTGCATCCACGAACAGTCAGTGAAGTCACATTTTGCTTGCGTATTGCTGCAGCAATCTTGAGTGGACTAGAGAGACTTTCGAGACATTGTTTTCGTAAAATTGATTATATTTTCGTTATCGAATTTTTCAAGGCGATTATACAGTGTGATCGTGATAAGATGGCAACGCTTTTCTTTGTTTACAAACAAATTGTATCAAATCATCAATTCCAGCAATTATTGTAGACCTTAATTTATCTATATGTTTCAGTTATAGTTCAGTAAATATTAATTTTAAACATACCATGTAACCACAGAATTTTTTTTTTTTTTTTTATCATTTGAATAAATATCAATTAAACTAACAAGGGAACTCTTTGAAGTGCTAATCGCCGAGTTTCTTAATCATAAATAGTATTTTCCTAAAATATTAGCTGCTGAGTCGCAATCGATAAGCTAAAAAAAATTATTAAATATGAGAGCCTGTCTGCGATATTTCCAAAAAAGCGGCTGTTTGGCGACTGCATTCTTGGAAATTTCATTGCTATGAAGATTAAATAGATGTAGATCTTCTTCTTTCTTTTTGATAGCCAAACTCCATACACAGTCGAGCAATTGAGAATTCAGAATATATTAACAGAAACCTGATAATTTACCAGATTTCGACTTACTTAGCCGAAATTCTAAATAACATTTAACATTTCAATTAAGTAAGCTACAGTCGGTAACAAAAGTGTCCGAACACTAGCAAAAATTTCTATGTAAAAAATGTACACTTAATACCGTTTTGTTAAATAAAACCTTGTAGAATCCTGTCCTTAGTCAGTCTAAGAACATGATTCGACAAGGATTTATTTAGAAAAACTGTATTAAGCGTACTTTTTTACATAGGCATTTTTGCTAGTGTTCGGAGACTTTTGTTACCGACTGTACCGCATATGTTCATGGAAATGTAACGGTTTTTCTAAAAAATTGAAAACATTTTCCACTTCTTTAATTATAACGCGTAGGTTATTAAGCCCAGAGCAAAGCCATTTTTAGGAAACATTGCACACTAAATTAAACACAGCATGTCGCAATTTTAATGCAAAAATTTTAAATATCTTACGAAATATAAGTATTTTTATTAAATAATTTTTAACTGCGCAAGCGCTAGGTTTAAAAAAATTTCATTTACATAATTTAATAGACAAAAGTATTGAGCAACTTATTAGAAAACCCCAAACAAACATCGTGTAAATTCAAAAAGTTATGAGAGATAGAATGAATAGAATTTCAGTTCTCTCAAAATAAAAACTAAAGTATAAGGGGTTTTACTTGCGTTTTTATTTTGATTCAATCAATGTCCAATTGTAATACAGTGTTCGCTGATCTATACATATAATAAAATGAGATGTTTGTGTGTGTGTCTCATTGTGTTGGTCCGGAGTATTTTAGGAAACCGGCTGATCGCAGAGCTACACAAATTTGCATGGAGGTTCGTAATGACCTCTGCTGATGCACTTCGTAGCCGGATTTTCGAATTTTTGATTAGTTTTCTTTTAATTAGAAGTTTTTTTGTTTTTGTTTTTTAAATTGGAATTCGTTATAGTGCTTCCGTGTCCCGCTAAAAAGAAGGCGTTTCCATTTGAATGTGTGGTTTTCCTTATGTTGGTCAATGGCTCAGTCGGTTAAAGCGTCAAGTTGTTAATGCGATGGTTGTGATTTCGATACTCAGTGGTGATGTGTAACTTTTTTTTTTTTTCAGATAATTAATATAGATGACATGTCAATTGTAAAAGAAAATATTTCATTGTCTACACAGTATCCTAAGAAATTCTGCTTAGATTTTTTAAAAGCTTTCTTTTAGTTACTAGAACGCACAAAATAAAACTTTGAGCAGGAAAAAAAAACTGGAGCCCTAAAAATCATAAAATAAATATTTATTCTTGAAGAGACATGGCTATAAAAAAAAAAAAAAAAAAAAACATCAAAGTGTTATCAATAAGTAAAGTTTAAAGAAAAATAACGATGTTTCACTTTTGCAAGAGATGAAATACATATTTTAACTAATCAAAATATTTTAAAAAGCATTTAGAACAACATTCGAGAATCTTTTTATATTTGTTACACTTTCATTTTTATTTGTTTTTAATTAATTAAAATATGAAAATAATTTCCTTATAATAACTAGAAAATTAACCATTTAAATATTAGTTTTAAATTTAATTGTTGCCAAAAAAGATTTCTAGTCCATTGTTTTTGACAAAAAAAAATAAATATATTTTCACACGAATAATGAAAATTTGCTACTGAATAATGAAAATAAAATATTTAATAGATGTTGAGATACAGTCATCTTTGAAATCGTAGTTCCTAAAAAATAATAAATTTACCTTTCGCCGATAAATACCCAAATTAAAGTATCCAGAATAGACCTTTCTAAAGGCTGGACCCGATGCATTGCTGACGGAAAAAGACCTGCCGTAGGCAGCAGGTACCCGAACAAAGGTTTAGAGCGATTTCAATGTATTTATTTATTTATTTTAGTTTTTACTTATAATGTGATATAAAAAATAAACAGTGATTCAATTCTTTTGAAAAATCTTTTAAAAAATTATCCCCAGCGAAGCGGGCGTGGCCTGCTAGTTGTAAATAAATGTTCATAAAGCCCCCTATCATCTTCCTTTTAATTGCGAAGAAAAAAGGAAGTTCGTTAAATTATCCCTTTTCATTATATTATTAGGTTGAAATGCGCAAATCAAAACTCTTGATAAAAAAAAAAAAAATACTTTAATTATTCCAATACATTGTTTAAGCTATGATATAATTTTCAGCAATAGTTTCAGGGATTTTGGGCTTTTATTATTAAGAAGATATTCAATACTATTAACCATCATTAATATATATCCATTTATCGTAAATACGCAGTGAGAAATTTTTTTTTTTTTTTTTTTTTTTTCCCATTTTAGATTTAAAAAAATAATAAATAAATAAATAAATAATAGCATTGCATAGCATTGTAAAATTTTCAGAAATTTACGCAAAAAATAATAGATTATAATGTTATTTTTTATTAATAGTTTGCATTTAGAAATTGGAAAAATCATGTACACCGAAGAGTTATTTAAAACATAATCCTTAATGATGGTAACAGTATTTAAGACTTTTACAATTAGAAATTACTTGCTGTAATTTGTGCCTAAAAATTACTTAAAAGAATTTTTTCATTCATTTAACAACAAAATGTCATAAATTATATCTCCTTGATTTTAAGTTATTAGAAAATTGCTCAATATATTAAAATATGTTATACGATCAACACAGCCAAAAGTAAAATGGATACGCTATAAGCCATGTAATTAATAATGCAAGAACTTGATCTCTGTCAAAAAGCGTTTGGAGTGATTCCACACGACTTTCTGACCATTAAGTAATTAACATTGTTAAAGTAAAAAAAGTTGTTAAATAAACAAAAGAGAAAGTTATAATAGGTGTTTCTGTATTTTTTCTCAAATAATATGTTGTTAAATTAAAGGCTATTGCAGTTCAAATATTTTAAGCCCATACATCATATTGATAATGAATTTTTAGTTGTGTTCATGTAAAAATTCATAAGTGTTCGATTCACCAAAATCCCTACTTGACGGTGACCTATAACATGTATATATAGTTAAAGCTCAATCAAATAAAGAATTCAGATGCTATCGCGTTTTAAATAATTTCAGTCATAGGCCATAATTTTAATGAAATTTTCGTTGTGTCCTTATAAAAAAGAACTATAAGTGTGCTATATTCACCATATTCTATATAGTTGGTCCGACGGTGACCTACAATATATATATAAATTTTCCGTTCATTCAAATAAGGCATTCAGACGCTTTCGCACTTGAAATATTTTTGAGCCCATACGCCATAATTATAATAAATTTTTCTTTGTGTCCCTGTAAAAGCACTATAAATGCTAGATTCACCAATGCCGAAACAGTTCGTGCAACGGTGACCTATAATATGTGCATAAATATCCAGTTCATTCAAATAATCCATTCAGACTCTATCGCATTTTTAAAAATTTGAGCCCGTAGGATATAATGGTAAAGAATTTTTCTTTATGTCCCTGTAAAAATACCATAAGTTCTAGTTTCACAAAGATCTATACAATTCGTGCAATAGTGACATATAACATGTGCATAAATTTTCAGCCCAATCGAATAAGTCTTTTACACGCTATCGCACTTTAAAAATTTTGACCCATAGGCAATATTGATAAAGAATTTTCTTTGTGTCCCTGTAAAAAAACTATAAGGGCTAGATTTATCAAAATTGATAAAATTCGTGGTACGGTGACTTATAACATACGTACAAACTTTCAGCTCATTCGAAGAAAGAGATTAGACGTTATCGTGTTCACTTACATACGTATATCGTGTTCACTCACACGCATACATATACATACATCACCGTAAAAATAGCAAAAATTAGCTCAGGGTATCTCAAAACGTGCAGAAACACCAAAATCTCAAAGTCTTATTTTTGTCATGATTACAATACTTTCCTTACATATATGTTCAGAAAATAAAAATAATTGCTGACAGATGTTTTAAATTATTATTAAGATACTGGATAATATCAATCTCTTATTCTTCTTTTACTTTCATTACCGGATAGAAGTATTGTATTCGGTCCAAAAATTCGATATCGAAATTTCACCTGATTGCATGTTTTAAGGTCTTCTGAGTCCAAAAAAGGGGTTTTTGACAAATGGTCAGTGTATGTGCGTGTGTGTGGGGGGGGGGGGGGGGGATATCTTCTGACAATTATATCTTCGAAATTAATAAAGTAAGAACTATGAAACTTCAGAATTAAAACAAATCTGGAGTACAGATGAATGTTCCAAATTTTGGTGAAAATTGGAAAATTTGGAAGTGGGGCATCCAAAACCGGAAAGTGAGGCGTAAGTCTGTATCTCAAAAACGGCTTTTTTTAAAACACGCCATATAAACCCCCTTTTAGATATCCTTTTGTATGTAATTGTTGTTTTCCAGTCAAAAATTGTGTATGTCAAGTTTCGGTAAAAGTCAGTATCTCAAAAACGGTTCTGACTTTTTTTTTTTTTTTTTTTTTTTTTTATTGTTAAATAAACCCTTTTTATATATCCTTTCCCGTGTATTACGTGATTATTACAAGAAAATTAACAGTCATCCTGCTTAGGTAGATCAATTTTATAACTCGGAAATTAGTATTTCATAAAATGGCCTTACTGTTTTGTTTTGTTTTCTTATTTTTTAACTCGGTATGTAAGTTCTGTTTAATATGTCTTTATACATGTATCAGCTTTCTCTCATAAAAATTTTTAGGTGTCTACTTTGTTAGGTCAGTTTTGTGTTTTCTGATTACATTATCTTCGAAACGCATATACTATGCGTCATAGTGAGTAATGTGAGTCATATGGTTGTTTTGCACCAGATTTTTTTTAACTTGTTTTGTCTTTATAAAATAAATTAGCTGAAATTTCGCGGAAAAAGTCGACTCGCAGATTTTGGTCTTGCTTCAGGAATTCGAAAAAAGTGCGTAACATTTTAAAGACCAAATTGGGTCTCAAAAGGGCGTTTCAGGTCTCTTACGATTATGTACAATAAAACTGTTTTAATTTAATTCAAAATTTCATGAAAACCTGAATTCTTTTTTTTTTTTTTTTAAGTATTAGCTTGTTTTAGGTAATATATAGGGTACACAACCTCAATCTATTGTATGATTTTAATTTAAAATGAAAAAAGGTATAGAAATATTTTTAAATATTTTCTTCCTACTAATAAAAAATAAAAGATTTCATCCTGGAAGTAAAATATTTTGCAGATTGAACGGTGTATCGGGTTAGTATAGTTGGAAAGATTTCATAAACTACGCAGAACACGGTATTTTTCTTTCTTTGTTAATATGTGAGTTTTTACCTTTAATTATTTAAAGGCTACATTCCCTTTTTTAACACTTTCCAACAAGGTTGAAATATTCTAAAATATATTTTTGTATAGAATATGATATGATTATCTTTCATATTTACAGGGCTACAGTAAAATATTCAGAGTTTAAATGCTGTAATTAAATCTAACGGCTGCATTTTCTTTTGCGTTAAGCCTTTTTAACCCTTTCCAAAATGCCTAAGAATAATTTTAAAATCAATTAGTCTATCTGTATGTTTTTCAGTCCTTCTGTCTGTTGTGCGATAACGTAGGCAAAGAATATTAATAGTTATTCGATACAACAATTGCATACAGTTGGAAAGTGTTAATAATCAATGCCTACTGCATGATTTTTCTTTCTTGTTTATTAGTATTACTCAGCAGTTATTTGTAAACTCGCGTTCTCCTCTAAATCTATCAGTCTAATCCCTTTCAGGGAAGGCCTAATAATAATTCTCCAAATACAATAAAGTAAAATAAAATTTTAGATACAAATAAAGAAAAACTATGCTTCTATAAATCAATGCACATTAGCTATGAAACAAATCATAATAATAATTTTTTCGGAAAAATAAAGAAATAAATTATTTACATTGACGAATAAGTTTCTGCAGATTAAGACTGCTTAGTTTCAAAAATATGATACTAGGGTTTACCCATTGTACTAAAATTGCATGATAAGATAACGAATTTCGTAAATTAAGATTTTCAATTTAATAATCGAAATTATTTTAACTCAAGTTTCTGCGTTTTTGTATAGCATGGATTCTTAAAAAATTATAATTCCTTTCAGTTTTGGTTTGTAGATTTAATTAGGCACCTATAGTTCCGTTTGTTTGTGATTTATACAACTAGTGAATATAACAGAAACTGCAGAAAAAGAATTCTTAAATAAAAAAAAAACAATAATAACTTTCACAAGAAAGAAGGAAATTTTCCAGAATTTACTATTCTTTATCAAGAAAAAGAATTTTTATCATGCGCATAAAACAAATTTCCGATTTCTATTAATTTGGAAACTTTCTCTTGGTTTTTATTCTTGAGCTTTAGTAAAAATTTCCAAACAGTAAAAAATTGCATTACACCGAATTCTCAAATATCCATAATTTAGATCAGAACTTCAGCTTTGATTATATTAGTTAAGAAAATACGAAAATAGTATAAAAGTTTTTAGTAGAATCAGCTCTTTCTTTTTGTTTGTTTTTTTTTTATTATAGAGATGGTTTTTGTTTTAGTCTAGAAGTGATAAAATCTTCAGAAAATTATTGTAAAAGTTATTGAATGAAAACAAATATTTGCCATTTAATTAAATATTTAATTAAATTTACTTTTCTTATGAATATTATATTCCGAAACTTTTAAATGCTTACTGAGATAATGTCAACTAAGTTAAACAAATTCATATATACCTTACAGAATTTCTCACCTTATACAGTGTTCTTTAGATGAGATTTGACAGAGTATTTTTTAATTTGTTAGTTTCTTGTAACTATGATATTCTAAGAGAGTCACAGATGAAACCTAAAATATTATATCATTTTGCGTATGTTCTATAAAAAAAAAAAAAAAAAAAAAAAAAAAAAATAAGATTATACTAAGAAATTTGTATATATTGTTGAGATAAAAAGTGATTTAAATTAAAGTTACTGAGATATCGAATCTGGTTTTCTTCTAAATCTTGAAAAAAAAAATTACATACCTGACAGTCTGTTGTTAATTATTGTTACATTAATACAGGACACGTTTGAAGCTATCAAGTGCCCAACAGAAAAAATATACTGCTGGCAATACCTTCCAAAAAGCAACACTAAGAAGGAATACAAATATCAGAATGATATTTATTGGGCATATACATTATAGTAGGAAGAACAATTGATTAAATTTTTAGGTAATTTGGAGTGATATATTCTGAGAAATCAATACATGAAGCAGCGACCTCTGGGAGCAATAACAGCGCTTATCTGCTTAGGTAATGAATGAAATAGTGATTTAACAGGGAGCAGCCTCCGCTCATCACTCTTGGAGCGATGTAGGGCGCTTCTAAGGGGACTACTCGCAGTTTATTAAAAAACTCAAAAGAAAAGAAAAAAAAAAAGAATAAAATACAAAATTCGCCAGGCCTAATCCGGCCTAGAGCCGACAGTGGGCGATTATTCAGAAGTTAAAATTGCCGGGCTATGCCCCACGCGACAGGTGGCATGAAGTATTAAAAGCATTTCAGTGAACGGATGACATTTCAGAAGTAAGTTCATTGCATGGCTGTAGTAAAATTTAGTTCCCGGGTTATTTACCCTACGCGACACAGGGCATGGTGGCACTGAACTTCAGACGTTGAATTTTCGTAAGACTTAGAAGAAATGAAATAGTGATTGGATTGCATATTCGATTGCAGCACTTCATGAAGCTTAAACACGATGCCACAATTCATAGACTGTAGTTATTAGTGAGAATTAGAGTGCCAGTCTTTTTTCAACGATTAAATAGTCATTTTCATTGGTGCAAGATCAGGGGAATGCTCCGCCAGAGCAACAGACGAGCACATTCTGTATCAAGAAAGGTCCAGAAAATATGAACAGCTTTCGGTCGTGCATTGTCCTGCTTAAATGTTGAGATACAGAGGCCTTGAATATGGGGCAGGGAGATGGGTCTTAACTCGTCAGAAAAGCAATGGCAGCTGTTCAGAGTGCCGGGAAGGAGAACAAGAGATGATCAAGACGTGTATCCAATGGTACCACATACCATCACTCCAGGTGGTGACCCAGTATGCGGTTACCAAAACTTCGGTTATCTGAAAAGCTGCATCACTGATATGGGCGCCTTTAATGTGCGATCAACGACGGACCTGGACGCAGGAATGGCGTGAAGTCCCCTTTCAAACAAATCACAATCCTGTTTATAGCATCAAAATTGCCGCACCTTTATTTAACAGCATTGTGAATAATGTACATTGACGGCTGACATTCGACATCGTCATACTGGCGCATCACATGGAGTAATGGTAGAAACTCCCATTGGTCCCCATTTTTTTTTCTTCCCAGTGTGGACATATTCGAACACTGGATCACTTTCTAGTCTTGGCCCTATTGGTGACCGAGGGGTTCTGCGCTCAAAGCTGGTTGACGGAAAGTACCAAGTTCAATCTCAGATCACGCTCGTTGATCTAGCCGTTCGGAGTTTCCTGTTGTTTTCTCCAAAATTCGCATGAATTGGATCTAGTACCCTGAGGAAAAAAAAAAAAAGTATGGCATATTCTTCGGTCCAGGTCCCTAGTTCAGATACTGGTCTTAATCCGAATACCAACTCCATCACATTCCAGTGTCATTTAAGTTTCTAAATCGAAGCCTACAGGTTAGTGTGGTTCTTAGTGAGTCGAGCGATATTGATGACGGCGACCAGAAATGACATACGCACTGTCCTAAAAATACTAATGGTGGAAAAAACATGAAATTGCTATGAAATGGTCACATATATCAGATACAACATACCCATGATTTACATCCAGTCTGAGTCACAACTAAGTATTTTCCAGAAGATTGTTTTTGCCTCTAGAAAGCTTCGGACAATCTATCAAAAATTAATCGTGGTTTTTAAATATGTAGACTATTTCGTTAAAAAATGCGTTAGTACATATAGTCTTATTGAGTTTGGAGCCAATTTTGACCATGCTTCCATCAAATTTCAACATTTCTATACTGCGCTAAACATATGAAATCAAATTACATTTTTTTGAGGTAGTAAAGGATGTTTACTATAGAAAGCAATGTAATTCGGATTAATGATTCCTTTACAGACCCATGCAACATTCGAATTTAGTACGAGGTATTAGGAGAAATGTATTTTCAACTGTTTTATGCGTTTGTAATACTTTCTAAAAATACAAAAAATATTTTTGGCTTATTATTTATGTTGCAATGGATAAATGTATTTAAAATAAATATAGTTTAAAAAAACTAAAAAACACGCTTTTAAAGCACATCTAACTAAAAAGTGAAAAATAATTCTTAATATAAGCTAAAAACAATAATGAACGAAAAATACTAGTATAATTGTGAAAAAAGCGTGGGGTGGTTTGTGCCATATTTTTCGTATATTGAGCAACCCACGCTTTTTTCACAATTATACTAGTATTTTTCGTTCATTATTGTTTTCAGCTTATATTAAGAATTATTTTTCACTTTTTAGTTAGATGTGCTTTAAAAGCGTGTTTTTTAGTTTTTTTAAACTATATTTATTTTTCACTTTTTAGTTCGATGTGCTATGAAAGCATGCTTTTTAAACTATATTTTAAACTATATTTATTATTTTATTATTTATCACATAAATAGCTACAGTATGTAAGTTTTTGGTTAAAATATTTACACACAATCGAAAATATCCCCATTCGACTTGCAGGCCTCTTAAATCTATCTGTACCAATTTTGAACGGCCTAACTGTATTTCTATTTGTTTTTGCCCCATAGCCCCCCCAAACCTCCTCACCCCCTACCCGCCCCTCCTAATAATTTTACAAATTCAAAAATATCCGCAATCGATTTGTAAGTATCGAAAACCTCTATGTACCAATTTTGAACGATCTGACACTATTTTTATTTTTTTGCCCCCCCCTCCCCTCCCCCACTTCTTGCCCCTCCTAATAACTTTACACAATCAAAAATATCCCCATTCGACTTGCAGGCCTCTTAAATCTATCTGTACCAATTTTGAACGGCCTAACTGTATTTCTATTTGTTTTTGCCCCATAGCCCCCCCTTACCCCTCACCCCCTACCCGCCCCTCCTAATAATTTTACAAATTCAAAAATATCCGCAATCGATTTGTAAGTATCGAAAACCTCTATGTACCAATTTTGAACGATCTGACACTATTTTTTTTTTGCCCCCCCCTCCCCTCCCCCACTTCTTGCCCCTCCTAATAACTTTACACAATCGAAAATATCCCCATTCGACTTGCAGACCTTTAAAACCTATCTGTACCAATTTTCAACGGCCTAACTGTATTTCTATTTGTTTTTGCTCCATAGCCCCCCCTTACCGCCCCCCCTACCCGCCCCTCCTAATAATTTTACAAATTCAAAAATATCCGCAATCGATTTGTAAGTATCGAAAACCTCTATGTACCAATTTTGAACGATCTGACACTGTGTTTATTTTTTTGCCCCCCCCCCTCCCCTGCCCCACTTCTTGCCCCTCCTAATAACTTTACACAATCAAAAATATCCCCATTCGACTTGCAGGCCTCTTAAATCTATCTGTACCAATTTTGAACGACCTAACTGTATTTCTATTTGTTTTTGCCCCATAGCCCCCCCCCCTTACCCCTCACCACCCTACCCGTCCCTCCTAATAATTTTACAAATTTAAAAATATCCGCAATCGATTTGTAAGTATCGAAAACCTCTATGTACCAATTTTGAACGATCTGACACTATTTTTATTTTTTTGTCCCCCCTTCCTTCCTCCCCCCCCCCTCTTGCCCCTCCTAATAACTTTACACAATCGAAAATATCCCCATTCGACTTGCAGAACTTTAAAACCTATCTGTACCAATTTTCAACGGCCTAACTGTATTTCTATTTGTTTTCGCTCCATAGCCCCCCCCCCCCCTTGCTGCCCCACCTGGGGGCAGAATTTCTAAAATTCCAGAAATTGGTTTTTAGATAGTTGCCTTAGCTATATTTTAGAGCAAAAATTTCACGTGTATCTATTTTTTTTTGTTGTTGTTTGTTTGGGATATATAGGATTATGCGAAATCACGTTTTACGCATGTGAAATCACGTTTTGCCTCACTCCCCCCGCCCCCCTTGGGGACCGAATTTCAAAAATTCCAGAAACCGATTTTTAGACATTTGTATTAGCTATATTTTAAAGCAAAAATGTTACGGATATCTGTTTTTTTGTTTGAGATATGAAGGATTTTGTGCAATCACGTTTTGCTCCCAGAGAAGTTACAAACAAACATACATACATACATACATACATACAGGTGAAGCTAATAAAAGCGTGTTAAAATATTTTATGAAATTCAAAAAGAATTTATGTATGTGAAAATGATGTTAGACTACGATAATTTTTTTAAAAATTTGATAAATGTGTTAAAAATAACTAATTATACTCTAAATTATTTTTGAAGTACAAAAGTTAAATAATATGAATTAAGTAAATGATATTATATTTATATATAAATAAATATGAAAGGTTAAATAATAGTGATTATTTTTTTTTTTTCTTAAATCTAGAATGCAAAATAAAAACATAATTTTCAAATTTCACAATTCATAAATATTCTAATAATTTCCACGCATATATGCTTAGTTATATATATATATAAAGGTTTTTATACCATTTTGTATAATATTACTCTATCAGTTTCTTTTTTTTCTTTCTTTTCCTAAATGAGAAGTATACGTATAGTATTCTTCTTCTTTTGAATAAACTACATAAACACGTTATACATGAATAAATAAAACTGCTAAGAAATCTCATTTCACTAATATGAATATAACGATCATATTCATATTCTATATCAAACATCTAAACGAATATTCTAAATTATTCAGTTCCAAACTTTGCCAAATGCTTTTCCTGTGTCATCAATTTTACGATGTCTTTCTACATAATATTTGTACATGTAATACAAGCATATAAAATATACTAAATATTTTAGGAAGAACTCAATACAAGTAAATGTGAGTTCTTCTTAGGCGGAATTTCGATAATCTTTTTTATGTCGGGCCGTTTTCTCTGACATCAAGTTTTTAAGAAGCAAGGTATATTTCTGTATCCTTAAACGACAATTTAATAAAATATGATATAACCACATTTCTATAAAAAAGATATGTAAAATTGTAAATATACTTACTTTGAAATGTAAAAGCATACAAGAAATATAGCTTTTCATTGCATTTCATTTCAATGTACATAGGAAATATATCACATTTATTGTAAACGTTTGATTAGTTAAATAAACTGTAGCAATAAAGAAATTCTGTCCGAGCTGTTCTTTTATTTTTCTTTTAATTAATGTCAAACTTTCATAGTATACTTGATAAGCGGGTATATGTATTTCATTTTATTTTTAAAAAATGGGATAAGAGATTTTTCGATTTTTTTATAATTTATTTGTATTATAGATTTGTTTAAAAAAATTCAACATCCTTTCTATTTGGTAAAATACATACATATATTCATTTTTAACTACTTAGTTGAGTTATGGATATGTGTATTTTTAAATTTAAATCAATATGGAAGGGAAAAACTAATAGCCTGAAAGTCTGTATACAACTGAGCTGTTCATTTATGGTTTCATATTTATAGTTTTTTACACTTTATTTTTATTTTTATTTTTTTTTAATATAAAAGATTTTAAGCGCACATTACCCCATCTCCCCCCCCCCCTCCCCAGCACACTGTAAAAGTCCTTTTACATTAAAAAAATAATAATAATAAATAAAAGCCCTTCAAGCTGATTATTTATTTAAAGCTCTAAGACTTATAGTGACAAATAATATTTTTCTTGAATGATCCATACTACATATTCATAATTCCTTCATATTTTTACACTTATTAGAATACCACACACGTCCATACCTGAACGGAGATTCGAACCCGAGACCTGGTGCTTCAGAAGGCACCTTCCTACCGACCGCGCCACCAGGCCAGCAATTCAAGCTGGTAAATTTTTTCACAAACAAAACTTTATGTTTTATGTTTTTTCAATTTTTAAATAGTTTTCCTATAAAAAATTTCTATTATTATAAAATATATATGGCAAAAAAATACATTTTTAAATATTGTAGGATACCATTTTGGTCAACTTTTATAGGGTTATAAAGAAAATTATATTATAGGGGAGACCGGGGCAAGATGAAGAGCGGGGCAAGATAACGAATGTCTTAATTTTTCCGTTTTGCACTAGGTGGCAGCCTCAATCTGGCACTACTGGCTCTTCTATCGGCCGTTCGTTAAACAATAGTATAGAAACGCTGAAATCGCCATTTTTGTGTTAGTTGTGAAGCTTTGATTGTTTACCGTTGTCACGTTATAACTTTTATGCATGTGTAAATAAGCTCTGCTACAGCTACTGGTAAGATATATAGTTTCTCTTTAATATTTATGAGTAACTTAGTTTAAATACTACCTATTACCATGAATAAATGTCAATTAATCGCCTTCCTTCATGGCAATGAAAACGAATATTTTTAAACAATCAGTCCGGGGCAAGATGACGAGCTCGTCATCTTGCTCCAAAACGAATACTTTCTGAACTTGTAGAAAGAGTCCCACCAGGAACTGTAGGCCACTGTAGTGATAACGGCTGGATCAATGAGGGCACCTTTTTCTCTTTTTTGAAGCACTTTTATCTTCACGTGAAACCAAGCAATGAATCTCCTGCTCTGTTGATTATTGACAATCATAAAACTCACATATAAATTTGCAGACTATCTTATATTGCAGAGAGAAAAACATCATCATGGTTGGGTTGCTGCCCCACACATCACATCGTCTCCAGCCCCTTCATGTGTCATTTTTCAGCCCATTAAAAACCTACCATAGCCAAGCATGTGACAACTTTATGGTCACTCATCCAGGACAAACTATCACAGACAAAAATATTGGTGAGCTTTTGAGCACCGCTTACTTCAAAGCAGCTACAGTTGGAAATGCCGTTAAAGGGTTTAAAGAATGTGGGATCGAGCCTCATAATCCTCTTGTGTTTAGCGAACATGAATTTGCTGCTGCAAAAACTACTGACCATGATATTGTTGGCGATGAAACTGAGAATAATAGTGCTAATTCTCAGACACTGGTAGTAGAAAACCAACATATAAACCCTCCAGAAGAACCAGAACTTATGGCAAAAGCTGATTCCGATGCACCAAAGAAGCCTGTTAACGTTTTTGATTTCAAATCATTGCCTAAAGCAACACAGTGTGATAAAAAAAAAAAAAAAAAGCAAAAAACTAAGCTCAAGCATTCTTACAAGCACACTCATCAAAGAAATGTTAGAACAAAGGGAAAAGCAGAAGGAAGAACAGGAAGGTTTAAAAAAACAGAGAAAAGAAGCTCGGGAAGCTAAAAAAGGAGTAAAAAAACTCAAACTAAGTTCCTGTGGGCCTAAGTCTATAAAATCCAGGCCAAACAGTCCAGCTGCATCAACTTCAAAGGATGTCCTGCTTGTGAAGAGGAATATTGTGACCCTCCAACAGAAGAATGGATCCAGTGCTGTAAATGCCAAGAATGGTGGCATGAGGAATGTTCCAATTATGAAAATGGCATTTTTATTTGTGACTATTGTTAGCTACACAACTAAACACTTCAACATTACGTTACAATGCATTACGCTTAGTTCGATACTTTGTAAGATGTAAAAACACAGTTATCATTTGTTAAACCGTGTAACATATTCAAAAGATAAAATATGTTCAACCTTTTTCAGTGTTGTCATCTTGCCCCAAGGCCAAAGTCATCTTGCCCCAGTACTGGGGCAAGATGACGATTTGTTAAGGTTATGGAAAAATAAAATTATCCTTTAATATTTTTATTCGAAAAATTAAATGGAAATATATTTAATACTACAAAGGAGTACTCTAACTGTTCATGTAAAATTATTTTTACTATCCTTAAAAATAAATTAATAAACAACAAAAATTGTTAGCATAGTCATCTTGCCCCGGTCTCCCCTACTAGAAAAGCCCCGGTTCGGGAATGAACCGAATTCGAAATACGGGGAAAATTTCAAAATCAAACTCGAAGTGTATAAAACTTGACCTGATGACGTACCAATGTGCGTACCAATAGGTCAAAGTTTGTTAACGTAACCATTTTTAAATTCATGAAATCAGTGAAGGTAGTGAATCAACGAAAGCTTTGTCCGCTTTGCTGGTCACTATGTTTAAAGGAAACTCTCTTTTATATCGCTTTATATATTTAAAAAAAAAAAAAAAAAAAATCTTGAAATTGTTCAAAAGCCCGCTTCGGGACACGCTGCCTTTAGCATCGACCCACTCCTTCGCAGACTCTCGGGTCCTGTGTCTGTTGTCTGTGACAATAGCTTACCAGTGGGCTTCCAGTTGGGTGCTTATCAGATTGCAGTTTCGAAATGGACAGTATCGAAAAAATTGAAGTAGCAATTTTATTTTTGAATCCCAGTTACATATGAACAACACTATACAGGGTACACATAATATTTTCTTTCGCGTTATTTTCTATAATTATTTGATTTATTCGATCAACCATAAAATGACAACAACTTCCCGCCAATTATAATATTACAATATGCTATGATCGTCTACATATCTATCGCATGAGACATTTTTTGTGGTTATAATAGTAGTTGAGTTAGCTAATAGTAGTTGGTATAAAGAAAAATAATTAAATAATTAAATGTGTAAACCTGATCATGGTACAGCCTTAATATAGTTCCTTTTGGCGACTTTTGAATTTTTATCGCCATTTTAGACAAAAACATATAATTCATGCGATTATTTTTTCTGTTTTTTCCTTTCCTTTTCTTTCTTTCCTGTTTTTCAATATTTTATAATTTATTTATATTTTTTATGCGCTACTTGGTTTAAAGTGGCTTTCGTTAGAGTCCTTGGCGAAAAATGTCCGATCTATCTCAGCATCAAAATTTTAAAAATTACCTAGTATTATCAATAAGTAAAACTCTTTAATACAATGCTGAACTAGCTTTCATGCCAAGTGCGATTCATCCGCACCAAAAACATACAATTTCAACAAAACAAAAAAGAAAAATATCTAAAATGGAGGTATATTAAGAAAGGTTACACTGCTCGGCAAGAAAACTGCCTCTGACACCATTTCAGAATATTCTTATGAAAAATGGCCTCATGAATCCGAATAGGACGTTCATTTTGCCCTATCACCCACCGTCTTTTAGGAATGGCCCCCTATTTTTATCATTTTTCAGTGATTTTATGGCTATAAGTTTGATTTTTAGGAAGTTTTAGGATTATTTTAACCGTTAAATATCTTCTGGGGGGCTACAGAGTTCGAAAATTCCAAAACATGGACATTTGCGACATGGAGAAAAATTTGGGGGTGGGGGGTGGGCGATTTGCCACTGAAATTATGTATTACATATCTCATATTTTTTAAATCTGTTATTAATGTTTTTTTTTTTTTTTTTTTTTTACTTTATATATATATATTTTTTTTTTTTTTTTTTTTTGTGTGTGTGTGTGTGTGTGTGTGTGTGTGTGTGTGTGTGTGTGTGTGTGTTAAATTAATTATTTTTCATTCTTCAAATCAAATTCATGGTCATAAAATTATCGAACAGTGAAAGAAATCGAGGGAGAGAGTGGTGTATCTAGAAAACGGTGGGTGAATGGACAAAATGGGAGACATATTCGGATTCAGGAGGTCATTTTACATAAGAATCAGCAAGAATGGTATCAGATCTCGAAAAAAATAATATATTTTTGCAGAGCAGTGTCATGGGTGTTTTTTTACTCTATTTTCATTTTTTCATTTTTTCATATGCATGAGCAAATTTAATATTTTATAACTTTTTGCTTTTCGCGTGAAAGCATACTTCATTTCATACTGAAAAAAAATTATAATAATAATAACTCGTAATATTTTTTGGCAACATTCAAGAATTTAAATGTTTAATTTTACAGCTATTACCAGTTTAATATTTTCCTATTTTAATTAATTTTTAAAAAATCTAATCAAAACTTCGTTGAAAATTAGGTACCAAATGAAAGGGGCGATATTTCTGAATCCGTCGGATTAAACAGCTTATCGATCGGACAATTAGATTTTTTTAAATTAACTAAAGTGTGAAATTTTTGTGGCAACTTGCGTCGACACGCAAACAAAAAGAATCCAAGGAAATTTCTTAGCCGTTTGTATATATATAGAAATATTGTTTCGTTTTGGGGAAAGAAAGGGAGCTCACATAAGCAAATAGAAAAGCTGTCTCTCACAACTCTAAAATATAAATAACACGTTTGCGCTCAGTGGTACAATGAAAAATCAGAGTTTTGTTTTAATTTAATATTTTTACTTTCCGAACACTATAGTGAGGAAAGTATTGTAATCATGTCAAAAATCCGAATTTCAAATTTTGACGTTTCTATACGTTTCGAGGTCCCCTTAGTCAATTCTCACTAATTTTACGATGATGTATGTATGTGCGTGTGTATGTATGTGTGTATGTATGTGTGTATGTCTGTCAGTGAACACGCTAGCGTCTAAACGCTTTGTTCGAATAAGCTGAAAGTTGGTACGTATATTGTAAGTCACCATAGCACAAACCCTATTAATTTTGGTGAATATACCACTTACAGTTCTTTTACAGGGACAATAAGAAAAATTCTTTATTATTATATGGCCTGTGGGGCCAAATTTTTAAAAGTGTGATAGCGTCTAAACGCCTTATTAATCTGAGCAAAAAATTTGCACACATGTTATAGATTACAATTGCACGAACTGTATAGATTTTGGTGAATTTAGTACTTACAGTTTTTTTACAGGGGCACAAAGAAAAATTCTTTATCATTATGACCTATGGGGCCAAATTTTTAAACGTGTGATAGCGTCTAAACGCCTTATTAATCTGAGCAAAACATTTGTACACCTGTTATAGGTCACAGTTGCACCAACTGTATAGATTTTGGTGAATTTAGCACTTACAGTTTTTTTACAGGGACACAAAGAATAATTCTTTATCATTATTGCCTACGGGACCAAATTTTTAAAAGTGCGATAGCATCTAAACGCCTTATTCAATTGAGCTGAAAATTTATATGAATATTATAAATCACTGTTGCAGTAACTATAAGCATTTTGGTGAATCTGGCATTTATAGGTTTTTACAGGAACACAATGAAATATTCTTTATCGTTATGATCTATGGGCTCAAAGTTCAGTAACGTTAAATAAAACATCGTGTAATATATGGAGAAATATACTCAAACACTCTATTATGCTTTTCTCTATTTTATTTGTTTAAAAACTCCTCTTTCTTTACTTTATCTACAAAATTGTTAATTACTCAATGTTCGGAAAGTTGAGTGGAGACACTCCAGATTTTTTACATTTTGTTAGGGATGAAAACATAAAAAAGAACTGTTGAAAGAACCTCTTGAAACAGTTATTTTGAGAAAAGATAATGTGTTTTATACTGCAATGTACTCTTGTCCACATTTGTTTTTTAAAGATATGAGTTATTTCTGTTTCTGTATCATACTGTATCGCGTTAAATACCGCTAATTATTCGACATGAGTCTTTCGATTTTATATAAAAATACTTGTGAATCAACCTCATGAACGGATCGGTAATTCATTTGCCCTCTGTCTTTCATTCTTTATTGCCATTAATTCTGTATTAAGTAAGCAAAATTTATGTTTTTTTTTTTTTTTTTAGGACTGAGGACTATTAGTCCCAATCTGGGATTTTTACTGTGTCATTTTTCGGTAGTCGGACATTTATCGAAATCTAAAATTTATCGAAAATATAATTGAATAATTTGAAAGCGATGCTATTTTTTGAAAAAAAAAAAAAAAGGAAAACTAATAGTATTCCGTCCTAAACTAAATTTTGCTTTTGCCAGAATTTCATCAAAATCTTTTTTTTTTTTTTTTTTTTTTTTTTTTTTTTGGAAAGAAAAAGAAAAGAAAAGAAAATTAATAATAATCAGTATCGAAACAAACACTATCGAAAAAGTTTTTTTTTAAATAATTTTGAATTATGAAATAAAATGTACGCCTGCAAAAGGAAATAAAAATAATTGAGAAAAATGAATTTAATGATTTAATTTTTATATAAAACATGATCGCGTGCTATCTTCAAAAGTAGATGCAAAATTTAAAGTTTATGTGGTGCGTGTGGAATCTATAAAAATTGTTTTAAGAAATAGAATAGAATAAAGAAAGTAACGATGTTGGTTGCGTTTTGTTATAAGGTGGAATTTTTGAATTTTATAGAAGTAATATCTACCGCAGGAATAATTTCTTATGTTAAAACTATAGAGAATTGTTATGCGAGCACAAACGATGCTACTTTTTTTTTTTTTTTATCTATGTTGTAGTGTGCTTTATTAAATGTTTAAATGTTTTCATGTAGGTTATTTAAAGCAACAATTATTAAGTTCCCGCAGAAATAAAACTTCACTTGCCTATGCTATTCACTGCTGATATCTAAAAAACATTATAATCCTCAAACAAAGTTGGTTGATGAAATGAACACTAAGATAAATACATACATGTTTTTCTTCGCAGTTCACTAGACATCCTTTGCACATGTTCACTAGATCGTAATTTTACTTATTCAATATTCTGTAGTTTGTAAGCTATTTAGTTTTAAGTTCATAACTTTAAGTTTTTCATTTATTCTAACTTTGATTTTTTATGATTTTTCACATAAAACCAATTTTGAATATAAACAGTGTTCGTATTTCTTATATATATATATATATATTGAGTATATCTGTAAGTAAATTTGAAGATTTATTTCGAATATATATGTATATATATTGTTCCCTTAAGAATACAGTTTAACAAAATTATTTTCTTGCTGCTTCTTCTAATATTTTTATCCGTATTTCTTTAGCATAAATCATCCTGATAAATAAT
Organism: Salticus scenicus; assembly: GCA_963930645.1. Taxonomy (NCBI): domain Eukaryota; kingdom Metazoa; phylum Arthropoda; class Arachnida; order Araneae; family Salticidae; genus Salticus; species Salticus scenicus. The sequence goes on along the minus strand of OZ005648.1, from coordinate 78,908,294 downwards.
AAAAGCCAGATATATAAATTCTAAAATTCTTTTAACATTCAGATTGTAGAATTTTGTTTTTGTTTTGAAATGTTTTGCTAGAAGTTGGATTACTTTATTTTGGAAGTCTACTTATGTTTTAAAAGTATATTTTTTCTAATGAAATATTTGTTTTTATTAATAAAGCTTTTACATTATGAAAATTATTATTAATAAATTATATAAGAACTCTGAAAATTGGGTAAGCAAAAGCATTATTAATTAGTCTAATTATATACAGACATTGTGAAGTAACTAATCTTCAATTATTTTTACAGAACTAGCTATAAAAATATACAACAACCTATGCCGTATTTATGTTAAAAAAGTGCTTTATTTTTACAGTGATTGAATATTGTTAACGTCCAAATTATGCATAAAAATTATTTTCTTTGAAGACTATTTTAAAAAATAAATTTGCTATTTTTGACAAAATTAAGAAGTCAGTCAATTCTCATATTAGATGAACAAAAGCCTTTTTTTTTTTTCCTAGAAAGACTATGATACGGATTTTTGAGAAAAAAAATCTAATATATTTTTCGAAATCATTTTTATTCGTAAACATAAGAACTACAGCGCGTTAATAAATTATAAAACCACAAGCGTATTGGTGCATTTCTGAAGAAGAGAGCATAATATGCAAATTTTTAGTTGCGGATTTAAAATTGATAGGAAAACGCATCTTATACTAATTCCAACTTTTAAAATTAAATTAAATTTCATTAAAACTTATTCATTTTTCTAAAAATTAAATACTGTGACTGTTAAGAAATTATAAGACGACCTGAGAAAATTAGCATATTATAAATGAAGTCAAACTAAATATAAAGCGCATGCGTCAGTAATTCGTAAAAGCATTACCTAAAAAGCAAATGCATAGGTTTTGAATGTGTTATCTACGATTAATTTGACAATGCCTCCAGGTAAAGAATTATGGGAGTGCGAAGTGAGAAAAATTTTATTTTATAGAGATTCTGGTAAATCTGAAAGAGATATTGTGAGGTTAATGAACCGTTCTAAAACTGCCATTCATAATGCCATAATTAGAAAAGATTATTCAAACAAAATAAAACGATCTGGTAGAAAAAATATTTTGACAGCACGTGATAATAGACAAATTTTTCGACTGTCAACTAAAAAAGGTCTTTCAACTCATGAAACTTCGAAACGTTTTAGCAAAAAACTTCACATGGAAAAGTCTTAAAGTCTGGAAGAGTCTTAAATTAAATATTAATACGAAATTTATGAAATTGAAGAAAAAAAACAAATTTATTGAAATGCCATTGAGAAGAAAGATTAAAATGTGCTAAAAATGGCATGCCATGGAATGATGAGTGGAAACAAATTATTTTTTCTGATGAAAAGAAATTTAACCTTGATGGTCCCGATGGTTTCGAACACTATTGACATGACTTGAGGAAGGAACCAAAAGAATGCTTCAGTCGACCAATTGGTTGAATGATCAGTCATGACTTGGGGAGCTTTCAGTTATGAGGGGTTGTGTGATTTACAGCGGATTTCGGGTCATATGAACTGTACACAAAATCAGTCTGTGCTATATGATCATATGATACCGTTTGTACCTTTATTAGGTGGTGCTAACTGGATATTTCAACAGGATAATGCTGCTTGTCATACATATAAATCCACACAGGAGTGGTTTACAAAAGAAAAAAAAATAATGTTTTGCGAAGTCCAGACTTGGACCCCATGGAAAACCTATGGGATATATTATCTCGCAAAGTTTATGCTAATAATTAACAATTTTCATCCGCCAATTAACTGGAAGTAGCCATTGTAAAAGAATGGTAGAATATTTCTATAACTGAACTTAATCACCTGGTTACGTCAATGAAAAACAGAGTGTTTGAAGTCATCAGGAAAAAGGGAGGACCAATATCATATTAATTTTTTATACAATTTTGTTTTTTGACAAGTGGTCTTATATTTTCTTAACAGGTTATTTTTCACTTATTTCTAATGTATATTTTAATTAAACATTTATTGCATTATACCAAGTTATAGCAAACTAATTATAAAAAAATATAGAGCAATATGTTATTTTATGCATTTAAATTATTATTAGAACCTTTATTTTTCTTATAATTTACAAAATTATAGTGGTCATATAATTTCTTAACGGACTGTAAAGAGGTAGTCTTATTTCAAGGTTCTCATTAGAGGAAAATAATGGGTGAGAGAGACTTTCTCACCCTTCTTCAAAAACAAAATGAAACTTTTGAAAACTATGTGAGATCTCTGAAAATTAATCGAGACCCCAAATAAACTTTGAATAATAATAATAAATCTTTTACATAGACACAGAGAATTTGTTATCTCCAATTAATACGATTGTTTTTCATAGTTTTCGATCTTTATGGTTTCTGTAGTGGGTGTAAAGCAGAAATAACTAGAGCCTAATTCTTACTCGTCCAAACAGGTTTTCATTTCAAGAGATTTTTCCATAAGAAAATGGTTTCGTGGAAGAGGAGAGCAATTTGCGTAGATTAACGGCTTTTTCTCGTAAAAATTCAAAAAATTATACTTTCAAACCATAATTTACGGTCTAAGACCGTTTAGCTAGAAAAACGGTTATTTCCCGTAAAATTATACGGTCAATTCCTAAATTATGCTTTCAAAACATTAATTTACGAATCATGACCGTTTAGGTAACAAAACGGTCATTTCCCCTAAAATTATACTATCAAATACCGTGATTTTACTTTTTTTTTTTTTTTTTTTTTTTTTACAGTATAAATAATTTGAAATTATGTAACACATCAGGTACATAATAATATAAACTTGAAACATTTATGTTTTGTAGATCATAATGTAAATCCTATTAGTTAATAAATTATAAAAATTAGTCTTCTTAGAAGATAAATGATCTTTCCATATTTTTAAGAATAGAGATACAATTACTTTCGTTTAACTTAATATATAATTTTTCATTATGAATTGTCATTTCACAACTATGACTGAATTATTTATCATTAATAATAATTATTATTATTATAAAAAAAAAAAAAAAAAAAAAAAAACAGTTTTTTTAACATCTTTTTAATAAAAATTTAAATTTACGTGTGTTTAAAGTGTTTTAATATATTTAACAAATGGCACGTGTTCAATTTAACTCTTTTTTTTCTTAGAGATTATTTATATTTATATATTTAGTATAAAAGTGGATTTTCTCATCCCTTGTCATTTCCTCTCACTTAAGTTATACCAATCTATCAGTCTACCTGGAATTCTGGAAAGTGTCCTCAAGTAGTTAGAGGTAAGTGTTTTAACTACTTCAACATAACTTTATGACATTTTCATTCTAGCATGTCTAATGACTTTGTTAACGGAAACGTTTTATTTGTGCAATTCAAATTATCTAAATTCCGATTAGCACTTACTCTTTAGAGCAAAATTCTCAGAAAGACATCAGAGTTACAAGCACGAATTCCCGCTTCAAGATTGACGCATTCCTTAACTTGAAAGTCATATTCAAACACTTGGGCTTTTACTATTTCGTTAAATGTATGGTGCTGACATTATAGCATATCAAACTCCTGAATTTGTTAATAAGTGTTTACTGCAGATTCACTAATTCACCGTTCAAGCTATATCATATTGTAATAGATCAGTATGTTTGAATGATTCTATATGTCATAACATATTAAACGTAAACAACAGGGCAACTGAATAGTTATTATAACAAGTTAAAGGATGAAAAGTTAGTTTAATTTTTTCTTTTTGAAATAACTTATTGTAAAGAGTTGTATTGTAAAGAGGAACTTTATAGAATACTTTTATAAAGTATTAAGATTTAAAAAATAAATAAATAAATAAATAAAATAAAATAAATAGAATTCCCCAATTACGGAGGTATATGTTACGCTAAATAAATGAGGCCTGGGAATTTAATAAGTATGATAATAATTTTTTTAGTATATATATATATATATATATATAAATTTCCCTTAGAAAAATGAACTGTCCGGAATGCTACATCTGGACAATTTATGGATTGCCTTCGGATTCCGATGGCATGTGATCACCCTATATTATATATGTCAAAATTCCAAACTTGATTTGATACAGTAGAAAAACAAAATTACGCTTTACATCCATATTGGTATGACTATTGATTGAAATGCAAATGCAGTGGCGGTCCAAAAATATAACTTCTTATGCTAAAAGCAGATATTATGAGTTGGCTCTCACACTGCAAAAAAAAAAAAAAAAAAAATGTAATGTTACTCTTATATGTTCAAATGTTCCAGATTTTTATAAATTTGGAACATGTTCCTGAGAATAGTAGTTAACAGATTATTCCCATGAAATGTTCAGGAATATAATTTTATATTTAATAGTATGTTAGATGATTACTGTTATACTACAGGAACACTACTGGTAAATAATGGACAAATTTGTCAACTTTTTTTAGCTATATATATATATATATATTCATTTTTACAGTGCAAATGGCTGCATATCGGTCAATCCTTTTTTATTATTATTATTATTACATTATATCTTATTGCAAAACTGGCATTCACGTAGTTGCATTGCAATTTCTTGATCTTCTTTTTTTTTTTTTTTTTTTTTTTTTTTTTTTTCAAACAGATGTAATTTTAACGTAATCTTCCCTATATTTTCGCCGAAACGGTTATTCTTTAAGAAAATAATTTCGGAAATTAAGAAAGTTTGCGTGAAAAACAAGCAAACACAGCTGATTTGTGTTATCCTTTGCGGAGCAAATGGGCGAGAAAAATAGATTGTTACATCTCAATATTCAGATAACATAAATCGACACATGTCTATTTTAATAAATAACAGAATTTTTAAATATTCACAATGGTCATTGCATGGCTACCAGCAGAATTTCAATTACGTTAATGAGGTCGTAAGAACAAGGAGAGATTTATAAATCACCTTCAAATCTCCCTTCGGTTTGGGGAAATAAAGTTAAAAATATGATAAAAAGGAGAATATATATAATTTAGAATAACGCTTAAACACTGAGAAAAAAAATATACCACCTTCATCTAGAATAAATAAGTTGTCATTTTCTAAATCCCTTCACTAAAAATATAGATTTCCGAGCTATGCGCATAAGGCACACCAATAAACTGAATAGACGAAATGATCGAGAATTTCTAGTCTACACATTTCTAGATGTTGAAACAATATTCTGAATATTCTGAATTTTTTGTATGGTGAGAAATTCTCGCTTGATTTTCTGGAACTTTAGGTAATAAACCAAGATTATAGTTACTGAAACCCGCCTCTTGTATTCGCAATTATTTGCAGAGATTTTTAAATAACTTTGCCCTCGAGAATATAAGCAAACGCTCTAGAACTCTAATAGGGAATTCTAGAACTCGCTTTGAAAGGGGCTAGAATTTATAAGAATGTCATGGAACTATTTTTTCTAGAGCCAGAATTTATATTCTAGATATCAGTTACAGAATTTTTTCTTAGTGAATGTTTGACGGCAGCACTGAAGTATGTTTCATATAAAAGATTTGATTTCCATTTAATATTTATAAATTGAACTATATTAGATTTGTTCAATAAAATATGTATTAAGGCAAAAATTCTTATGGCTTTTGATACATATTTTTATAGATATGAAATCTTTAAATTGTGTTTTCTCAGTTTCAGCATTTTTTCATGAATTAATGATCTTATAAATGGTAAAACGTCTACTGACATTAAAGAAAAGACTTTATATATTTTTGATATTTAATAGAATCGATTTAAAGGAATTGGGAATGGATTTTGAAATTTATTAATCAGTTTATGAGTAATAAATTGAAAAGTGCATGTGTATGTAAATCTTCTGTCGGTTTGGGAGAAAAAAGTTAAAAATGTGATAAAAAGGAGAATACATATAAATAAAATAAAACTGAAAAAATCATTCTTGAGAAAAATCAATTTAAAGAAATGTTCCACATCTTTAGAAATTTAAAATTTGGAACCGAAGTAGCTTGCATGTTTCTCGTCAAATTCTTTGCTTACGCAATTCCAACAGCCATTTTAATTCATCGCCAAAATGTCCACAGAAATTTAGCAGCCACCAAGGGGTTCTTATTCTAAATTTATACGAAAGAAAATGTAATGAAAGAATATAGTAACCAATGCTATGGAATAAAACACAGTTATTTCAGACCTTTATATCGAAGAATAGATTAAAATAAAATTTGTACTAAATCAAATTCTATTTTATGCAAAATTTTATATCTATTAAATAGAAACCAAAAAGAGTCTTATAGTTATTATTATTATTATTATTATTATTATTTACAAGCAAATTACAAGAAAAGTTAACATGCATGTATTTATTAAGATTTCAGAAGGATATGACGTCATTAGTTAACTAAGAAATTTATTTGAAAATATTTATAATTAACATTTTGAAAGTTACTGTAAATAAAATTAAAGTTTCTAAAATAGTAATGGCAATTTTTAATAAATGAAAATAAATGAAAAAAGCCAGGGAAAAAAAACTTAAATTTAATTTAAAAAATAAATTTAAAAATAATGGAAATTTCTGAAAGTAAACAAACTTTGGGACGTAAATTTGATTATTAAAAATTTATTAAACTTATAAAAACTCTATATCGAAATATTCTATATTTATGAGCCAAAAATAAATAAACAAAAAAAAAAAAAAAAAGGTGAATTTTTTTTTTTAATACTTGAAATAAAATTGAAAAAAATCGTTCTAAAGAAACGAAACAGCTTCAGTATGGAGAAATTTGAAATTTGGCCCCAAAGTAACTCGGACGTTTCTCGACAAGATCTTAACTTAAGCAATTGAGATAGCCTTTTAAAACCCTTGCAGCGTTAGCCGTTTTTTGGTATATCTGTTTAATGATTCATAAAATTAACATGCACAGTACAAATATGAGAATTTAATATTATATAGTACACATATTTATTAATCATATTTTCTCGAAAAAAGCAGTATATATTTCAAAATTTAGCCACATCAGCCTTTTATTTTGACTATGCATGACAGAAAAAGAAGGGCTTAAAGGGTTAATTCATCGCTAAAATGACAACAAAAATTTTAAAGCCGCCAAAGGGCTCCTATTCTAAAACCATATCAAAGAAATTTTAAGAAATGTATATAGTAACCGATGCTAGGGGATGAAACACAGTTACTGCATGCTTTTGTGTGAAAAAATAGATTAAAATAAGTCCTGTCGTATTAAATTAAATTCTGTTTTGTGCAGAGTTGTATATCTATTATATAGAAAACAAAAATAGGCTTACCTTTTTTTTTTTTTTTTTTAATCTACCATATTCTTTTAAGTGGAATAAAAACTTTTTTCGTTTTCTTTTTTTTTTTTTTTTTTTTTTTTTTACAAATTGGCATTTTTGCTTTTTTCCACAAATGTAATGACAACGATTCTAATTTCAGCTTTTTTTTATATAATATGTAACTTATCTCTTTCTCTCTCTTATGACTTCAAAGGTCTTATTTAAATGTAAAGTTTACTTATTTTTATTTTTCTTATTTAGCAACTTAAAAATTATATAAACAGTTTTATTTGAAATTTGGAGATATTAATAAAAAACCTATTCATTTTTTAATAAGCTGATTTAATATGCATTAAATTAATTACTTTATACAAAATTGAAAAAAAAAATTTGAAACAAGCTTACTTATTAAAATAAGTACTCGATTATTCATAACTTTTGTGTATAATTATAACATAAAAAAAACTTTTAAATGCCATTAAAATTACTGAAAGTGTCTTTTGATATATTTCATAATTTTATGTTGAAAAAATTGGTACTATATGCGTAACAACAAGACCATTCAAACAATTTTTCATATTTAAATTAATCATGATTAATTCTCAAAATTTTATTTTAAAATATAAAAATATGACTACTTCAGATTTACTGAGCGAAAATACTTCTCGCTTTGATCTTATTTATCTATTTATTTAATTTACATTTTAAACAACCTCCGTATGCCATTTTATGTTGAATTAAAAGTATGCAGTAATAAAAAGTTAATTTGTTATTTAATTGAAATTTAAACGCTTTGATCTAAAGGCAAAGGAAATTTTTAACTCGAAACATATATATATATACATATACACTTTTTTTTTTTTAATCAAATTTTCAGTGAAAATTATAAATTATTCAAGATCGCATCTTGAGATAATTAATGAAAATTTTATTTTTAATCTTCTTCATGAAATATAAAATTAAAGAATTTTCTTCAAACATTTTTCATTTTTTAATATGATAGAATTTACACTTCTATTCATATTTATAATAACCATTAAACAAAACTCGCCTATGAATGTTTAACAGGTTATCATTTATGCGCATGCGCATGTGTTATAAATGTGAAAAGTCTGTATTTACAACAGAAAAATTGTCTTGCGATCTCAAATTTAATGAAAATTTAAAAATTACATGTCATAGGAAAATATAATGCAATTTGCCGTCGATTTTTTTTTTTTTTTTTTTTTTTTTTTTTTTTACAGTAACTCCGCTAATTAGCGTTCCTCTAAACCGTCATAATGTTTAAAAAATTATTTTACGTATTTGTGATTTTACGTATTTTAAACTTAATCAGAGCAATCCATGCATTGACCATCTGACCGCCGTTGACGGATATATCCGGTCCCTTAGCTGTTGTTTATTCCCCAATACACTTACCAACTAGGTTAAATTACAGAACTAGGAATTTTTAGATTATTTTTGATGATTAAATGTTTTAAATAATAGACATAAGGATTATAATCATGTACGGGATTACATTTTTAATTTCAAGTTGAAATAAGCATTAGTTTAGTACATTAAAAGAACTGTGCAGTGCAAGCAACACTACAATATTACAAGGTCAGTCAGAGGGTTAATTGCCTTTAGTGTACTAAATATACTTCGGTAGCACACAAATTGTCGAACACGTACATGTAAACATGTAAACTCTTTTTTTTTTTTTTTTTAAGTAATGTAATTTTTAGCAGAAAGCCTCATTTTTCTTAAAACGCGTAATTTTACGTAACCCACATAAAGCATATGAACTCTTAAAATATAAAAATCAACATTTCACAATAAGAAAAAAAAAAGTCAAGCAGCTGTAATTAATATTATTCGAGATTTGGTGCTCTAAACTTCCCCATTTAGTTGTGTCGTTTTTACTAACAAGCACAGCTAAAATGGTGAAAAGGATAATATTTTTAAGATTATTAGTTTATCAATTAATATATATATATATATATAAACATATATAAATGATAGATATCGTAATAAAATTTAACCTTAATATTTAGCAATTACTAGATACAAAACAATACCAACACAACATATATTGCAATATAGTTATAACTAAATTTGCACCACTTTTGTGTGTATAAGATAAGAGGAATTTCCTTTTAGCCTATTCTTTTATTTCGTATTAGTATTGAAAAAGAAGATATTATATAAAATAGCTTATAAACATTTATAAAAAGTATTTGATATAGCAATATGAAATGATATATTGTTCTGCTATAGTATGTAATTTCATATTATCAAAGAGTGTTCTGCATAACATAAAAATAGCATGTATGCATATATATGTAAATAGATAGATAGATAGACTTAGATAGATAAACAGATAGATAGATATATTGACTCGATTAATTCGCTACGTAAACAGATACGTTTCTGTGGGGGCTACTGCCCCCCCTCAACCCCCCTGCTTTATCTCTCATTTTATATCTCTCTATCTATACATATATTCTTAATAACTGACAAACTTGTATTATTTCATTGTAACTCATAAATACCTGTACCAAATTTCATGCAAAATGATTGCATAACATATTGGAATTATTTTATGTAACCCTGTAAACTAATTACGAATTCTATGCCCACAATTTTTGCGCAGAAGAACGTTCTTTTAAACAATCTAATAACATTTCATTATATTTCATCGGTGTAATCATGTTAAAATATACTTTTAAAAAACACCCATAGACCATAATAGTACAAAATTCTTTTGTGTATCCCTAAAAAGGAGCCACAGTTATTTAGTACACAAAGAAAAAATACGCCTAATTGCTTATAACTCATTAATATTTAAGCCTAATTTCACATCATTTGGATGAATACAGAATGTCATCAGAACCTTTTTTGGGGATCCTGTAACTAAATTATTCAGTCTGCACGTAACATTTTTCTTTTTCTTTTCTTTTTTTTTTTTTTTTTTTTTAAGAGAAAACATGCTGATAAGCATTTTTATTATTTATGTATTAATTCCATTATGCTGAATGCCGCATAAACGTGTTAAAATGCGCTTAAATAAAAATTTATCCATTGGCTCTAATGTCAAGAAATTCTTTTATAAGCCTCTGTAAACGAACCATAAACAATGTGTACACAAGTAAAAACTATTCAACTTATTTTACGTTTTCATGAATAACTGTTCGAAATTTGATATAATTTGGGTGATCACGTGACACTGTCGTAACACTTTTGTAAGGTCTTGTACATTAATTATGAAGCATAAGAACGCATATTTTATACAGAAAACATGAGTTTAAGCATCTCAGTAATGTACGCTAATCTCATTTTGTTGAATACAGAGTAACGATGTTAAATTGCGTTTAAACGAAATTCACCCCATAGGTCGTAATGATAAGAAACAAATTGGCGTATCCCTGTATATAATCCATAAACAATATATACATAAAAATTTGTACAGGTATTTCTTTACAGCGACTGAACGTGTGTATCAATTTGCAAGTCAATTGGGGGAATTTTTTTGGCCGCTATTGCAATACATATTTTGTCCATAGGCCGTAATAATAAGAAAAAATTTGGTGTGTCCCTGTACACGAATTACTATCGGAATGCACACCCAAAACTATACAGCTAATTCCTTGTGGCTCGTGAACATGTGTACCAAATTTCAAGTCAATAGCTTGATTTTTGTGGCCGCTATCGCGAGAAAAACGTACGAACACACAAACAGACAGAAACCAAAATCTTTTTGCATCTTCACGTGGAGGCCTCTACTGACGTTTAAGCAATAAAGATAGATTGCATATTAAGTCTTAGGATCAGTAAGGTAATATAATATAAGGTAATATAAGTTCAATGTACTTTAAAAATAATCTAAAATAGGTTTAGAAACAGTTATATTTCATATATTATGCTTGAAGGGGGCTACCGACCCCCTCAACACCTGTCCAATTATAGTACCTACAATTATTTTAAAAAAGAAAATAAATGAATGAAAAGATAATGACCTATAGCGTCTACACCGATTTCTGGATCAACTTTTGTCTAGATTTTTGATTTTTTAGATTCTAGCCAAACTATACGATTTATATTTTTCTTATTGAGAGATTTTTTGGTGAATAATATATTATCAATGTTTTGTTATTTTTATTAAGGATATAGTAATTATAATTATTAAAAATAATAATAATAATAATCTGGTGTGTCACTCACACAACTTTCTCTTAGCCTCCATATCAATAGTATAATGATAGATTGCATATTAAATCTTGAGACCAACAGCGTAAGATAATAAAGTTCAATGTACATTTAAAATAATCTAAAATAGGTTGAAGAACAGTTTTATATGATACATAATCCTTTGTGAGGAGGGCTACCGCTCCCTCAAGTACCCGTTTAATTGTAGTACCGATATTTATTTATTTATTTTTTTTTTTTTTTAATCAAGGTTGTTCATAATTTGCCTTCAAACTTCCCAATCTTGATAACTATTTTATGTGGAAAACTAATACGAAGTTCAAAATACTAAATTTGAGTTTCCTGCCGTTATCTGTTTTTAAGTTATACTGATGACAGATACAGATACAGATCAACTGGTAAAAATCAGACTTTTATAATCAGGGCACCTCAAAACGTGATATAATACAATAAATCACAGTCCAAAATGGAGCTACAAAAAATAATTTGTTTACAATATGGGTATGAAAAATTAATTTTCTTTTCTGAGCACTGTTTGTTGACGTTGTAAAATGTAGTAAAGCTCTTCTATCAATTACATTGAATAGAAAACAACATTTTACTCAGTTTTGGATAGCCCTGTATATTGCCTATAAATGTTATACACTTTAAAAAATATTGTGTTCTGAAATTTAATCTTACCTGAAAAAAATATTTAACACAAAATGAACTAGAATTCCAGCAATTTCCATGTACAGCCCCAAATATATCCAAATTTTGAATAGCCCTGTAAACAAATGATGAATGGTTTCTATATCACAATCTACATAAAACATGCTTTTATGCATATAAAAAAATTGTTCTTTCCGTCTTGTTTAAGGCAGCCTAATATATCTTAAAGTGTACTTACCTGCAATTTCCCCCATAGACGTACCGTATTTAAATTATCCTTGGGTGGTTCTGTACATGAACCATTTGCATGATCTCTACTAAAAGTTTAATGTAACATCCCTGTATGATACATATTTAGAATACCGAGTTTGGACTTTCTGCTTCTCTTTGTTCTTGAGATATGCTGATAAAAGACAGACACACACATAGACACATGCACAGACACACTCAGACACGCAGACCAACCATTAAAAACATAAAATATCAGTAGCTGAATTAGACATTCTGGAGCAGCCTCTTAGAACGCTTCTGTATTTATTAGCTTTTTTTTCTGATACATAGAATGTTATTATCGATACATTACACCTGAAAGCATTGATACCCATTTATTCACTGCGTTTAGAGGTCTGCACGGGCCGGGCTTTCGGCCCGAGCCCGGCCCGGCCCGGGATCAGTTTTTTTGCGTGTTCTCGGGCCGGGCCGGGTCTGGAGGAAATTTTTTCCGGGCCGTGTCGGCCTGAATCTTTTTCTTGATTCGCCGTTAATCAAAGAAAAACAAAAATGATAAAAATACTTTTTCAGTCGTTTATTTTGCATAATTTTACAGGCTGGTATATCACAAAAAAATTTTATTTTGTTAAAAATTGTCTGTAGCTTCTATGTGTCTTTCAGTTTGTCTGTTCGCGATCTGATTTTCTGCAAATATTTTAAACATGTCTCGAAATTAACATATTTCATTTAAAGTAATATTAGATGGTTTCCTATTCAAAATAGTATATTTGTTACTACTAGTTTGCGCACATGTACAAACAAAAGAAATTAGATACGTTACTGTGTATAAGGCTTTGTGTCCTATGGTCTGTAGAGTTTCGGTGGTATGAAGGCTATAAAAATTCTTCTGCTGTAACTTTTTCTCTAAGGCTTATCTTTCTTTTCTCCAGGGCCCTGGATGAAAGTAGCATCATTTTTAGCATGTGAAAAGCATCTTTTCTGTTGAATATGGTTGGATTAGCATTAAAGTTTTCTTTACCGGATCACATGAAAGATTCAGATATATTACGGTATATAACACGAAATGGCTGAAAGTGTATTTTTAGTACTATTAATCATTTTAAATACCTTCCTATATTGTTTAATGAATTCTATTTTCAACTTGACTTTCTGTCTGTCTTTGTGCCTTCTGTACGTCTGTAATAATGAACTTCTGTTTATATAAAACTATCTTGTAAAAGTTCAGCAGTTTTATTAAAGAACCTTCTATTGCTTAGCTATATAAAACCTCTGCAAAACACTAAAAATCTACTAAACACTAAACTACTAAAGCACTAAACTACTAAAAATCTTTTTCATAAAAAAGGCATGTATTTTTTTTTTTTTTTTTGTAATTTTACATATTTTTGAAACGGGCCGGGCCGGGCCGGGCCTGATTTTAGTGATTTTTTTTCGGTCTGGGCCGGGCCGGGCCCGGGCCTGAAAATTTCGGCCCGTGCAGACCTCTGCTGCGTATAAGTGTAATATTAATTATTAATTCTGCAATTAAATGTATTCCAGAAAGGCAAGAAGTATGTGACCTCGTAGAAAAGTGTTTAAAAAAATCATACATTGCAATGTTTTTATTTTAGAATTAATAATAGATGTATCTCAAGTTGATATTATGTATATTACATAAAAATGTGCGCAATTTGACTATGTTTTCATGAGCTTGTATTCTTGTTTATTTATTTGTTTGTTTGTTTGTCTGGTACAAATCTTGCAATCGAATTTTAACTAACTTCCCTACTAGCTAGACATTTGAAACTTTCACAGTAGCTCAGAATCCGGTGACAACACAATACTTCGAAGTCCGATTTTCGAATTTTTGATTAGTTTTCTTATAATTAATTAAAATATGAAAATAATAACAAATCTAATAGCGTTAAGATAGCCATTTAAATATTAGCTATTATTTAATTGTTGCCAAAAAAAAATTACGAGTTCATTTTCTTTCGACATAAAATTAAATACATTTAACTAAACGTGAACATTAAAAATATATAAAAAGTTAAACTATGCATCTCACAAAAATTGACATCATTATCACTTTAAAAATTTTATGCACATTGATAAGAGCTTTATGATTCATCAAAAAATTTAAAACATGGTATGTAATTTTTTTTTTTTTTTTTTTTTTTTTTAATCTTAAAATTATTTTACACTAATATCGTTGTTCAAGCTGCTATTTTAAAGACATTTCTTAGTAATAAAAAGTATATTAATATTTCTACATAATTATTTTTTGAATAAGTAATTATTTTGGATGAAATATTTGGAAACAAAGCAATAGTTTGATTATTATTGGTTAATGTGTAAGGATCATTATTTTAAACTATTGAAAAACAGTTACAGAAAATATCTCTTTTTCTGTTTTTAAATAATCATATTGGCAGTATTCAATTAGTGTAGCGTCATTTTATAATAAATAGATAAAAAAGTTTTATATCATACGTTTTACTCTTCTTTTTTTTTTTAAACTAAAGTTTTCAACTAATTATTTTATCGTAATGCATAAAAAATAAGTCATTCATTTGGGATTTGCTGCGCACATGGAAGGAATTCAACGAATAAATAACATGCGTCTCGTATTATTCATTAGTATTATATGTTCGATTTTCGCTTATCAAATTAATACCAATGAAAAAACAAATTATTAAATTAAGAAATTAATTTATACGTCATATTAGTAAACGTAAAAAATAACTCTGTGTTGAATTCTGTGACTTGCTTGTCTTATTTTCTACATTCATTGCTCTTTTATTATTATTGTTATTGTTATTGTTATTATTATTATGTTTTAAACCACTATTTCTCTAGCTTGAGTCTCTGGGTTAATGCCATTTATGAGTTTTCTTTCTGAAAATTACGAAACGATTAAAACGAATGGCTTTTCGAAATTTTGTTATTATAACCGTAACAGTGTCTATCATTTTATTCTGGAGCGCATTTCTTAAAACACCTAAATCGAAGTGCATATGTCGTTTTCGTGAATGGTACATACAACGTTGCATTTGGAACCTTGTATTCGGAATTTTTTAATTTTATTATTATTATTATTATTATTTATTTATTTATTTATTTTACCATATCGAACCCTTTGTCAATCCTAACGTTCTAAAGCGCTCTAAACAATGTTGCCATATTTATGGACTCTTTTATTCAACTACTAAAAATAATTTTGAGAAGTGATATACCTTCAAAGCTGATTAGGCAAAGTTACAGGATCTTGATAAGGCAAAGTTACAGTTACAGTTTGAATTGCGTTACAGTTAAAATTTAGTGACGGATATTGAATAAAAATAACCTTATAAATTTGACAACACTGACTAATTAACCCGTTAACGCCCGAATTAATTTTGCAAAATATTATTAGCTGATTATTTCACTTCTAAATTAATATAGACAATTGACAGTAAAATATATTAACTTAAACAATTCTCCTGATAGTTTTAGATTTAAAGACTATCATCATTTATTGACGTTTAGTGTTCTAGCGAGAAAACTTCGAGATAGAAAATCTTTGAGATAACCGACTAATTTCTTATCATACGTTGACAAAGATCTCAAAAGTAAAGTATTAGAATATATATTATTATTCAACTTGATTTAAGTTAGTATACCTGTGCAAAAAGCAAATATATGTGCGACGAATGAAAAATCATAAAATGACTATCCAAATTATGAAATAATGATTAATAGTAGGCACATAAAACTTTCAGGGATCATTTAGAATTACTGATAAACCGCAGAAGAATGATCCCTGGCGTCATCTGCGCATGAGTGAGAAGGGTTGGTCAATTTATAAAACAGGAATGTCCGTAGCATCAATGATTCTACACATAGCAAACGGAACAAGAATAATAGAAAAATTTCCCCTCTCTCTTCCATTGCTGTCTTCCCTAGCGCGTGAGTAGAATCGTCCTGGCACTTTGCCAACAGGGGATCAATCTAACGCGGCCGGAGAGTACACTATAAACTGCACTAAAAAGCAGAAATCATTCCAAGAAACCACAAAAAATATACGTGCCATTTTATCAGCCTTCCGCAAAGGAGGGCACTGGGCGCTAACAAGTTGAATAGGACCGGCAAAGGGTTAACGTTACTGTCTATATTATTTTGTATATATCATTTATATAACCGTGATATCTAAAATTTTCATCGCTAAAAATATTCTTGTTTTTTGTTGCTATATAAGATGTTTAATATTTAAATAGCAATACAAAATGTCGTAAGATAGAAAAAAATAAACACGATACCAATTAAAGGAATCGATAAACGATTCTTATACTTCGGGTTCAATTCTTATATGAAAGAAACTCTTAAAGATATTTTTAAGTGATACTTTTCCTTAATTGCTTTTGCTAAGTACAATATCTTCAATTCAATTTTTCAACATCTATGTTTGCATTTAAAAAGACTTGTTAGAGTACTTTTAAAGTTCATTAAAGGAAAAGCAAACGGAAGAGCACTTCATTAAAAATATTAGAGTAATTTTGTTCTCTGAAAACTGCCCCAGGATATGTATTAAAATTTCACTATTTTTCGCATTTAATTACTTCAAACAAGAACTTTAAAATTATTCTTTAATTAATTCGTTTATGTAAACTATAATTATAAACTGGTTTCTTAGTTTTTTTTTTAGACTAAAAAGAAAAGTATTTAAAGCAATTATATTTTTTGAAAGCGCTTTTTGCATTATTTAAAATAAATATGCCTAAAGCAGTGTAATTTATGTCGTTGACAAAATTATTAAAATGTGATTATTTAAATTGTGAGAGGGAAAAAAAATAATTTTATGAATAGATAGATATAGATTATTTTTATTAAGTATTTTATCATAAAGTATATAAGAAGAATAAACTTTAAGGCATCATATTCTGTTCATATGTAATTATGTTTTCAAGAAAAAACTTATAGTGCATCAGTAATTTTCTTTTTTCTTTTTTTTTTTTTTTTTTTTTTTTTTTTTAAAGAAATAAATAAAATTCAAAAATTCAGAAATTCTTTGTGATCATAATTTTATGTGTACATATAAAGTAATCTGAAAAAAAAATTTAAAAGTTAGAGAACATGTTTTAGAAAAAGCTTAAAAACAATTGTTTAAGAAATATGTTTAGTAAAAACTGATATCTACGTACTGAATATTTAATATACGAAAACAAAAAACATTATACCGTTTCATCAATAGTAACTAAATAAAATAAACACTTTTTATAATGAGACATTAAGATTATACATTACATAAAAAAAAAAAAAAAAAAAAAAAAAAAAAAAAGTTAGAGCCATAACGAAATTTATAATAATTTCATGCTCTATATGAAAACAACATTTTTATATTGATGAGTAGAGAATTGATTATGTGCAATTTTATTATATGCAATTATTATGCAAATGTATACAGCGGATTATAAGCATTTTCCATATTTGAGCCCTTTTTTGTAATTTTGCATATAAATGCATATATAAATGCATAAAAGCCCTTTATATATATATATATATAAATAAATGCATATTTTAGCAAATTTTAGGTAATATTTTTTTTCCCTCTCTTTTTGAAATTCTCATTTGGAGTTCCATAGTTTTACTTTTTTATACATCTTTCACCTCTTGGGCCTCTTTTATCTAATCCTGCTGTTCTCAGTTTTCGAACATGAAATTAACACAAAACTTTAATTAAGCATGGATTTTTAAGTTTCACAAAAAATTAAATATATGCGTTGTGTAGAATTTAAAAATGCGTTAGAAATGCTTGGATCTAGTCAATAAGAAATCTGTAATAAAAACGTGAATTTTCTCGTGTGGAAAAGTTCAATGACAGAAGGACAAAATGTTTACCATTTTGCTTGGGAATACATATTCATTGTGAAAAAAGATACAAAAAAGATAAGCACGTGAAAAATAATGTTCGCTCAAAAAAAAAAAATAAAAAAAAAAAATCAGAAGAATAATGATTGTAAATTTGTACGAACTTTACTGACCCCACTATAGACTCTATCAGAAAGCAGAGTAAAATTATGTTACTATAGATTTTTGTAAAGCTCTTGTTTGTAGCAATATTCCTATCAGAATTCATGAAATTAAATAATCAGAAAATTAGAGTTTTTCTTAAGAAGTTTTCTGTAAATGAAAGGATTTCAGGTGAATCTACTCTTAAAAAGAATTATCTCTGTGTGTGAAGTTCTCAATGCGTTTCACCAGGTTTCATATGAATAAAGGCTGATGAAACTACGGACAGATATGGTCATTTTAGGGCACATTTAGTTCATGAAAAATTAGATAATGTTCCAACTCATCCACATCTTATAGTTTATAAAGTATTTGAGAAAGTTAATCGTTCAACAATTTGTAAATTCATAAATATTTTTTTAAGATTACTGTGGCAAGGTATGATATGAACAAAAATCTGTTGTTTTTTTATTTTTCAGTGATGGTAATGAATTCTTATATGGTGAAAGCTACATCTGCTCTTGAAATAATTTGTCCAAACACGCTACACATTGCTTGCTTAGCTCATGGCCATTAC
The DNA here is from genome assembly GCA_963930645.1 of Salticus scenicus. Classification (NCBI taxonomy): domain Eukaryota; kingdom Metazoa; phylum Arthropoda; class Arachnida; order Araneae; family Salticidae; genus Salticus; species Salticus scenicus. The sequence continues at coordinate 78,889,402 of OZ005648.1, read as the reverse complement.
ATAGTACCAGAAAAAAGTTAGAGAAATCTTTGGTTCTAAAAATAAAGTAACATCATTTGATAAGAAAATTTTCTTAAAATCCCTGTGAGGATCAAACTTTACAAAGAGATGTCTTTCTTTTCAAATACAGCCCATTCAGACAAGATGAGGTACTCGGATAAATGCTGCTACATTTCATTTCCAGAATCTTAATTCCATAAAAAAATGTTGTTACTGCTTTAGATAGTACAGAATCGTCCTGCTTAATCGCAAAAGATATGTTTCATTATATTTCACTTCGCAAAAGCTTATTAAATATAGGAAAACAATTTTCTTTTATAATTTCAGATATTGCAAATTTGGAAACTCGAGTTCTTAAGTGATACAATATTTCTATGAATATTTTAAAGGCATAGTTCTTGTTTTTAAGTGCATATTTCAGGATTTCTTAGTGCATATTTAAATGCATATTTTGGCATTTTTTGGCCAATGCATATAATCTCTACTGATAAGAATTATACTGAATGTACAGTCTCACATATTTATCTCAAGAGAATGTAAAAAAATGACATACAGAGATTTCAAAACACATAAGAAAAGAGTCTCATAAAAAAAATGAAAGTGCAAACAATTTCGTAATGTTTTACAGAATTTTTATTCATTTATTATTTACTAACAGGCTTTGCCCGCTTCGCTGGTCACTGAATTTAAAGAAAACTCTTTTCTATCTAGCTTTATAAAAATAAAATAAAATACTGAAATTGCTCTAAAGCTCGCTTCAGGTCCCTACTGCCTTTGGCAGCGATTTGGTCATCCGCTGAAACTCGGGCGCCTGTCCCTATTACCTGCGACAATGGTTTACCAATAAGATTCCATTACCATTTATTATATAACAGTTTCGAAATAGATAGTATCGAAAAAAGCGGAGTATCACTTTTATATTTAAATCCCAGTTACATGTGAACAACGCTATACGTGGTGCACTGTTCGGCTGGCTTGTGTTCACTATTTCAATAAACTCAAAGAAGACACACTGATACTTGTAACAGTTTTACTAATAAAATAATAACTAACAATTTATAAAAATATAAGAGCTCAATTGAATTAAATAGGTGCTATAACTGTGCACAGAATACGTAAACATCTTTACATAGCGAGCGAGCAAACTGAACAGCATTTTCTCTCTGAACTCAAGTCTTTCAGCGATGGTTACAAACAGTACTTTGTTGCGCCATCTACTGACACAATCCACAACCAGTAAAATGTTCACCAAACTAATTCAGCTGTTCGCCTCAGTACCCCCTCCCCAGTGAACAAAGACAGGCAAACTTCAACTGGGTACGAATCTGTCTGGAAATCGGACCTGTCTTTTAGAACGTCTAGGTACCAGTTTCTCGGAGGTACGAGCACTAATGTTTTCATCTAGTTGAACTTCTGTTGGAGAATCAAACACAATAAATGCTGGTTTAAGTCTATCGATATTAACGACTTGAATTTTCCCATCTATTAAAACATGGAAATATTTTTCCTTTCTTGACACTACAGGGTATGGTCCATTATATGGTGGTTGTAATGATCCTCTAACTCGATCATATCTCACAAACACATGTGAACACTGTTTTAAATGCTTATGTACAAAAACTGGATTATTTTGATGTGCAGATGTAGGTTTTGGTTTGAGCAACCTCATAAATTCTCTTAATTTTTCAACATATATACGTGGGTCCTTTATGTCTACCGTAGGGTCGTAAAAATCACCAGGAAGTCTTAAATTACTTCCATACAGTAATTCAGCAGGAGTTGCTTCAATATCCTCTTTCAATGCACATCTAAAACCCAAAAGAATTGTTGGGAGGACCTCAGTCCAACTACGAGTTCCATGGGCCATAATCGCTGCTTTTAGTGGTCTGTGAAAATTTTCAACTAAGCCATTTGCTTTTGGATTGTATGGGGAAGTTCTCCATTTTTCTATACCAAGTAATTGAGCAAACTGTTTAAATAAGTCAGATTCAAACTGTCTCCCTTGATCTGTCGTAATTCTTAATGGTGTACCATATCGGGCAATCCATTCTCTGTAAAGAGTTCGTGCAACTGTTTCAGCTGTAATATCTTTTAGCGGATAAGCCTCCGGCCAACGGGTAACCCTATCTATTACAGTTAAACAATAAGATTTACCATGTGACTCCGGTAAGGGACCTACAATATCACAATGAATGTGTTGGAAACGCGCAGTAGGGATATCAAATTTCTTCAATGAAGATTTAGTATGTTTATTAATTTTTGATCGTTGGCAATCAATACATTGACGTGCCCATTCACGACAATCTTTATTCATAAAAGGCCAAACAAATCTATCTCTAATGAGATTGACTGTAGTTCGCATACCAGGGTGTGAAAGGCAATGTAAATTCTGGAAAACTTTCTTACGAAATTTTAATGTGACATATGGACGAGCTTTTCCAGTACTAATGTCACAGTAAAGCTGTGAATTTGTATTTGGCAATGTAATTAATTTTAATTTAAGTACTGACTCTGGTTCTGAAATTAATTTATTTAATTCCTCATCCGATTTTTGATCCTTACTCAATTCATCAAAATCTAAATTTCCAGGAATAGAAATTTCATTTATACGCGACAAAGCATCTGCAGCACCGTTTAACTCCCCTTTTATATATTTAATATCCGTAGTAAATTCTGATATAAATGAAAGCCAACGTGCCTGCTTATTTGTATATGTGTCACGTACTTTATGAAAGGCTTCAATAATTGGTTTATGATCCGTAATTATTTCGCAGTTTCGTGCTTCTAGCATGTGTCTGAAAAATTTTACTGACTCATACATTGCTAAGAGTTCACGATCAAAACTAGAATACTTAGCCTGAGAAGGCGATAACCGTCTGGAAAAAAATCCAACTGGTTTACAATCTGACCCTTCTAATATACTAAGTGTTGCACCAATAGCAATATTACTTGCATCACTATGCAATACAAGCCTTCCATTTGTACTCGGAAATGACAACAAAGCAGCATTCGAAAGAGCTTGCTTTGATTTTTCAAAAGAATCGATTAATTCCTGAGTCCATTCAATTTTTGTACGATTATTCTTTCCCTTCACTCCTTTTAATAAATCTGTTAAATTAGCCAAAATATCCGCAGCGTGTTTTATGAATTTTCTATAAAAATTTATTAATCCTAAATATTTTCGCAACTCTAGCAAATTTTCAGGTCTAGGGTACTCCAAAATGGCTTTAACTTTCCTGTCAAGAGGTTTAATACCCGACGCGGAGATTTCATGACCTAAAAATTCAATAGTATTTTGACCATATATACTCTTTGATTTATTTATATTTAAACCAAATTTATTTAGTCTTTCAAAGACCATTTTTACATGGTTGATATGCTCCGTTTCGTTTTCTGAAAATATCAGTACATCGTCTATGTAAGAAACAACAAAGTCCAAATCCCCCAGGACCCCATTCATAAATCGCTGGTATGTCATTGGAGCGCATTTTAAACCAAATGGGAGATATAAAAATTCGAAATTTCCAATTGGTGTCGTTACACAAGTTTTTGGAATATCCTCTTCATTCACTGGTATATGATAATATGCCCTAACAATATCAATCTTTGAAAATATTGTCTTATTATGAAGGACATTTGTTATATCATGAATATGTGGGATAGGATATCTATCTGAAATAGTTATTGAATTTAAACGTCTGTAATCTCCACATATCCTATACGTACCATTTGATTTTGGAACGACATGTATGGGTGAGGACCAAGGAGACTTAGAAGGTCGACAAATTCCCTGTTCTACCAAAACTTGGAATTCCTTTTTTACAATTTCTAATAATTTTGGATGTAATCGTCTAGGTCTAGAAAACACCGGAGCTCCCTTTGTTTCAATATAATGTTTAGTATTATGCAATACCGGACCTTTAAAATTTGGTACCGGACTCGCCAAATTTGGAAATGACTCTAAGAGTTTATCATAAGGGGAATTTCCCGAAATTAATTTTATAGAGGGGGATTCAATACCACTCAATTTTCCTCTTATTTGTAAGGTAGTATTCGAATCAATTAAAGTTTGATTTTTCAAATCTATAAGAATTCCGTAATTGTTTAAAAAATCTGCACCAATAATAGGTGTATTTACTCTAGCTATCACAAATGACCACCGGAACCTTCGACGCAATCCCAAATTAATATCCAATATTTTACTACCATACGTAGGTATCCCAGAATCATTTGCGGCATACAAAAAATCTTCAGGAGCATTATATTTACAATTTATTGGTGCCGGTATACAAGAAATATCACTTCCAGAATCAATTAAAAAATTACAGTTTGTAGCTTTATCATAAACAAAAAGTCTACATTTTTTTACTTGGGCTGCTACACCTGAACCAAACTTTAAACCAGATGCAGCAGCCAAAACTAGTTTTTTTCCTCTTTTGAATTATACTGACATGGTTTCCGACACCTTCTAGCATTTTCCCCAAATTTTGAATGATAAAAACATAAATTCGAATCATTACTATCAAAATTTCCATCTCCAACATTACGACTTTTACTACGGTAATATGCACGGTTTAAATCACGACTTCTCGATCTTGATTGCCTATTTACTTTCGAAAATAAAGTTGAAATCTGAGTTTTTAACTCCGCAATTTCTTTTCGAATTTCTTTAACCTCGCTTTCCAAATTCTTCCCCTCAACAACCGCGCAAACACTAGGGATTTCCTTAATTTCAGCAATCTTATCAGCTAATTTTGCCAATTCCGATAAATCCGCTGAAGAGGCAGACAATATTGCCTGAAAATTTACAGGTAATCGTTCCATCCAAATTGTTTTCAAAAAATCCTCATTTACGGATTTCCCTCCTAATTCTTTCATTTGACGCAGTAAAGTTGAAGGTTTTTTATCTCCCAGTGTTAATTCAGACAATAATTTACGCAGCTGCTGAGATTGAGAATCTGAAAACTCCGAAATTAACCTTTGTTTTAAAGTTTCATAACGATTTTCGGAGGGGGGGTTTAATATCAAATCAGAAACTGAAATAAGTGAATCTGGATCAATTGAACCTATAACCGTGTTATATTTTGTCAGATCATTTGTAATCTGCGATGTCGCGAAGTTCGCTTCAACCTGAACGAACCAAATTTGAATATTGTTTTTCCACATCGGGGGAATTCTACAAGAAACTTTTTCAACATTTATCCCCTTCTCACCAGAGTCCATGGCAATCTTATCAAGATTTTATACTTTAACTACTATTTTAAAATTTTAAAGTTCAAAATTCAAAGTCAAAATGAATTTAAATTCATACGAAAGAAGATTCCTAACGCTAACTTAAAATAGGAAATCTTTTACTCTATTATAGCCATATCGTAATACACTATATAATATATACCATTTAAAACAGCATTAAAAAAAAAATATATATATATACATATCAATCTAGTTAAAATAGCTTATAAGAGCAGAAATATATATATTCGCTATTTATTTAATGCATTTTTAATTTCAAACAGTAAAAAAAAAATCAATTCATTTAAAGTATATTCATTCAAAGTTAAACCACTTAGCTCAAAGGCCGGAGGTATCGCCATATTACGCTGTTTCGTCAGAGGTCATCACTACGAAAACCACTACGGCTGGGTCACCACTACGGCTGGGTCACCACTTCGGCTGGCTTGTGTTCACTATTTCAATAAACTCAAAGAAGACACACTGATACTTGTAACAGTTTTACTAATAAAATAATAACTAACAATTTATAAAAATATAAGAGCTCAATTGAATTAAATAGGTGCTATAACTGTGCACAGAATACGTAAACATCTTTACATAGCGAGCGAGCAAACTGAACAGCATTTTCTCTCTGAACTCAAGTCTTTCAGCGATGGTTACAAACAGTACTTTGTTGCGCCATCTACTGACACAATCCACAACCAGTAAAATGTTCACCAAACTAATTCAGCTGTTCGCCTCACACTGCATATAATATTTGCTTTTACGTTATTTCCTATGCTTATTTTGGTTATCCAATCAACTATAAAATGACAGCAATTTCACGCCAAATATTACAATAAGCTGTGGCTTTTTTGTGTATACATAATTCATGGTTTGTAAACCTGATTATAGCACAGCCTTAATGTAGTTCTCTTTGACGACTTTTAAACTTTTGTCACCATTTTAGACTTAAACCCTTGTAACAATAAAACTTAGTCCCTTGTAACAATATGCTATGAGCGCTATTTCTGCCGTATTTTAAACAACTAATCTTTTTATTTTTATCTTTATATCCCATTAAACATATTTTTATTTTTATTTATTTATTTAAATATTAATTTGAATTAATCAAATATTTCTGTTCGACAGCGTGCAAGTGCAGTCACACACAGAGGCTTATTTGTTTGTATGATAAATTAGCATAGTGGTTATTATATATAAAATAAATAAAATAAATAGGTAAACATTCTCGTGCTAAACAACTTTATTATGTCGCTCCATCGGCGGCTTTTGAATTTTTGTCGCCATATTGTTTATACATAAGAATCCTTCATATTTTGCTTATATTTTTAATGGTTTTTAGGTTTAAAATAGTGCTTGTTGAAATAAATTTGCTATCTTTAAATCTGCATCTTTTCTGTAAACTTTCGATAAAAATAAATCATTTATGTTTTTATATTTGTGATGCGCTACTTAGATTAAAATGGCTGTTGCTATATTAAACTTCTTGTCGAAAAACGTTCTGTGTACTTCAACACCAAAATTTAAAAAATCGCCCAGCAGGATCTATTAATGAAACTGATAAAATAAAAATATGATTCCTAGAGTTTAAATAATCTATTTAAAAAAACTTTTAAAACTCAAATTCTTAATGTATCGTATCACATAAATCTTTTCGAAGTTTGAATAAAATTTAATTGGAAAAAAAAAAAAAAAGTAACTTTTTTGTTTATTAACCAAAAAAATTGATGAAATTTGAAATGCAAGTCGGTCTTGTGGGGTACAGGTTGTATATTATAATTTTGTGTTCGTGAGAGAAAATTTTAAAAAATTTGAAAACTGCAATTTTTAATACAACTTCAAAAGCATGCGATTTAATGTGAAGCACACTTTTTTTTATTTCTCCTAACGGTTTCATACGTCTGCTGCTGCCACCAAAAATTCATACTTTAGTTAATTTTAAAAAATCTTATTGTCCGATCGATAAGCTGTTTAATCCATCGGATTCACAAAAATTTTCCCTTTCATTTGGTACCTTATTTGTAACGATACTACTGATATTTCTAATTTATTTTCCTCATTTTAAATAAATTTACTTTATTATTATTATTATTATTATTCTGTCGAAAAAAAAAAAAAAAAATTGGCAACAATTAAATTATGGATAAAATATAAATGGCTTATTTATCAGAAATTAGAAGGTTATTATTTTCACATTTTAATTAATTAAAAAAAACTAATCAAAAATTCGAAAATCGGGCTTCGAAGTGCATCAGGAGAGGTCATTACGAACCTCCATGCAAATGTGTGTAGCTATGCGATCAGTCGTTTTCCTAAAAGGCTCTGGATATACATACATAATGACACACACACACAAACATCTTATTTTATTATATGTATAGATTTCATTTATGTTATTTTTATTTATATTTTATATTATTTTTATTATATATATACAGTAAGACCCCTCTTAACGCGGGGGATACGTTCCATCAAAGTAGAGCGTAAAGCGAAACAGCACGCGCACAATTTCAGGGAGTCCCCGTACTGCTGCGAGCAATTTCGGGGAATCCACAGGGGAAATAAAAGAGCGCTAAACCGAAACAGCGCTAAATGAAACAGCGTTAAGCGGGGTCTTACTGTATACATATATATATTTTTTTTTTTTTTTTTTTTTTTTTTTTTTTTTCCGCAACAAATTCTGACAGCACAGCTTAATTAGTTTTCCTGTACTAAATTCTTTTATTTTTCGTTTTTAAGAGAAACTAAAATTTCCTCATTTAAATTTAAAGAACAGTAAATCTTACGATGTCTGTCGAATAAATACGCGAACTGGTGCCATCTGGCGGCCATGACGCGGACTATAGCCTCGCTCACTAGCGGTGCTAGTTGCCTGAGACCCAATGAACCATCAGTGCATGGCGGATCGTCGAGCTGTGCGTATTGTGCCAGTTGTGTTAGTTTCTGTTGTCCTTGTTTTTACTATGTGTCGAAAATGGAAATTGACGAAAATAATAAATTATTTTTCTTACAGTTCTCAAGCGTTTGAGAGATCGTGTGCGACGAAATTTGACTCAAGGCGATGGATGGATCCTTCACCATGACAATGCAACTGCACATTCAGCATTGATTGTTCGCCAGTTTCTGGCAAAAAATTCAATCGCCACCCTTGATCATCCTCCTTATTCACCAGATCTCGCACCATGTGACTTTTTTTATTCTCAGAATGAAAAAATGTGATGAGGGGACATTACTGGGAAGATGTGGACACAATAAAGCAAGAAACGACGAGAAAACTAAACGGCCTAACTGCCGAGGACTTCCAAGGGTGCTTTGAGCAGTGGAAAAGAAGATGGAATAAGTGCATAGCAACGAATGGAGAGTACTTTGAAGGGGACAAAATCGATGTAGACTAAATTTTGCAAAATAAACTTTTTATGGCATTAGTTCGCGTATTTATTGGACAGACCTCGTATATTAGTTTTTATAAAATATAGTGACTAAATTATTTCTGACATTCAGATGTATTTAATGAGAAATGAAAGGAAATCTAAAAATTTTCTGATATTCATTTACAAATTAATAAGTAATGTTTATAAAAAGAAACGTATCTCATAAGTAACTAGGGGATTCCGCTCAGCAGCCCCCGACTCACTTCATTTATTAACACTAGCGGAGCTCTACACGCCTATTAGCAGCTTTGCCTTTCACTGAATGGGAATATTAATAGTGCATAACCCAAGACCAAAAAAATAAACTAGAAATCCCCATACTTGATATCACATTAAAATTCACAATTTTTACTTTTTTTTTTTTTTTATGAAACATTAAGTGAAAAGTCTGTCTTAACGTTCGACAACTTAATAAAAATTTGTCATCCTTTTGCGCATAAGCATATATTATACACACAAAATAAATAACGATGGCAGTAACTCTTTTTTTTTTTTTTTTTTTTTTTTCCAGAATAGAAAGAAAGTTGTAATATCTAGATCATTTAGCGCTGCAGCTTTAGTATATCATCCTTCCCCACCCCCCTTCCGGTATTTGGCGATGAATTTTTGGGTGTAATTGCTACGAGTATAAGGCATATAAACATTTTTTTTTTTTTTATATTACAACGTATATATTCTTATAAAAGTAATAAACGGCGTTTTATGTTTTAAAATTCCTGAAAAAAATATAATCATCATTAAAAAGCAAAATGCAAAATACTGTTTTCCATGAAAATATTTTGTTTTACAAAAAGAAGAAAGAATACTATTTAAAATATAAAGCCATATAACTTATAAGTATTTTTCAGATATAAAACCCCAGAAAGCTTAACATCATTAAAGAGAAAATTGATGAAGGATAAATAATATTTTTATCTTAAGAGCAAAAACAACAGCTTATAATGAAAAAAAAAAAAAAAAAAAAAACTATTGTAAAAAATTAGTACACATGAACAAAATTTTATCTTTATCAAGAAAAGGGGAAAAAAAGAGGGAGAAATAAAGTAGGTAAAACCACTTTGACTTCCTTGATTGAAAAAAAAAAAAAAAAAAAAAAAGACATCTAAATCAAATACAGACAAAAATAAATAAATAATAAAAAATAAAAATAAACATACTGAAAAGGAGTTTTATAGAAAACTGACATTTTAGTAATTAATTTGTCTTTTTTTTTTTTTTTTTAATAAATAAATGAATAAAAATAATAACTGATGCTATAAAATCAAAGAGAAAGAAAGAGGGAATGAAAAACAAAAATATATATATATATATATTAAAGGACAAACAAACACTTTATCTTTTACATCTTCAAATATTTGTTTTTTACAAAATAGAAAGTAGACTTCACAAATCTTTTGTGGATGCTTTCTTTCTTTTTTCTTTTTCTTTTTTTTACTTTTTAATAAATTACTGCACGTTTGCGCGTGTAAAAATATTAAGGCTAAACTTTTTAATTGTTTTCAATACACAATAAAGAAAAAAAAAAATGTGAATTATTTTTCCGTAATACGCCAGTCACACAGAGAGATTTGATATTTGGAAATTTCTTCGGCCTCGATTTTTGACGTTTTCGCACGTTATGAGAAATGACACGTCGAAAAATTATAAAATCGATTTGTTGTTCATAATTACATTAGTTAATTATTGGTTAGTTAATTTTTGAGTCTGATTAAACATCATCTCAAAAAGAAATTCTCGTAAAAGTGTCAGAACAGTTTTAAAATATTGTTCATTACTTCTCCATATTTGTGGCGAGCTAATATATATGGGCTCATCATAGATATGTTCCGTATATAGTTGTCAACTTGTAAATTTTTTACTACTGGAAAATTTTAATGAGAATCTCTATAAATTTTTGTATCATTTTCTACAATCAAATAAGTTGAAACATTTTAATTTAAAAAAGGGGTTTAAAAAATAAAGACAGTCTGTCAGCTGTGGTTATAAAATGTAATAATAATAATAAATATAATAAATATAAGAGTAATGTACATTTAGGTATATAAAAAATATTTAAAAAGAAAAAATTAATTTTCTCTTGTCATTTTATTCCCTAAGTTTGCCAATCACGTAAGAAAATTTTCGATTTCGAGTTTTCACGTTTTTACACGGATTGGAGTAAAAAGAATCCCAAAATTACAAAATCATTGTGGTATGTTCACATTTAAATTAGTCAGTTAATTAGTTTATTTGTTAGTCTGTTTGGACATTATCTCAAAAATTAATCCTTGTAAAGGTGTCAAGAATGTTTTAAAATATTATCCATTAGTTCTCCATATACATGGAAAACTTTACTATTCGTAAAAATATTCAAGAGGAGTTTTGTTGACGTTTTCACATTCTTTAAGGTGTGAAAAATTCTAAAATGATAAAATCGATACCGTGTTCATACAGAAGTAGTCAGAGTTATAAGGACAATTAAAAAATCGCCAAATCTTGGCTACAGCTCGTCGGAAAATTATGCAAATTTTATGGCTGAATATCGATGATATATAATGCATTTTTTTTTTTTTTTTTTTTTTTTTTTTTTTTTTTATCTTTGGTGGCAATATATGGGAAATCCATATTCATAAAATGTATTTTGGATTTAGACAGCCATGTGATATGGACAAAATTATAAGGACAACTATATTTGTGTGTTCTTAAAAGCAAAATCTTTATGTTTTTTGTTCTGCTCATTACACTCCCAGACGACATAAATGCTTAGTAAGCGATTGGGAACGTCCTGTTCTGTTTTTAAAGTCATGCTGCGAGGTACTAAACTTCCAGATTTTGACAAGAGTAAAGTGGTTGCTTTTAAAAGTTCAGCAGATACTGCACGTCAGATTTCGACAAATCTGAATAGGTGAAGAACAGTCATTTATAACTTTCTTAAAAATACCTGGCAAATATGGACGGCAAAGATGTATAGGTAGGCCATCTTCTGTTTCTATGCATAAGAAAAGAATTATAATAAGGCGAGATTGCTCCAATAAAAAAACATCGACGAAAATTAAACGAGAATTAAATTTACGATGCAGTGCTCGAACTGTTCGACATGTTTTACAAACAGAAAGAAGGGTTCCCGTTAGTTGTAAAACCTCCCCAGATTATTAGTGAGCCTCCTTCAAATGTAAGCTTGATTTTAAAAATATATATATATATATTTATGAAGATCATACCATATGTAATAAAAATCATCTAATCCATTCAAAATAAACTTTTTCTTTTCAGAAAGAAACAGTATCCTTTTTTTCTCACAGTAATGCATTCTTTGACAAACTTCCTCCTTAATCTCTTATGAACTTTTGTACGAATCTCTTTTTCTTTTTCTTAAACACGTCGAACAGTTAGAGTAATACAGCGTAAGTTTAATTCCCGTTTGTTTTCCGTCGATATTTGTTTTTTGGGGCAACTTCTCCTTATTACCATTATTTATCACTCACAGAAACAGAAAATGACCTTCCTGTATGTTTTTGCCTTTCATATTTTCTGGAATTTTTAAGAAAATTAGAAATGGACGTTCTCGATCTATTGAGCTTTGTCGCAATTTGACGAGCAATTTGAGCCCTTGAATTTTAAAAGCAACAACTTTCCTTTTCTTTAACTCCAAAAATTTTGCAGATAGCGGCATGACATTAAAAATTAAATACGATGTTCCCAATCGCTTTCTAAGCATTTATGTCGTCTGGGAGTGTCGTGTTCAGAACAAAAAACATGCAAATTTTGCTTTTCAGAACTCACAAATACAGCTGACCTTATAAGTTTGGCTGTCTAAATCCAAAATACATTTTATAAATATGGATTTCCCATATATTTCCACCAAAACTAATTTAAAAAAATACTTTACTTATTATTAACTTCCAGCCATAAAATTTGCATAATTTTCTTCTCAGCTGTAGCTGACTTCGCGATTTTTCTCAAGCCCTTATAATAATGACCACCACTGTACATAGTTTAGTCAGTTTATTATTTACACTAACATTACATTTGCTTGAAACAATCTTAAACCAGATTCAAGTTAAGAAATCACTTAGCATATTAAAAGCTTGAAAATTCCTTTACTCCAAGAGTTAATTGCCAGAATCTTTGTCTGCAAGCTTGAAAATTCCTCTACGTCAAGAGACTTTTAGAATCTGTACATGTAAATTTTATAGTTCATCTTGCTCAAAAAGTAGAAAAATCAACTTTACAAAACGTAAAATAAGTAGCTTTATGTATCAAAATTAAAAAAAAAAAAAATTCAATTTTATTTTAAAAACAGTTTACAAGTATTTGATTTATGTGTGCTGTAGCAAACATAGTGTATGGGTGATACTATATATTGATTCATGCTTGAATTCTAAATCTTAAAGGAAGCTGAACAGGTGTAACTGAAACGCTTGATTCTGGCTTGCATTAAATTTGCAGGCTTGAAATAAGAAGTTTTATGCAAAATTTTTGAATTGTCTGGACTGTTAGTTTGTTTGTTTACTAATCTGTATAGAGATTATCTCAAGGATCGTATCATCGTAAAAAAATTTATTACTTGGTTACGTGCTTCTTCCGAACGTGCGATTTCCGAACCGTGCGATTTCCGAACCGTGCGATTTCCGAACAGATCTTACAACTGGCAGCTTATTCCTTCTCCATTTCAAGATAAGGGGGTATCGTGCCAGTCATCATTCCCTAATCGATCAAGGGGATTAGCTACTTTTGTTAAAAGCTGTCAGTAATAAAAGAATGATTAAGTGGGACTGAGAAAATCCATCATTCTCATTTTTATTTGAGTATGCCCCCTCTTTCGTTCAAGATAAATTAGTAGCGAAAGCGAACGAACAGCTTTTAGGCAATCTCTAATTTTTGAAGATCTTTTAAATTTCTGCCAAGATTTAAGCATGATTATGTTGTGTGGATAAATGTATATGTATGCTTTTAATTTGTATGAAAATACATTGTATGCGTGTATATATATATTATGTGTGTATGTGAAAATTTTTACACCGTAATAGTGAAATTAGATAGTATTTCAATTATAAAACTATTGTTTAAAAAAATATTTTTTTCTATGACTGACATACACTGATTCATAAGGGAGGAAGGCAGATGTTTTCTTAATCCCTTTACAGTTGACTATATAAGTACATACAAGAGAAAAAATCTGTCATATTTATTGCCTTTATAAATAATCTGTCGGAAGAAAATAGCGTCATTTGCATATGCATATTGTATAACAGGTCCTCATATATAAAGTGTTTTCTTTATACATGTGTGTGTTTGCACGTTAATTTTTATTTATTTATACATTATTTTCATTTATTTACATCACGTTAATTTTTATTTATTTACATCAAGTACTGACTTACCATTACAATAATCATACATTATCAAGGAAGACTTGAATTAATAAATATTTGCATTTAGAAATAAAGCCTTTTACAAGGCAAAATATATTGAACAATTTATTATGAGTTGTATATTGTTGTTGTTTATATACAATAAATGTAAACATAATATGACAAAAAACAATAATCACTAGAAGAAGAATAAGGAGCAGAGGCCACAACGGCTTATAAAAAAATAAGCAAGCGAGAAATAAAATTTAATGTGAAATCTTTGAAAGATTTGATTAATTAACATGCTAATTAAATGATCATAATGCAAATGAGATTTTAGACCATCTGCAAGTTCAGAAGTATTAAGGATATTAAAATTTGTGTTAGGCAACATGTCATATTGTACTATTAAAGACATTCGTTAAGATGAATTTCAATTTGATTCAATAATTTAACTATTATCTTAAACATCTTAATTATTAACCTTACTTTTTAAACAATACAATTATTGTGATGTTATTTTAAACTTATGTTATACATGAATTATATTTCTAACATTTATATTAAAATTAAAATAGTTATTTAAATCCATAGATGTTGCATAGTAGTGTTACTAATTTTTTATTATTCTTATGTTTATTTTATGCAATTATACTTGTTTCATATTTGTTATCAGGGTTGGCAGGTTTGTGACACATGACAATTTTTGACGGTTTAAACCATGGTTAAAACCGTCATGTCAAAAACCTCCTTGTCAAAAATGCAAAAACCTATATTTATAATTTAATTGTCATATAAAAACTTAGTTTAATAAAATATAGTTTATAAAGATTTTTTGAAAAGTAAATACAGGGTGGCCATAATTAAACTGCAAGTGTTCAAGGGGTGCTGGAGAGAAAACTACTGGGAATATTCCAGTGAAATTTCATACTTGCCAACCATCTCATTATGAACCGTACAATTTTTAGTGCCCGCCTTTTTTTTTCACACCTATATTTTTTTAGAGTAATTTTATTAGTCTTATTTAATCGTAACAACATTTGGAGAGAATTACTCAAAAAATATAGTGGTGTGAGAAAAGGGGCGTTTTTTTAGGGGGCGTTAACAATTGTACGGTTATTAATGAGATGGTTGGCAAGTATGAAATTTGGTATCTACGCGTTTCAGAACATGCGCAAATCAAATATAAAACAAAAAAAAATCGCCATTTTTCACCCGACAGGTGGCGCTGTACCGTATTTCAACGCTCACCGGTGGCATATAAAACTTCCAAAACCGATAGACAGAGCATAATGGCATTCTAAGAGGCATATAAACAATATAAAGCATCACTTACAGTTTATAAAAATTTATGGATTGTTTAATTTGTGATCTTAATTTACGTTAATTTTTGATTACATGATACTGTAAAAATTGAATTACTGAGGCGAATTGTATGGAATTTTGATGAACTGCAAGTGATGTTTTATATTGTTTATATGCCACTTAGAATGTCATTATGCTCTGTCTATCGGTTTTGGAAGTTGTATATGCCACCGGTGAGCGTTGAAATACGGTACAGCGCCATCTATCGGGTGAAAATGGCGATTTTTTTTTCATATTTGATTTGCGCATGTTCTGAAACGTGTAGATACGAAATTTCACTGGAATATTCCCAGTAGTTTTCTCTCCAGCACCCCTTGAACACTTGCAGTTTAATTATGGCCACCCTGTACATTGATGTTCTTTGAAAAACACATTGTTACAACATTTTGATTAATGTAAAAAACAAAACTTTAGGCTCTTAAAATTTTATTATGAATTAGTTTTATGTTCATTCAAAATATGCGGTGATACTTTTATATATTACTACGAAATTTATTTATAACTATGCTTAATATAGTATATGTTAAACATATTAATGTTTTTGGAGAAACATTATTATAACAATTTGATTAATATAAAAACAAAACTTTAGGCTTCTAAAAATTCATGATTTATAAATCATTGATAGATCATTTTGATTGATAAATCCTTTTATTTGCAATACAACATTGTGTATTTCAAGTTTTTTAGTATTGTACTTTTAGAATTATATATGTAACCAGTAATAATTTTTTTAAATACTTTTAATATTTTTTAAATACTTAGAATATGTATATATATGTATATATACATACATACATATACACACACACGAAGTATTTTGAATACAGATTAAAAGCATCCATACACATTTATCAGCGCATATAACGATCAATAATCACGTTTAAATCACAGGCGAAAATTAAAAGATCTTATCAGCTTATCTATCACCAGAGAGGGGACATACCCAAATAAAAATGAGAATGGCTGTCTTCAAAGTCCGGATTAATCATTTTTCTTCCAGACAACTTCTAACAAAAACAGTTAATCCCTTCATAGATTAGGGGAGGGGAGTTGGGCTCTCTGGGAGGGGAAAGAAGCGGAGCGGAAGCTAACAGGTGTTCTATTCGGAAAACGCACGATATCCCCCTCGTTCGGAAATCGCACGATCGCAAGTAGCACAACACCGATTACTTTTAAAAATGAACAACCATCGTAAAGAATTATTACTTTTAAAAATATATTCATGACACTGGACAGACCCCTACTTATTATCAAAAAACTATTTTAAAATTTTCGTAAGTTACTCGAAAATTAAGCTTTCTTTAGCAAGGCAGAATAGGGCTTTTTTTTTTTTTTTTTTTTTTTTTGCATTATGGGATTTATTTTTATACGAAAATAAGTTGGACTAGTTTTGAAATACAATTTATGATACCGGCATAAACATTAATGAATAATAGCATTTTATTTTTAAAACTTCGCAAGTTATTTGAAATTAAAAATTTTCATAACCTAGCAGAATAGGAAAATATTTCTTATAAATGAGGATTATGGAAATTATTGCATGAGAAACAAAATGGAATTGCACAAAATTAAAGTACAACACTGACTATAGTATACTTGTGTAGCAAATTTTGATAAGAAAAATGCATCAAAGCGGGGGATGGTTAGCCAGGTGAATGGGTTCAGTCTTTGACAATACAATACTGCTCGACTACTGGAGTTCACAGCTTTTATCATGGATACAGTATGACCAGTATACAGTAAATTAATAGATAGCTTGAAGCACAGTCTACCTATGCCAACTGCAGATTTTTTTTTTACGTACTGCTCTTGTAAAAGAATTAAATACATAATATTTTAAATTCATAGAAATTTATTTTCATTGTAATTTAATAAGACAGAAATCTGAAATGAATTAATGTCTCTAAAAAATTTTCCCAATACTTTTCGTTATTTGAATCAATCTTTCTTAAACTTTATTGTAAGTTAATTTCTTAAAAAGTAAAAAAGTTTTTTTTTATTTATTTTTTTTTTTTTAAAGAAATTTATAAATATATATGTGTGTGTGTATTTAACAAAACTTCATGAAATCAAAGAGAGAATTTGGCAAGTTTTGTTCTTGTTAGTTACTAAATTAAGCAACCAGGTTTCTAAATAGCACCATTTACTGACCCGTCGGAAATGATTATTTTTAAATGCTTATTATTTAAATATTATTGTTAAAAGTTATTTTGGTAGATGTGTGAGCGCGTTGCTCCCATATGCTTTTATTTCATCAAATTTATTTCATCTTATACTATTAAGTGAGCAATATTTGTATATTTCACTGTTCTCGAAAACGGTAGCTCGGACAGTTACGAGATTTAACACAAAGGTGCCCCCCGAAGGGTCATTGTGCACATCGAAGTCAGATTTTCGAATTTTTGATTAGTTTTTTCTTAATTAATTAAAATGTGAAAATAATAACCTTCTAATTTCTGATAAATAAGCCATTTTAATTTTAACATTTTAATTTTATCCATAATTTAATTGTTGCCAATTTTTTTCGACAAAATAATAATAATTAAAAAAAAAAAAAAAAAAAAAAAAAAAACGTACATTTATTTAAAATGAGGAAAATAAATCAGAAAGATTAGAAAATAAATTAGAAATATCAGTCGCATCGTTACAAATAAAATACCAAATGAAAGGGAAAATTTTTGTAAATCCGATGCATTAAATAGCTTATCAATCGGATGATTAGTTTTTTCTTAATTACTTAAAATGTGAAAATAATAACCTTCTAATTTCTGATAATTAAGCCATTTAAATTTTAAAATTCTATCCATAATTTAATTGTTGCCAATTTTTTTTTCGCCAAAATAATAATAATTAAAAAAAAAAAAAAAAAAAAAAAAAAAAACGTACATTTATTTAAAATGAGGAAAATAAATCAGAAAGATTAGAAAATAAATTAGAAATATCAGTCGCATCCTTACAAATAACATAGCAAATGAAAGGGAAAATTTTTGTAAATCCGATGCATTAAACAGCTTATGAATCGGACAATTAGATTTTTAAAAATTAACTAAAGTATGAATTTTAGGTGGCAACAGCAGAAGATTGTGTGGAAACCGTTAGGAGAAAAAAAAATAAAAAATCTGCTTCACATTAAGTCACATGATTTTTAAGTGGGATTAAAAATTGCAGTTTTTAAATTCTTTTAAATTTTCTCTCACGAACACAAAAATATAATATACAGCCTGTACCCCACAAGACCAACTTGCATTTCAAATTTCATCAATTATTTTGGTTAATAAACAAAAGTTATTATTATTTTTTTTTTTTTTTCAAATTAAGTTTCATTCTATCTTCGATAAGATTTATGTGATCATAGATATAATAATATATATAGATCTATCATCCCCATATTATCGTGCAAAGATTTTTGATGCCGAAAAAAAAGCTTTGGAATCAGTCATTAAGTGGTATTGAAGGAAAAAAAGGAAAAAAAGAAGAATGAATTTGAAACTATATCTGAAGCTTTTCATTCACCTTTAGTGAATAAATTATTCATGAACTTTATTTGCTAAAACATTCGTGTGTATTCACTCGGAGAAAGACTGCCATATTTTGGTAAAATCGCCGTCTTTTCCCGAGTGAAAAGGAATCACTTTTTTCTCCCCAATGATCAATCTATATATTATTACTATATCTATGTATGTGATACGATACATTAATAATTTGGGTTTTAAAAGTTTTTTTAAATAGATTATTTAAACTCTATGAACCATATTTTTATTTTATTAGTTTCATTAACAGATCCTGCTGGGCGATTTTTTAAATTTTGGTGTTGAAGTATACCGAACGTGTTTCGACAGGAAGTTTAATATAGCAACAGCCATTTTAATCTAAGTAGCGCATCAAATATATAAAAACATAAATGACTTATTTTTACACAAAATTTACAGAAAATGCAGTTTTAAAGATAGGAAATTTATTTCAACAAGCACTATTTTAAACCTAAAAACCACTAAAAATATAAGCAGAATATAAAGGATTCTTATGTATAAACAAAAAAGAGTCTGATAAAATTATTAGCAAAATAGTCTTCCCCTTTTCATACAAAAAAAAGAAAAATCCATCGCTAATATGGCGACAAAAATTCAAAAGCCGACAATGGAGCGACATAATAAAGTTGTGTAACACGATAATGTTTACCTATTTATTTATTTTTTTATATAATAATCACTATGCTAATTTATCATACAAACAAATGAGCCTCTGTGTGTTACTGCACTTGCACGCTGTCGAACAGAAATATTTGAAAAATTCAAATTAATATTTAAATAGATAAATAAAAATATGTTTAATGGGAAATATATATAACCATAAAAAGATTAGTTGCCTAAAATACGGCAGAAATAGCGCTCATAGCATATTATTACAAGGGATTAAGTCTTATTGTTACAATGGATTAAGTCTAAAATGGTGACAAAAATTCAAAAGCCGCCAAAGAGAACTATATTAAGGCTGTACTATCAGATTTACAACCCATGAATTATATATAAACACAAAAAATTAATTGTTTCATGCGACAGAGACGTAGCCGATAACAGCATATTGTAATATTTGGCGTGAAATTGCTGTCATTTAATGGTTGATTGGATAAACAAAATAAACATGAAATAACGTAAAAGCAAATATTATGTTGTCTAAACCCAGTTACATTTGAGTCCAGTTCGAGTTACATGTGAACAACACGTATAGTGTTGTTCACATGTAACTGGGATTCAAATATAAAAGGGAAACTCCAATTTTTTCGATACTATCTATTTCGAAACTGTTATATAATAAGCACCTAAATGGAAGCTCATTGGTAAACTATTGTCGCAGGTAATAGGGACAAGCGCCCGAGTTGCAGTGGATGACCAAATCGCTGCCGAATGCAGCAGGGACCTGGAGCGAGCTTTTGAACAATTTCAGTAATTTATTTTATTTTATTTTTATAAAGCTATATAGAAAAGAGTTTCCTTTAAATTTAGTGGCCAGCGAAGCGGGCAAAGCTTTCTAGTATTTATTAAATATCTATTTATTTACAATTAAAATTATTAACTTTTAATAATCCTCTTTATATATGTCAGATTTATTTCAAATTTATTAAATTCTTTGTTGGAAATTAAAATACATAATCTTTTGTAGTTTTAAGAATGAATTCAGTAATAAATCCATTGATCTCCTTTTTAGCATAATGCAATATATATATTGGGGATCTTAAACAAAATTTAATTTTATTCTCCCTGAAAAGAATTATTTTTTTATTTCTATTTCACTGTGTTTCTCAATAAATCTATTTATATTTATAACTGTAAAAATTCCATTAAGCAATTTCCGTTATATTTTTTATTACTTTTATTTATTTATTTATTTTTTTATTTATTTATTTTTTTTTGTTTAACTCCATATACACATGATATAATTAATTGCGGTTTGAGATAAACTAAATGACTCATCGTTTAGACATCAAGTCGCTAGAATTTCATAGTGATTTGCACCTGCTCCTTCGGGCAGTTATTTTGGCGCAGTGAAATATGCCAAGTTAGGGTTGCTTTATTTTTAACCGTCTTTTCTAGATTTAAAATTCACATTGAATTAACATTAAGACAAAGAGATTTTATTTGGCGCTCTGAGCTGATATTTTTATAGGGCTGCTAGATTTGGCTATTAAAAAGACGAAATGAATCTTGGTCTTTTGGACACATTTACTGGAATTGATTGACTAGTTAACAGAAGAATTTGTACAATTAAAATCAGCTGTACTAAGATCAAGACATTTTTCTTTTTTTTCATTTTTGTTTGAAAAAGAAAATGTAATATATGCACTCATGTTTATTTTTAACAATATGTGATATATATTTCCAGTATTTAATTAATTTGATTCATATGTTCCATACACATGATTGTGGTTTTCTTATAATTAATTTCTTGCAAACACATATGTTGTCAGACTGTTTTGTAAATTTTTTTAAATTGTTGTTTTGTATTGTGGTGGAGAGAGCAATTAATTTTTTTCATGGCAACCGGGAGAGATATGTGAGCGAGTTGCTCCCATATGCTTTTATTTCATCAAATTTATTTCATATTTATTAAATATCTATTCATTTACAATTAAAATTATTAACTTTTAATAATCCTCTTTATATATGTCAGATTTATTTCAAATTTATTAAATTCTTTGTTGGTAATTAAAATACATAATCTTTTGTAGTTTTAAGAATGAATTCAGTAAAATGAAATTCATTGATCTCCTTTTTAGCATAATGCAATATATATATTGGGGATCTTAAACACAATTTAATTTTATTCTCCCTGAAAAGAATTATTTTTTTATTTCTATTTCACTGCGTTTCTCAATAAATCTATTTATATTTATAGCTGTAAAAATTCCATTAAGCAATTTCCGTTATATTTTATTTATTTATTTATTTATTTATTGTTTAACTCCATATACACAGAATATAATTTGGCTATGAAGCCAACAAAGAATTTTCGACTAAGTATCAATTTATGAATTTCGAATTAGGGTTGATTAAATTTAGAAACTCGGATTAAGAATTTCTAACGAATTTATTTTAAATTCAAATTCTGCAACTTTTACTTAATTACAAATCAGAATGACATGCATATTAATTAAATGAGAATAAGTTTAAATCTACTTACCCCCTCTGCCCGCATTCCGAAGATTAACGACACAACCACTAAATCACTAGAATATAATTCGACATTTGAAGAATAGTTTTATTTGACTTGAATACTTAATTACGAATTTTTATTCTTATTTAAGAATCATTACTGGAAATATAATGAACACGATTAGACGATTTTAATAGTTCTGATTTGATTTTAAAGTCCAGAGATACCTTGTACCTCGTCCGGATTCGAAAAGCGACTGAACCAAAACTGCTCAGCGCCGTTCCAAATCAGTTCAGATGTGCGCATCACCTTCTCCACTCCCCTCCTCCCCGACATCCTCCGAAGGGGGGCTGAGCATGGCAGACTGGCGATTCTATTTACAGGTCTCTGGATTATTCCCGATGGCGTCTTCAGAGTAACCACTCTAATAATTCCATCCTCACCCGGATGGACTTCCAGAAGGCGTGCTAACCTCCACTGAGCTGGCTGAATAGAAGGTTCCAACACCAGGACTAGCTGACCAGGTTGCAGATGGGTATCACCGCTCTTCCATTTTTCTCTTGACTGGAGTGAAGTCAAATAAGACTTTGCCCAGGTGCTCCAAAATTGCCTCTTGATCTGCTGGAGGAGTTTCCATCTGGAAGAAAAACTGGTACAAAATGGATTAGTTTGGTTAAGAGATTGTTCAGGAAGCTGGAGAAGCGGAGCCCCAATTAAGAAGTGTCCTGGTGTAAGTACTAAGAAATTATTGGGCTTGGTGGAAAGTGGGACTAAGGGTCGTGAATTTAAGCAAGACTCAATAGTTGTGAGAATCGTAGCACACTCCTCAAACGATAGGCAACTGCCTTTACACGCTTTAATTAAATGGCGTTTAGCCAATTTAACGGAAGATTCCCATAGGCCGCCAAAGTTAGGTCCGTAAGGTGGCATAAAATGCCAATGAATTTGTCTATTTGCGATAAAGTCTTGAATAGTGTTGCTTGTTGAAAGCTTTACTAGCCCTTTTAAATGGGCATTGGCACCCACAAAATTGCGCCCGTTATCAGAGTATATGTCCGAAGGATAGCCGCGACGCCCGATGAATCGATGTAGGGCATATAAAAAATTTTCTGTCGATAAACTAGTGACCAATTCGAGATGAATTGCTTTGGTACACATGCAAATAAAAAGACATATATAAGATTTAAATTTTGTACCTTTCCGTTTATGGACACACTTAGTTTCTATAGGACCTGCATAATCAATTCCGACATGTTGAAATGGTCTACAAGGGTTGACTCTTGCACTGGGTAAGTCACCCATAAGTTGTTGAATTGGGGTCGGTTGGACTTTGGCACAAGTGACACATTTACGAAGCTCTTTTTTCACAGTGGATCTACCATCAGGAATCCAGTAAGACTGGCGAATGAGATTTAATACTAGGTCGACACCTCCATGAAGACTATACGTGTGAAAATGTCTTATTAATGTCGATGTAAAAGGGTGATTTTTAGGTATGAGTATTGGATGTTTAGTATCATAGGGCAGAGTGATGTTTTTGTCAATTCTACCTCCCACTCTCAATAGATTTTCTGAATCAAGAAACACATTGAGAGATTTTAATTTACTGCTGTTTGCCACGGGTTGGCCGCGCTGCAAAAGGGCGATTTCTGAAGCAAAGGACCTTTCTTGGACGAATTTAATAACAATTTTTCTAGCTTCTGAAATTTCTTGTACTGAGACTGGTCCTTTCAATTTTGTAGCATTTCTACTATTATTTATAAATCGCTTCATAAATGCAATTACACGAAAAAGTTTTGTACTTGATGAAAATTTTGAAACCAAGTCGTCTATCATGGAGTCATTCATTGGGTTTGACTCTATTAGACTTGGAGTTTTCACAACTGTACATTTGACTGAGGTCGACATTTCTGAATCGTGCTCTGAGACCTGGATCTTTGGCCAATCAGGTCCAGACCACCACAAGGCAAATGTTTGTAATTTGTTTGGTAACAATCCACGAGTTGCACAGTCAGCTGGGTTGTGTTTGTTTGGTAAGTGATGCCATGATGTTGGGTCTGTGAGAGCTCTAATTTTGTTTACTCGGTGTAGGACATATGTGTTGCCCTTTAAGGGTGGATTTAAGATCCAACTACGGGCGATTGTTGAGTCTGTCCATAGGAGAATTTCCTCAACCTGATAATCCAGCGAGCTCTGGACGACTGACAAAAGTTCCGATAGTAATACAGCCGCGCATAGCTCCAACCTAGGCAAGGTAATGGGTTTTAAAGGAGCTACACGGGTTTTAGCTGCAATCAATTTTAAAGATGAGTTCTGACTTGGGCGTATATAAATTACGGCAGCTATGCCTTTGTTGACGCATCACAAAATCCCAGAATATGGTAAATAGGTTCGGATTTCAGGTCTAAAAATCTGGGTACTGACATGGCCTTAAAGGAAGCAATTTTTTCATAAAATTCGTTCCACCTGTTTTGAATGTCTGGTGGTAAAGGATCATCCCAACCAAGTTTTTGCTTCCAAACATCTTGTAGTAGCAATTTTAAAAGAATAGTGGCAGGGGATAACAGACCCAAAGGGTCGAAGATGCGTGCAATTACGGACAATAATTGTCTTTTGGTTTTTACGCTTTCTTCGGTGTTAACTCCAACCTGTAGGGTATCCGATATTAAATTCCAGTTTAGTCCTAAAATACGTTGGGAATGATCGGGGTTTAAGGATAATTCCTGATTTGTTGATTTTAAAGCTTCTGGGACCTGAACTAGAGCTTCCACACAATTTGAAGCCCATTTTCGCAGCTTGAAGCCCCCAGCATTAAATAATGCCTGAAGGTCTGTGACCAAAGATTGAGCGGCTTCGATTGTTTCAGCCCCTCCAAGGAAATCGTCCATATACAGGTTGTTGCGGGCAGCCTGCACAGCTACGGGAAAATTGGGTTCTTCATCGTTTAATAGCTGTAATATGGTACGCAGGGCTAAAAATGGAGCACAGGCGGTGCCATAAGTAACTGTATTCAATTTATACACTCTGAGTGGATCTGAAACATTGGCCCTCCAAAATATTCTTTGAAAGTCTGTATCAGGCTCTGCGACTAGAATTTGTCGAAACATTTTTTCGATATCACTCGAGAGGGCGACTTTATTTAAACGAAATCTAATTAGATTGCTAAAAATGCTGGATTGGAGTTTGGGCCCTTTATGCAAAATAGAGTTCAGGGATTTGCCATTTGTAGTTACGGCCGACGCATTGAACACTACCCGTAGTTTCGTAGTGCTACTATTTTCATTTATAACTCCATGATGGGGCATATAATAATTGGGTTGGCGATTAAGTTCTTCAGCCCTTAGTAAAGTCATATGACCTAGATCGGAGTACTCACACATAAACTGAGCATACTCCTTTTTTAGGTTAGGATTCTGCGCAAAACGAGCTTCGAGCCTTTTAAACATTTTTAGTGCACAGTTGGCACTTTCACCCAAATCTATCTCATCATGGAGGGGTAATTTGACAACATAGCGACCTTCGGGGTTGCGCTTGGTGGAAGATTTATATAGTTCCTCTGCCGGATCGGCTTCGGTTTCACTCTTAGAAGATATTATTGGCTGATTGTCAAAAAAATCGTTCAAGTTAAGGCAGTGTAACGAGGAGCTATATGTTGATTCTGGTTCCATTCCATCCCTTGAGAGGGGGCCACTAAGTAAGTACCCAAGTGAACTGGGAATGGCAGATGGTTCTCCTGGCCTTCCCGATACTGGTGTGCCACAAATTAGTGACGCAAAAATATCTGCGCCTAATAATACATCGATTGGTTGTTGCTTGAAGAAATTCATATCGGCTAACTGAAGATTTTTTGTATGTGGCCAAGACGTCGTTCTCACCCGGAAATTTGGCAGAGAGGTAGTAACCCTATTTACTACTAGCGCTTTTAAGTTCCTATACTCGTTAGCGAAATATGGCGAGAATGAGAATTCCGTAAAATTCAAAACAGTTTCTGCGGAAAGACCGTTTATGCCTACAAGTCGATGAGAAGTGCCAAACAAAGGCAAATTTAGCTTCTCAACACACTCCTTTGCTATGAGACTATTTTGTGAAGCACTATCAACTAACGCCCGACATTGAATAATTTTGCCGTTAGGTGACCTAACCTTTATAAGGGCAGTAGCCAATAACACCTTTTGGTTATTAAAATTTGCATTAGATTGTGAACTATTGGCCACCGACGTAGTAACAAGGCCGCCTCCCTGATCTGCAGAATTCTGTGCATAAATGTGCAGAAGAGTGTGATGTGAACCTGCACATACTTTACATTTAATATTAATTCTACATTGTCGCACTTGATGATTAGTTCGCAAACAATTTTCGCACAGTGATTTTGATTTAACTAAGTCCCATCGCTCTTGAACAGTAATTCTATTGAATTTGGGACATTTAAACAATTGATGTACTTGAGAACAGGCGACGCATTTATTTTCTTTGACTAGTATTGAATTATTGACACAAGATTTTTTTACACTACTACCTTCTACTGGCTTCTTAAACATTCCTGGTTTATTTTCAAGTTTTGTTTGACTCGACGCCTCCCTTTCAATGAATGTACGAAACGAATTTAAATCGGGAATAGTTTGCGTATTCTCTAGACTGAGCTCCCACCTGTGCCTAACGGATGAATCCAATTTTGAAATCATGAAATTTATAAGAATAAGATCGCTAAGAGGATTAGATTCCAATCCGAGGGTCGATAAATTTCGCACCGCTTCGTTACAAGTATCTATTAAATTGAAAAACGATTTAGGATCATCCGCTTTGTTTACCTTTACCGAAAATATTTTATTTATTTGAGTTATAGCTAATTGGCGTTTATTTTCGTAGCGCTGAGTAAGGATTTCCCAACAGTGTTTAAGATTTTCCGATTGTAACGAAAATCCACGAATAAGTTTTGATGCACCACCTCTTACACACGATTGGAGGTATTGTAGCTTTTCAACCTCACTAAGGCTGTCATTATCCAGAATAGATGATTTAAATAAATTTTTAAATGACAACCAAGATTCATTATCCCCGTAAAATTAAGGAATTTCAAGTTTGGGAAGACTAATATGCGAATTAACAGAAGTCCCTGGTTTGGTACGTGCATCATTATTCACATTTGGTGTATTTGATTGCGATTTACTCTCCAACACTACAGACAACTCCAACAGAATGTCCCGATTTTTCATCACTTCTTCAAAGTTTTCATCGTTTTCTTCTTCGGAAAAATTTGTAGCTATTTCCTCGAATTTAACCTCCAGTACATTTACCTTATCTTTTAGGATCTTTAATCTGGCTTAATCGCTTTTATCGCAATCATTGACCTTCGATTTTATAAATCCTATTTCTCTAATAACATTTTCAAATTTTATCACTTCATTAGATTTTGGGAACAACGCACTCTTTTCCGCGTCATTCGCCCTTGTTTTCCCCCTTTTACCCATCTTTTGAGCAAACTAATTACAAACAATTAAATTTAAATATGAATTAATCGATCGAATTAAATTATTATTCTGCAGATCAGGAAGTAAAACAAAACAAAAAATATAAGAACAAATGAAAAGAAACACACATATAGAATAGATTTTTTTTTTTTTACTGAAATAAATAAACTAATAAAATATTAAGTGCACCTTTTTCATTCTCATACACTCCTTTATTCAACAATTATTTAACATGAATAGCTATTTCTTAAATTCCCTAACCGAAATTGTTCCGGTTTGAAAACCAAACTATTTTGAATTACGTTTTCTCTAAACAAAAACTTTTACGTATGCATGAAATCGAAACTACTTTGAATTACGTTTTATATCAAAACAATTTAACCTTGTATTAATGATTTATTTCAACAAATTAATTTTAATTTACTTTAAAGTTCTTATACAGATAATTTAATCCTACGTAAATAAAAGAATTTTTTCAATTTACAAATTTTTTTTTTTTTAATTTAACGAATTACGATTAATTATCTAATTAATAGGTAATTAAGCCTCCGTGAATCGACGGACCACTTTGGCTATGAAGCCAACAAAGAATTTTCGACTAAGTATCAATTTATGAATTTCGAATTAGGGTTGATTAAATTTAGAAACTCGGATTAAAAATTTCTAACGAATTTATTTTAAATTCAAATTCTGCAACTTTTACTTAATTACAAATCAGAATAACATGCATATTAATTAAATGAGAATAAGTTTAAATCTACTTACCCCCTCTGCCCGCATTCCGAAGATTAACGACACAACCACTAAATCACTAGAATATAATTCGACATTTGAAGAATAGTTTTATTTGACTTGAATACTTAATTACGAATTTTCATTCTTATTTAAGAATCATTACTGGAAATATAATGAATACGATTAGACGATTTTAATAGTTCTGATTTGATTTTAAAGTCCAGAGATACCTTGTACCTCGTCCGGATTCGAAAAGCGACTGAACCAAAACTGCTCAGCGCCGTTCCAAATCAGTTCAGATGTGCGCATCACCTTCTCCACTCCCCTCCTCCCCGACATAATTAATTGCGGTTTGAGATAAACTAAATGACTCATCGTTTAGACATCAAGTCGCTAGAATTTCATAATGATTTACACCTGCTCCTTCGGGCAGTTATTTTGGCTCAGTGAAATATGCCAAGTTAGGGTTGCTTTATTTTTAACTGTCTTTTCTAGATTTAAAATTCACATTGAATTAACATTAAGACAAAGAGATTTTATTTGGCGCTCTGAGCTGATATTTTTATAGGGCTGCTAGATTTGGCTATTAAAAAGATGAAATGAATCTTGGTCTTTTGGACACACTTACTGGAATTGATTGACTAGTTAACATGTAATTCGCTTTGCTCTCTTTCCCGCAACTTTTAACGGTTTCCGATTCTGTAAAGAACCTGAACAATTTAGGGTTATTGCTTTTTAATTTTTAATAATAATAGTGACAACAATTTTCAAGATGGAGTTCAATAAATATTCTACATATTTAAGAAGAATTTGCCTCTGTGTAATTTGAAAAAGAAGTTTATTTTATTTTCGCAATGTACAAATATTTCGTCAATAAAACTTTTAAAATAATCTTCTTTTCAACATGGATTATTCCACATTACAAGGTGAATCAAAATACTTCTCTCATAAAATATTTTTAATTGAACTGGAAATAATTTGTGATAGTTAAAATTTAAATGTGAATAGAGGTATGACTTATGTAATTCTTCTACATAAATATCTTTCTTTAGTATCTTCAAATCATAACAAAACCTGTCATCGTAGAGCATTTTTATTATTATTATTATTATTATTATTATTATTATTATTATGTTCCACAAAATTATTTCTCTAGATCCTTTCAATCTAGTAACATATTATGAAAGTATCACAATAAAGGTTTCATAATATACAATGTTGAATACATACATTCTTTGCAAATACCTTCAAAAAGTAAAAATATATTACTTTATGCTTTATATTTGTTGTAAACATTTTCAATTTTTTTATTTTACATTTCGCACACTAAAATCACTCTGCCACAATTATAAAAGTATTGCTTCAGAAAACAACCATATCTAAAACTTCCAGGTATCGTTCAAAAAGGAATCGCACATGCAAAAAAAAAATAAATAAATAAATAAATAAGGAAAATTTACATCATGGAAGAGTGCACTTTTTATTCGATGAATGCTTCACTTCACTTGCTATAACTTTACTGTATTTTTTAGCTTTTTAATTCTCTGCGATGCATTAATTCTTAGCTAATTTGTAATATATGTTGGCAGTTTTTGTTTATTCAGTCGTCCGGCAAACAACTTTACTCTTCCATAAGACTTACGACAGTATCTTCTTTTTAAATTATTTTCAATGAATTACTTTTATGTGTAAGAATAGAAAAAAATGATAGAAGATATATATACAGTTCAATGTTCAATAATAAATAAAATTTGCTTGGCAATAGAAAATATAAACGTAAATATAATCACAATCGTTAATTAAACATTTTTTTAACATTTAAGAAGTAATTATAATTACAATTTGAACACTAGTACGCTACTGTGCCTTTCATATATATATTTGAATGAAATCCAGATTTAATTATATTAAATAACGTAATTTGAATCATAAATTCAAATACGCTAACATGGATCATTATTTTTAAAAAATTGTCGACATCCCTGAATGAAAAAAGTTGTTCTTAAGGAAGCATGATGGTTAAAGTTGACAAGTGAACTATATTAAGCGAATTTTCAGCCCAATAAAACTGCACAGAAGTCAATAAACAGCGTTAAATACACCTACAGAGGAAGAATACCGTTTATTCAGTAACAATTATCAACCACTTATAGCACAATCTGTCGCAGACAACCTCTTAGCACAAATTTCTGTACTCAACTAAACTCTTTCGGGAAATACAATTCCTTTTCATAGTCTCGGAGAGGATTTGGCAAATATTCAAATTATTTAAGCACCAGAAACAAACGGGTCATCCTGAAAAATTCCAGAATCTCGACTCCTAATTAAAGATGGAGCTAAATCATAATGTATGATATTAAGATGGTCAAAAGATGGCGTCACAAATTACAGTTCAGTAGTCAAAATCGCTTTAGCTTTGGTAATTCAGGGCTAAAAACATGTTTATAACGTTTTTTGCTGGTTTTTTTTTTTTTTTTTATTCATTTTTTTTTTTTTCAAGGTGTTTTTTAACCATTATAAGTTAACCATCAGAGACCGCCCTGTGTATGCAAAAACGATGAAAGGAATGACTTAATTCATTTAAAAACTCATTTTAAATTGAATATAGTAAAAAGCAGTTAAATCAAAATTTATGATTTGTTTATTACTGGGGGAAACATAATTTGAAAACGAAAATATAAATAATTAACGTCTTAAAATTATATTCATGAGTCAAGAATTCTCTCTCTCTTCTACCTCCTTATTTAATTTCAAATATCTAAAATTATACATAGTTTCAAAACTTTAAAAATCTCATAAATTTTCTAAACCATAAGAAAAAAGTTCTAAAGTATGCGTGTAATTTGCTTATGAAGACAATTTAATTAAATTTTGTATCGAAAGTATGCAGAAGATTGTCCTGTCCTAATACATTCCTAATACGCTGCCTGTTTCTTTTACATCAAATTTAATTGTTTAACAACAAAAGTTAGAGTTTTCATCCTGCAGTTTTACTATACACAAGAATCAAGTTTGTAGAATGTAAATTTATTTTTAAAATCTCCTTAATCTGTAGGCTTTCTATATTGCCGTAAATACTACTTGTGTTCAGTATAAATATAGTTCACGTTATATATATATATATATATATATATATATATTAAACATTATTCCCAAACAAAGATTAACAAATAAAACCAATAACATTTTTCTAATTTTCTTAGTGTCAAAAAATTATGTAGTAAATTTCTTTTTACATATAGTTTCATACTTACACTTTTACAATTCATAAAAAACCTGTTACTATCATCCTTATTAATAAAAAGAAAGCAAAATAATTGTTTAACCCTACGTCAGGCGCACCCGTAGTACGAACAAAATCGGGCGCACCCTGCCTGAGAGGCCAGGTAAATACTTTATTGTCAAGATACTTGTACTACAATCAATAAATTCGTACTTATGCATCAAATTTTCGTTTATTACTTTCTATTTACTCCTAATAAGATCACCATATGGGTGTTTTTGAATTAAAAATCATGTGTAGGATATTTAGAGAATAAAAACAAGAACGGGCCTCTCAGACAGGGTGCGTCCGACGGAGGGTTAAAACATTATTTTTAACCTTTTTATGTCGTTTTCATTTTCCTTACATAAATAAAACGTTTCAAAAATATTTTTATTTATCGCCTCTTTTGTAATAATATTGCATCCCTCAAATTTTACAATTTGTCATGCAATTTAGTCATTCAAAGAAAATTCGTCTTTAAGTTTTCTGTCAAGTAATTACTAAATTTTAGTAAACTAACTTCATTTGCATGGGTTTTAACAGATACAAAGGAAGCTGATTTCGGAAATATAGAAAATTTTCTATTGAACTTTTGTTGATTTCGCTGTAAAAGGAAAGTTTCAGTAATTATATTCGAATTCCGTAGTTATAACTAGCATTAAATGCATTCATTTTATAAAGTATTTAACTAAATTTACAAAAGATTTTGCCTTTAAGACTTTTACAACAGATACTATAATTATCTAGTGTGGTAGTTAAACTCTAATAAATAATTAGTGACGAAATACAATCTGTCTCTAATTAATGCACCTCTAATTAATCGTAGAGATGTCATTGAGATTTGCAATTAGGCTAATTAAAAAGATAGAACACTCTTTTGATTTAAGGTAAAGCTGAAAGAATTTGAGCACAATTCAACAAAATAATATAAAAAATCAAAATTTGTGTATTCATTCGTTTTCTATGAATTTCCATTAATAATTAATTGATGTTATACCATAATTTACAGCAACAGCTATAATAAAACCAAAAGAGCTATTTTTCGCAATCTTTTCTTGCAGGTAGGTGTAATTTCGCACACGGATAGAACAGGTTTCGCTTAATTATAACTACAATTAAACTGTTTTAACAATAATAATTGCACTTAAATGACATTGTTGCAAGGTTCTTATGAACAAATATTTTTCTATTATGAGTGGATATTTCAATTTATTAATTAAAAAATCATAAAAATAAAAGAAAATTTAAAAGAACTAAAAAATTATATTTAAAGGGAAAATTTTAAAGAATCACTAAAAAACAAGACCAGATAAGATTGCAAAATGACATTAAGTCACTGGATAACACGTTTAGATTAAAATTCGGACATTTCCTTTTCAGTTTCAATGATTCTTGTTTGCTGACCTAATCTGTCTTTGACCATAATCGTTTATTTTTGTAGATGGTGCAGCTTTCGTGCAACCGCCTGCCCATTTAAGCTGTATTGCAAATTGGGCAATACCTTCTTGAGCCAAAAGATGGGTAGCACACCGTGTGTCCAATGATATATAGCTGGTTTCGCTTACTTTCAAACCCACAATGCGCCCACCGTCTATTATTTATAAAAGATACTTTCTTAAAATCTTCTGCACAAAAATGTTCAAGACACAAATCCTAAATTTCACTTGGTTTGGATTCTTCGCGCTTCTACTTTAAAAACCTTTTTGTTATTTTATTTTATTGAAATTTAGACGATTGCAATCCTCAGAAATTTGAGAAAGTTGATAATTTTTTTTTTCATTCAGTTTTATCACTTCTTTTTTAGGTAACCTACAGATGTACAAACCTTGAGCAACATATCTGAAAATATTGCAAAACTAAACAGATATGCAATAGCATTAAACAGTTTGCGATGAACCTTCCATAGGTTAACACTGGCACTCAAGAGGTAAATACTACCAGAATTGTGACTTTTATCGGTCGTTGCCACTGTTGAATCATGTCCAATTTCGGATTCTGGGGACGGTTTCCAAAAAGATCTATTGGGTCTCTATTGGGTTAAACTAGTCTAGTCACTTGTCGAAGTTGTCTCCTCGTCTGTTCCAGACATTTAACAAAGTTATCCTCATTGTTTTGTCTTTACCAATAAATTGCCTAATCTCTCCTAGTGTAGAATTTAATTGAATCAATGCGCAATCTCTCCTAAGTGGCAAATGCGTAAACTCTCCCATTTCGGTAGGGGTGATTGTGCAACCTTTTATTCAATGATTATTCGCTTTTATAGTGAACTGTTTGTGGTCGTACCGTTAGTTTAGGTTATACAGCTCATGAGAAATCGTTTATCTTAAAAATATTTTGTACTACTACTTTCTACATAAATTCTAAGGAAATGATTTAAAATTCAAGCATTAATTTTTTAAAACAAGACAAAATAACAATGTTTTATCACAGACGATCGAAACAATCAACACGTAAATTCAAATCGACACTCTTCTCTTGCTGTTGTACAACTGCCTTGAGTAGCAACGCACCGACACTTCACCAGATAATTCAACTTTTCCTTTTAAAGGTATTGACGAATTCTTTTAAATAATACCCATACAAAAATTTACACCTTCCTGGGAGTTATTCCTCCCCCCCCCCTCCCCAGTGAAGGAAAGTAAGTTTTCCTTGTTGCCTATTACTATTGTAAGTATTTTTAATTCCATACTTATTCGTTGAGAAAGATTTTCACTGAGTACTTTTATACGAAATTTAGTCCTATACGGTCACATTAAAAATTTATTAAAAAAAAAAAAAAAAAAATGGCAACGAAACCTGTTGGGAGATTTTCAACAAAAGCTGATAAGCAATAATTTATGCCAAAGTGTCATTACATGTTAAATTATATGAAATTCTTTACAGTAGTTCCTAAGGTACAGTTACCAGAACATTTTTGACTCACGCACACACACAGAGACAGACAGGCATTTTCTAGAAATTATCGAATCGTGTTTTGGACCTTTCAAAATGTGTAAATCATTTAAAATTCGGAAGTCGAACATTTTTAAGGAACTAATACGTTCTTCTATTGAATGCAGAAGAAATTAAAAAGTGGAAAGATGACTTTGTAAACAGCAAACATGTAAGAAAAAAAAAAAAAAAAAAGAAAAAAAGAAAAAAAAAAACCTCTTTTACAAATTATAATTGTAAGTGGTAGATCCCTGCCATTGTAAATAAAAAACTATCAGAAGAATTTTCGGTTTGATTTGTGTTCTCTTTAAGACATTTTACGGATTATCCACAGAATTGTCTAAACAATGGTGCCATACCTGTTTACTATACCTTCTAATATAACTTTACAAACAAATAATGGATATTTCCTATTTAATTCTAAATAATAAATATATCCTATATTCATTAATATATATATATCATTTTGTAAAAAATGCATCATGATTTTAAAAAATTATTACCCGGGGCTATATTGTAGTGAATTCATGCTTTAAAAATATATGAACATAAAATAATTAACAAAAGATTTCATGTTACAATGTCTGTTTTTGGTAACAGTCATCTTTAATTAAAAAATCTGATGTGGACACCACATGACTTCCTTACACACACATTGGAATATTGTTATGAAAACATGGCATTTTTGTGTGAGGTAACGGCTTCGTAAATAAATAAGGTTCCAACCAAAAAAAAAAAAAAAAAAAAAAAAAACCTGAAAAACTGCTACTTTAACTATAAAATTCATGATAATAGGATTATATATACCGCCAAACAAATATGCTAGTTTTTGAAGTGAAAACTTTTTTAGGCACGTTGAGCACTTTTGGGTGAACAAAAATCATGGAACTCGCGTCATCGTCACCGAACGCTTTCCATTTGAAGTGAAAACTTTTTTAGGCGCGTTGAGCACTTTTTGGGTGAACAAAAATCATGGAACTCGCGTCATCGTCACCGAACGCTTTCCATGAGCTATATGTATACTGTGTATATATGTACATAGATATACCACCGTGCGTTATTAGTATATATTATATATATACAAGGAGTATATCTCTCTACATATACATCCATATATGTAGCGCACGGCGCGGCATGCCTGATATACATATATATATATGTGTGTGTGTGTGTGTGTGTGTGTGTGTATAATGTATGCTAATCTAAGTAGTATACTGGCTACTGGCATCTGTCTCTTTCTAGTTCTTTACTCTATGTATGTATGTACTTTTTTTTTTATTATTATTATTTTACCATCAGTTGCAATTACAGTCCCTGGCCAAATTATTAGACGCACTATAGTTTTTAATAATTACATGTTTTGCAGCTCAGAGAATGGTTTCCAAATGGATAACCATTCATTTTTATGCAAGATGGAGCTCCCTGTCACACAGAACGGCCTATTCAAGATTGTTTGGAAGTGCCAAAAATCCCTCTGTTGGATTGGCCGGGTAATAGCCCAGATATGAAACCTACTGAAAACGTGAGGGTGCTGATGACGAGAGAAGTGGCTAAAGGTGTGATCATAAACAAAACGCAACTCTTAGAAAAGGTCATTCATGTGTGGAATCACTATCTTCAGATGCATAATTGAAGCTCTCATAGCGGCTAAAGGTGGCTCAACAAAATATTAACATTTAATTGCATTAATTTCAAAAATTTTCAAGAGTTAATAAATACATATTTTTTCTATAACTATAGTATTTTATTTGTGTTAAAAAACATGTAATAAGGTGGATAATAATAAAAAAAATACATTGTATCTAGTAAAAACAATAAAGCTGTATAGTATCACCAGATAATTAAGATTTTACATAGAATCTTACAGTGCGTCTAATAATTTGGCCAG
Organism: Salticus scenicus; assembly: GCA_963930645.1. Taxonomy (NCBI): domain Eukaryota; kingdom Metazoa; phylum Arthropoda; class Arachnida; order Araneae; family Salticidae; genus Salticus; species Salticus scenicus. The sequence continues at coordinate 78,853,094 of OZ005648.1, read as the reverse complement.
GGACTGTAATCGTTCATTTAGCGGGGTTTTTGTTCCTAGTCTATAATTAAAGAACTGTTTCTTTTCTTTTTTTCTTTTATTTATTTTATTTTAATTCGGGACAAAAACCTGTCAGCCCCTCCCAATGGGTTTACCATTTATTCCTGAAAAATCAGCTATCCCTCTTACAGTGAACCAGGCACTAGTTAGTTAACGAATAAACTTAAAAGTTAAAGTCTTTTGACTTTCCCACCCCTTAGGATAACCCTCTAAGAAAAACCACAATTAATTTAATCTCTTGAAAACAAAGCGCCAGTTCAACTAAAGCTTAAACAAATGTCAGGGTTCTTCACAGCCCCACCCTCTGGGATAACCTTCACAATGAAAATCCTAATGAACTGACAAGCTAACAGTTAAATCGAACTTCTAATACTGGAACCTTTTAAGAAATAAACATAAAGTTAAGGTTCTAGATTGCCCCACCCCTTGGGATCACCACATGCAAAAACAACTTTCCCCTGAGTACAATGTACAAATTTTGATTGGACATGCGGAATTGAAGAATTTCTATCTGCCCCACCTCCCGGGCTTCCCAGTAATGAACTACCTTTGACTGCCCCACCACCTAACATTCCCTCTTTACTCTGGTTTTTGTCCTTTCTTCGCCCTTAGCTCCCCACCCCTTGGCTATCCGCGGGTCCCCTCTGGCAAGGAGGTCGGCGACTATCTCGGAGTCAGGGTAAAACTTGGTGACGGTTTCGGCGACGCCCTCGGATACCTTTCGGAGACTTCCAGGGCGACCCCCCTTTTTTTGAAGTGTAAACTTCTTTAGGCGCGTTGAGCACTTTTTTGGGTGAACAAAAATCATGAAACTCGCGTCATCGTCACCGAACGCTTTCCATGAGCTATATGTATATATACTGTGTATGTATGTACATAGATATACCTCCGTGCGTTATTAGTATGCATTATATATATACAAAGAGTATATCTCTCTACATATAGATCCATATATGTAGCGCACGGCGCGGCATGCCTCATATACATATATGTGTAAAATGTATACTAATACGAGTAGTATACTGGCTACTGGCATCTGTCTCTTTCCAGTTCTATACTCTATGTATGTATGTACCTTTTTTACAGTATATACATAGTTCACAAAGTACAAGCACGTGTTTTTATACAGACTGTTATATTCTTCTTTTTGCTTTCAATATAAATTTTCAAATAAATAATAAAAAAAAAAGAAAATTGTTTTAGTCACATTACAATATTTTTACCTAATATAAGGCTTAGTTCATTTAATTTGGGTAGCTACAAATATTGTGCCGAATCATATAATACAGATCATAAACACTTCTATACAAACCAAAAATAATTCAAAAATAATAATCTAATAGCTCGACGATACAATTCACAGGTTACTTAGTTTTTACTTCTATCGGCAGTCCCCAAAGACTGCTGCCTAGTTTTTATTATTATTATTATTATTATTATTTATATCAGCATTTATTATGCATATGTACAAAAAATAAAATTAAATTAAATAAAAAATAAAAGTTTTCTTTAGAATATAATATGACTAGCATTACGATTTATAGGATTACGCAAAAATATTCAAATACATTATGATTTGAATCAGTCTATCTGTCCACCAATAGCGCACAGAAATATTTTCGGAATTTCTACAAAATGATATACGTTATTCAAGTTTACTAGGGCATGTTTTCTATTTAAAATAATCTGAACAGTACAACTGGTTTGTGTACAGGCATACTTAAAAGAATGGCTATGCATTACGTTTTCTGATTGGCATTATTATAAGTCATATTTAAATAACTTTGTATAGCAGAAATCATAATGAAATTTACATTTATTATTCATACATTAAAAAAAATGTTTTCTACAAAAATCATTTAGCGTAAAGCTACACTAAAATATTCAGATACATTAAGAGCAACAATTTGGAAATTGCATTTTCGTTTATGTTAACACGTTGAGCGCCACGCAAATTCTTAAAATCTATTGCAATTCCATAATGATTCCTCCTGTAATAGGTGAAAATTAAGCAAATTTTTAATAAATTTTCAATCATTAAATGTGATATTTTTAGTTTTATATCCTATTTTATATCCACCACCGATAGTTGACGCGGCTTTATATCATATTTGACACTGTCAGCCACCGATAACTAACAGGGCGCTCAACGTTTTAATTTTTTATTGATACTGCTTTTACTTTCGGGGTAAAACTTTCACTGAAATGTTTGAAGTATAACGTGCTCTGCACACTCCTAAAGTTTCAAAATGATTCCTTCAGTACTTAGAGATATATGACAAAATATCTAGAATCTAGAATGGCTAACATGGCGCTCAACGTGTTAAGCGTTATTTAACACTTAAAGTGTATCGAAAGTAAACGGTGTATAAGGAGCACGCACTGTTGAAAGTGTTAATTATCTATGGGAACCGCATAATTTTCTTTTTCTTTTCCTTTTTTTCTTTTTAAAAAATCATCGTATTAAAGTCATAATTAATTTAAAATCAAAGGAATATAATTTATCTAAGATTTTTTTTTTACATCTTCTTGTTTCTAATTACGAACATGCTGTCCAGAGATTTTTAAAATTGTAATTTGTGTTTTCTCTCTTTCTCTTTCTTTTTCTCTGTTACCCCCTCCCCCCCCACACACACACTTTGTACGGAACATGTCGAAATACGTATATAATAAGTATTTTTTTTTGTTGTTGTTGTTACCAGATGTAATATACCTTTAGAGGCAGCATTGAAGAATAATTAAGCTTTAGATAATAATTTCGGATAACGAAACTTTAAATAGACAGTTCCTACACAGATAAACACAGCATTGGAAGACTACAAGTTTCTAAATAAGTATAATAAGCATATCAGTAGCGTGTAGCATTACATCATACACAGATAACATCCTAGTTTGTCTAATTTAGAGGTCTGCACGGGCCGGAATTTTGAGACCCGGGCCCGGCCTGCCCCGAGTATACACAAAAAAGGCCGGCCCGAGTTTGCAAAAAAAATTTTAAGCCCGGGCCCGGGCCGGCCCGAGAACATATTGAAAATTTCGGCCCGAAACCGACCCTAGGGCGGGCCAGACTCGGGCTCGGGCCGTAAGCCCGACCCGTGCAGACCTCTAGTAATTACCTATCAGAAAAGATAAAATAAACTCTCTATCTATCAACAACGAAACGAATATTTAACATTCAATTAAAACATCAATAACACCACAGTAACCAAAAACTTGATTTTCATAGCTTTTAATTTAGATGAACATAGTAACTCTTTACAGATTTAATTACAAAATTAATTTTCAAAACAAAAGATTTGAAGCAGTGGTAAACATTGCATTAAGTGGATACAGAAGTTCGTTGCTTAGCATATTATCGAAGAAATTTGGTATTATTACTAATAAATTAACCAATTTTAGCTTTTTATTCATTAGAAGAACCGAAGCAGCAATTAAAGATGCTTCTTCTTGGAGAAACTAGAGGCCTTGGATAGCGAAATTCAATAAACTTTTTACTTGTATAATTGACTAATGCCATCCAGTATTTAACAGAGGAAAGTGAAGATTCAGATAAATTTTCCATTATATAAGGATTGTAAGCGTTCGCAATCCAGAATGTTCCAGGCAAAGATGGATTTTTTCGAGGCCACCACGAAGCTCTTATCATATGAACTTGCGTATCGATCCAAAAGAGGACGTCTCCCAAAATGACAGGATCGTCAGTTTTGAGTTGCAGATTGTCTTTGATATTATTAGCGAACTCAATACACGAATCCATCAACCAATACAGTTTTTCGGCCTCAGTTTTTTCTCTATCCAAAAGTAATTTCTTAGCAACCTCCTTTTTCTTTCTGGAATCGTTGCAATTACACAAAACACTGCCCATTTTCCTGTGTAAGCCTCTGATATATCTCTTGTTTAAATATTAAGGTATATTAAACAGAAATCAATAAATTCCGTATTGGAAAAAAAAAACACTTATTGAAAATAGGAAATAAAGCAAAGTATCAAAAGTTTTTAAACAGCTTTTATAACGATATTTGTACAATACAGTTAAAAAGGAAAAATCATTGATGATGTTGCATAATTATTTTCAACAATGAATTTGTGACAACAATGTAATTTTGAGAAAAGCGCTTTTATTATAAATTTTCTTAATTGTTTGAGTGACAATAAGTACAATATTTAAAAATCGACAATATTATTTATTTAACAATATTTAAAAATCGATATATTTAATCATTGTTAATTTTATTTAAAGACGTCACTCATTTACGAATTACATTTCTGTTTATTGACCTTCTCACTCTCGGAAAAAAAATAAAGAGAGAGAGAGAGAGAAATTTCTTAGCTGTTGATTTATTACATTTAATAATAATATATATAATCGGGATCGATTTTCTATTTTTAATATTTTTTTTTTTCCTAATAAGAAATTATTTGATTTCTGTTTAATATACCTTGATATTTAAACAAGAGATATATCAGAGGCTTACACAGGAAAATGGGATATGTTTTGTGTAATTGCAACAATTCCAGAAAGAGGTGGTTGTTAAGAAATTACTTTTGGATAGGGAAGAAGCTGAGGCCGAAAAACTGCATTGGTTGATGGATTCGTGTATTGAGTTCGCTAATAATATCAAAGACAATTTGCAACTCAAAACTGATGATCCTGTCGTTTTGAGAGATGTTCTCTTTTGGATAGATACGCAAGTTCATATGATTAGAGCTTCGTGGTGGCCTCGTAAGAACCCATCTTTACCTGGAACATTTTGGCTTGCAAACGTCTGCACTCCTTACATCATGGAAAATTTATCCAAATCTTCACACTTTCCTCTGTTAAATACTGGATGGCATTAGTAAATTATACAAGTAAAAAGATTATAGAATTTCGCTATCCAAGGCCTTCAGTTTCTTTAAGAAGAAACGTTTTTAAATGCTGCTTCGGTTCTTTTAATAAATAAAAGACTAAAATTGGTTAACTCATTAGTATACATGCCAAATTTTCTCGATATTATGCTACGCAGTGAACTTCTGTATCCACTTCATGCATTGTTTAATACTGCTTCCATTTTGAAAATTAGTTTTATAATTAAATTTTTAAAGAGTTGCTCTTCTAAATAAAAATCTATTAAAAGAATATGGATCACTGTGATGTTATTGATGTATAACGTGCGTTTTAGAATCACTAAATCTAAATTGTAATCTAAAATCTTTCAAACTAAAAGAATATATGTATACACTCAGCGACAAAAAAAAAAAAAAAAAAAAAAAAAAAAAAATAGCCGCACTGCAAAAAAAAATGGCTTATACATTTTTTATTTGTAATAACTTTAAAATTAATGTTTGAAACAAATAAAACTGTCTTGTTTGCATAATACCAATGTGACCAAATGATACCTATGTACATTTTCGATTTAATAATTCGCTTTATTGCCCGTTACGAAGTACTTTTTAAAAATCTGCATAAAACTTTCTTTTTGAACATAATGCAATAACCATACACTTTGTATTCTGTTATGATTTATTATATGAAATAAACAAGTTAGATTTTAATATATGAATAAAACTATTTATTTGTTAGATCTAAGCAATTTTTTGTTAAAAATAATGTATTCTGCATTGGGTTAATTTCACCTTTATATGGAATTACTGCTTTAATGCCCAATGGCATAGTTTTATACAGTGTTTTAATATAAATCTCAGAAATTTCAATGTGAAAAATATCACAAATATTTTTTTCTAGTTCTGGCAGAGTTATAGGTTGCAAATTTCGAATCATATCCCCTCTCCTCCGCCTTTTTATAGACGAAACATTTTCGAGCGGATCGCGATTAGGACTATTTCCATGTCTGGTAAAGAAGAAATTCTGTTATATCCTTTGTGGGATTTAACTTAAAGTGAAAAAAGATATGATTACTTACATAATTATAGGTTCTCATGGGAATCTATAGGAAATTTTGACAATTTGAAGTGAATAAACTTACCACAGACGCCGTGTAGTAAGGTGCATTATGATCTTGAAATGCTATTTACGAAAATGTCCAAGTTACCTCCAAAACAGTCTGTCAGGCACCACTTTTATGAAGATTGTGTTTTATTTCGAGTTAATTGATCCCTTGAGCATAAAAATTTACCCGACTGTTTGAAAAGTTATGCACCTCCGTACCGTAATGTACGGAGAATGTGTCACTGTTTTAAAAGTGCGATTTTCATTAAGTCGGTCATATTTTCGTCGTCAGATCTGCTTGTTTTCTTTAGCTCGAAATAAGTTAAACTTGACTCATCAAAGAGAAACAGTTCAGCCCAATAATTAACTAATCAATTTATATTTTTTTCTGGAATGGCTTATTACAGAATCTCTCTTTGGCAAATACATAGGTTAGAGTTTAATGAAAATCATTCGAGCATAGATGGCCTGCTTTTGTTCTCTTTGCCAAAAATTAGAGATGAAAAACGATACATTTTACCAAAACAATTACTTTAGTTGAAATTGAGAAAGGATTTACTAATCCTGGCTATCCTGAAACAATATTTGCCGCCAAATTTGATCGGTAATTTCGCCGTCACCAAGTTTGTAGCAAACGCGGATCTTGATTTTGGTATCAATTTCGGCGATTCTGCGTCGAATTTAGCGACTTGGCGACCGAATTTGGCGATAATTTGTAGTTTAGGGTTGCCAAAGTTTGGAAGCTTTAACTTCTTTAAGAACAGAATTCTGAAATTTTCCGAAAAGATTCATTAGTTTATAGCACTGAACTAAATTCTTCGAAAATTCTTTAAACGACAAACAAGACTACAAAAAATAAAGTAAATTTGTCGACTAGAACCTGCTTATATATTAAGAATTACATTCTACACGCAAAAATGTCAGCAACTTTCATAAAAATATCATTACGGGCTCTATTTACGTTCTGAATATTCATTAAACGAAACATAATATTCTGAACATTCATTAAACTTGCTTATGCTTTTACAAATTACTTTCTACACGCAAAAATGTCGCCAATTTTCATAATAAGATCATTACGGGGTCCATCATTAGCTTATTTTCAAATCTCTATGATGGTAGGTCATATATAATGGCCAAAACCTTTGAATATTTCGTCATTATGATTATAATTTTCGTAAATATATCCAAAACTGAAAGTCACAGAAAGACCAAAAAGGGAGGTGCACAACTAGATGTTATAACAAAATGTGCCAATCTGCAACATTCTACTTCCAACGGGTTTTGAATTATGCGAGATACGTGTACACATACACACACGCATACAGACGTCACGAATAATCGTGCAAAGTCTCTGATTCAGAAATTTAAGTCATCAACCTGGAAATTAATTTTTGGATAGAATGGAGTAGAAGGCTGATTTTTACCAACTATGTGAAAAATACCAGAGCCGGGAATCGAACCCCGGGCCTTCCGCTTAACGCGCGGATGCTCTAACCACTGAGCTACCCTGGCTGATAACCAGCTTGGCACTTCTCACATAATTTCTCACATAACATACCACATAAAATCAGTCTTCTACTCCATTCTATCAAAAATTAATTTCCAGGTTGATGACTTAAATTTCTGAATTGAAATTTCGTGGCCGTTTGGAGTTATGCCATATTCAAATTTATCACTTGATATAGGTGCTTTAATGCAAACTCGATGACCTTGCCAACGTAAATTATGTGAGAAATGCCAAGTTGGTTATCAGCCAGGGTAGCTCAGTGGTGGTTAGAGAAACCGCGCGTTAAGCGGAAGGCCCGGGGTTCGATTCCCGGCTCTGGTATTTTTCACATAGTTGGTAAAAATCAGCCTTCTACTCCATTCTATCAAAAAGTCTCTGATATTTCTAAAATGAGAGCACGTATTAAAACAAAACTTGTAGGTGTACAAATAGACATCATGACAGTCACACGTATAAATCGACAACATTCTACAATGTTTCGTTTTTGAGCTATGCGAGATAAAAAATCCATTTCGCAAATCAGGATTACAATACTTTATAATACTTTGTATAAGGAAGTAAAAATCATCCGAGAGATAGTAGACGGGATTTAATGGTACGAATTTTATTACTATCATTATTATTATTACTATTAGGACAGAAGATTATTAGTTTCTATCTGGATTTTTGGTAGACCAGTTTTGTGAAACACCAAAATAAATTAGAAATAAAACTCCTATCCTTACAAATTCGGTACCAAATAAAAGAAGATCTTTATCTGATTTCGAGGGTGCAAAATGTTTTTCGACACGACAATTAGACTGTTTAAAATTAACTAAAGAATTAAATTTAGGTGGCAACACTTCGTTTTAATTCCTTTCAGTCATTTTAAAAAGTATGTGGCCCAGTTTTACGGTCAAAAAATGAGATAAAAATAAATTAAATAATTATAAGATAAAAAAAAACTTTTTATATACCACGTTTTTAAATTTTCTGTTGAATAGCTATAGAACTACATTAGCACTCTATCAATGTGTATAAATTTTTAAGTGATAATTGCGTCAGTTTTTGTCAGATGCATAATTTAACTTTTTACAGTTTTTTAACGTTCACGTTTAATTAAATGCATTTATTTTTATGTCGAAAGAAAATGAACTTTTTTTTTTTCGGAGGGGGGTGGGGCAATTAAATTATAGCTAATATTTTAATGGATATTATTAAAGCTATTAGAAAGTTATTATTTTCATATTTTAATTAATTAAAAGAAAATTAAATCAAAAATTCGAAAATCATAATCCTCCGTACTAAACTAAATTCTGTCTTTGACAGAATTTTAATTGATTTTAATTTTAAAATTTTATTATTATTATTATTATTATTATTATTAATTTGCAGTTATTGTGGCTTACTTAAAATATTTTCCAATACGCAAGAGTTTTCCCTGTTTTATTTTTCTATTTTATAGCAATAAAAAGGTAAGAACAAAAATTATATCATGATCTGTCAAAACAATTTCCTTGATGGTCTTACATAGTTATTCACAAATATCTCACGGTAACACATGAAAATATAAACTGAAAAGCAAAAAATCAAATTTTGCATGGATTTTAAAAAAAAAAAAAAAAAAAAAAACATTAAATCAACATTTTATACGATAAGAACCCAGTTTCTATTCACGAAACGACGAATTCAAAAATGAAAAATTATTCCATATATTCCAAATGCATCTACTGGGAGAAAAGAAAAAATTATTCCTAAATATTTTTATCGTTATTGTTATATCCAAATACCTTAAGATTTCTTGGGTAGCTTGACATAAATAACATGCAAATTATATGATTTTCTACCGCACGACAGAATTTGCATATAACAAAAAATGCTTACTTTCAGAAAATTGAATAAAATGTTGCCAATAACTATGAGATTTAAATATTTTCCTTAGCGGATTTTCATGTATATTTCAAATTATTTTCACTGCTTCTGTGTTAAAATTTTTGAATGAAAATTATAGAATCAAATTTTTATAAGAATTTTATTAATCAGAATAATGGTGATAGTAGGTTTGATTGTGTTGAAATTTTTCAATAAAATTTTCACACTGAATAAAAATGTAACAATATAATAATGTTCAATAAAAATTTATTATTAGGATTTAAAGCCAGAAAATTCGACAATATATGATGTAATTTTTGAATGAATAATATCTTTGATTATTTGTATTAGAATTTTAATAACTCTCTCTCTCTCTCTCTCAATCACCCACTCACTCACTCACTCACTCACTCACTCATCTCTGTCACATTCTCTCCCTCCTTCACTCTCTCAGTATTGTTTACTTTAAATAATTTTTATTAAAATTCTGTTTTGGCTCTAGTTTTTTAACGTGCTTTTATTAACTTAATATGATGTAACTATTAATGTATGTAACGGAATCTTGTAATTCAATTTTTGGCCCTTTCTGGTCGTTCTATTGACCTGAAATTTTGCACACGACTTCATAGTCAATGACAATACTATATACAAGTATTTTCAGGCCCCTATCCCATCAGGGACAAGTTCTAGGGGCAAACAAAAAAATCTATATGTATAAAACTCTGTCCTATGTGGCACAGGATTTGTATAACATCGAGTGGCAATACATCAGATTTGTATGCTTGAATCATTGTCTGTTTGTAAATCTTTATTCTTTCGACAGATAGCACATGACAGAATTACAATGCGAAGAAGTGGAAAAACACCCAGGACCAGCGCGAGAATCGAACCTGCTCTCCTACGCTCGAAGTCAATTAGCAGTGTGGTGATATAACCATTCGGCCACGGAAGGCCCCTTTTTATTAAAGATTTAAAACAATGTAAATATTATGGTGTGCCACTCACACGATTTTCTCTTACCCTGCATTTTAATACTATAACGATAGATATTTTGTGCTTTTTAGTTCATATTTCAATAAAAGCGTGTTCTTTAATTTTTCAAAAGTCTAATTTTATTACTTATATGGTACGAATAAGAACCTCTGAAAACGTTCGACATAATACCTGCTTTTTATACTTCATTGGCAGGATATTTATTCTAAACTTCTTAGTTAATGGTTTGAAACGAATGTTCATTTTCTTTATTTTATTTTATTTTATTTTATTTTATTTTTTCTTTCTTTCTTTATTTTTTAATTCCTCTTGTGCATTTTTCTTAATCTAAAATTGCAAAATAAATCAGGCAAATCTCTAGTTGATAAATCTGTATTTAAACAAAAACTTCAATTTTAATTTCTTACAGCATTTTCAATTGGTTAAAAATTTGTAATAGAAATGAATTTTTTTTTACGCTTCCCATTTTAATGTTGTACATGAATTTGAATTATTCTATCATTAAAAATTCAAATATTATCTTAAATTAGATACAGTTCTAAAATGCTTAAATTAAAAGGTTTGCATTTCCGTTTGTATTTGTGCAATCACTCTACAATCATTTTATGGACATTAGGTCTTATTAAACATGAATCTATACTAAGAAGAGTGTCTAAATCCACATCGTCAACAACTAGGAACACGTAAATATTTTCCTTTGATTTCTTGCTCTTCCTCATCTTTCTTGGATTCAGCGGGAAATACAATGGCATAGAAAGCATTTATCATTTTTTAATGCGTATTTTTTATTAAAGATAAGTTCAATAGTGATATATGCATCTGGTTTGATACATTCTATGTGAATTATTCTTTATTATTAATATTACTTTCTGTAGCTTATTAAACTTTATATATATATATATATATATATATATATATAAATAATTCAAATCTTATAATACAAAGTCTGAATTTTGCACTGATAAGTTTAAGGGGCTTTGTTACGAGGAAACAATAATGAGTTTTTAAATATAGTAAAAAAAAAAAAAAATGGAAATATAATAAAAGTATTGTTTGGGGGATGTTTCTGGATGTTTACAGTGAAATCAACTTACAAACACGATTTTGGTGATTACAGTTAGAAAAATCTAGAGATTTATGATAAATTATCTACATACATGCTAGGTTTCCGCTTTTATTCTCTGACTCTTTAATATAATTATACAGCAATTTTCACCATAACTGATCGTCGAAGCACAATGTAGAAAATTGCTGTATAAATATAGCGGTGGAAGAGTCATGGTAAAAAGCGGAACTGTAACATGTAGATATCTATAAATAAAAGTTTATATATTTATCTTTAAGAATATACACAATATTGAACTTTATAATTATAAAAAAAGCACCACAGAACTGATGTTTAAAAGTAATAAATACCAAACTTTGAATAAGCACTATAAAGTGCAAGAACTCGCAACAGTTGCTTCAGGTCTAAAGAAAGCAGGAACCTTTGTCAAGCGAACAAAGAAGCACGAGTGCTGCGTTGCCGCTTTGTTTGCAGCACTCGTGCCTACTTTGTTCGCCTGACGACGGGTCGTGTTTTCTTTCGATCCGAAACAACTGTTGCGAGTTCTTGCATTTTATACAGTTTATTGAAATTTGGTACTTATTACTGAAATGTATAGCCCAAAACTTCACCAAAATATGGAACTTATGCCATGAAAGTTAATATTTGAACTCAAAACTCGGTTGACAAAATCACTGCCCGAAGTTTGTCCTTTAAAATGGCCCATGGATTAAAAATCCCCGTTTAAAGCTATATTAGTTAAATTTATGCGTTAAAAAAAAAAAAAGACAGAATATAAATAAATGTTTTCTATCTTACTCTAAAAATAAAAAGAAGAATGTGTACTAAAAAGAAATTTTAGATTTAAAAGGGGATTGGATTAAATATTTATTTATGGGAAAATGATTCAAATGTCCATTTATTTTCGTACTAATGCTTCTCTCATAAATAAATATTTATATTACATATTTCAGACACATTCACCGCGAAAATATTTTTTAAAAAGTAGCTCCTCAGATTTTCTTTTCTTATATAGAATTTATGGCCGGATTTATTTCGGAAATTTGGACTATAATGTATCAATGTATATAATACATTCTTATAGAGAGTAAACAACAACAACAACAACAACAAAAATCGTTACAAATGGAATGAGAAAAAGTTTTGCCTAGCTTTAAAATAGAAAAAATAAATAAATAAAAGGAAGCAACTGATTGAAAGAGGAATTTTCATATTCAAAAAACTTAACCATATTAAAAATTCTTTTTTTTTTTTTTTTTTTTTTTTTTCAGTTCTCTAAAAATTAGAAATGTAATAAGAAGAGAAATTATCAGTATAAACTTTTGGAGGACCTATCACCGATCTAGTGTCCTGGACATTTTTAAAATAATATAAATTAGTTGCAATACAGTGCAGCCACATATCCTAAAACTAGTAGTGAGGACGCGTCCAAAATGTTGGAGGGATGCTAGCTTGAAACTTGGAAAACATCCAGCAATTCCGTGCTCTGTTTATTGCTCGTTTTCTCCGAGTCAGTGTACTGTCACCCCTATTCCAGCATTGGACTCGTTGAGTTAACGCTTGCACAGATGCTTCCATGGTTTCATCAAATGTGGTCGAAGAATATGTAAGGATATGGTGAAATATAAATTTTCCCAAAACTTAAAAATGCCAAATATCAACATAAACAATTTTAAAAAATGAGCTTTTTCATTAATTTAAATTTAAATTTTATTTTATTTATATATAAATTTGTTTACTTATTTATTTATTTTTTCTGTCTGAGTTTTTAAACTAACAAAATATATACACATTTTGTTTTTTTTTTAATCATTTTTTTTTTTTTTTTTTTTTTTTTATATTGATTATGATTATAAACTAGAGTTTTTTCTAATTGGTTCAATATTTCTCACGGTACAGTAATAATAATGCTTTGCATTATGTATAGATATATACGGAAGACATAAATTTAAATAAAAAAACAGAGTTTTATTTTAAACTGTAATAAAAGCTCCAATTTAGCGGATAAATGTACGCAAAATATACATGTATGCTAAACTTCAGCTCAATGGGATAGTAGGGTGTGGGTTAAAAATCGAAAACCAATTTTAAACTAGAGTTAGTGTTCCAGTCCCTTAACCCACCATCCTAAGTCCGTTACTGCTTGACCATATACTGTCGGTGAAATTACACGTGTACGCAAAATTTCAGCTCAATCAGACAATAGGAAGTGGGTTGAAATTCGAAAACAAATGTTGATTTGGATTTGGAGGAGAAGGGGCATGTAGGCAAAGTTTCAACTCAATCGGATGATAAGAATTGGGTGGAATCTCAATTCTTAGATTTGATCCACACTGAGAAAAAATTCTGTAACTGACATCCAGAATCTAAATTGTGGCTCTAGAAAAAAATAGTTCCATGTCATCCTTATAAATTCTAGTCCCCTTTGAAAGCGAGTTCTAGAAACCCCTATTAGAATTCTAGACAGTTTTTCTATATTATCGAGGTCAAACCTATTTGAAAATATTTCCAAATAAATGCGAACACAAGAGGCGGGTTTCAGCAACTACAATCTTGATTTATGACCCAATTCTAGATAATCAAGCGAGAATTTCTCGCCATATAACAGATTCAGAATATTCAGAATATTGTTTCATCATATAGAAATGTATAGACTAGAAATTCTCGATCATTTCTCCTATTCAGTGTATTGGCGTGCCTTATGCGCATAGCTTGGAAGTCTATATTTCTAGTTAAGAGATTTAGAAAATGGCCACTTATTCATTCTAGATGAAGGCGGTATAATTTTTTTTTTCCTTAGTGTAAACACATAAGCAGCTTACAAAAATGAATAAAAAGAAAACTGTAATAATTTTTTTTTTAATGTGTCGTTTCAAAAGAAAAAAGCATGAAATATGAGTAGGGGAGAGTAGGGAGGGATGGGAAAGTTTTGACAAAAATAATTTTTACAAATTTACTTTTACAGGTACAACACTGTAAGTTTCAGAGAAACAAATTGAAACATTTTAACATCTTTTAAAAATATAAATTTGATGGTAGTTATTAAAATATTAATTTTGTAAGCCAATTAACATAGTCATAAATATGTCCCATCCCTCCCTTAAATGAGGAAGGGGTGGGATATGTTTATAATATTAAAATAAATACATAATATACAGACATACTATGAAAAATGACAAAAACAGTGGGACACGATGTATGTAAGGTTAATTAATTACTAATAACATCTATTTTATCCAACATTAGAGTATAATATACCACTTAAATAAAAATTTTCAAATGCGCAATCAGGTCATCATTTTTTTTTTTTTTTTTTTTTTTTTTTTTACTTCTAGCAGAGAAAGTACTGTTTTTTAGTTCAAATATTCAAAATTAACTTTTTGTTATATTTACATGTTTTGTGGTTCCCTGAATATTAATAAGGTTTTTAGTAGTTACTCTGTGTGTGTTATCAGCATATCTCAAGAACAAATACTACCAAGAAATCTTAATTGTAATTGGTGAATGTAATCTCTTTTGTATATTTTACCATGTCCTGGAAAACTGCTCAGGAATGAAAATTAATTCCTCATACTAATATGGTAAATAAAGTATTTTTAAAAGTTAAAAGGATAAACAAAAGTCGTGCGAGTGCCACACCAGTTATTTTCCATGATTTTGAATTTGTTTCGTGCATTTTTTCTTCCATCTATTCATTCATTTGCCTCTTGATATTTTCTGTTTAAGGAGTATCAGAATCTCCATTCTTCTTCCTTTTCTTACATGTCCCATCCCTCCCTGAGCTGCTCTGTCCTATTCCTCCCTTTTCATTACTTTTCAAAAAAATAATTTATTATTAGACACATGCTACTTTTAGGTTTAATTTAGCTACTAATTCATAAAAGTTATATTATTAGGTATATAAAATATGAAAAGTAATTATGCTAACATCAATAAGTGAAGTTGAAAACTTGCCTTGAAAATTAAGCAATTGTTTACTTTTGGTGTTATAAAATAGTTTTTTTGTTACATAAACTTATAGATTTCTCCAACTAAAATGATACATAGCAACAAATATGGGGCTGTAGTTGCTTCACCTGGTGGAAGAGTCAAAAATGAAAAACAATGTTTATTTTAAGAATAATTTTAGGTGTCCCATCCCTCCCGTCTCTCCCCTAAAAGACAAAATTTTACTTTTTTTTTTTTTTTTTTTTTAAACAAACTAAACAAGTACCACACATAAAATTCGATCTACAGTATTTTTTTCTTTTTTCCCAAACTTTCTCATCTTATAATATTCCTTTTTCTTTTTTATATAACTCTTCGTGTTTCTCATTTTTTAGAAATTGAAATTCATATAAACTTTTATCGATATGAAAAAAGTAACAATAATTCATCTCGTAAATAGTTTTAGGGATTTATTCAGTAACTCTCTCCCTCAAAAAAAAAAAAAAAAAAAAAAAAAAGAAAGAAAGAAAATTCTCTCTCTCTCTCTCTCTCTCTCTATATATATATATATATAAAAGAAAACGATATGTATGCAAATTCTCAAATAAAAGTTTGTATTTTTTTTTTTTTTTTACGGCAATGGTGGAAAATTCATTAAATAAATATTTATGCTATAAAGATTCAAAAGTTAGTTTTTATTTGTATGATGGTACGTTCAGTAAATGCAAAATTATTTTAGATATTCCAAACACATCCACTAGAAAAAGGGTAAAAAAGTGATTTCAGAAGAGATTCTATGTGGTATTTTTTTTTCCCTTTTATGTAAAAATTTCAACCATAGATTCGTATCAATGAATTTTGTTTTATTTTATTTTTATTTTTATTTATTTATTTATTTATTACCGAAGAAAAATTTTCAAATCAAATATTTGCTGAAACCTAATCTCAAATGAAAATCATGTATTAAATAAAATGAATTATTTTAAAAATTTTATTTTTACATAAATGCTTACAGTTTGTTTTTCTTAGATACCTACACTCTATGAAATATCCGTGAATTTAATCAAATATTTACCCAAAGTCTCCGTAAATGTACAATAATTTTCATTTAAAAATAAATAATGGCGATTCTTAATGTTTATCCAATATTTTTATTTGTTTTAATTCTTTTATTACTCAACTAGCAAAGCTCCGGTTCGGGAACGAATCGAATTCCGAATGCGGGAAAATTTCAAAATCAAGCTCGAAATGTACGAAACTTGGCCTGTTGCTGCCTGCGTGCCAATAGATCAATGTTTGTTAACGAAACCATTTTTTAATTCATGAAATCAATGAAGGTAGTGAATCAACGAAGGCTTTTCTCCCTTCGCTGGTCACTATATTTAAAGGAAACTCTTTTCTATATCGCTTTACAAACAAAAATAAAATTTAAAGAAATCATGAAATTGCTTTAAAGCCTGCTTTGGTTCCCCGCTGTCTTCGGCAGCGACCCACTCATTCGCAGACTCTCGGGTGTCTGTCCCTATTGCCTGTGACAATAGCTTACCAGTGGGCTGCCATTTGGATGCTTATCAGATGACAGTTTCGAAACGGACAGTATAGAAAAATTGAAGTAGCCATTTTATATTTGAAGCCCAGTTACATATGAATAACACTATACAGTCGGTAACAAAAGTGTCCTAACTCTAGCAAAAATTCCAATGTAAAAAAAAGTACACTCCATACGGTTTTGTTAAATAAATCCTTGCCGAATCCTCTTCTTAGTCACTTTTTTTTTATTAAATGTTTTATAATACAAAAAGCTGTATTTATTATTGCGCTAACATTAGAATCATTCAGAATAATATTCATGTTCAATATTTTTTTTAATTCATATAAAAAATAAGATGGATCTTTAAAAGAAGTATCAGGTCTGTCAGATTTTATTGATTAAATGAGATTTTAAAAATAACTATTCTCAAAAAACTCTTATAAACTGCTTTTATTTTAGATTATTCATATTCTCTGACACAGTCATGATCAGCTCCCTATTATAAAAGACCAATCTGTTGCGCAAATTAATATCAATAAAAAGGAAAATGCTGATACTTAGAAATAGATAAGATAGAGATAAGATAGTTTCATTTTACGTTTCTATATAAATAACATTTAAGTCCTACTCTATAAATTTTTGTGCCCTAAAATATTTTTGCCCTGGGCACATGCCTCAGGTGTGTATGCGATAACCAGGTTTTGATTATATGTGCTCTACTCAATAAGAAAAGGATACTTAAATAAATCTATTTAATATTCTATACTTATAATCCGTCTTCAAATGTTTAGGCTAAAATTTAACGTTGAAGCCTGTGCGAGCGCACAATACACTGTAAAAACAAATCCAGTTATATTACAGAAATTCCGGGCAGCAGAGTTACCTCAAAATATCCGCAAGTAAGGCAAAATATCCGTTAAGAAAAATTTTCTGTAACAGAACAATACAGAGAATATTCGTACATGACAGTTTTTTCAGTAAGGTCACTCTAAAAAGTCTCGCTTTGAATAAAATGCTGCAGTTCTAGAAGCCAGGATCGAACCGGTGTCCACCGTAAAGTAGGCGACAATGTTACATCGCAGTCACGGATGCAGAATTCGTGCTCTTACTTGGGACTTTCTAATCCTACTTTGATACCAAGTTATCTATATGCAAAACAGAAAAAACATGTAATCAAAAGTTAAAATCTGTATCAATTATTACAGATTTTAATTGGTTAAAGAAAAAAAAAATTACATATTTATTTTATTTATATATTTATTTATCCGTTTTTATTTATTTATTGCTATCATATGAGATGTAAGGGAGACCTGTGTACCTAGGATCACCCCACTTTATTTGAGTAATATTTAGTTTTAACTTTTACTGCTTAATTCTGGGAGTAATAAGGCCAATTCTTATTTTCTCAGTCACTTTGTAATCTTTAAAGAGAAGTTTTTGACAATTTATATGTTAAAAAAAGTTTTATATAGTGTAAAGTAAAATTTTTCAACTCATCTATTTTATTGTCTTACAAAAGCAAGTTAAATATTTGTCTTTCATTTCTAGTACACAATTTTGCATGTTATATTAAGTATTAAATGAGATAGTAAGAAAGTCCTATCTTCATCTGAATTTTTTAGCAGAAGAGATTTTAAATGAAATTACCTAGGCTTGCACCTAGAGCCCCACAGCTTCCTTGTACAATAGGCCATAGGGTTCTTTGGCCATAGTTTTAAGTACAATTATAATCATATTCTAGTGTTGTTACAATTTTATCGAAAAAGTTTTTATAATTAAATAGAGAATAAAATCTTTTTGTAAAAAAATAGAACCGACTCCAAAAAGCTGTAAACTGTAAACTGCGCCTAAAAGTACAAAATAATTTCTTTCTCCAAACAATCTGTAACACTAAAATTAATCATAACTTTTGAAGTCGGCGCAAAATTAAGTAAAATTTAATTAGTTTTTAAAGGTTTGTTTTTAGATCGGTAGCAACAAATGCCGTTGTCTCGAATGTTCCATTTTCATGTTTCCTTTATTATTTTATCACTGTATACAATTGGTCCATTAGTAGCATCTACATAGAACAGTAAACATTCTTCACAATGCGGTATTTATGTTTCTACGAAGTTAGAGTTTCCTGTGCAAATTTGGTATAACTTTGATGACTATCATCCTTGGTGACTTTTGGATTTGGCGATCAAAACGCAATGCAAAAATATACATGCAAGGTGTATATTTTCATAATATAGATTGTACGAAGTATTGTTTCATATTATGGATTACTTTCTTAATGTGCCTTATCAAAATAATCATGATATCCCAAAGAAATTAAATATGTTTGCCAGATAATTTTGCGATTTTTCTTTCATCAAGGACGTTAGATACCAGCATCTTCGCACACTTTTGCTGCTTACGAAATATTATTTGTTTTCTTGAATCAAAGTAGCTTTCGGCTGTGTTTTGCAGGTGACAATGTGAGATGTGTATTTTGAATAGGATTTGATTTTTGTATTGAATGAAGGTATCAATTTTTATTTAATTTTGCGCCGACTTCAAAAGTTATGATTAATTGTAGTGTTACAGATTGTTTGGAGAAAGAAATTATTTTATGCTTTTAGGCGCAGTTTACAGTTTACAGCTTTTTGGAGTCGGTTCTATTTTTTTACAAAAAGATTTTATTTTTCTCTTTTCAGTGAAAACTTAATCATATAGAAGAACATCAGAAGACGTTCGACGGCAGTTTTAGAAATCACAACTTCCAAGAAAAGTGACATAACTCAAAAAATGGTTTATGTCACTGAAAAATACATGAAATGCACCCAATGTGAACAAAAAAATTACATCTCCATCTAGAAAGTTATCCACTCGAGAGACAGTTGTGCCAGTTTTATTCTAGTCAAATTATTTTTAAGTTGTTTTTTCTAAAATGCTGCATTTTTAAGTTGTGTCACTTTTCTTGCCTTTACCGGATATGAGCAGAAAACTACCTATTGAATGAACCTAGGTTAAGTTAAAAAGTCTTCAGAAATGTAAAGAAAGGATACGCTGTATTCATAGCCAAAAATTCTGTTAGGCATGTATATTGAACTTTACAGTGAATACGTGTCACCCGCTGCGCTGGAAATTGCGCAGCGTAAAATTCAAACAAATAGCAAAATATACATTGCAGCTGTTTCAACATCGATACTTACATACTGCTTTTACCAGTGTAGCTGCATGCGTCCAGCAGTTAGAGTGAGAACAGACTTTTATGAGTATCCTGTAATTTGTTTATATCTTAATGAAATCATAATGAAACCTATTTCAGGCCAAGATCATTACGACAACAATGAAAGTGTTAAAGTTAAATAATCTCTTACGAAGTTATAAGCTAACAAATTTCAACAACAACAGCAATGAAATTTCAGCAACAACAGCATGGTTTGTATTGAGAACCTCTTTCTTTATGAAGTCGGTTTAAAACGTCTATGTGTTAATCGATGTAACCGCTTACAATATCCATACTTTGAATTTTACCTAGTATAAATGTCACCCGCTACGCTACAACATATGCAATGTCGTTCAAGTGTGCACAAAATAGGAAATTGTGAACAAACAAATGCACGTTTTAAGCGTTCTGTTTTTAGCATTAATGTCTAAACTATTTTTTCTTACTAAATCGATGATACTCTGCAATTTTATAATTCACTTTTGTGTTTTCACCCTGTCTTGAACCGTTTCCGAGATAGGAACGCTAACTCTACTGTATTCCAACAGGTGGCGCTGTAGGCAGTTGAATCGAGTAGCACATGTCCACTTTACTAAACCTACATACCACTTTTATGACTATGGCTGCAGCTGTTCAGCAGTTAAAAGAGTCGGGACTGACTTTTTTGGGCACCCTGTATTTTCTTTTGATCGTAAAAATATTACAATGGGACCATATTTCAGACCAAGGCCTTTACAATAAAACAAAAAGTATCAAAATCGGATCATCCGTTCAGAAGTTATGAGCTAACAAACAAAAACAAAGAAACATACGCTTTGAATTGAGAACCTCCTCCCTTTTTAAGTCTGTTAATTAGAGCATCTCTTACGAAGTTATAAGCTTACAAACACCAACAACAACACATAGCTAGAATTAAGAACACCCTCCTTTCTAAAGTTGGTTGTAAACGACTTTGCGCTAATCGATGTGATCGCTTACAGTAACAGTGCTTTGAACCACAGAGTATACGTGTCATCCGCTACGCTGCAAAGTGTGCAACGTAGTTCAAGTGTGCACAGTGTAGGAAATTGCGAACAAACAACTGCACGTTTTAAGTGTTCTATTTTTAGCAATAATGTCTAAAACCTGTCTTTTCGTAGTAAATCGGTAATGCTGTACAACTTCGAAATTAACTTTTCTCCCATCTTAACCGTTTTTGAGATAGGAGCACTAATTCCGCTGTTTTTCACCAGATGGCGCTTTATTTTCTTTAGATTGTAAAGATATTACAATTTGACCTACTTCAGACCAAGATCTTTACAACAAAGCAAAAAGTATCAAGTAACAGTATTTTGAACTATATAGCGTATGTCTCATCAGCTACGCTACAACGTGAGCAATGTAGATCAAGTGTGTATAGTGTAAGAAATTGCGAACAAAAAAATGCACGTTTTTAGCCTTGTATTTTTAGCATCAATGTCAAAACTATCTTTTCGTACTAAATCGATGATGTTCTGCAATTTTATAATTCACTTTCCCCCCTGTCTTGAACCGTTTCCGATATAGGAACGTTAGCATGAATGTCTAAACTATCTTTTTGTACTAAATCGGTGATACTCTTCCGCTTTGTAATTCACTTTTTCTTTAGAACCGTTTTCGAGATTTGAACACTAACTCCGCTATTTTCCACCAGGTGGCGCTGCAAGAGGTTTAACCTTGTACTGCATGGCTACTTTGCTATATTTACATACTAATTTTATCACTGTAGCTGAAGCCGTTTAGCAGTTAAAAGAGTTGGGACTGATTTTTTGGGGCACCCTGTATTTTCTTTAGATCGTAAAGATATTACAATGGGACCAGAAGTTATGAGTTAACAAACATAAAAAAAACATACGGTTTGAATTGAGAACCTTCCTTCTTTTTTGAAGTCGGTTAAAAATGATTTTAGATAACTGACATTGTGGAAAATATACTGGGAAATCCGATCTTTTGGACATTGCTTCTATAAACATTGTAACGAACTTTCGTGTGCTTTGTGTGCGGACAGTGAATCAGAAAGATATTCACCAATAATGAATATTTGAGTTCAAGCGTGATCGACTACCAAATTCTTCCATACATTGCCAAAATAAGGATTTTTCTGAGGAAAAATGTGAGTTAGCAATGATGAAACTTAGCATTTTTGCATTAAACTCTGTTTCTTATCCTGCAGAATTTTAAAAGCCTTCGACGTATAATTTCATCTCATGTGTGACGACTGAATAGGTAAGACATTTTCAAAAAGCGATATCTAGAACTTAAAAAAAAAAAAAAAAAAAGAGAGAGAGAGAGACCGTTAAAAACCAGGGAGATGTAGAATCCTGACAGACACTCTAGAAAAGCCAACGTATGAAGCTCACTTTTGGAATTAGTTTTTCAAAGTTGAATAATTTATGACAATACTTGTAATTTTAACACATTGCAATTTAAATAGTTACTGTATGACAAATAAATGTATTGCCTATGATATTGTTTCTTTTATAAAATATATGCTTATATGTTTGTTTTATATTCATTACGAAGTAAAATCTAACTTTCAGGGAATAGCCGTGGGTACAATGATGTCTGGCCCTAGGTAAAATGACTGTATTGTACCTAGGGCCATGTGTGAAGTTTTTTTTTAAATCTTCTGTTTGTAGAAATTTATTATTTTAAGTGTTTATGTTAGTTCTAATTGGAAATAATCATCCTAAAACATATGTACATATCAGTTTCATAATTTTAAACAAGTCAAGGGCTCTGTTTCTAGGCAATGAAGAAAAACGGCCCAAGATACACCAGTCTTCCCGAAATTTACACTATATATATCTGAACTTTCAGAAAAAAGAAATTTTCTCCGATAAAGTTACATTTTTTTTTCTTTTACTTTTTGAATGTATACTCTATAACAAAAAAGTGACGCACCAGGAAGGAGTATGCAAACTGGACACAAATTGACATACATACAGGTTTTGATGGAATCAAGCGTCGTCATTATCGTCGATCCTACGTGCAACTGGTACTTCAGTGACTTCAAATACCCTTAATAGGCGGTTCAGTGGGGTTGAGCTCAGCCCCTGATCTCTCTTCCACTGAGGACGTTTGCAGCATCATAAAATGGGTCCTACAACCAGCTCGGAATTTTACCAATCTAACGCAACAATTGGACGGAATTTGGCACGATACTTCACAGGAGCACATCTGCCAACTCTATCAATTAATACCAATCCGAATAACTGCGTAAATAAGGGCCAGAAGTGGACCAACGCGTTATTGACTTGTTTACTTTGCGAGGCCCTTTCTTTTGATTAAATCATTCAAATTTTCTGAAACTGTAATCAATTGCTTTTCTCCTCATGTACATCACATCTACCAATTTTTGTCCCCACTTCTTCTTGGTGCATCTTTTTTTTTTTTTTTTATAGAGTGTATATACGTACAGTCAGGGAAAAAAAACGCAACACTCGCTGTAATTTCATCATTAATTGACGCAGGAACATCTAATATACATAATTCAACAGGAAATTAAAAGCACTTTTTGAATATGTCGTCAAATTTTGAATTAGGGGTCATCTACACATTGAAATGAGTGCCAACTTTGATTTTTTTCAATAACAACACCCAATTTTGACTTCATTTTCGAATTTCTGAGAGTCTGGCAGTGCGGAAAACTATACTGTTTGTATACTTTATCTTTAGTATTTATAGAGTTATAATCAAAAATGTGTTAGGGGGTTATCTGTAAATGTAGAAAAATAAAATTAAGATCGTATAAGAAATAGAGAAAATTTTAAAGTTTCACACCGGAAATCTTTCCTAACAAAAATAATTATAAAAATTAATAAAACACTGCGTCTTTTCCAGTATTTTAATTATCCTAAATTCAATTTTTTAGATTTGTATATACTTCAGTACTTTTTTAGATAATTTTAGGTCTATTTAAATACATTATACTTGAGATTAGTCCATACAGTACTCTTTGAAAAAAGTGCAATATTTTTCAAGTAAAAGTGTCTATTATAGCTGTACTAATCACCAATAAAGCTTAAATTTTCTTTCGTAGGTAACATAATAGACGAATAGAAATAATATATATATATACAACAACGCATAAACTAAACCTTTTCGGATAAATTATTGTAAGGGTTCATGAAGTAAATATTAAACAATTTTAATCGCACTTACCAATTTTTGGTCAGTTGAACTCTTTGGAACTGTACGATTCGTTTTATAATTTCTATGAAAATATATTTTCGTAATTAACCCTTCCGCGACTGCTGACGTAGATTCACGCCATTTGTAAATCTGTAACTCTGTCAGTGGGCGTTTCTTTCGTAATTTGTGTGTTACATATATCTTAAGTGTGTACCCAGTGTTCATATTTTTGCAATAAAATATACTACGGATAGAAATATATTGATTAGAAAGAATATAATTATAATGTATACCCATTTGTAATATAATCGTGAATACAGAAAATTTGTTCTAAAATATTATATTTCAAGAGTATAATGCCCGTAGGCGGGTCTTACTGTCAAAAAGACAAAATCCTGCGGTCGCAAAAAGTGTTAAAATGTATTTATAAAAGTTAAAGTATGTTTTTAAAAATGTATAAAGTTAAAATATATTAATAAAATTTTAAAGACTAAAGTGTCCTTAAAATAATTTTCTTCCCCCCTATAAAATAAATAAATAAGTAAATAAATAAAATAAATCAAAGCAATATATGAAGAAAATGATTAAGCTTTTTTTAACTATGACTATAGTTAAGAAACGAGTTTACAAGTCTGTCTTGCATTCCAGTTCCATCTTCCATTCGTTATTTATATTTGACAATTTAACATTAAACCTATTTTTCTATTTAAAACAGTAAACCCCGCCTATTTAGTTTCTTTTTCTTCTAGTGCTCGTTTAAAAGATTCAAAATTTACCACCAATTAATCGATGAAGTAAATACCACTTGTGCGTATTTTTGTCAACATAAAATAAGGTGTTTAACACGAATACTCAATGTGACATTAACTTTTTTTTTCTGTATTGTTTTGTTTTGAAGAACGATGAAGGCGGGGCTGGTCTTCTTTAGAAAACAGGAATTCTTGATGCTAACACTAATGTCTAAAAATCATCATTTTTGTTTCATTTTTTTTTTTTTTTTTTTTTTTTGCGTTTGACGTTGTTGTTATATAATTTGACCCGTAAATAAAAAATAAAAATATTTTGTTTAATTTTCTTTGTTATTTTTAAAGATTTGATTCGTTATCTCATGCAAAACTTTATAAGAGACGGCCCCCTAAACCACTCCAAAAGAAAGATTTATTTATATCTCGAAAACTAATAACTGGAATGAGCTGCAAATTTGCACACCCATATTTTTCAGCATTAGGATTCATTTTATGTAAAAATTAATATAGGTCATAATTCATAATTTTTATGAATATGAATTTATTAATATTTTTCAGAATTAAAAATATTTTTCAGAATCAAAAGTAATGATGGATTATGTTTGGGTTTCTTCACTGTATCTCGTAAAAAAAAAATTATATCGATGAAGTTACTTTTTGTGAAGATATTAATAAAAGTTTGAAATATGAATTTAACATTAGCACCTTCAAACTTTGAACGCTTATAACTCTGTGAAAAAATAAGTAAAGTATACAACCAATATACTTTTTCGCGTTGTCGCGATCCCAGGAATTCAAATATAAAATAAAAATGGGGCATTACCATTGAAAAAATCAAAGTTGGTGCGCGTTTTAATATGTAGACGACCCCTAATTCAAAATTTCAGTTCATTTTCTGAAACTACTCACAATTCCCCGTCGAATGATACCCATTACATTTTTCTACATCGATTAGCAACGAAGTTATGTTGAGTGTTGCGTTTTTTTTCTCCCCGACTGTACATTAAATGTATCGTCGCTACTACGTCAAACTGTCAAGTGTGAAAATGACTACTTTTGGAGGCAGTAAGAAATCTGTTGTAATTGTGAACTCAAAATCAGCACTAGGCAAAAATGACCTCATTTTGTATGCTTCCTGTACTGTTAAGTTGCTGGTAAAGTGTATTTTTTCTGTGCATTGTACGTACTTTTCTAAAAGCAAGCGCAAGATATGGGATATGAAAAAAGCATTTTTGCACATTCAGTAGTTTGACATGATAACGACAGTACATATAAAAAGGAAGTCTTACATATACATTCATTTATGCTATTAAAATTCTTAATTTATTTAAACGAACAAATTGATTTCAGTATTGGTTACTTTTTAAAAGGCAAAAAAAAATTTTGAAAATAACATCATAATTTCAAAATTTAATTGATAATTTCGTTCAGATGCTGTGTTGTAGATTTGGACATTTGAAACTCATAATTTGAATTTCATAAATTAAAAAAAAAAGTATGAAATCTACAAAAATAAATTTAAATAAATGCAGGTTTTACATGTCTATTTTTTAATTCAAATATAGAGATAAAATAGTGAGAAATTTCCTTTTCGTATAGCAGGGATGGAACACGGGCGCAGAATTCATACCGGAATCCGTTGAAGAAATTTCTGTACCTATAATATCGCTGATTTAAGAAGTAGAAGATTTTCTTACATTGATAGTGGTATGAATTCTGCGCCCGTGTTCCATCCCTGGTATAGTTAAAAGTCTCTGCTTTAAAAATTTATCCATTGTTTGTCATTTCTTTCTGTTTACCCGGTCCCGCCAGTGGTTGAAAGGCTCTGCACTGAAAGCTGGTAGACGGGAGATGTTAGATTCTAACCCAGGTGATGGTCTAATCTTAATGAACCCTAAGACTCTTGTTTCCCTCTCACAGTTTCCTAGTATCCAGTCACCAAATCCCACGTATTTCTGTTGGAAAATGTATTTATACAAGTATATATATATATATTTTTTTTCCGTTTTCGTATTCAGAAAAATCATAACCGTTAAATTAGCATTCGTTTTCCAAAATTTATTGTATAATTTGTATATACACTCCTGCGCAAAAGTTTAGCAATATTTGTAAACGATCAGTATTTTTTTTTTTTTTTTTTTTTTTTTTTTCAGTTTAAAAACTTATTTCTCAATGAAATGTTTTCAAACATTGGGTATTTAAAGAACTGGGTCTTCCTTATGTTTTTCAGTAAAGATTGGTTTAAGACAATATTTAGGGGGTCAGTAACAAATTGAGCAAAATCAATAATGTTTTTGATCACCTTGTATTATTAAATGAATCAAGCGATCTGTAATTTTAGGACGTGTTAATATAGACTCAGTAAAATTTGTGAATGAATTTGTGTGACAATAGCATGTTAAATAACAGAGACATAAGCATTTATTTTAAAACTAAAAAAAAAAAAAAAAAAAGCTTTATTTTATTTTATAATATACAGAGTTTTAAACGAAAATTATTCCCACTTTCAGATAAATTGAAAAAAAGTTTTTGAAACATTATACTGCAATCGGAATACAAATATCTTAAATAACTCAAGCAATATGAGAATTTTTATGAAAAACATTTTCACGGCGCATGCGCAAAAGATAAAAAAAAAATGTTATTACATAGGATAAAAGCTAGATATATTGGGCAACTTTTTTCAAAAGTTCATTTGAATAGGATAAAAATTAAACAAATTGTCGGCAAAAGAACGAGCTAGATTTTAGATTATTTTTCAGAGTTGAAATTTCGTAAGAGGTTTTTCACATGCTGCGTAATAAATCTGAAGATACAATTATTTCAACCACGGGCCAAAAGCACTTTTTTTGTGTGTGTGTGTGAAATCAAAAGGAGTTTTTTCACAAAAAAGAACTTTTGCAAAGTGATTGAAATAGCTGGATCTTAAGATTATTATCAAATTACTATCTATTATCTTTTAGAGCTAAAAAAATTAGAAAAATGCACTTAGGTAATTTTTTTCGTGTTTTTAAGCTCAAAAAAAAAAAAAAGAAATCAAAATTTTTTAAAAATCCGTTTTTAGAAAACGAGTACTTATTTAATAGAATTTTCTGAATGGGAAAACAGAATTTAAAAAAAAAAAAGTGGGTATTGTGTCATTCTAGAAGTAAATTTTCCCATAGTTATTCGGTAACCGGAGACAGAGAAATTTTATGAGGCAGAGTGCAGCTTTAATGCGCAAAAAATTAACTCAATCAACTCAAACCCAAACTCCTACAGTCCGGTTTCCATTTGCGCTCACTGGGCGCTTTCTATTCAGAATCCTTTGATGTGGTTAGGCTAGCTCACTCTAGCTCACTGCCTTCGGACGGGCTGTTTCTAACCCCCTGCTGAGATAATTGAGGGGCCGGGAGGCAGATATCTTTGTCAATTTTGCATGCTTTCCTTTGAGTTAACTGCGCGATCTGATAAGAAAGGGCTACAACTGATGACAAGACATTTGGCTCTTTGTGTCGGAAGCGTGATTAATGACGTTTTGAGCATTGATCTTGAGCCCAAGCCCCTCTTCAGGCCAGTTTCGACTTGGGCTCAAGATCAATGCTCAAAACGTCATTAATCACGCTTCCGACACAAAGAGCCAAATGTCTTGTCATCAGTTGTAGCCCTTTCTTATCAGATCGCGCAGTTAACTCAAAGGAAAGCATGCAAAATTGACAAAGATATCTGCCTCCCGGCCCCTCAATTATCTCAGCAGGGGGTTAGAAACAGCCCGTCCGAAGGCTTTGAGCTCCTGTGAGCTAGCTTAACCACATCAAAGGATTCTGAATAGAAAGCGCCCAGTGAGCGCAAATGGAAACCGGACTTTCCTCCTGGCAATTCGGAGATTTTTGTGATTTTCTTTCAACTCATGAAAATATGGGGTAGGACTCCTTAGAACGACCCCTCCCTCTCCCTTCTAGAGAAAATACGCCACCCAGGCTTAAGGCCCTCCCATTGTCAATCGGCCTTAACACCAACATTTTATTGAGAGCATGACGTTTGGGCTCCTGACCCCAACCATTAGATAATTTCACCCCCCTTCTCAAGTAGTAAAGGGGAGAAGGAAAGGGGTGAGAATTTTCCTGGTCAGGAAAAAGAATATCCCAGTTACCTTTTGGAGATTTTTATCACTAAAGTTGGCGTGATTTTATTTATTTGTTATTTGTTTAATAAAATAATGTTTAGAAATATAACATTCATATTTTCCAAACTATAACACTGTAAATATGAATAATTTTTTAAACTTATTTTATAAACAGAGTAAATTATATCTGTCTCTTTCAAGGATCTGTCATAAAACGACACATAAACGAACTTATAATAAAGAACTTTGATACTTACAAATTTATTTTTATACGAATGTATTTTTAAACTTTACATAAAACTAATAGTTTTAAAGTTCTTTAAAATTGTTTTTATTGTTTCATTATATTATTTAATGCATTATTATTTATTTTCTATTTATTGTAAATAAAAAATAAATTTTAAATAAAACGTTAATTCAATAGTTTGTTTTAAACATTATATAAAACTAATAGTTTTAAAGTTCTTTAAAATAAGTGTGCTTCGTGGTATTATTTAATGCATTATTATTTATTTATTATTTACTTAAATACAGTAAAGCACCATTTATACGTATTTCAAGGGACTGGGGTAAAAAAACATATGAATGAAAAGAAGTATATTCGAAATTAAAAGAATAAAACTTTGATTGCTACAAATTTAATGGCAATGAAGTAAAATTTATGTGAAATACTAATTAATAAAGGTTTTTTTTTTTTTTTTTTTTTTTTTAAGTAATATAGTAACTATTGTATATTACACTACAATATAATATGTATTTGAAGATAATAATTAAAATAAAATAAAATAAAAATAGTATTAATTATATATATTGCGTATCTTTAATAATAACTGTATAATACGATTTTTGTCGATACAGGTAGTTATTTAATTACATTTTAAAATATTTAACACTCGCGTGACATTTTGTAAGAGAACTGCTTGTGAAATAAATTGAGTTTTATGAATGTTTTTCACTTGTGTTTTGATAAACAAAATAAGTTCGAAGTTTTTTTAATGCAATCCATTGCGTCTTTAAAGGAAGTTGGAATAACTTTTCACATCTTACATCATCACTTAAACTATCATGAAACAATTTGCCTCCAATTATTTCACCGATTGTAAATAATTTCGAAGTCATGATATCAGTATCACAGTTCATAAACCTTATTTAAAACGCGAAAATAATGTCCGGTAGAGAAATTTTATGAATTTCAGGAAAGTAAAAAAGGCGTATAACCGATATTAAGCGGCGTAAAAACGAAATACCTTTGCATTAAAATGGAAGTATAAATGTAAAAGATATATAAACGAGAGACGTATAAACAATGCTTCACTGTTATAGATAAATTTCAAATAAAATGTAATTCGAATCATTGTGGAAGGATAAAAGATCGACAGCCCCCTCCCCCCCCCCCCCCCCTCCAACCTTCTCAGATTGAAATATAGGTCGAATAAAAGTGTTTCTGAAATATTTTCAATAGTTTCTAAAGCTCATATGCAGTACTAGTTATCTTTTCATTTAATTTGGGATCTACTTTTATAAGCATTTAAATGCAGAAGAAAAAGTTGTATGAATGCCGCACCATATTATTATCATTATTATTATTATTATTTTATTATTATTTTTTTTTTTTAATTAGTCCTATTACTGTTGTTACTGTTGCTATTTTGTAAGTTGAATTGAAATTTGAAAGGAAAATTTTGTTTAATAATTGCAACGGTTTTTATAAATAAAAAATAATCTGGTGTGTCAATCACACTACTTTCTCTTACCCTGAAATTCAATACTATAAATACAGGTTGGAGATTAAGAGGTAAGATAACGAGTACTGATATGTAAACCTATGTTAAACAATTCAAATTAGGCTTAGGAAGAGTTTTATATGATAATTAGTTCTGTGTGAGGGGGAGGGGCTACCGCCCCCTCACCCCCCCCCCGTTTCATTAATGTACAAAAACAAGCGATGAATATTTAAAACATACATTAATTACCATATCTCTATAAGGAATTTACTTCAATTAACGAACAGCTTTCCTGGAAATGGTAAAATATTATTAGTAAAGCACATCTACTAACAACAAATAAATAGTGTGTTATGGCTACCACACGACTTTCTTCTATATTTTCCTATACCAATTCACTCAGTAAAAATAATTTATTAAAATTATTATTTAAAAAAATTATCTTCCATGATAATGCACACGGTTTCTATATTAGAGAAGTAGTATAACACTAAATATCCAAAAAAAAAAAAAAAAAAAAGTTGAATTTATTCTCAATATTACATTAAAAGAAAAAAAAATGTTAAAAATGAAAAAAATTGAAGACTTTATTTTTAATTATCACAGATCGATGGTTCAACCATTCGATTTAAAGGTATTGGCGAGCTCTTTTGGAAGATACCCATCATGAAAATTAACTCACCTCAAGGGGGGACTTCCCCCCAGGGGGGGGGGGTAAGGCGAGGCTCCGACATACACAAAATTTCTTTTCCTAATTGACTATCTCTATTACACAAAATATATATTCGTTTCATTTGGTTTAGTGCAGTCTATAGAGGTTAAACTCTACTTACCTGCAATTTCCCCCATAGACGTAATTTATTTGAATACTTTTGAGTGTCCCTGTACACGAACCATTGGCTTCATCTCAACGAAAAGCTTACTGTAGCATCCCTATATGATACACATTTAGAATACTGAGTTTGGAATTTCTGATGCTATTTGTTCTTGAGATATGCTGATAAAAGACACACAGACAGACATACAGACCATTCGCTAAAAACATAATTTTCGTATTCAGGGGACCTCAGAACATGTAAATATAACAAAAACTCACGTTCGAAAATTTGATCCTAAAACAATACTTTCTCGCCCCTATGGGTCAGAGAAAGTACTAAATGAATGAATGAATAAAATAAAATCTAACAATGTATTATTTATCACGTTCATTGAAATATATTAATTATAGATAATAATATGAATATTATGTATATTAATCTAACAATAATTAATATAAAAGTAAATTTTGTAAGATAACGAAAAGCATGACAGACCTTTCAGTTACCTTAACATAAAGAGTTGGAAACTTTGGTATTTGTAAAAGTTTTTAACGTCAGCTTTTTTTTTATTTTTTTTTTTAAAGATATATACACTTTTTGATGCGCGAGAAACACGAAAATCACAAAATCGGTCCGTCTATAGGTTAGTCAGTTTATTACTGAATAGCAAACAAAAGTTTGGTAATCAGTGTTTATCTCAAGAATAAATATCATAAAAATGTCGGATCGGTGTTTAAACATATTATTATGAAACTGTCCAAAACCTTATTTCAGCTTTATAATTTGAAACTTCGTAAGTTGTTCGAAACGTAAGATCTTAGCATCATAGAATAGGGGAAATTTTCGCATAAATCAGTATTACGCTTATTATTTTCTTAAAAAAAAAAAAAAAATCGAACCAGCCTTAAATTGAAATATAAGATGATGGCATAAAATATCAATATATAACTTTCGTTAGCAAAATTTAAGATTTTCTTAAATTCCTAAAAAATTCAATTATGTATATATTAATAGGCAAACAGGAAATACAATTATATTTCCTTATTTACAAGTAAGGATCAAACCCCACTTTCTCTTTTAGCTAAAAGAAACTCGCCAAATAGGGTTGCAAATTGCAGTTTTAAGAAAAGATACGATTAAGAAGATTAAAGGATTAACGGAAACTTATCTCTGTAAAGGGAGAGGGGGGGAATGAAATATACCCCAAGTACCGAGGTGCCCAAACGACATAGTCCCCATTTGATTCACTAAAATATCAAAAGGGTAAGTATTTACAAAAATAAAAACTCAAGTTTCATTTCTTAGAATAAAATTACCATATATTCCGAATGAAAAACTCAAAATACAATATTAATTTCATTTAAAAATTCTTTGAATGATTTCTTTTTACGCGAAACAAATTTTTCTTTACCAAATTTCTTGTCATGTAAATCTATAAATCTTTAAATCCATCACTTTCTTTCAAAGGCAAATTCTTATTAAATATTTTGTTAGAATCATAACTGCAATAACATGAATTTACTGTAAATATTTTTGAAAAAGGGTTTTGGGATAATCTCTTGAACAAAAGAAAAAAAAGAATAGAAAAGAAAAGAAAGAAAAAGAAAAATGACATGCATGTGAATTTCAAAAAATGGAAATTCCCTGTAGAATCGGAAATTCATTAAATATACATTTATGCGGTAAAAATTCAGAAGTGTGTATTCATTTGTATTGTGGTATTCACGGCGATTGAAAAATTACTTCAGATATTCCAAACACATCCACTGGGAATATCTAAAAAAAAAGAGAATTTGAGAGATTTTCTGCAGTTTGTTTTTCAGTTTTGGTAATATTTCTTAGTTGAATTTTTTTCCGTAATATGCAAATGATTTGCTTTCTTATAAAAAAAAATAAATAAATAAATAAAAAGCAGCTTTTCAAACCTTCCATCCTTGAAGAGAAAAAGAAATCAATCCGGTTTTCGGAACTTAATTATAATTATATTATATATTTTCTTTCTTTCTGACTTGATAGAAAGAGCTGTAATGTTCAAAATATTACGCAATGATGATAATAAATAATAATGATATTAATAGAAGATTATTTTAATTCAAAGGATACATTAATTTCGATTACTCACAGGTCCATATATATATTTTTTAAGATTTTAAATAAATATATTTTTTAACTTTCTTTTATATAAGAAGAAAGTTAAGAAAGAGTAATGAGAATTAAGAAAGAGTTTCTTTTATATAAGAAGAAAGTAATGGATTCGTAAAAATTTTTGACCTCCAGTTTTCAATAAATTTACACATTTTGATATGTCCTCAATAGGATTTGAATAGTTTTAAAAAATATCTGTTTGTCTGTATGGGTGTGTGTCATTAATTTTGTGGACGTTGTATTTCACGAACGAATGAACGAAATTTAACCAAACTTAGTATTTAGTTGGATCTTGAACTAAACTGGTGCATTTTACATTTTTAAATTAATCGCTCAACAGGTGGCACTGTTATCTTTTCTTCTTTTTTTTTTTTTTCATCATATTATTTAAAATAACAGTACGGACAAAATTTCGTATTATATGTGCATAATGAGAGTTATTTTTAATGAATGGTATATGACTTATTATTAATAATAGTAATAAACTATGAAAAATATTGTGTGCGTGTAGGATCATTGCTTCCCCCCCCCCTTCCGCTCTACCAAGGACGCGTAAATTTTCATTATGGATATCTTTTAAAAGAACTTGGTAGTACCTTTAAAACGAATTTTGAACCACACATCTATGGTAGTTTAAAACAAAGTTATCTTTTTTTTTTTTTTTTTTTTTTTTCGTATTTAACAGAAAACAGGAGGGGGGGGGGATGAAGGCATTTCTGATGTCGGTATAAAAGTGATTTCCTTTCAGCATTTAATGTTATATTTCTCTGAGATAAAAATCGTCTGTTTTCATCACGGAAAAAAATTTTGATAAATAATTTGTACTGCTTGAAATAGTATAAGATAACATACTAGTTTTTTTATTAAATGATATAATACTTTAATTATGTTTTATAACATAATCTAAACACTGAATTGTACGCACCTCCTTCGATCGTATAAAATGATTATGAATTATTAAAATTCTAAAATATGTTTCACCATTCAAAGACAAAATAAGTTACAGGATTTCTGATTCACAAAAACATTACCAGCGTATAATAATTTCAATAATCGCAGTTTTTATTTTATAATTTTAATATTAGTATTTTGAATTGTGTCTTATTGTGCTAGGTTCAATAGATGTAGCTTAGGTTTCAGAAGTATTTAAATTAAATGATCTGTATGCTGTATTTCAAATTAAGGTGTTTCCTTTTAATTGTGGAAATTATTGATATAAAGAGCTGTGATAGAGTCTCAAATAAAAGTATTGGGACAACATTTAAAAAAATAATTAATTAATTAAAAGAAAATTAAAATTATTTCAACATTATTATGCAGTTTTGATGGAAAAGCGAAATCGTTTTTAAGGAGAACGGACAGAGGCCAATTCAGGAATCAAATTTAATTTTTTGTCATAACACGGAACTTTACAACCCATTGAGATGGTTCGACCAGGTCGTTACCATTCACTTATTTGAGATATGAAAAATCAATAATGATGCAGCCCTGCACATAAATTAGATTTTAAGATGGCACTGCATTACAGGAAAACAATCTTTATATTTAAAACACAAGACCTATTCTTTAAACAATCCAAAAAAGAAAACAACTGTATATATTTTCTTTCTTTTTATATTAAATGAAAGAATTTTATCTGTTGATGTGCAAAATTTATACTCACTCCCAAAAGCTAAATACGCGTAGGAAAATGTTAATTTACGGAAGTCAATCTGAATTAAAGAATCTGTAAATTTCTGGAGAGATAGTTGGAAGTATACAAATTTGTTACGTAACAGCCAAGAAATGCACAAAAAAGGCAGTCGTATAAGAAGCCAGTATTGTGAAGAGTTATAGAATATATATATGAAGAATATATATGCAGAATATATATTTTTTTATAAACAAACGCTCCGTCAATCAATCTTTGCCACTCTCGAGTGGCAAAAGATCAACTTGTATTGATAGAAATACCAACATTTTGCTTTCTCTACCCCAAGGAGGTTTAATATATTGAACCTCCTTGCTCTACCCATATCTTGACTGTGAGTGACGTCACGTGTCCTTTCCTTATAACTGCTGATGAAACGGGTTTAGAGCTGTCATACGATTCTTTTAAGACGGATATGTTTCTATGACTTCCAGAAGATGAATATTAGATTGTAGGTTTTGATATATTGCCTGACGCATTGAAGCAGGACAACCAATAGCAAATGTTTCTCTTTTCTTCGGCGTTCACCATTCCGGTATTTAACAATTATAGAAAAAATTCCCAAGTAACCAAACAGTTGTCTAAAGACCTATGGCCGGTTGATCAACGGTTATTATTAAATCTGTACACTGTTAAAAATGATTTCTTAAAAATGAGCTAAATTGTCTCAGAATAGCTCCAAGTACTCATTTTTGAGTATATTGACATGCTCAAAAATGGGGTTGACCAATAAGAATCCAAATATCCCCATGTTTCACATGTCAATATACTCAAAAATGAGTACATGGTTTTTCAAATTTAAGTATATATTGTTTCGGAGCTACTTTGAGACAGTTTAGCTCATTAGTGTACATTGATGTTGTAGATAAGCAGATTTGAAGACGAAGAGCAGTCTCCACACATGGAATATTTATTATTTCATCTGTTCTGATAAAATGGTATCTAACACTACACTGCGACGAAGGCTACAGATTACATCCGTGTACTAAGAATCTGCGTACGGTAACAAAAGTCTCCGAACACTAGCAAAAATTCCTATGTAAAAAAAGTACACTTAATACAGTTTTGTTAAATAAATCCTTGTCTAATCGCGTTTTTAGACTGACTAAGAACAGGATTCGACAAGGATTTATTTAACACAACTGCATTAAGTGTACTTTTTTTACATAGGAATTTTTGCTAGTGTTCGGAGACTTTTGTTACCGACTGTACTGCGTTCTTCTATCCGTCCAATCCAGAGGAACATGATTAAAGTAGGTCTACAAACATGTCAATTAAAGTGGGTCGCATTGGGGCGACATTATGGGTGCTACCACGAATACATCGAAATGTTTCGATCGTCTAATAGTGACGTATAAATATGTTTTCAGAAATTATAAAGTCAACGATATCGTAAAAGCAGTTCCGCTCGCTAATTCTACATGAAAATTATTTAATATGTTTGCTATCATAATTTTTTCCAGTGTACTAAATGATTAAAATCTTACATTTATTTTAAAATATTACATGAGAATGATGTCACATTCGACCATCGAAAGACTTCGATATGTTCATGGTAGCACCCTATGCTCACGAATGAATCGAGATTCGTTCTGCAACTCGGTAACAAGCGTGTAAGGGTATATATAAAGGCAAGACGCACGCAATCGATACCAGAATATCACCAACTTCACACAAATTCAAGATACAAGCCTCAGCGCAGGAGTTTCATGGAGATCTCACACAGACCTGCACATCTACAGTCTACAGACGGTTTTCTATGAAGGCTATACGAAATCGAAATGGAGTTCTAGACATCATTGTATGTTTTAACACTGCATAAAGCAGCGGTACTGCTTTCATTTTAATGGACGATAATGCACGTAACGAGTGAGCTGTCATCGTCGATAACTGCCTGGTAAGTGAGGGGAAAGCGCGTGTGGAGTGGCCAGCGTACTCTCTCAACAGTAATGCACTTGAAAATCCTTGGAAAGTTATCCACCACCTCCATATAGTTTGACAGACTTAGGAACTACAGGAGGAATGGCGATATCTTTATTTTTCTCTAGTTTATCGCTTGATAAGAAGCATTGTTATACAGTGCGTTGCATGAATATAAACGCACCTTAGCTTTAAGAATTAGAATGGTATAGAAGTGTAATAAAAAAATATGAATGTGTGACACTTGATGCAAACTATATGTGTATGATTCAAGAAATGAAAATACGAGTCAAAACAATGAAAGACCAATATGATTTTTTAGAAAATAATTTTATTGAATTTATGACAAAAATACATGTTGCATGAATTTAAACGAACATGTAAAAAATAAATAACTGAGTAACAAATATTGTATCTAATACTTTGTAAAGCCACCATGGGCTTCTAGAACAGCCAGTAAACGCCTTGGCATTGCCTGATATAGTGGTTGAGGTCATCTAAGCTTATTGTCTTCCAAGCTAATAGAATGGCCGATTTTAGTTCATCTTTTGTGTTAAACTGCCTTCCGTTTACGTAAACACGGCGAACCAGAATACCCCATACGTTCTCCATTATGTTTAAATCATGGCTTTTTGAGGGCTAATTCAGAACTGTAATTTTATTGTCACGGAACTACTTTTTCACGATATGTGTTGTATGTACATATGCACAATCTTGCTGAAAAATATAATTTCTTCCAGCTTTCTTGACTGGTTCACGGCGGAGGTTTCTTGTGAGCATCTAGACATAATCTACAGAGTTCATAATGTTCTCCACGAACTCTAATTTGAAAGTCCCTTTAAAACCTATGACTGCAACACCATGACAGACCCCCCTCCAGATTGACGTTTTGAACAGTACATTTCTTCAGTTCTCAAATCGTGCCAGTAGCTATGAAATCCGTCCGGGCCACCGAGATTAAACTTTTTTTCATCTGAGAAAATGACTTTTTCTCAATTTAGTCGATCTAGAATTCATTTTCTTGCCCATTCCAACCGCATATCTTTGTGCTTTTGAGCGAGGG
This sequence comes from Salticus scenicus, assembly GCA_963930645.1. Classification (NCBI taxonomy): domain Eukaryota; kingdom Metazoa; phylum Arthropoda; class Arachnida; order Araneae; family Salticidae; genus Salticus; species Salticus scenicus. The sequence continues at coordinate 78,814,692 of OZ005648.1, read as the reverse complement.
GTGGTTTCGCCTTCATTTTCTTAAATTTAATGAATGTTGCAGCTTTGATAGTTCTCAATATGGTTGTCCGATGAACACCCAGCTTGTATTGAACCTTTATCTTCGCACCGGAAATATTCTTATACTTTGCAGCGTTGTAATTCGACGTTTGTCGTAACTGACGAGCTTTCCTGTTCGTTTCTTATACGCTTTTTCCCATAATTTGCTCCTTTCTTTATATAATTTCTCACAACACTCTCACTTCTTCCAATTCGGCACCCAATTTCACGATTGCTAAAGCCTTTACCATGCATGAAGTCGATTTTTATCCTCTGATCTACTGTCAAAGTTTTCCCTCTTGCCATCCTGAACAAACTCTGTAAATTTTGCACTAAAGCATTAAAACTGTTTTTAGAGAACTTTTACAACACGACTATCTGTGTTTTAATTTAATTCCGGTGGCTCTGTCAAAGTTTAAGCTCAAAATACAGAGTGCGTTTAATTTCGTGCAACAACTGAAAAATAGTGAAAAATAAGAAAATGCTTAAACACTCATTTACATAAGCTTGCATGAGCCTAAACATACATGCTCAAAGCACCTTATTCAGTTGTTAGTCATATGTAATAACTGTAAGTCATATTCCTTCTTTTAAAAATCTAAAAATTCTATTTCTGGTTTTTGGAAAAGGTGCGTTTAAATTCGTGCAACGCACTGTATGTTGTAAATTTTGATAAATATCAGAGGCTCTTACTTTTTTTTTTTTTTTTTTTTTTTAACATCATTTTGCTATGGTACATCACTAAATATAAAATATCCTTTAAAAATTATAAATATTAAAATAAAGCAAAAAAAAAAAAAAAAAAAAAAGTATATCTTTTTTTGTAGACACAATTACAAAAACAAACAAAAAAGGCATCAATGAAACCTTTGTTAAGATACATTTTTATCAAGATTTCTATTTAATGATTTTTTTCTTAGCCGAATTTTCTGTCAGAAATTCAATAACTCTTCAAATTTATCATTTTCTGTCACATGCAAATTCATATTTAAACTTTTATTAGAATCATAGCAGAAGCAACAACAAAAAATTCTGTAAACATTTTTCAACAGAAATTTGTCTTGCGATTTTCAAAAAAAAAAGAAAAGAAAAAAGAAACATGCAAACTCTGAAAATAGAAATTTCCGTTTTTGTTGAGGTTGGAAAATCATTAAATATACATTTATGCTGTAAATATTCAAAAGTATATTTTTATTCGTACTGGGGTACGATAGGCAAATGAAAAATTATTTCAGATATTTCAAACAAACCCTTTGGGGGAAAGGCAAAAAAAAAAAAGTGATTTTTCAGAATTTTTCTATTGTTATTTTTTATATACGGCAAAAGTTCTTCCTTGAATTCGTATCAATAATATGTAAATTGTTTGTTTTCTTGTCTAAGGGGGAAAATAACTTTTCAGACGGAACGTAAAAGTTTTTATCTTATTCGAAAAAAAAAAAAAAAAAAAAAAAAAAAAAATAAACAATTCTTGTTTCAGAAATTAGTTAATTACAACTGAATTATTTAATTACATTCATTTACGGACTCTACTTGCATTGTAATAAGGTGTTTTAGATTCAAAGCTGTATCTACCAGTGAAGAAAAAGATGTTTTAATTTCATGTGAGGGACTAATTTAGAATGCGATTAAGTCATATTAAAAGCAAAAATAAATGAAACTAACGCTTCGTTTAAGTTAATTCTGTTATTTTCTTTTGCTATGCGGCGTGTTGCTTTTTTAATTAATCTTATTTCTATTTTTCTAATTGCAGTTAGTTTTTTCTTTAGTTTATACTTAACTTTTATCTTATTATTAATTAAGCTTTTTTTTCCACCTAGTTGTTTTAATCTTGTTTAAATTATTTGAAATTTAATCTTTGTTTTTTCTTTTGTTGCAAAAAACTTCTTTTAAAACATTGCTCCTTATTTATCATATATTACATTATAGTTTATTATTGTAGAGACTTCTCGGAGAAGGCATGGATGTGTTGTCCCTGTTAGGAGTAGCAATGACCGCCCACTGGGTGCTCCTTCACAAATAGTCACCAATTCGGCGACCCCCCGGCCAATGCTTAGTTGCAAGTGCCGAGCCATTAGAAAAAAAAATTGTTGAGACACGGGCAGGAAGCTGTGTTTGATCCTTGGCTTTAGATTCACAAATCAAAAGACATAGCTCTGAACAAAAGATTAATCCGTAGTTCATCGCTAAACTCTGATAATCTGTCTTCTGAGAAATAGCGTCGCTGCAATACTCCCCTTTCCAGTGAGTACGACGTCGTACGAGCGATATTACTCATGTGGCGATAGACTGTGTTATGAGTTAGCCACCTCAAAAGCTAGGTGGTGTGACAGGCTTCGTAATGTTAGGGACCCTCGATAGAGAGAGACTGGACATTGGTGCGCCGGCTTTTTGAGGAAACTCTCCATTTTAGTGCCAGTTGCTCCATTGCTTATCATTACGCTGAGAAGAAGTTTTGATTATTTTACGTCATAATCGCAAAAGAACTTATCCATTGCATTTTTACTTTGCTGGGATATAAATTGCTTTAATTTTGGAATACTTTTAAAAGATAAAAATGCATAATTATTTATTTTATATCATACTTTAAATACTTTGAATTCTCTTATTGCACGCTGTTTTTCGCATTTATTTCCTAACATATGAGATAATTACACTATTTATTTGCTAGCTATTAGTTTTTAAGTTTTGTTGTGCAATATATTTAATATTTTAGATCTCAGTGTATTTTTCTGATATATTTTAAAATACGTATCTAAAATAACTATATAAAAATATATTTTTTGATTTTTTGCTAGTACGCAAAACGTATCAGATTTCTTAAAATAAATTAATAAAAATAAAGAAAATAATGTGTTTGCTAACATATGAAATATAAATTTCTTTTAAGTAATAATTGCCCTAATAAATTTTATAAATAATATTTAAATAAGTAATTATTTTTATTTACATAATATTTAAAAAAAACTTTTAAAAAAAAAATCTATGAAATAAGCAAATGTAAATAAAATAAATAAAAACATTTTTTAATTTCTAAAGATATTAGTTAATATTTTTACAAATTATTATTAATAAAATTTTTAATTTTAATATTTAACTAAGTCATTATTATTAATAATGCGTAATTGAAATAAATAAAATATGTACTTTTAGCTGGTAAAAATATTACGTAAATATTTTTTATAAAATAATAAAAAATAATTTCTGTTCTTCTGCCGCAGTTTTACATTTATTCATGAATTACTTGACAAAAACTAAGATTACCATATTTTTATTAAAAATTTTCTAACTTTTTATATATAGAATGTATGTCCTCAAAAAAAAAAAAAAAAAAAAAAAAAGAAAAAAAAAGAAAGAAAGAAAAAGAAAAAAGGGTAGAATTACTTTTACTAAGGTAGAACTGCTTTCACAATCAACGTATTTTGCTTAATATAGAAATATGCAACAAAAAATTCCTCTGTTTTCCGACAGGAATTGAAAAAGTAACCATGTCGAAGGTTAAAACAAAATTTGTTTTTCTTCAAATTCTTTTTCTCTAAGACGAAAAAAATTACATATTTATATTCTGCATTACTTTCTGTACAAATCTAGCACAATTTCCTTTCATTTATGTTGTATAGTAAAGCGTCAATTGCGAAGAAAAAAGCATTACGTTCTACGGGGATTGCTCCGAATTTGCACTAAGATGGCCGACTTTCGGTCAATGTCCAGTCTCTCTATATATAGGGTCCCTACGTAATGTGAATGTTTTACAGTATTTGCTGCTGGGAAGGTGTCTGGTGCTGCCATCTCTTGCCATAGTGTGAAGATGATAATTTGTTGTGTTACTTAATGTTTTGTTGCAGCGTCTTGGGTTACGAAGCGTGTGAGAAGCTGAATATATTCCAGGGACCTTAGGTTCAAAAGCAAAAGGACATAGCTCTGGATGAAAGGTTTACCCGTTGTTCAGCAGTAAGCTCTGATAATCTGTCTGAGAAATGGCGTCGCTACACTATCATTATTTTACCACTGTCTTTCAGTTTTATTTTTTTATTTATTTATTTTCACTCCCTTTTCTTCGATGTTTTATAAACATTGTTTCTGGTTTCTTAGAAACATAATAATTCTTTTTTATCAAAGAAAATTTTTTTCCAAAATATGATATGTAGGTTTCTTTTCACTATTATTGCAATTTTAAGAAGTTATCGTTATTTAATTTTATTTATTTTATTAATTCATATGTTATGCTGTTATAAAGCGTTGGCCAAATTCCTTGACACTGTTTACAGTTTAATATAACATTCAGTAATTAATATGCGAAAGTTCGAATTGTAATACAACGCTCCTTATGATGAAAAGTTTTATTTCAGCAAATAAAAAAAAATAGTTCAAAATTTGCTTACAGTTTTCCCTTAAATACAGTGAGAAAAAATATGAAAAACTTAAGACAAGCAAATAAAGAGCATTAATTTTGTGGAATTTTCTGTAATATTCCGATATGTATGCACTTCCTGGCTCGAAAAACATTTAAACGGCAATTAAATTCAATACACAAGTTCGTCAGCAATCATTGTACTCGTAAATGTTAATTTCTTAATATGTTATTCGGGTTTTCAATACTGGAAAGCATAATTTTATTCTTCGCATATCCCGCGATAAGAAATCAAGAATGGTTAAGTCTTGAGAATCGAGACAACCAGAACAAAATTACAAGAAACGCCATATAAATATGACATAGAAACAAGTAGCGCCATCTATGGGAGAAATTTAAAAGAAATTCTTTTACTTGCAAAATATTTTGCACTCGAAAGGTGACTCTCGGTCACAACATGATTTAATACGGTAATGTTTGATAAGTTTAACAAATGTCCTTCTTTGAAGCATAAAGCTACATAAAATGGTAAAATAAAAAATTTTAAACGTTAAATTGTGGGTGAAATCATTTAATGTTAATGGTAAATAATTCACAAATTCTGCGGAATATCGTCTCGAGCTGCTGCTTCGCCGAAAAGAAAAAGGTCTAGAGTATAAAGGGTTAATACAAATTTGTGCTCGTAAGATGCATTATAGTACAAACTACATTCTCATTTTTGATTTTATACATTTATCAGGGATTTTTGACTTACTTTTTTTAATATTTAAAATATAGTTGAATTTGATATAGTTATTTTTTAGAAATGTAGTTAATATAGAATAGAGCTACTAGCTAAAAATGCAAAAAGTACATTTAGTTAATTTTTCGCTTTATTTATTTATTTATTTATTTTCTTTTTACCTAAAAATAAAATATTAAAAATTAAAAAATAAATAAATAATTAATTTAAAAAAAAAAAAAAAAAAAGAGTACTAATTTAGCAATTGCGAATTTTCTGAATATGAAAACGTAAAACACCTTAAACAACGAGTAATATTGGAAACAAATTTCCTCATAGAATAACACGGGCTTTATCATTCGGCTAAGCCAGATATTGTACGCTGTACGCTCTTAAGCAAAATTTTCTAATTTTCTAATTACACTCTAAGAAAATATATTTTAAACATTTTTTTTCTGATATTATGTAATTAAAGCAACAAAATAAACTAATATGTTGTGATTATCAGAAAACTTTTTTCTACATAATTCTGTATAAAACATCACCTACCGAATAACATGCACAGAAATTCAATAAATATCGCTTCTCACAATAAAGATTTTACATGTACAATTTAAGACAATTTTAATCAATAATTGGTTAGGTATAGCGATTTAGAAAATAGTAGAAGGTTAGTAACAGCAGCACCACCTGTATATCGATATAACCTAAATTAACTTGAACTTCTTTTCCTTAATAGTCATCTCATATATCAAGTCTGGTTCATTTAAACGCTATAGAAATTTAGACTTAGCCTTCCCGCATACGGGAAATTTTTCAAAATAACAAAGCTACCTATGTTAACCGATATGCGCCAAAATGGAATCAGCATAGTTTTTCATAATGGAACTCTTACATATCAAATTTTATAGCATTATACACAATAAGAATCTAAGATACAGTCTTCTGAAAAATAGAAAATTGCAGCACAGTATAGTCTCATATGTGTATATCAAGATGTAACTTTATTTTTATGAAATTTTGTGCATTAATTCATGATTTAGAAGTGCCACAAATTTTTAATCTCACACACACAGAGAGAGAAACTGACATTTCGATATATATGTATATATATATATATATATATATATATATATATATATATATATTAATATCCAAATAATATCCAAGATTTCTCAAAACGGGAAAATTTATCGAAAACTAAAAGTGATTTCCCCCCAACCCCCCCCGAATTCAATACTTTGTTCTACGAATATTGAAGAAAGTAAAAATAACTATAAAAAATGGGTATTTGAAAAACCTTTTTTTTTTTTTTTTTTTTTTTTTTTTTTTTTTTTACATTTTTCTCAGAGATAATTCTTTCTGTTTAGCCATCTTACTTTCAAAATAATCTTCTGCATTTTCAAATAGAGTCATAGATTTGTATTTTTCCAAGAATTAAAGAAAAAAAAATTACTCTCTTTTCACACTGACTCATGGGAAATTTATAATACGATTAAAAAAAAAAAAATACCTCCCATTATCAATCAAAGGTGTAAGGTTGTTAAATGTAGAATAAATTACTTTTAGAGTGCGAAATTATCATTACCTTTGGGAATATTTCACTTCGATTCCTGTTTTATTTCATGAAGTGTGTTATTAGAGAATTAAATGAGACATAATTGTTCCTTTTTTATTACTAGATGCTTGAAATAATTATATCTAGAATGCAATCTAGAATGATATCTTTTCCCAAAGGATATTTTTGCAGATGTTCGAGAACAGGGATTTAAAAAATCTTCGAATGGGATTATAATTGTGTAATTTCAAGTCAAGCGAATGTACACGATAAAAATTTTATATTTTTAATTAAATTGCGTACATACTTCAAACGAAATTAATTCTCTTGTGTTATAATTAGATGCAAAATTACATTACAGGCAAATGAATGCTCGTGGGACTCCTTGTATGTCATGCCCAAATGCCTGTTAAATTATATTCGATACTTTTCATCTATGATGATAAATATATTGACATCTCAAAATATAATCATAATAATAATTGCATTAATGAATTTTACAATTTTAGTGTGTTGTTTTATTTCATTAAATATTTTATTATTTCATAATATATTTCATTTTAGAATGTTTGCCAGCTGTTCAAAAGAATGAGCCCCCCCCCCCTCCATTGCACTTGCTATAATAAATATAAGTATTTGAATAAACGAATTCACTCGGTCTCATAGTAAAACCATTCGTAGTGTAAATACAGCGATTTTTTTTTTTTTTTTTTTTTTTTTGTCGAAAATTTATTTATTATTTGTTTTCCGCGGGAGGAGCCCGGGTTACTTGTCAAAGCTAATTTTTCTGGAAATAAGGCTAATTCAATTTGAAATATCATCTCAAACCCCTAATTATAAATTATTATCAATATCGTTCAAGCAGATTTCTAGAAAAACAAGTTTCTGCTATATTTTGTCCTAAGCAAACGACGGATTACCAGCGACTGCTAATTTTTCTGAAAAAGAAGAAAAGTCAGATCAGTTTTTCGTCTCAAGAAAAAAAAAAAAAAAAAAACTCTCTAATCATATTTTTTTTATTTCAAAATCGTTCCTGCAATTTCCAAGGAAACCACGTTTCTTTTTTTCTTTTTTTTCCCCAAGATGAAGTGCGAGTTACCAGTGAACGCCAATTATCCTAAAGATGAGGGTATCAAAGTGTCATCTCAAAAACACACTAACCCTAAATTTTTATCAAAACCATTCGAGTACTTTCGAAACAAATGATGTTTCTATCTTTTTTTTTTTTTTTTTTTTTTTTTTTTTTTTTTTTTCAGGGCAAAATAGGGGTTACCGGTGAACGCTAATTGTGCTGAAGAGAAGGACAATTTAGACTGAATCGTAAACTCAAAAACCCTTTAAGTCTATATTTTTATCAAAATTATTTATATAGTTTCTACGAAAACCAAGTTTCTGCCGTATTTTGCCCCAGGTTGGAGATAAAGTTAACTGTGAACGTTAATTTTCGAAAAGATGAGGATAAGTCATATGAATTTCTCATCAGAGGAAACCTTCTAACATTAAGTTTTTTAAAATCTTTAGATACATTTCCGAGAAAACCAAATTTATGCCATAGTTTGCAACGGACGGTGTCAGGACTGACAGCGAGCGTCAATTTTCCTGAAGATAAGTCAGAATATATCTGGATAATGGTTTCATGGTAAAAAGTTATTCTTTAAAGAGGATGGGGACACGGAGAGTACAGATAAAAAAAAAGGACGCGTCTTTACATCATAGAAGCTGAAGCAAAAGTGTTTCAAGTTTGGCTCAGTTACTTCTCATCAAAAACACAATATGCTCGCTAAACCTAAATCTCAGAGAAACCAAGAGCAACATCCAATTTTTTCAGTTACGCTGTAATCAGTATAATTTTTTAAATATATTGGTGACCCTAATTTTAGCAAAAAATATCGTTAAAAGATCATGGGAAAGTGAAAGATGTACGTTAGAAATCTAACCATAAGAATTTTATTCACAATGGATGTTTTTACTTGTTATGGTTTTATACACCTTGAGCCGATACGAACTACATAATTTCTTTTCACACAGCACATCTGTTCTTTGCCAAAAGTGATAACGCTAGCGAAAACTTATTTTACTGAGATGAAAGGTTGACTATCCCAGCTCATTGAAAGAGAATCGTCAGTTTTTTGTTGAGTTGTTTGTTGATCTACTTAGATATAATATTTAGATGAAGATATAATTTTTAATTCATAAGTTCAGTTTATTGATGAAGAGATATACTACCAGAATATAATGAGAAACATTGAATATCCATTCACAAAAGTGACCGAAGTTGCGTTGATAAAGCAATAATCGAAGCTGAATTTACTGACTATAAATACTTTATTTACTTTCAATTGTGAAAAAATATTCCAATATTATTATCGAAAAACAGATTGACCATGAAATCCTGTTTTACAAAAATTTTCATGATAAAACGTTATTCTTTAAAGAGGACGGGGACACGGGGAGTACAGATAAAAAATGACGCGTCTTTACATCGCAGAAGCTGAAGCAAAAGTGCTTAAAGTTTGGCTCAGTTACTTCTTACCAAAAGCACAATATGCTCGCTAAACCTAAATCTCAGAGAAACCAAGAACAACATCCAATTTTTCAGTTACGCTGTAATCACTATAATTTTTTAAATATGTTGGTGACCCTAATTTTAGCCAAAAATATCGTTAAAAAATCATGGAAAAGTTAAAGATGTACGTTAGAAATCTAACCACGAGAATTTTATTCGCAATAGATGTTTTTACTTGTTAGGGTTTTATACACCCTTGAGCCGATACGAACTACATAATTTCTTTTCAAAGAGCACATCTGTTCTTTGCCAAAAGTGATAGCGCTAGCGAAAACTTATTCTATTTTATTTTACTAAGATGAAAGGTTGACTATCCCAGCACATTGAAAGAAAATCGTTTCTTCTCTTTTTTTTTTTTTTTTTTTTTTATTATTATTGCAAGAAACAGAGAGATATTAAATTAGACATATTCACCATCTAAGAAACTGCAACTGACTTGATTTTAAATGCTATACTGTTTTTAGAATCGCTCTTTATAAAAATGGGAATTGGATTAAATTTTAAGAGATAATATTTAATTTTGAATATGTGATTTTCGATATCACATGTTGTATCTTTAGATATTATATAAGTCGTCCATTATTTCTTTTAAAATACCTTTCATATCAAATTATCAATGTAACATTTCTCTACGTGCCATTATGATAAAAGCGTTTTTAAATCTTTAATTACACGGGTCGACATGTAAAATTTTGATTTTATAATTTTGGCTGATTTTTATGTTTTTTGGTGTGCTGAAACCGAAAATGAAGCTAGTTTTTCTCTATCACGTATAGATTTTTATCAATACAGAGTGCCTAACTTTACAATTTCTTCCATTACTCTTCCACCAATACAATTATATAGTAAGTTTTACAGTATGTTTCCATTGATTAATTAATAATAGATGCCTATTGTTGTAATTGTGAAGCACTAGTGCGACTTAAAACCATATCAACCAACCAACCAACCAACCGATTGTTATGATGGTATATGTAAGAAATCGTGTCGGTAAACACCCTGTAGTGACAAAAATCTATACGTGATAGAGAAAAATGGGCTGTATTTTCAGTTTCAGCGTATCAAAAAACATAAAGATCAGCTGAAATCATCAAATCAAATTTTGTCAACTTCATTTTTGTCGGTCTGTGCTATTATTATCCTGAAAACCTCTTCAGCAATATTTCGTTGCCAATTTTAAATATGCATTATAAGTTAATATTTAGGCAAAAATATTCTGAAATAAAAATTAGTTTTATCAAATTTCTTATTGTTTCATACTTATTTTGAAATCATTATGGATTGTTAACGAATAGTCTATTGCTTGTACTTTTTTTTTTTTTTTTTTAATGCAAACTGGATGCATTTATTGTAGTTTTATTTAAAATATTTTTAAAGAATAATTTCTAAATATGTTTAATTTTTTTAATTATAGTTACAAATGAAAATTAATATTTATATGCGTAGATTTTTACACGTCTATATCAAAATATTTCATTATATCAGATTTTTTAAGGGGGTTACACTGTTTGTAGCTGAAATAGGTTTTACTGTACATCCTTAGACATTTTATAGATTATACAATAGAAAATTATATATATATATATATATATATATATATATATATATATATTGGCTTCTACTGCGCTTAATGGGTCATTATTGTTCATTATAGGGTTCTCTCTTTTCACCTTGAAATATTGTCCTAGAGTCAACCTTCTTTTCATCAGTCTAATTACACGGTCCTATTTCAATTTTCAACAGGTATTGTTGTACAGTGGATTGGCGTCAGTGCTATTGTTGAACTTGATAACTGAATAAATTTGGGAGATCTTGTTTCTTTGTTTGGCGTGTGTTTCTTTTTGGTGAATTGTTTGACTAACTATTCTTCGTTCTCATTTTTGCTTCGACTATCAAAAGGATTATATATATATATATATATATATACATATATGTATAATCTTTCCTGTTTAACTATCATTGTAAAATTCTGATTTTAAGTTATTCTACGTATCATTACCATAAAAGCCTATTTTAAACTGCAATTATCGTTATCTAAAAACCTTATCAGATATATCTTGTTGTCAATGTTAAATTAAAATATACATAAAAGGCAATATTTAGGCAAATTATGCCCTAGAATTAAAATTAGTTATAGATCAGATTACTTATTTTTCTATACTTTTTTGAAATCACCATCAGTAATAAATAAACAGTATATTGTTTATAGCGAAAATGTTTGTACTTCCTGTTCGTAATGTGTGATTTTACTGTAATCTAGATACATCTATTACAGTTTCATCTAAAACAAAAAAAATTTTTTATTAATTTCTAAAAAGTTTGAATTTTTCTGGCGGATATTGTGAATGAAAATTAAAACTTGTATGTATAAATTTTTATTCGTATAAACCCAAAAATTTTATCAGAAAAACGTGCCATTCAAAATCATATCAAATTTTTTAAAGTGAATCAAATTGTAGTTTGCTGAAATTGACTTTTATCAATTTTAAAATAAAGCCTGAAATTTCTTATATACCTTTAGATATTTAATAGATTACCCGTTGCGTATATCTTTTAAAATATCTTTTATATTAAACCACCCATGTAACATTTCGTTTCTAAATTACTCTACGTACCATTATCATAAAAGCCTTTTAAACTATAATAAACCGATATAGTTTCTGACTGCTAAAAAACATAGCAGTAAAGCGCTCATCAGAAAAAAAATAATAATAATAAATCTATATTCCATTATATTGGCCATTTTCGTCGTTTTAACGAGATATTTTTATAACATAAATAGTTATGTTAAAATGTGATATCATTACATACTCTCATTTTGCTTTCGAAGAAGTAGTGTAATTTTCAAATACCATTAAAAACTTAAAAACGTTTATACAAATGTTCATGTCACAAATTCTTTATTGATTGTCAAATACAAATTTACTTAAATGATAATCGCTATGAAAATTTAGGAAAAACATTCTTGATACAAAGCAAATTTCACATAAATGTACAGAAAAAAAATAAATGGAAGCAGCTTATTTTTATGGCAGTAATAAAACGCATTTCTTGAATTTTCTTCATTCATTCCTGGATCTTTTGCAATTGAGATTCCTTTCAACTAGAAAAAAAAAAAAAAAGTAAAAAGAAGTAAAATAAAGAAATTGCTTTAAAAATAATATATAAAATCTATGGTAAGGCATGTAAAATATAAATCAATATCGTGGTTTTTTTTTTTTTTTTTTTTTTTTTTTTTTTTTTTTATTTATTTATTTATTTATTTATTTATTTTGTCTTAAAAATTTTCAACTCTCTTTCCGTCGATATTAAACAAATGTATCTAGCATTTTGTACAATTAGTAAAAATTTTAATACTAATATAGAAAATCTGAATTAATAAAGTATTTGAAGGTTAATTAAATAAATTAATTAATAATTTATTTAAGGTTATTTAAATAAATTAAAGTAAGAGAACTCGGTGAATAAACAAATGAGAAAATTATAATAGAATGCTTGAATGATTTCCCCTATAGTACGTTTTTAAATTTACCCCTAATATACATCAAATAATTTGAGTCATAGGTCATAATAATAAAGTTTTTTTTTTTTTTTTTTTTTAATGGTTTGTGTGTATGTAAAAATCTATCCGTGCTAGATCGATAAATATCTATACAGTTCATGCAACAGTGACTTATAACATGCATATAAATTTTCAGCGGAATTAAATAAGACGTTCAGACGCTATCGCACTTAAAAAAATTTTAGCCCATAGACAATCATGATAAAGAATTTTTCTTTGTGTGCTTGTAAAAAAAGACCCCCTTGTAAAAAAAGAAGTATAAATACTAGAGTTGCCAAAAGTAATAGAGTTATCATGCTGTGAGGACCTATAACATGTAAGTATTTTTTTAGCTTAATGGATTGAAGTATTTAAACGCTATAGCACTTTAAAGATTTTGAGCTGGTAAGCCATAATGATAAAAAAAAAATTCTTTGTATTAAAAAAAAAAAAAAAAAAAAGTGTTAGTGTTAGATTCACCAAAATTAACAGAGTTTGTGCTATGTTGACTTAAAACATACGTACTAATTTTCAATTGGAACAAAGAGTTTACACGCTGTCTTCACTCACACATACATACACACACACATATATACATAAAAATAACAAAAATGAATTTGGTAGACCTCAAATCGTATAGAAACATCAAAATCTGAAAGTGAAATTTTCGTCGCGATTACAATACTTTGCTTACATGTGTATGTTTGGAAAGTAAAAACTCTTTTTACTATTCTTAGTTATAATAAAAAATGATATTTTCTATTATTAAACATATTAAATGCTCTGAATTTTTATAACATGCTGTAGGAAAAAATAAATAATTAATTAAAAATTGCTTCCGTGCAGGATAGATAAAGCAAACTCTGAAAAAAAAAAAAAAAAAAAAAAAAGTAGCCAAATGATAATAACTCATAAGTAATTTAATTCTCAATGATAAATACTTGTAAAAATTTCATTCTTTGAATTGAAAAAAATAAAATTAAAATAATAAAATTAAAATAATAAAACTTTTATGTATGTTACAAATAAAATAGAAATATTTAAAAATATATTCATAGGTTTACGTTAAAAATATATCTCGTTATGAAAAGGACTGAAAGTAGGGTTTTATAAACACTAGAAATGACATTTCATTACGTATTTTTGAAAAGCGCATTAAAATCTAATTAATATATTAAATGCTTTATTAAAAAAAAAAAACACTTTTTTTATGACAAATTGAAAAAAAAATTACATCGTTACCTATTCTACACATAAAACAAAACTCTAAAATAAGGCGGGCTCAATGATAATAGCTTAAAAGTAGCTTAGTTCTCAACACTGGAAAAAAAAAAAAAAAAAAAAAAAAAAAAAACTCTTAAAAGAATAGGAGAAATCTGACAGCTGGTGTGCCAGTATTTCTCCGTCAAATATACAGTTTAAAACCGTAAAATTGTATCACTGACATAAATTTTACACAGGAATCCCGTAAATCAAACAGGTTTTTTGTTAAAAGTACAGTTTTGACCTGTATATTTGACGGAGAAATACTGGCACCCCAGCTGACAGATTTTTCCTGTACTTTTAACTTTTTTTTTTTTTTTTTTTTTTTTTTTACAGTGAATGATAAGCAATTGTTGAAATTTTGTCTTTAAATTGTAAAATAATAATAATAAACATATGTTCTAAAAAATTTAAAAATACATGTTTAAAATATAAATAAATTTAGTTATGAAAGAGATTGAATCTCTGAATTTTTATGACATGCCGTAAAAAAAAAAAAAAAAAAAAAAAAAAAAAAAGCCTGAAGATAATAGCTTATAAGTAACTCTCAATATAGTAAATAATTGTAAAAATTTCATTCTTCAAATTGAAAAATAATAATAATAATTAAATAATAAAACTTTTATATATGTTACAAATAAATTACAAATATTTGAAAATATATTCATAGGTTTATGTTAAAAATATATCTAGTTATGAAGCGGACTGAAAATAATGTTTTATAACACTAGAAATGACATTTCATTACGGATTTTTTAAAAGCGCATGCATTAAATTCTAAATAATATATTAAATGCTCTAAAAAACTAGTAGAGGTATAAACTCCATTTTCAACAGGGAACATCCGATAGTGAACTTGTATAACATATTTCAATTTCATTAAGATTTTTGTACAGTATAAGGATATGAAAATATGGTTTATAGAAATGCCTCTCATAGAACACAATGCTTTGAAATATTTTCGGGGGGTCCCTGTACACAAACCAGTAGAGGTATAAACTCCATTTTCAATAGGGAACATCCGATAGTGAACTTGAATAACATATATCAGTTTCAAGAAATTCCATAAATATTTACGGGAGTTAGAGCGCGGACAGACAGACGGACAGACAGACAGACAAGCCCAACTCATAAACACTTTTCAACCTTGTTGGAAAGTATTAAAAAGCACTATTTTAAAACAAAATGAAATTAAAAAAAAATTACATTCCTCCCTATTCCACACATAAAGCAAATATCTAAAATAAATCAAGCTCAATGATAATAACTTAATAGCAGCTTAATTCTCAATGGTAAGCAATTGTTGGAATTTTGTTTTTAAATTGAAAAAAATAATAATAAACACATGTTCTAAAAAATTCCCATATTTAAAAATACATTCATAGGTTTATATTTAAAATATAAATAAATTTTGTTATAAAAGAGATTGGAAGTAGGCTATTATGGAATACAGCATTGAATTAGAGAATATTTTAAAATCAATTTAGGCAAAGACACCAATGTTCGCCATCCTCACAAAAGACACATGTTAAAAGAAACATGTTAAAATAATCGTTAATTAATATCTAGGAATTTGAATCCTCTACAGCTAGATTCTTCGGTTCTAAGGAATCTAGTGCGGGCGGATTCAAATTAATAGACGTTATTAAACGCTTATTTTAACATGTTTATTGTGAAGATAGTGAATACTGGGGCAAATTTTAAAGGTGGATAAAACTGGTGTCTTTACCTTATACCAAAAGTAAAAATAATCGTTTATATTATTAACAAGTTAAGCGCCATGTCAGCCATTCTAGATTTTGTCTAAGTAATGAAGGAATCATCTTCAAACTTTAGTAGTGTGCAGAACATGTTATACTTCAAACATTTCAGTGAAAGTTTTACCCCGAAAGTAAAAGCAGTACTAATAAAAAATTAAAACGTTGAGCGCCCTGTCAGCCATCGGTGGCTGACAGTGTCAAATATGATATAAAGCCGCGTCAACCATCGGTGGTGGATATAAAATAGGATATAAAACTAAAAATATTACATTTAATGATTGAAAATTTATTAAAAATTTGCTTAATTTTTATTTATTACAGGAGGAATCATTATGGAATTTTAATGGATTTTAAGAATTTTCGTGGCGCTCAACGTGTAAACGTACAATAAACCTATAAAGGATTTCATTTTTATAGAAATAATTAGAAAATGTCATTTATATACATATTGAAAATAATATAAATACATAAATAGTGACACAGTCGTTTCATGGATTTCAAATAATAAGAGAAAAAATAAATTGTTATAAAACAAAATTGAAAATATACTTTTACAATTTTATATTTTTTCTTACATATGTTTTCTGATTTTTTACTTATTATACATTATATTTTTAATACTTTTTCGAAAAATTTAAATTGTATTCCGTTACTTACTTAGTACAATGATCCATCTTATTTTTTGTAATACCAAGAATTGTAGTAAGGATATGAATATGCTACAACCGGCGCAGTGTAACCATATGATGGATAACTGTATCCATACGTATATGCATATGATGAATATGGTAATAATACAGGTACGGACATTATGGCTGATATCATGCAGAAAAGAAGAATAAGAAGTACCTATTGAAGAGAAAATATATTAATTACAATTTCAATATACATTAAAGTGGCAATATGCATATATCCAAACGGCAATAGCATCACATAACACAGGCCTACAAAAATGAAGTTGACAAAATTTGATTTGATGAATTTAGCTGATTTTTATGTTTTTTGATGTGCTGAAACCGAAAACGCAGCCCATTTTTCTCTATCACGTATATATTTTTGTCTATACAGGGTGTTTACTGACACAATTTCTTACATATACCATCGTAACAATAGGTTGGTTGGTATGGTTTTACGTCGCACTAGTGCTGCACTATTACAACAATAGGTATTCGTGATTAATTAATCAGGGTAACATACTATAAAACTTACCATATAATTACATTGGTGGAAGAGTAATGAAAGAAATTATACAGGTAGGCACCCTGTATTGACAAAAATCTATACGTGATAGAGAAAAACTGGCTTCAGCACACTAAAAAACACAAAGATCAGACAAAATTATAAAATCAAAATTTTACATGTCGACCTGTGTAATTCATGTGCGGATAGTATTTTGAGCTGCTTATAGCCGTACAATGGCATTTAAGAATTTTTGAAAAGTATTCTTCCCTAATGACACGATGGGAGTTAACAGACTTTAAACATGAACTTGTTGCGAGATGCACAGAGCATTCCAGGGAATTGTTAGGGAATTCAGCATTCCTCGATCCATAATGTTAAGAGTTTTTCAAGCATATATAGTTTGAAGCATTATTTCTCACTTTTATTGCACATTTTTTCATTTAACTATGCTGATTTCTTTAGTATTCTCTCCAAAAAAGGCACTTTTTTCTCTCCCCCCCCCCCTCCCTAGTAGTCAAATGTAGCGAGCGCATTATGGGAATAGAATATAATGGGGTTGGGGACAAAATATCGCGAGGACAAAATATCGCCTAAAGAGATGAATGGAAAGCGAAAAGGAGTCGATAATTATTAATAATGTTGTATAAAATATCATGAAAACACATACCTTAGTCAGAACACTAACATACAGACAAACCCACCGAAAAAAATTATTATGAATTTTGTTTAAAAGAGTTTTAAAACTATGTTTATTAATTTTGTCAAGATTAATCATAATGTATTCAGTCCTGCGTATCAATTTTAAAATTTTTAATTTAGATTTGTGAACAGTGTTCAGCTTTGATCTCAACAATGATGTACAATATTTTTAAAATGTATTTTGAATGGTAAAAAGCAAAAGATAAAGTAACTTAAATATAGATAAAATAATGAAATTTCACTTTATGATATGCATATGTATTATATATTTATTTATATATTTATTTTAATTTATTTATTTATCTTTATAAGGTCTTGTGTCCCCCTCCAGAGATCACACGTAACACAAATTCAAATTTTTAAATAGAGCATATTATTTTTTTAACGCGAAATTTTGTCCGGCGACATTTTGTCCGGATCCCAATATAATGAGGTAAGACGCCGTAGTTTTTATTTAATATTTGTGTAAAATCCCCTGTTGGTTATATTTGTTATTTATTCCTCTCTAGTGAAAATTTAGACTTTTGAATATATATTAAATATATATTTAATTTCAATGATATTATAAAAACTTTGAAATAAAAGGTTTACTAAACGATTTCGTTTCAGCATCTTACCCCCAGTCTATATTGGTTAAGATGGCTCATAGGATTTCAATGTAAAATACACATTTTTATGAAACGTTATACATTTATTTTAAAACACATGATCGACATAAACAAAAGTGAAACAAATTACCTATTTTATCGTTCTTAATATTTTGATAATATTAATGCTCAGATGTAACGTGTAGATAATGGAATGGATTTAACCAACAACATCTATTAAAATAAAAAATATATTTTCATATATGAAATAAATGTTATCTCAAATTTAAATTTTGAAGTAGAAATATTTTTCTGGTAAAGTGTATTTCTGGCAAGTTGTCAAATAATATCTACTTTAATACCTTGATAGTCAAATTCGGAAAACACTCAAGCTAATAATCAAATGATTTGCAAAACTCTAGTGCTGCCATCTAATGTATGATATCTCAAGCTATCTTCAGTTATCAATATAAATTCATTTTTAATTTTATTAAAAAATTTTGCAAGCCTTCATACAAGTTACTTTTCGCCTAAACCGAAAAATTTCCCCATGAATTCCTCATTTTCATTTTATGATGACATTTTGAAAATATTGCAATTTTGTTTTGTTTTCTATTATTTTTTCCAAATAAGTGTCAATACACTTTTTTTACTATATTTTGTTTGAAATAACAAAAACGTTCCAAGTCAAACCGCTTTGATTTTTCAAAATTATTAATAATTTTATAAAAAGAAATATAGTCGAGGTACGAATCGTCGATCTAACTTTCCGGTCTTTGTGAGAAGTCTTAATGCAGATTGCAGATTATTCAACTATATATCTTAACAAATGTGCATAGATATCTTTTAACTAACGTCTTGATAAAAACGATGATCACATTTTACTTTCAAGAAGTACATTATTATTTAAAGTTAAGTTCAGTTTCAATATGCAATAAATGTAAGTAATGGAGAATTTTTCCTTTGTGAAAACTGAATTCTTTGGATTAAAAATGACAATTAGTTCATTATTGATTTTTTTTTTTTTTTTTTTCAATTTTAATTATCTACTTTAATTTTTTAGAAATTCCTCTAAAAAATTAATTCTGAAACTGAAGAACAGCTTTTCGTTTTATTATTATTATTATTATTTATTTTATTTTTACTGCATCAGCACAAAATTAAGAGGGGAGAGGAAAAGGGTAATTTATTGTCTTTTTGAATTATTTTTATATTCCTAGTGTTTCCTGTAAGTACATTACGTTGCACACGGACAAATCTTCAAGATTATTTTTTACTTTTTCCCCAAATGAGAGGTTAGGGCAGGGGCGTAGCTTGAGGGGGGGGAGGGGGGGAGTCTCCCCCCCCCCCCCCAATGTTTTAAAGAATAGGGCGGCATATTGAAGTAACTGGGGGCGCTGTTTTGCGACTTAAAGTTCATTTGAAAGTGGATCGTAATTTTGTTAATTATCATTAGTTACCAAAAACACTTAAGAGTTTTATATATCACAAGCTGACCAACTGGTTCACCGGCCAGCAAAAAAAGTTTGCTTTAAAATGTCTGACTATAGCAAACTCCCGTTAGGTGGCGCCTGCGGCGCCCTCTAAACTAATTAAGACGCCTAAAACAGCTCGTTTTCCCACTGTGCAAACAACCCTTGAAAATTCTCATCGTATTCATGACGGTTAAAAAAATCTGATCATAACAAATTCCTGTTTGGGGGCGCCTATGGCGTGATTTCCCGTTTTGCTCACTTACAATAGCCTGTTCGCTTACCGTACAAAAGACTGTTGAAAATTCTAATCGTATTCAGGACCTTTAAGAATAAGTTAGTAGCAAACTCCAGCTGAGCGGCACCCTTCCCTGTTCAGGCACCTACAAAGGCATAATGAGGTTTCTGGGGGCGCTGTTTTGCACCTTGAAGTTCATTTGAAAGTGGATCATAATTTTGTTGATTATCGTTAGTTAAACAAAAACACTTAAGATTTTTATGCATCAGAAGCTGTCTTCAGCGACTAACTGGTTGACCGACCAGCAAAAAAAGTTCGCATTAAAATGTCTGACTGTAGCCAACTCCCATTAGTTGGCGCCCTCTAAACTAATTAGACGCCTAAAACAGCCTTTTTAAACGTGTATAACAGCCTATTTTACTACTATGCAAACAATCCTTGAAAATTCTCTTCATATTCACGACCCTTAAAAAAATCTGATTATAACAAATTCCTGTTTGGGGGCGCCTATGGCTTGATATCCCATTTCAAACACTTACAATAGTCTGTTCGCTTACCGTGCAAAAGACTGTTGAAAACTTTGATCGTATTCAGAACCCTTTAACCCTTTACGGCGCACTACCCTTTAAAGTTGGAATTTCAACAAAAAAAGTTGTAGGCTATCTACTTATGTCTAAAGGAGTGCACATGTATAATTTTGTAAAGATAGTACTTACCGTTTTGAATCTGTGGGTGTTCCATCAGTTGGAACACTGCGCCACTAGAGCTCTGAAAAGTGCTTCTAAGAGCATCGCAGTAAAGCGCGTAAATATGTAGATTTTGCATTTGAATTAAAAAACACTGTATTATATCTGTGTAGTAGATTTAGCATGACCCATGGTGCATCACGGGAGGCCTGCTACTCTACACCCCATTCCCCCCCTCCCCCGCCCCCCCCCCCCAAAAAAAAAAAAAAAAATCTTGTTTATATGACTTTTTATGAAATAATTTTATATTTACAGTTAGTATACATATATACAGGTCCTATGTGCAAAAATATTTACAATTAGTCTATTTTTTAGCTTCATAAAATTTCTGGAATCACGTCCACTCTTTTGGTACAAGCACAAACCAACATTGTAGGTTTTGCACATGAAACTAGTTTTGTGCGTTTTTTTTTTTTTTTTTTTTTTTTTTTTTTTAATAGACAACCAACCCTTCCTTGCAGCATCTTATAGCTTGACGTCATTCCCTCCAAACAGAGGAAAACAGAGCACGTAAAGACAGCTGTCTTCTCTCATCATTGTTTTCGGTTGCATAATATGAAAAGCGCTAGTGTCGCAGTGTTCCAGGAGATGGAACACCTTATTTTATTCAGCGATTCCTCGTATGTTTCCTGTATAAAATATTAAAATTAATATAGAATAAATAATTTAGAGTACAGGCAACGATATAACATAGAAATCTTTTTTCAAGCAATCTTTTTTGTATCACGAAAAAAATATACAAAATTTCTTGTAAATACGAGGGTTTAAAATAACTCGTCCCAGCTAAATATCATGGATTGCCTTGTGTACTGGTGTCATCTAAGGATGAAAAGGAAAGTTCAAAGTAAAAAATAAACCTATTTTTATGCATTTGCAATTGAATTTAACGGTTGCAGAAGCTAGCGAAGTTAGGTGTTCCATGTAGTGGAACACTGAGCGGCAAAGGGTTAAGAATAAGTTAGCAGCAAACTCCAGCTGAGCGGCGCCCTTCCCTGTTCAGGCACCTACAACAGCATGTTTGCTTACCATGCAACGACCCTTTAAAATTCTGACCTTAGCAAATTCGCGCCCTGAGGCAACTGCGGCACCCTTCTTCCATTTCAGATACTTACAATTGACTCGTAAGTACGCGCAATCGCTTTCTCACCTCCAAAAATTTAAAATTACTATTTTTCAAGACCTTAGCTCGAGAAAAAAAAAGCAGTTTATTGTACGTTATGGCTATTGTATAAAAACGAAATTAGATAAGGTTTGATTTGGTTATAATGATTTCTCACTAGCAATTTTTGATTCTAAGTGATCCTTTAAGCAAATTTTTTTATTTTAGTTTCATCGCTTAAGGGTTTTGAAATATTTATAAGTTTATAAAATTCAACTAGTGCTTTTTGACATGAAATAGCGCGAGGAAGCTGATTTAACGACGCATTAATAGGCACATATTTGGCAATTGGAGACGGTTTGGGATTAACGCCCCAGTGGCCGTCCGAAGACAAGCCATCACAATTTTTATCTTCTGTGGAAGAGATGGCTCCGTCGCTTCAGTATCTCCCAGAGGTATTATTTGCACGGAGCATGGAGGACATTGCAGCCACGACAGAGTTTACGTGCACCAGAGACTGACTTTCATGATGGTCTTCAGTTGGCTCGATTATTGAATCCGCAATCTTTCTGTCAAGCTGGTAGACGTGAGGTGCCGGGTACGATCCCAGGTCGCGCTTGTCGGCCTAGTCGTTCGGAATTTTCCATGGTTTTCTCCGAAACTTGCGTAAATACGGGCTAGGGCCCCTTAGAAAGACCTCCACAGAAGGCACTCCCCCTCAGGCCTAGGACCCTAGAGCAGTCAATCGGCGTTTTTCCCAAACACCGACACCAAAACTTAAGTAAGATATAAATTTCTGTACAAAAAAGATTTAATTTTGGACAATGGGACTTTTTTTTGGTTTGTTCTTCCACATAAAGGCATGCGATAATTGTGTCGCGTTCCTTAGCAATGGCTACTACATTTCTTAAAATATTTTTCCCACGATATGGGAAAAAAGAAAAACGTTTTTTAATTGATTTAAATATATAAAACAAGTCCTTCCGGCTTATTCGGAAAGGTAGGTTGATTTCTTTTTCCTTATCAAGTAGACGTCATTTTGTTTCAAAATGGCGGCTACAAATTATTAATGGACTTAGTAGAAATATTGATGTAGGCTGTCTACGTATGGAGTTTTAAGCAAATTGGTTCATAAATACCTTTTTATGTGAATTTAAAATTTTCAAGTCGCCGGCGCGTGATTTTAAATTTTCAAGTGGGAGCCTGATTTCAAGTGGCCTGCTTAGTATAAAATATCCGGTACTTTCCGAAAAATGGCTGTTAAAATAAACTTGGTTGAGACCATATGGTCTATGTATACATCAAATGCGCTTTTTACAATGAAAATTTGAAATTTTCAAGTGGTCTCCACTTCAAAATAAAATGGCGGAGCAACGTGATTGGCAAACTCATCCAAAATATTTATAAGTTCACTGTCTAAATTTGCTTCGATATGGAGTATTATTTCAGAAGTTATTATGATTTTAAAATTTCAAGTGGTAGCCTGATTTCAAGTGGCCCCGCTTAACTTAAGATATCCGTCACGTTATTAAAAATGGAGGATAAAGTTCATTGAGACACTTATGTAATCTATGTATACATCAAAATTCAAACAAATTCTGAATACGCTTTTTACAGTTTGAATTTGAAATTTTCAAGTGGTCTCCACTTGAAACCAAAAAGGCGAAGCAACTTGGTTAAAAAACTTATCTAAGATATTTATAAGATAAGTTAAGATACTGTCCAAATTTGGTTCGATTCAGAGTATTATTTCAGAAATTATTATGATTTTAAATTTTCAAGTGGTAGCCTGATTTTAAGTGGCACCGCTTAAGATATCTGCCACTTTATTAAAAATGGCGGATATAGTTCATTAATAAACTTCATTGAGATCATTATAATATATGGTCTGTATTTACATCAAAATTCAAACAAATTCGTAATACACTTTTTACAATTTAAATTTTCAAGTGCTCTCCACTTGAAATCAAAATGACGGAGCAACTTGATTAACAAACTCATCTAAGATATTTATAAGATAAGTTAAGACACTGTTCAAATTTGGTTCCATTTAGAGTATTATTTCGGAAGTTATCATGGTTTTAAATTTTCAAGTGGTAGCCTGATTACAAGTGGTCCCGCTTAACTTAAGATATCTGCCACTTTATTAAAAATGGCGGATATAGTTCATTAATAAAGTTCTTTGAGACACTTGTCACTTGTATAAACTATATATACATCAAAAAAAAAAAAAAAAAAAAAAATCGAAATACGCTTTTTACAATTTGAATTTGGAATTTTCAAGTGGTCTCCACTTGAAAACAAAATGGCGGAGCAACTTGGTTAAAAAACTCATCTAGATTTTTATGAAATAAGTTAAGACACTGTCCAAATTTGGTTCGATTTGGAGTATTATTTCGAAGTTATAGTGATTTTAAATTTTCAAGTGGTAGCCTGATTTCAAGTGACCCCGCTTAACTTAAAATATCTGCCACTTTATTAAAAATGGCGGATAAACTTTATTAATAAACTTCAATGAAACCTTTATGTGGCCTGCATTTACATCTAAATTCAAGCAAATCTTGCTTTAAATCTGCTTTTTACATTGTGGGTTTGAAATTTTCAAGTGGCTGCCACTTGAAAACAAGAAGTCGGAGCAACTTGGTTAACGAACTTATTCAAGATATTTATAAGATCAGTTCACTCACTGTCCAAATTTGGTTCGATTTGGAGTATTATTTTTTCAGTTATCGTGATGACAAAATTTTCATTATAGATAGATACATAGATAAACAAAGTGATTGCAATAGGTCGATTTCTAAAGAAATCAACTTAATAATAATAATAAATAAATTACTGATTTTTTTTTCCCCTTAAGAGTGAACAATACCTAATTTCATAATAAGAAAACACCACAGAACTGGCGTTTAAAAGCAATAATTACAAAACTTTGAATGAACACCATAAAATGCAATAAACTTGCAATAATTATTTCGGTTCGAAAGAACACACGATCCTTCGTCAGGCGAGAAAAGTAGGCACAAGTGCTGCAGTCAAAGCGGCAACGCACAACACTGTTTTAAGTGAACAGCAAAAATATATACAAATGAATGTAAACATAAATACTGGTGTGAGGAGAATAGTGCTGACTCTAAAATAAAAGGGCTGCCTGGGGGGAATTCAATAAAAAGGGGCATTATTTGTATAATTTGCTGTGTTCTATGTTATGATTTTTGTACGTAACAAAAGTAAATTACTAATTTTCCTTGTATATATATATAGGCTGCATGCATTTGTTATTCCAGGAATGCTGCAGAACTATTGCTAAGAAAGTTCAAAAGTCAGGAAAAAAAATCTAAAGGCCTCTAAACATTTAAAATGTTAGAAAAGGCTACTTGGTACCAAAATGTTTTTAAAGGGCCGCCAGTTGCTGAAATATGTTGAAAAGGGGCCACAGAGTGCTAAAAACTGTTTAAAAGGGCACCCTGCCAAATTAGCCTAGAGTCAGCAACACAGAATTATGGAAGAAAAGAAGAAAATAAATAAATAAATTAGATTAAAAAATGTAACAAAATCTAAAAATTTAAAAAATATCAAAATTAAACAAAAATCGAACTTATGTGAGTAATTTTATAGCATCAGACAAGAACGGAGTGGAACAAATATCATTAACAAGATTTTTCGAATTTTTAAATATGTAAAAATCTTCATGGATATTCAAATGCGAAGAAAAGACAGGAGATGAAATTATGTTAGTTTTAGAAAAATCAAAACGATTAGGACAACCAATACTCTGGTTGTCCTAAGAAAGATACTTTTGTTTAGTCTCATACAAGAATATATATATATGTGTATTTATTTCTGCAAAGCACATTAACCATATCTTTCGAACGTAAGCCCTTCCTTTTTTTGAATAGGCTAAAAATGTAAGAGGAATTCCATGTCTGCGTATTAATATGTAGATTTGCTGAAAAAAATTAGAATGCTCCAAAGATGTATTAAAAAAAGGCTACTAAATGGAGGGGGAAAAAAAAAAAGCTGCAAAATGGATGGGGAAAAACAAAACAAAAAAAAAAAAAGAAAAAGCTGCAAAATGAATGGGAAAAAAAAAAAGCTTTTTTTTTTTTTTTTTTTTTTTTTTTTAATTTTGGCAGATTTTAGGAATATGCCCCGAAGGGGGGGGGGCACGTATTAACCGACGAGAGGGCCTGTGCCCTCGATTCCAAAGATGACAGCACTCTTCAAAGTATGTGGGTGGCATTTTCAGATGAGGAATACGAAAGGGCGCCAAACGGTGGGTCTCCCCCCCCCCAATCAAATGTTCACGCTACGCCCCTGGGTTAGGGGGGGGGGGGAGGTGCTGAACTGTTTAGCTCCATCCTCGCAAAACTGAAATATATACAATTAGGCATTCGTGTCGCCATCTGTTGTTCAAATACATAAAATAAGAATATTTACAATACACGTAGGTAGTGTTCATGGTAATATCGGATGGAGTAAAACGTGTACTGGAGAAGGGGCCCACCAGCAGCCGAGAGTCTCTGTCCTCGAAGCTGGTAGACGAGAGGTGCTTGTCGAGCTCGATCCCAGATCGCACTCGTCGGCCTAGCCACTTGAAGCTTTCCGTGGTTTTCTTCGAAACTTGCGTAAATACGGGCTAAGAACCTTTAGAAAGACCTCGAAGGGGGCCACTCCCCCTCAGGCCTAGGACCGTAGTGCAGTCAATTGGTTTTAATCCTAATACTAATGTCTAATACCATGTATCGTAGGAAACAGTGAACTGAGCATGTGCGTCCGGATGTAGCTTCCGTCTCAAATATTCCATCCCAAAATTAGTATGGAAATTTTGATACCATCTATTAATCTAAGACAAGCAACTTCATGAACTGAATATTTTTTACAAAAAATAAAATTAAATAAAAATTAAAACGAATTTTAGCATTATTTTAAATAAAAGTTACTGTATCAATGGCATCCTTAAATTACCAACTCAAACTCAAACTTAATTATCTTGTTTTATTTTTTATTTCATTTTGAACGCGCGCTTTTTATTCCCTAATTCAAAATTATTTTTAAAAAAAGTATCCCGAATTCGTGTTGTTTTGAATTAGTAAAATGGTACTAGAAATTTTAGTTTAAAAATGCTTATATTTTACCAAATACCTTCTTAAAGCTTATTTAAATGTTGTCCAGGAAACTTTCCGTGGTCAGTTTTTTTAAATTAAAAAGCAACAGCATTCTTCGGCACACCTAATATTTTTATTTTTATTTTTATATTTTTTTAATATAATATTAAAAAATTACCAACTCAACTCAACTTGTTTCATTTTTTATTTTAGTTTGCACGCGCGCTTTTTATTTCCTAATTCAAAATTATATAAAAAAAAAAACTTTTTCGATACTGTGCTTTTCGAAACTGATTATTATTAATTTTCTTTTCTTTTCCTTTTCTTTCAAAAAAAAAAAAAAAAAAAAAGAATTTGGTGAAATTCTGGCAAAAGCAGAATTTAGTTTAGTATCGGGGACTATAATTTTTTTATTTTTCAAATTATAACATCGCTTTCAAATTATCCAATTATATTTTCGATAAATTTTCGATTTCGATAAATGGCCAACTATCGTAAAACTGGTGTCGTAAAAATCCGTAGATTGAGACTAATAGTCCTCAGTCCTAAAAAAAAAAAAAAAAAGATTTTTATGAAATTCTGTTAAAAGCAGAATTTAGTTTAGCATGAAGGACTATTAGATTTTTTTTTTTTTTTTACTTCCTTATACAAAGTATAGGAATAAAGTAAGAGCTTTCCGCCGTAGGTATCAATCCCAGCCAGACCCTGACTTGAAACAACAACAACATATACTGTACAAAAGAGAACGAGCCATATATAAGAAATTGATAAATAAGGAAAGATCTAAGGCATGGATAGCTTTCTGTGAAAGCGCCAAAGATACCTACGGCCTCCAATATAAGATTACCTCAGGCAAAATGTCAACCCCTGCGAAGCTCTGTAATGTTCTGGATGATAACGACCTTGTAACTATAGACAGCACCTTAAATAGATTCCTGGACTCGCTTTATCTAACCGACGCTAGCATACCACACAAACTAAATCCGTTACCTCCCTGCTTTGCAGAAAATAGCCCCAAAAATGTAACTTCACAAGAACTAAACAGGATAATTAAAAATATAAAACAGAATAAAGCTCCTGACCACGACTAATCTAATAAAAAGACAATCTAATAAAATATATTAAAAACATATTAATATATATTATTTACAATCTAATAAAAAGAATGAGCCATACTATCCAAAGCCTACTTTTACATATTTTTAGTCAATTGTTTCGGGTCACTACTGCCTTCGGCAGCGTTTATATGGTTTAACAGAAAATGTATTTAACTAACTTCCCGGCTAGCCTAGACATTTGAAACTTTCAGAATAGTTCAGAACACGGTGAAAATGCATTTTTTTAATACTTTTAGCCAATTTTTTCGGGTCCCTGCTGCCTTCGTCAGCGTTACCAGTACAAATCTTGCAATCGGTTTTTAACTAACTTTTCGAAAAACTCAGAACACGGTGATAATTTTTTTTTTTTAATTTTTTTTTAATATTTTTAACCAACTGTTTCGGGTCCAATTATGTATATTTCTAAAAGTGTATAAGGAAGTCATGTGGTTCCCACATCAGATTGTTTTTCAAATTAAAACAACGCTTTCAAATTATTCAATTATATTTTCGATAAATGTTCGATTTCGATAAATATCCAACTATCGTAAAACTGGTATCGTAAAAATTCATAGATTGAGACTAATAGTCCTCCGTCTTTAAAAAAAAAAAAAAAAAAAAAAAAACTCAGAATATATAATATATATGTATATATATGTATATATAATATATATTAAGGTTTATAAAAAGGTACATTTTTAAAAGTATATAAATGTGTAAGGCAAAATAATTCAATTTAAAAATAAATTAAGTGTTTGGTGATTTTCTATATATTCCTGAATTATTGTTTCATTTGCATTTAGAATGCATTAAATTCACACAGTTTCTTGATATACAGTAAAGTTTGAGGATTGATTTTATTTTAAAAAGTGACAACAACAAAAAATGTTCTTTACTTTTATAAAAATAATAATTAATATTATAAACAAATAACTTTTTTTTTTTTTCTGCAATGGCTAAATAATGAAACACTTAAACTATGGAATGAAAAAAGGAAAAAGAAGAAAAAATCATGAAAATAAAACTGAAATTCATAAAATATGCCGAATTTGATTAAAATCCATAACCCATAATAACTTATTTAATATATATATACATTAAAATGATTTATAGTGATTATAATAATTAGATTATATCAATTTTATGACTTTTTTTTTTTTTTTTTTTCGAATTTTATAGTTGAAATGGGGCATGGGTGGAATATCAATTTTATTTTTAAATATGACAGCAACAAAAAAATTTTCTTTCCTTTAATACAAACAATATATATATTAATTAGTATTGCAATCGAGCAATAAAGGCTTTTAATTTCTATAAAACAACAACGGCTAGGTTATGAAATTCTTAAATTATGTATTGGAAAAATCCTGAAAACAAAACTGAAATTGATAAAATATGTCCAAAATAAATAGCACCTTTACTTGATTTTTATTGAAATCCATAATAATTTATTTTAAAGATCATCATTATTATTATAATTATTTTATTATTTATTTATTATTTATTTATTTATTTTTAGCATCAAAACACTCTACAAAGCGGCAACGCACCCGCAGCACTCGTGCTTACTGTGTTTGCCTGACGAAAGGTCGTGTCTTCTTTTGACCCGAAACAATTGTGGCGAGTTCTTACATTTTATGGTGTTTATTCAAATTTTTGTCTTTATTACTTTTAAAGGCTAGTTCTGTGGTGCATTTTTATAATCATAACATTCTATTCTATCAGTAAAACATAAAGTGTAATAGAATAAAACTTTATGATGCTAAAAAACCAATAAATAAATAATTATAGGCTTCAATCAAAATCAAGTAAAAAAAAAAATTATCTATTTATTTACCCAGACAGCACATCGCCTCCCCGGGATGTCTTCAAGATGTCTTCTGGATGAAAAGGCATCCCAGAAACGTCCTTAAGATGTACTGTGGATAAGTTAAGCCTAACTGTGCTGTTAGGGTACTAACATATTTTAATTAATTTCAATTCTATTTTCAGGTTTTTATTAATAGTTAAATGTTTCATAACCAAGTCATTATTGTTTTAAATCAATTAAAAAATGTTTACTTTTTGATTATAATATTACTATTTTCGTAAAAATAAAGATTTTTTTTCTGCCACTTTTTAAAATAAAATCGATGCTGAAACTTTATAATGTATTCACTTTGAAAGTATGTGAATTGAATGCATTCCAAATACAAATGAAATTATAATTAGGGAATATATAAAAAAAAAACACAAAATACTGATAAAATTTATCTTAAATTAAATTATTTTACCTTATATATTCATGCGATTTTTCAAAATGTATCGTTTTATAAACCTGAAAAAAAATTCTCTCAGTGTTTTTCTTTCAAATAATTAAAAAAAAAAAAAAGTTGGGGAAGAATTTACTATGCTGAAATTGATCTGTAGATCAAATACGCCATAGTAGTACATATATTTTAAAACAAATCCATATATTTTAAAGCAAAACACTGTAGATGACTACTTTACTGGTCACCAAAAGCTGCAAAAGTTTTTCTTTGATTGAAGCACGACCAAATTTTTAAAATTAATTACAATCAATTATTTCTGGTTTTGCTAAAACAGAAATGGAATGTAGAACTATAAATTTCTGGTCTATCACATTCCCCATCCCATATGTATTCACAGTAATGACCAACCAAAATCATACCTCAAAGCAGTTAATGTGATTCTCGGAAGTCTTAGCTCCATTTTAGATTAATCATCTTAATGAAGACTAATGACAATATGAGATAATGAAATCTTAATACAGACTTATAAGACTGACGAAATCTTAAGGAGACTCTCTACCTATCGTCTCCGAAAGCCGAGACCAGTGTTATTCTATGGGAAATTTTGCTCCATTGTAATTCGTTAACTAATACATATTTTTAAATTCCGTTTTCACTTTCCGAAAATTCGCAACTATTAAACAATTTATCGCTTTCTAAAAATTATTATTATTATTATTATTATTTTTTTTTTTTTTTTTTTTTAAGCTAAAAAATGAAAAATTTCACATTGTGAAAATTCGCATTTTCCAACCTCAAAATAAAATATTAAAAATTTAAAAAAATAATTTTTATAAAGCTATAAATTTTTTAATAGTTATAAAGTTCTGAATGTGAAAACGGAATTTAAAAATACATATTAGTTAATAAGTTATAGCAGGGCGAAATTCTCCATAGAATAACACTGGTTCTGACTTCTGGGGCCGATAAGTGGAGATGCCTCTTAATCTAAATGATTTTAAATACTAATCTATGTATGTTTAGCCCCATCATTATTGGTATCATAGCATTGTTACTTAATACTATCAAAAATATCTTTTTTGTCCTTAATCGAAAATTTTAGAAACGTTATAATTATTTCACTGATTTAAAAAAAAAAAAGAAAAAAAAAAAACTACCTGTAGTTAATTTATGGCTGAAGTAAAATTATCTACTTATTTATTTATATTTATGTTTATTTATTTTGAGGATGCTTCAAATTCATTTAGATGTACGAGCATTTCAAGATGATAATGCACCTTGCTGTACGGCGTCTGTGGTACGTCAATTTGAATCAAATTTTTAAAATTACCTATCCATTCCCATGAGCACCTACAATTCTGTAAGTAATAATATCTTTTTTCACTCTAAGTTAAATCCCACAAAAAATATCGTAGAATTTATTCTTTATTAGATTTGGAAATAGTCCTAATCTCAATTCGTTTAAAAATGTTTGTCATAAAGAGGCGCGGGGAGAGAGAGGAGGATTTGAAATTCGTAGCCTACAACTTTGCAAGAACTAGAAAAATTATTTGCAATGTTTAGCACAGTGAAACTTTTTGAGATTTACATCAAAAAACGGTATAATACTACGCCACTGTGCATTAAAGCAGTAATTCCATATAAAGGTGGAATTAACCCAATGCAGAATACACATTTATATTAAAAAATTGCTTTTATCTAACAAATAAATAGTTATATTTCATACAATAAAATATAACCTGTTTATTTCATATAATAAATCATAATGTATGGTTATTGCATTATGTTTAAAAAGAAAGTTTTATGTAGATTTTTATAAAGTACTTCGTAGAGTGTACTAAAGCGAATTACTAAATCGAAAATGTATATAAGTATCATTTCATCCCTTTGGTATTATGCAAACATGAAAGTTTTATTTGTTTCAACCATTAATTTTAAAGTTGTAAATAAAAAAGATAAGTCATTTTTTCTGCAGTGCGGCTTTTTTTTTTTTTTTTTTTTTTTTTTTTGTCGCTTAGTGTATATCCATTACCTTTAAGAAAACTTAAAAGCGTACTGATACAGAGCTTTACCCTATTTTCTTATTAAATATTTTACGATAATTATCAGTTTTACAGTAATTTACCTATTTTCGGCCTTATTTACGTATCAAATGTTTTTCTTTTTTTTAGAAAAAATTTGAAAAAATAACTTTTACTTACCATAGACTTCATTCTTCGGTCTTAAGAAGAATAATCCTCTAAATATAAAACCGAAAATACTATTGTCGCGAAGTGACTGTGTGACATGTCATCTCACTCCCATTTAGAGCTTTATATACACAATTCCTGCCCTTGGTTCGGAATTATGTATTCTGTGTAAATGGCTTTCATTTCGATATAAAATGCCTCTTTTACACAACGTACCATTGCCAAAAAATTCCAATGTCGTAAATTTTCTCGGGAAAAGTACGAGCGTCTGCTAGATAATGTATTCCATTCTTGAGGTTGTGTAGGTTTTCTTTTTCAACTTTTATTGTGAATGTTTAAAAAAGAAGAACTATGGCACAAGAAGTATTTTGTTCTCATAAAAGACGTCAGATTTTTGCCATTGTACGTAGCTATGCTCGTTTATCGAATAAAATAATGCTTCAAATGTCTCATTTGTCAATGAAATTTGTAGTTGAAGGATTCGTTCGCACCAGGTTGTGCTCATCTAACCTTGTAAAGTAAGTTAAGAAATACGATAGAAGTCGTATTAAATGCTATAAAGGCATGACACTAATGGAGTATTTTATTTATGTTTCATTTTGCAGATTTATAGAAGCAGAAAAACAGTGTGTTGTGTAAACAAGATTTAATTATACTATTGAACAAGAAAAATGTAAATTAGATAAAAGTAGCAAATTTGTATGGGTTCAATGTTACTGAATACGAAAATGATAATCAAAAGTGAAAATCAGTTCTAGTTTTTCTTCTCATTGGGTATATCATAAAAATCTATCGTTTTGAATTAAAAAAACTGACACGAGAAATTTTTTCCGTACAACATTTATGTGGCTTTTAAGAAGATATTTAATAAAATATAATATAAGCATATTTAAACAAAGATTTCCTGTATCAATTTACTAATTCAAAATAACAAGGTTTTCTCGTACACCTAATACAATCATTGGCTGATGAGAACTGTAATGCAATAAATTTTGCGAAATGAAATATCAGTTCATGTTTTTAAGACATTCTTGAATCTCAGAGAACTGTTATCAGGTACTAGAAAGCTTCTTCAGCCATCATTTGTGGCAGAGTTTGCTATGATAGCATAACGAAGCACCATTTTATTGAAAATAGCATAAAAACAAATAAACATAACTACATTAACAAAATTTTGCGACATGCAAAAGAAGAAGCAGTCAAATTATTGGGATAGACATATTGGACTTTTCAACAAGTCTGAGTCAGCTCTTTCCCATTGGGTAAACATTATTCAAAAAAGGCGTCAGTAGAACTTCCTTGATGTTATTTTGAAGACAGAATGGCTCTCATCGTCCTCTAATTTAAATTCATTGCAATATGACATATGAGGGGAATTAGAGGTAAAGGTCAATTCAAAACAACAAAAAGTACTAAAGGCAGTCAAGAATTGCTGACAAAGAAAGACTCCTTATGTATCCGTTGCGTGCTGCATGAGATGCTTATATGAAGAGAATTCGCTTTTGTATCTCAAAACAAGGCAACACATTTGAATAGATAGGTTGGATTGCGGAAATAAGACCGATTGTCTATTTTAAGGTTCTAGGTTTATTGGTCATATTTGAAAAGAAATCACATAAACCAATTGTTTGCTTTATATGCTTGTATATAGGTTCTAATAAATAGTTTTCTTTTTCCTACTTTATATCTTTTAGAATAATTCACTAAAAAGTTACCAGGAAACTCTTTGAAGTACTAATCACCGATTTTCTTGAAACAAATTACTCGGAGAAGAATTAATTCTAAATAGTATTTTCCTAAAATATTAGCTGCTGCGTCGCTATAGAAAAGCTAAAAAAAGTTACTAAAAATGAGAGCATGCCTGCAATATTTCGAAATAAGCGCCTATTTGGCGGTTCCAATTTTGCGATTTTCAAGTTAAGAATATTAAATACATTTAGATGTTCTATTCTTTTGATAGCCCAACTAACTCCATACGAATTCGATCACTTG
Source organism: Salticus scenicus (assembly GCA_963930645.1). NCBI lineage: Eukaryota > Metazoa > Arthropoda > Arachnida > Araneae > Salticidae > Salticus > Salticus scenicus. Next base: position 78,780,239 of record OZ005648.1, on the reverse strand, counting down.
ACTAAACACTGCAATACCCGAAATTCTAGAAAACATTATTTAATACTTATAGTTGCTAACGACATTAATCAGATGTAGATGTTCGTCTCTCTCTTTGGACAGCTCACGAACTCATGCGAAGTCGATCACTTGAGAATGCAATTAATATTCTTATAAAATTCCAGTGCAGTTTTGTACAAAATTTTTGGTATTAATGTTCGCAAAATTATATTTTATATGCAGCTAGAAGTAAAGGCATATGTTTTCTAATTTTAAATATTTCTATTTGGATTAATTTATTTATGTATTAATTTTAATTAATTAAATATTAGAATGATTTAAATATTTTATCGTCTATAAATTAATGTAAGCGCACATGTCTAGTAAATTTATCACAATGTAAATGTTCCTAGAGGTGAATCCCAGGTCGTCACCAAGTACCCTATGCGTAGTTATAGCGCGACGTTAAAATTCACTCGCTCACAATGTAAATGGTAGTAGTAGGTAAGTTGGCAAGTTAAGTTTAACGTCGCACTAGTGCTGCACGATTGGGCAATTAGTGACGGTCAGGGAGTCACCCTTAAGGATGGTCCGGAGACATGCCATCACAATTTCATTCTTCACTACGCAATGTGAATGTAATGTAATGGTTAGTTGGTTGATTGGGTTTTACGTCGCACTAATGCTGCGCAATGGGCAATTAATGTAATGTAATGAAATATGAAAGTAAATCTAAAATTTAATTTGCATTATTTTAAATCTTTGCAATATTAATATTGACTGGGTTTTACGTCGCGCAAGAGATACTCTCGGAGATATGCCATCACACTTTTGATATTCCGTGGAGGGGATGGCTCCTTCTTTGTACAGTCGGCAGTATAATTTTTCGAGCACTAGCCAATAATTCCTATATTAAAAAAGTACACTTAAGACTGTTTTGTTAAATAAATCCTTGTCGAATCATGTTCTTAGACTGACTAAGAACATGACTCGATAAGGATTTATTTAACAAAGCAGTATTAAGTGTACTTTTTTTAGACAGGGATTATTGCTAGTGCTCGAATAATTTTGCAGCTGACTGTAACCCACAGAGATATTAATTTCGGAGCATGGAAGACATTGAGTGCACCAGTTACCATTAATAAACCCGCAACCTTCCACTGGTGAGGTCGGAAGTATATTAACCACGTTACCACGACCTTTTTGGCAATATGAAAAAGTTACGTAAAATAGATGATGTGTCTGAGTGTATTTTACTTCACTCTAGTGCTATGGGTGATTGGTGATGGTCTGCGACTCTCGACTAAGGGTTGTCCGGTGACATGCCAACACAATTTTATTCCCTATGCAAGGGATGCATAAATTTAATAAAAATATTCGATATAGCATAACAACATGAGGGCTGCGGTTTCTTGGTTGATAGATGACCGAGCTCATAACTGGAAGAATGCGGGTTCAATACTCGAATCGATGTAAGATCGTTGTGTATTTAAATGAAAGATCGTGGACGTCAAATCGGCCGTGGACGCAATGTCCTCCATGCTACGAAACTAATACATCTGAGGGTTACGTAAGTGGGAGAAACATTCCCTCTGCAGTAGATAACAAATGTAATGGCATATCTCGGCAGTACAGCTGCGCAGATGGGCAATTGGCGACGGTCTGGGACACACCCCTAGAGGTGGTCCGGAGACATGCCGTCACAATTTTGATCCTCCACGGAAGCCTTTTTACTCGGGAAAAGTTATTCTAATGGCTGTCTTTCCCCAAGTAAATTACACATGGATAATTTAGTAAATAAAATTTAAGAATAATTTATTTACTAAGGATGAATGAAAAACTTCAGATACAGTTTCAAATTCATTTTTCTTTTTTTTTTTTTCCAATACTCTCTAATGGCTGATTTTAAAACTTTTTTTCGGCATCAAAAATTTTTGCTCGATAACATGGGGATGATAGATATATGTATATTACTATATCTATGAACAATACAGCATTAGGTGCCCATATTTTAAGTAGGAATTATTGCTAGTGCTTCAATAATTTTGCTGCCGACTTTGTTCCAATTTCCTGATGTTCCGAAATTAATGCCTCTGGGAGTTACTGAAGCGTGAGAACCATCCGCTCCGCAGATGATCAAAATTGTAATGGCATGTCTCCATACGCTATCGAAGTGTGACGTCAATCGCCTGAAATTTCGTCTGCTCGGTACAAGCAAGCTCTGTAGCTAATGTTAAATAGAGCAGGCGCACGTGACATCACTGTGACAGGTGATTCCGCGCGTACTTTAGAATGTAGGCAAAAGGTGGGATAAAGCACCAATGGAAAGGCAAATATTTTGCCTACATGCGCAAAAGTTGCAGAATAGCGTCGCTTGTTTATAAACATGCGCCTGCTCTATTCCCATAGAAACTATGGGTGAATTTTATTTTAACCGTCCAACTGCGCCAAGCGCGCTATATCACCAGATGTTATAGACTTCGTGTTTGCTTCTGCTTCTTTGCGTCATGCGTTACGTCAATCGCTGCTGCATCGCATGAAAATTCGTCTGCTCGGTATGAGCGAAATCTGGAATAAGGAATAAGTTAAATTTCCATAATAAATAGTTTCGCTTGTATCGAGAAGACAAAATTTTAAATTACTGGCGTCATCACTTCCGTAGCGTATTGAGAATGTTTAGTTTATTTAGAGAGTACGTATTGTATTTTAAACAGAATATTTCTGATGAGGAAAGTTTGGAAGAGGGGGTTACTTTTTCAGATGATGAAGATGCCCCAGGAACTTCTAGTAGTAAACGAAGGAAATACAGGTAAGTAAGCTGCGTTTTTTTTTTTTTTTTTTTTTTTTTCTGTTACTATTTGATATAATATTTGTGATATTTATGCATTACTTTTTAAATAATGGTATGTATATTTGTGAATATAAAACATTTTTTAAAAGGTGGCTTTTGTTGGTTAAAAATTGTTGGTGTTTTTTTTTTTTTCTTCTTAATGTACGAGAAGTGTACGGATGTGCATAATAGTGATTGTTGCAGTATGTAATTTCAAGAATTTTTGACATTTATTCATTTTGAGATAGGGGAATTCAGTTTTTTTTTTTTTTTTTCCCGTGTACGCAAAGCGTACAGACGTGCCTAATACTGTTTGCTGCAGTACAAACTTTTGCCTATTTTTCAGATTCATGCATATTGAGGTAGGGAGGATTCTCATTCAGGGATTTTTTTTTTTTTTAGTGTACGTGAAGCGTACAGACTTTTAATTATTATTCTTGCTGTTGGGATTTTAGAGCATTTATATTGTGAGATTTTGTGTTTGGAGTTTTATTTATTTATTTATTTTATTTATTTATTTATTTATTTATTGTGATTGGTTATTTTAGTAGTTATTCAGTTTTTTTTCTTTTTTTTTTATGTTTATCTTTTTTGTTTTCTATGTATTGTTTACGATCAAATTGCTTTCTTTCGACGTGTTTTGTTACTTGGTTAGATCGCTGAATTGCTCGTTTTCGTACGCCGCAGCCCTAGTGGGACGATAAACCCTAGCAACAAACATCGTAGGCCTCTGGTGGAGGGTTACAATTAGAAACACGATGCTGAACGACGCCATCTTGGTTGTTTCCGTAAATATCGCCAAGGGGACGGTGAAAGTAAAATTTCCCGAAACTAGTTCCACTTGTACCGAGCAAATTTCAGGCCACTGACGTCATCATTTCGATTAAGACTCCTATAATACGAGCTGACTCACAGCTGATCATTGTTTCCCAGCGGAAATATAGCTTGGCGACTTTTAGTTGCAGACGTATTACTCGGCGTCTTTATCGCCTAAAATGGCGAGTTTTTCTAAACAGAAGAGCGAATTATTGTTTCGCTGTTCTCCGAGTTCGTTTCGGCGGCTCCGGTCGGCGGGTTGTGGATGGGTTTCTTCACTCCCACCTCCTCCCAGGCTTCGGCCGCCATAAACCTTCGGGTTGGCGGGAGGTTGGGTTGTCCTTGCTTGATAAGTTTGGCGGTAATATTTGGCGAAATTTTCTTATAACCCTTGTAAAATGTAGCCATCACTGTTGCTGTTAAATTAGTTAATTTTAAATATTTATACACGTTGAAAAGTAGTGTAGGCTGTAAAATACATCATTTAGATGATCAAACAGCAATAAAAACAAATAATTGATACAAAAACTGCAAGAAAACATATCATAATTACACTTCGTATTTGTGATTGAAAGCTAAGCGTACAATTTTCTTTTGGACAATTAATAGCCTATTTCTTTCGCCTCTCTTCATCTGCTGGAAATCTAAACGTTCTAAAAGCAGTTAAGGTATGATTTGAGCAATTTTCGGCTGCAAAACCTCTATTTTTTGTGATTTGATAACACTTGAAATTCGGACCGCGTGGGTAACAATCGCTGAGTGGGAAACAAAATGCCTGATGAGCCAGCCTGTATTGGAGGAGCTCTAATTTCGATAGCGCATACTAGAACTCCTCCAATACAGGCTGGCTCATCAAGCATTTTCTTTCCCACTCAGCGATTGTTGCCCACGCGGTCCGAATTTCAAGTGTTACCAAATCACATAAAATGGGATTGTGCAGCCGAAAATTGTTCAAATCATACCAGAACTGCTTTTAGAATGTTTAGATTTCCAACAGATGCAGAAAAGTGAAAGAAATGGGCTATTAATTGTCCAAGAGAAAATTGTACACCTAGATTTCAATCACAAATATGCAGTGGAATTATGATATGTTTCCTTGCATTTTTTGTATCAATTATTTGTTTTTATTGCTGTTTGATTATCTAAATGTTGTATTTTACAACATACACTACTTTTCAACATGTATAAATATTAAAAATTAATTAATTAACAATAGCAATTATGTCTACTTTTTACAAGGGTTATAAGAAAATTTCGCCAAATTTATCAAGTGCAAGCAATAATTCGCTCTCCTGTTTAGGTAAACTCGCCATTTTAGGCGATAAAGACGCCGAGTAATACGTCTGCAACTAAACGTCACCAATCTATATTTCCGCTGGGAAACAATGGTCAGCTGTGAGTCAGCTAGTATCATAGGAATTTTTGCTAGTTTTCGGATACTTTTGTTTCCGACTGTAATTTGGCTATGAGTTTTTTGTATTTGGCGTTGAAAACTTAAAATTTAACAAATTTTTGTGACTCTTGTGTTGCGATTCAGAAGTTAAAAAATTTTACCAGTAAATTAAATATGATGCGATCTATTTTCTGTAATTTTTTTCTAGAAAATCGGCGATTAGCACTGGAAAGAGTTTCCTTGTTAGTCCAAGAATTTATGGGACACACTGAGATATAATATTGTGATACCTTTGATGTTATACACGCTAATAAAATATAAACGCCGAATTTTATTTGATTCTGAAATACTAATATTTTGAGATTGGCATATTTGAATGAACAGTCGGTAACAAAAGTATCCGAACGCTAGCAAAAATTCCTATGTAAAAAAAGTAGAGTTAATACTGTTTTGTTAGATAATTCCTTGTCGAATCATATTCTTAATCAGTCTAAGAATATGATTCGACAAGGATTTATTTAACAAAACAGTATTAACTCTTCATTTTTTACATAGGAATTTTTGCTAGTGTTCGGATACTTTTGTTATCGACTGTATTAACAAATTATATGCTGTAAAATAAATGGTAGTGTGGTGAAAATTTTTAACTAAGATTTAGAATTAATACATAATAAACAACTTTAATGGTAGTTGAAGTTCTATCATTGTTCATAGTCTTCTATGAGTCAGTAAGCTATAGTCTGTGACAAAAGTGTCCGAACACTAGCAAAAATTCCTAGGTAAAAAAAGTACACTTATACGGTTTTGTTAAATAAATCCTTGTCGAATCCTGTTCTTAGTCAGTCTAAGATAGGCTGACCAGATCAAAGTACCTTTATAATAAAGAAGCATTAAAAATTTCTACAATTATCAAATTATGAATGTATTTTTTCATTCCTATTAAATAAGGACTAAATATAAAGTATTATTGATTAATAATTTAGTTTCTACAATTTTTTAAAACTTAGAAAAATGCTTTAAAACAGAAGGGTGTCCCCATTTCTCCCCAGAAAATGGGGACGTTTGGTCAGTATAGACTCTAGGAACATGATTCGATAAGGATTTACTTAACAAAACCTTTGAAGTGTACTTTTTTTACTTAGGAATTTTTGCTAGTGTTTGGACACTTTTGTTACCGACTGTACGATATACTGACCAAACGTTTCCATTTTCTGGGGACAAATGGAGACGCCCTTTTTTTTTTAAAGCATTTTTCTAAGTTTTAAAAAATTGTAGAAAGTAAATTATTAATCATTAATACTTTATATTTAGTCCTTATTCATTAGGAATGAAAAAATCATCCATAATTTGATAATTGTAGCATTTTTTAATGCTTCTCTATTATAAAGGTACTTCGATCTGGTCAGCCTACTCTACGAGTCATCAACGAGATATTGGAGTAAATCCCGTACTAGTAACCTTTTTGCGTTCGAACATCACATCCCCACCATACCACCAATTCATTCGACAAACTGTCGACAAACCAACATTCCACTTCCACAGCGGGAAGTTTCCTCCACATTTGTTATCGCAGTTTTATATTTGGATTGGGTGTAAAATAAACGAAAACCACAACCTACATTAGATGAAATGAAAAGCAAGTAATCTAATCCTTGTTATTGATTGAAAACTGTTCTGTTTGATATTTCTGTGGAGTTTTGGTAGTACAGTCGGCTGCAAAATTTTTCGAGCACTAGCAATAATCCCTGTCTAAAAAAAGTACACTTAAGACTGTTTTGTTAAATAAATCCTTGTCGAATCATGTTCTTAGACTGACTAAGAACATGACTCGATAAGGATTTATTTAACAAAGCAGTATTAAGTGTACTTTTTTTACACAGGGATTATTGCTAGTGCTCGAAAAATTTTGCAGCCGACTGTAAGAGGAACAAACCACTTAAAACATGCAAAATCCCAAGATCCAGTTGGCAAGAAAGCAATTATCACCAAAAGAAGGCACAGAAACCGCAGTGATGTTCCGGGAATTTCATTCCCTAACCTCCATATCCAGTACAGGGATTCCGTACTCCACTAGTATTTATGCTCGATGGTTACGAGTACTTATTATGTTTCGTAAATTTATTTATAAATCTTTCTGTATTATTTATATTATTATAAATTATTTATAAATAACTCTCGTATTTAGTGGTATCTTTTTATAAACGTTTGCTACATTATTTGCTTGTTTCAAATAAACACTTTGAACGATGATTTTTTTTCAGTTTTGATATACAAAACGAAATTAAATAGTACAGTCGGCTGCAAAATTATTCGAGCACTAGCCAATGATTCCTATATTTAAAAAGTACACTTAAGACTGTTTTGCTAAGTAAATCCTTGTCGAATCATGTTCTTAGACTGATTAAGAACATGATTCGACAAGGATTTATTTAACAAAGCTGTATTAAGTGTACTTTTTTTTTGGCAAGGATTATTGCTAGTGCTCGAATAATTTTGCAGCCGACTGTATATACTCCGTGACTGTAAAAGTTAGCAATGCAACAATAATTCTTAGTTAACTGAATCTGAACAACTGAATATTGCATCATATGCAATTGATTATGGTTGCATTGGTATTGTGATTGACAGGAAGTGTATACACTACTCAAAATCGATAAATTGACAGATTAAAAGAATCTGTTATGAGGTTACACTTTGTCATTAATAATAGGATTTAATTAAATAAAATATTCCTAATTTGTTAGTATATTTATCTGGATAAAATTTTCACTAACAATTGACAATGCTTTAAAACAGTGTTTCTCAAACTATCAGTGGGTCGCAAGACAATTATTAGTGCGTCGGCACAAACTTCAATGGATATGTACTTCTCTGCAATTACTGGAAGAAAAGAAAAAAAAAGTGAGAGAGTATAAGATGTTTGTCTTTCATTAAGTTGAAAACGAAATATCATTCGCCACCGCTAAAGCATCGTTTTTGACCTCAAAGTCAAAATTTGCATTCTTTAAAGTTTGAAAATCAAAAAAATTTGCCTTTGTGACTCACTTGTTCGTTGTAGTGTATTTCGTCATTGTATTTCTGATTAAATCTATTGGACTGTTGGTAAGTGACGTCACGTCCAATCAATGATCTGTTCATTCCTTTTTACGTTTATCTCTGCTAGAACAGATCGCAGTCTTAAAAATGTAGTCGTTCATGTTACTTGTATTTTTCATGTGTAATTGTCATAGTCATCTATTAAATTTTGTGTGTTTAAAATGAAACGCCTCGTCATATCTTAAGTTATGGCTCATAAATCTTCTCCTGCATACAAAATATTAAAATGGCGTCATCTATTAAATTTTGTGTGTTTAAAATGAAACGCCTCGTTATATCTTAGTTATGGCTCATAAATCTTCTCCTGCCAATAAAATATTAAAATGGCGACGAGATGAAAAAAGCAAAAAGAAGTTTTGCTCTTCAACATTTTAATAATATCTAATTCAAGATGATTAAAAATGAAATCTGCAGTTCATAAAAAAAGAACGGAATATCTTCTACACATGTGTTTATTCAAAATCTACTTATTTCATAAAGAAAATTGATATTTCGAAATGAATCATTATGTGATCGGAGACAGCAGCAGTTAATATCATTGTCTGGTGGCGGGCAGGTACGATTTAGGCGCCAGTGAGTGTAATTATCGTCTGCGATAATCTGCGACTTTTTATTTTTCGGGAAAGAAAAAAAAAAGGTATTTACACATTTATTTTATTTTTTTTTCTTTTTGTTCTTTTATTAGATTGCATGTTTTTATTCTTAGAACTAGTATATTTTCATTAAAAATGTTTCAAAATTTTAAAGAATTCAATGATTCGATTGAATGTTTTGATACTTATATTAGAAGACTAGAACAGAATTTTATTTTGTTTGATATTAAGGATGAAAAAAAAGTTAGTGCCTTAATAACTTTTATAGGCCCGAGATTATATAATTTACTTACTAATTTACTGTTCCCAGATCTCCCTGAATCAAAAACTTACACTGAATTAGTAAATGTCTTAACAAAACATCTATGTAAAATTCCAAACAAAATCAGTGAACGGATTAAATTTAGAAAATGTTGTCAAGGAGATAACGAATCTGTGCAGGATTTTAGTGTTCGATTAAAGAAGCTTACAACACATTGCGCGTTTACAGGCGAATCGCTGTCAGAAAATTTGTTAGAACAATTTTTACGCGGATTAAAAAATGAAACAATCCAAAGCAAATTAATGTCTCAGGTTGAAGATTTAACATTTGAAAAAGCAGTAGAACAAGCTGTAACTATGCAAAGTACTGAAAACGACATGATAGAATTACAGAATAAAAATTTGAATTTGAATAAAGTTTCTGTTAGTGTTAGGAAACCAAAACAAAATTGTTCTCAAAATAACTTAAGTAAACAAAACGTGAACAAAACAGCGAGTGCAAATAAAAGTAAAACTTATTGTTATCGTTGTGGTAATAGTTCTCATTTAGCAAATGTTTGTAAATTTATTAATGCAGTTTGCAATTTTTGTAAAAAACGCGGTCATTTGAGTAAGGTGTGTCGGAACGCACAAAACAATGTTACTCAAAAGAAAAATGTAAATGTTCTTGATACTGTAGACATTTTGTCATTACAATCTGAAGGCACTAAACCTATAAAAATTTGGGTTTTGATAGAAAATAGTGCTAAAGCAGAAATGGAGCTTGATACAGGATCGGCGATATCCGCTGTACCGATAAATCGTTTTCGGAGATTATTTCCAGAACATAAAATGTTTCCTGCTGATGTACAATTAAAGACAGCCACGGGAGAAATTTTTCAGCCTGAGGGATTTGTTAGAGTAAATGTAACTTACGAAAACAAAACTAGGAATGTTAAGTTATATTTAGTTAAAAAAGACAATTTTCCTTTATTGCTTGGTAGGGATTGGATAACTACATTTAATATATTCCCAAACAATTTACAAACTGTTCCGGTAAACAAAGTACAAATCTCGGATAATTTAAATAATTTACTGAATAAATTTCCGGATTTATTTACAAATAACGTAGGTGAAATTAAAAATGTTAAAGCTGAATTACATTTAGAGAAAGACTCATCACCAATATTTTGTAAATCGAGAACAGTTACGTATGCATTAAGGAATGCGGTAAATGAAGAATTGGAAAGATTAGAAAATGAAGGGATAATAAAAGCTGTTAGTACTAGTAAATGGGCAACACCTATTGTTCCGGTGGTAAAACCTAATGGGAAAATTCGTTTATGCGGCGATTTTAAAGTCACGGTAAATAAATTTTTAAAGGTTGACAAATACCCGCTACCAAAAATTGAGGATATATTAGCAACTTTAGGGGGTGGATTACATTTTACAAAGATTGACTTAAATCAAGCATACTTGCATTTACCGGTAGAGGAAAATTCACAAGAACTACTTACTATTAACACTCCTAAAGGCTTATTTAAATTTACGCGATTACCATACGGAATTGCCAGTTCGCCAGCAATATGGCAGAGAACTATAGAACAAATTTTAAAAGGTATAGAGGGTATTTCAGTTTTTATTGACGATATATGTATCTCAGGGGAAACTGATGAAATACATTTAGAGCGATTAAAACAAGTGCTAGAAAGGTTACGTGAATATAATCTTAAAATAAATAAAGAAAAATCTTTTTTCATGAATGATGAAATTACATACTGCGGTTACAAAATTGATAAAAATGGCATACACAAAACGCAAGAAAAAATTTCTGCTATTTTAAATGCTCCAATACCTCAAAACGTAACTCAAGTAAAAGCGTTCCTAGGCTTAGTATCTTACTATTCTAGATTTGTTCCTAAATTATCTACGATTGCTTATCCTCTAAATGAATTATTACGTAAAAATGTAAATTTTCAGTGGACTAAAAAATGTGAAAATTCATTTAATGCAATTAAACAGGAAATTACTTCCGAAAGGATTCTCACCCACTTTAATCCTAAATTACCCTTAATTTTAGCCACTGATGCTTCTCCTTATGGAATTTCGGCAGTACTTTCGCATACAATGCCAGATAACTCCGAAAAACCCATAGCTTTTGCTTCTAGAACTTTATCTTCTGCAGAAAAGCGGTATAGTCAGGTAGATAAAGAAGCGTTATCAATAATTTTTGGTGTAAAGAAATTTTTTCAATTTTTATATGGTAGGAGATTTACTCTGTATACTGATAGTAAACCCCTAGTTTCCATATTTTCACCCGTAAAAAGTATTCCGGTACTTTCGGCAGCTAGAATGCAGAGATACGCATTATACTTACAGACATTTAATTATGATATTAAATATAAAAAATCTACAGAGCACGGAAATGCCGATGCTCTATCACGTCTTCCATTACGTAGTGAAGACTTACTGCTGCCGTCGTCCGATTCGCTACAACCAGAAAAAGTGTCACCAACTTTGTCACCAAATTTATTTGGCAACCTTGATGAATCCGATTGTTTATTTATTCATCAAATCACATCGTTACCGTTAAATACAAAGATATTATGTGCAAGTTCTAAGCGAGATCCAACATTGAAAGAAATGTACCGACATTTAATATCAGGCACACAGATGCCAAATTACTTACTTTTTGGACATAAACAACAAGATTTTTCTATACTAAATAATTGCATACTACAAGGGAATCGTGTTGTAATTCCTACTGTTCATAGACAAAAAGTGTTGGAAGATTTGCATTTTGGCCATTTTGGCATAGTAAAAATGAAAGCACTGGCACGTAGTTTTGTATGGTGGCCAGGTATTGATAAAGACATTGAGAATTTAGCAAATAACTGTTCTGTTTGTATTAAATTAAAACATAATCCTCCTAAAATGGAAAATCATCACTGGGAATGGCCTACAACACCTTGGAACAGAATACATGTAGACTTTTTTGGTCCAATGATGGGGAAAATGTTTTTAATCGTAGTAGATGCCCACAGTAAATGGACAGAAGTGTTCATTGTTCCTAATACTACTGCTGAGAACACTATAAACTGTCTTTCTTCGCTTTTTGCCAGATATGGCTATCCTGTGTCCCTTGTGTCTGATAATGGGCCACAATTCATTTCAGAACAATTCGAAAATTTTCTACAAAGTAAAGGCATAAAACATAGTTTAACTGCACCATATCATCCCTCTACAAATGGTCAAGCCGAAAGATATGTCCAAATAATTAAAAAAGGATTGAAATCCTTAAGTTCAGAACCCGGAAATCTCCAATTTAAGTTAAACGAATTTTTATTCCAATACCGAATAATGCCTCATATTACAACAGGGGAGAGTCCCGCATCATTATTTCTGAAAAGAAATATCAGATCAAAATTAGATTTGCTTGTACCAAATGTTAAAAATTATGTTGAAAACAAACAACATAAAAATGTTTTTAACAAGAAAAAGATAAGAGAATTCCAAATAAATGAAAAAGTTGCAGTACGCAATTATACATCAGGAGATAAATGGAAAATAGGTAAAGTAATTGCCAGACTAGGTAAACTACATTACAAAATTCAAGTAGGTTCATGTGTATGGAAAAGACACGTTGATCAACTGAAAAGTGTAGGTTCCAGAGTACAAGTGGAGGAAGCTACAAGTCCTGGTGCAAATATTTCCATGGTTCCCGATAGCAATAGTCCACACCTACAAAGCAATGGAGAATCTAAGTCTGGTAGGAGGCCTGCCATGATACCAGATCCAGCGCCAACCGATCCTGTCAGTACACCAGATCCATTGCCAACCAATCCTTCCACTACATCAGATCCAGTTCCAACCGACAGTAGATCTGTGTCTACAAAGCCTGGTGAAATTGACTGTGATAAAAATATCAACAGTACTGTAAATAATGAACTAAAATCTGAACATTCAAAACTTAAAAATGCTAATTTGTCTTTTTCTGAACAGGTTGTAAGAAGATCATCTAGAGTAAGAAAACCTCCCATCAGGTATGGTATACGGAATTAAGGGGAGGAGAGTTGTAGTGTATTTCGTCATTGTATTTCTGATTAAATCTATTGGACTGTTGGTAAGTGACGTCACGTCCAATCAATGATCTGTTCATTCCTTTTTACGTTTATCTCTGCTAGAACAGATCGCAGTCTTAAAAATGTAGTCGTTCATGTTACTTGTATTTTTCATGTGTTATTGTCATAGTCATCTATTAAATTTTGTGTGTTTAAAATGAAACGCCTCGTTATATCTTAGTTATGGCTCATAAATCTTCTCCTGCCAATAAAATATTAAATTCGTCTTCTCCAAAAAAAAAATTTCGCTTTACCGTTATTTTATATAACACTTACATGACTGTAAAAGCGATCTTTTTGTGACTTTTAATTGTTTTGAGCAGTGTATTTACAGACATTAGGATTTAGCATTTTTTTTTCTAAGTTATTTGAAAGGTAATTAATTCTTTCACTCAGGTTTCGAATAACTGGAGTTTGTAAAGAAACATCTTAATTCTTCTAATAATTTGAATTATCAAGTCAACAACACCGTTTCTGTAATAAGAAAGCACCAGAAAACTGACGTTTTAAAGTAATAAGTACAAAACTTTGAATAAACACCATAAAATACAGAAAACTTGCAACAATTGTTTCGGGTAGAAAGAACACACGTCAGGCGATCACAGTAGGCACGAGTGCTGAAGCCAAAGCGGCAACACACGAGTAGGCATGAGTGCTGCAATCAAAGCGGCAACACGGCAAGTTCGTTACCACTTTGATTTCAGCACTCCTGCCTACTTGTTCGCCTGACAAAGGGTCGTGTGTTTTTTCGACTGGAAACAATTATTTCGAGTTTATTGTATTTTATGGTGTTTATTCAAAGTTGTGTGCTTATTAACATCATTTCTGATATACATATGTATGTCCTGTTTATAAATTCCTCAAGGATTTCTCGATAAGTTTTAGTATTTTTGCTTGCTTAAATATATAAAACATATTTAGTAGTAATTATTATCTTCATTTTAATTTTTTTTTTCGTTGTTTTCATATGGTATGTCAGAGGATTTGGAAAAGCTGGGCGCCTACAAAACTGGTTTAATCCACTCCACCCATCCTAAACCGTGGTGACCTCTGTTACTTCTTCTAGTTATTATTATTATTATTATTATTATTATTACTTATTTATTTTTATTTTATTTTATTTTTATTTTCTGCTATACTTTGTTCATATTCGTTATATATGATCTCATATATCAATGTCTCAGTAACAACTCATATTAATTTTTTCAATACATATACAGGGTGATTATAGTTAAAGTTACGATTTCAAAACGCAATAATTTTAAAACTAACGGTCAAAATGACTTGATATTTTATCAGAGCAATCGTGAGGCAATGGAATTTTGTTTGGCGAAAGAAAAAGGTGTTTATAAAATGTGCCTATGGATGGCGCTGTCCAGGTAACCTCAAAATAAATGCCTGAATAGATTCATTATACACAGGAATGTTGTTGGCAATAGAATAGAATAGCAGGAAACAATACACTTTAAGGGTTTACGACAACTTTTTTAGCAAAAAGACAAGAATACGTGTTTACAGCGGAAACTGTGATAGTGACAAGAGAAAAAGAGGAGCTTCGTGAAACAAAAATCTTACGAATGATTAACGGTACATTTTCGAATTTCTTTTAGTTCCTTTGCCAAACAAAATTTTATTGCCTAACAATTATTCTGGTAAAATATCAAGTCATTGTCAAATGTTGTTTTAAAATTATAGCGACATACTTTTAATTATAATCACCCTGTATTTTCGTTTATATGAAACTTCCCTTCTATTTGTAATATTCATTGATTAATTCAAGTCTTCCTTCCAGGTGTTTAATCATTGTAATGATAGTAATATATTAAAGAAAGTAATGATCTTGGTTATATCCTGTAATAAATTATGCTTGTAAAGCTTTGTAGATGAAAAATGTGATTATGAGAATTATTTTAATTATTTGTTTTCATTTGTATCCAAGCAGCACTTATATTCATCAAGATATGAATGTTTCTCTAGCAATTAAAAAAAATTAAAAAATTAAAAAAATTAGAAATTCTAACTTCTAAACTTTCATTAAATTATTTATTTTAATTTATAATTGTTGCCAAGAAAATTAAACTTTAAATTTTACATCTACTTTTTAAGATAGCACGCGATCGTGTTTTATATAAAAATCAAATCATTAAATTCATATTTTTATTTATTTTTATTTCATATTATAGCACGCGCACTATTTATTTCCTAATTCAAAATTATTAAAAAAAACGTTTTCGATATCTCTTGTAACGGATACTGATTATTATTAATTTTCTTTTCTTTTTCTTTCAAAAAAAAAAAAAAAAAAAAAGATTTTGATGAAATTCTGGCAAAATCAGAATTTAGTTTAGTACGGAGGATTATTAGTTTTTTTTTTTTTTTTTTTTCTTCTTTCAAATTATGACTTTGCTTTCAAATTATTCAATTATATTTTCGATAAATTTTAGATTTCGATAAATGTCCAACTATCGAAAAATGATTTCGACAAATGTCCAACTATCGAAAACGACAACGCAAAAATTGCTGTCTGAGACTAATAGGCCCTCAGTCCTAAAAAAAAAAAAAAAAAAAAAAAAAATATTTTTTTTTTAATTATTACTATACAGGATGCATATTATTAATCGAAGTATCTATATTTATTTGTATAAAAATAGCAATCTAGTCATGGATATAAGCTCTTGCTCTAAAGTTTAGTAAGATTTACAAACGAGCAAATATCATTCACTTGATGAAATATTCTTGAATTATGGATATATAACAGGAATGGAACACGGGCGCAGAATTCATACCACTATCAATGTAAGAAAATTTTCTACTTCTTAAATTAGCGATATTATAAGTAGAGAAATTTCTTAAACAGATTCCGGTATGAATTCTGCGCCCGTGTTCAATTCCTGATATAAACATAAGGATCGTCCTCACCTTTTTCAGTGAAGATAGGATTACGAATTCGTGGGCGACAACAAACTAATCAAAAAATTAGTTTAAGGATTATTCTTTAACATAACTTTAGCAAATGTTAATGTAGACGCTATACTATTTTTACTTCCATTACCCAACTACTATAGGTAAAAGAAGTATTGCATTCGGTCTAAAAATTCGATATCGATTTTTCCCTTGATTTACAGGTTTTAAAGTCTTCTGAAACAAAAAAAAAAAAAGGTCTTTTGGCAATTGGGAGGAGGGGATCTTCTGACTATCATATCTCCAAAACTAATAAAGTTAGAACTACGAAATTTGAAAATAGAGATAGATCTAGTGTACAGATGCGTTTTCAAACTTTTGGTGAAAACTGGAAAATCGGAAGTTGGAGATCGGAAACTGAAAATAGGACCGTAAGTCCATATCTCCAAAACTGCTCAAACGATTTTCTTCAAAGTGGCTATATAAGCGCCCTAATAGATGTCCTTTCGTATAAATCAGTTGTTGGCTCAGGAAAATTGATAGTCGTCCTGTATAAGTAGCTCAATTTAAGATCTCGTAAGTGCATTCCTTTAAAAACAGCTGCACGATTTCTTTTTTCTTCTTTTTTTTTTTTTTTTTTTTCTTTCTTCAGCTCTAACGATTTTCTTGGAAATTTTACATAAACCCATTTTAGATATCATTTTTTATGTATTACGGGGTTATTACAGGAAGTTTTTAGATCTCAGAAATTGGTGTTTTCAAAAATGGCTCAATCGATTTTTTTTTCTTATTTTTTAACTCGCTATGTAAACTCTGTTTCATATGTCTTTAAAGGTATATCATCTTTCACTTACCGGAAATTTTTTTGGTGTTTTTTAATGTTAGATCAGTTTTACGTCTTCTGATCACATTATCTCCAAAAAGTGCATATAATACGTGTAATAGTAGGTAATGGTAGTCGTGTAGTTGTTTCACGCCAGGTTTTAACAATAAAATTCCAAATAAAAAAGTTAGAGGTCTATATTTATGAATGTCAATAAAATTAATTTTCTTATGTAGTATATATATTATACGAGACAAAGTTTCAATAAAATTTATTTGCACGTTTTCGTTCTATTAAGAAAGGCCTGTAAAAGTACCATCTCAATTCTGAATACATTTATGAAATATAGAAACATTTATACGAAAAATGAACTTAAGTGCACGTGATCGAAATGTAAAAAAAGAAAACTTGGTAGCCAAATATAATATAAAATCAAATCATGCTAAAAGCACTGTTAAATACTGTCAAAATTCAGTAAGGGGGGAAATACTAAGGTGTTTTATGGTTATTAAATAAAATTGATTATTGATTAGAAGGATGTACGCTAATTGAGGTTTTCATTCTAAGTCAATGAATAATTACTTTAAATACATGCATATTTATGTATATACATATTTATTAATGACAGATGCATGTAATATATGTGTAATGTACATACACTTATAATATAAACATACGCATTTATAAGTGAAAAAAAAAAGTTATTATATTTAAGAAATTTTGTTTTACACATTACAACATATAAGTAAATAAATAAGAAAATAAATAAAAATTTACAAGATTTCTTAAATTCATACGCGACGGCAGAATAAAATCCAGGAAGGATGAAAACATCTTTTATTTTTATCTCTGAACAATTACGCTGTAGGCGGATAAAGAGAGAAAGTACTGTTCTTTTATAAAACAAGATATTTATTTGACATTATTTAATTATTTTAAATAACTAAAAATATAAAAAATAAAAAAAATCTGAAAAATAAAAACAATTTAAATGAATATTAAAAATTTAAGGAAGGGCCAACAACCCTCCCCCCACCCCATTGTCTTGTTTGACGGCACCCATGCTTGAATTAATAATTTTCTAAATAAATAACCGTCAAGTATTTAATTTAATATAATTATCTATTTAATTATAGTACAAACATCTTTTTTATGATTACCTTCTTTATACAAAAAAAAAAAATCAACTTTATCCAATAATTGAAATATATATTAATATTTTGCAAATACCTCAAAATCAAATTTTCACAATATTTGACAAGGCTTTTAGTATGACATACTTACATGTTTTGCTATCATATTATGCTAAAAAGAAATTTTATCATTCACACATGCGCACTATAAATACTTTTAATATAAATGCTCATACTCATATGATATTCGGTATATATGTAATTCGACTTCAGTTTATCATTTATACGGTACTTACCTGAAAATTGTATTAAATTTCTTTGAAAACTTTGAATCTTATAAATAAAAATCATCTTGAATATTTTAGGCTTTTTGGAAAAAAAAAAAAAAAAAAATTGTACATTTTATATGTATCTTACACAAATGCATCGGAAAATCGTACAGTGTCTTTATTTGCAATTGCTACTGGTGCAGATCATTTCACTTTTTTAATGATACAGGGTGCCTGCAACACTTTCCAACAAAGCTGAAAAGTGTTTGTGATTTTGGTTTGTTTGTCTGTCTTTCCATGTGTATGCTGCGCTCTATAACTTCCCTATATATTCATGCAATTCCTTTATATTCAAGTTTATTGTGAGATATTCCATATTGTAAATGGACTAAACACCACCACTGGTTTGTGTACAGGGACCACCGAAACAATTCCAAAGCATTGCGCTTTATGAGAGAGATTTCTATAAACCATAATTTAATATGCTTTATTTTGCACAAAACTTAATGAAATTGACATTTATTATTCATACATACACACACGCACACACACACACACACAAAAAAAAAAAAAGTCTTCAGCAGAGATGATTAGATACAGGACCACACAAAACAATTCAGATACATTAAGTGCCATAGTTAGAAATTGGTAGAATATTTGCGTTTTCGTTTTTATTAAGCGTTTTTAACACTTTCTAACAGTGTTTAAGAGTGATTATGATTTGAAGGTAGTCTATCTGTCTGTCTTTTTGTCCGTGTATCTGTTTGCCGTAATACTAATTCCCCCAAATATTTATGAAATTCTGTGAAATTGATATATGTTATCTGCATTATCTGCAGCAGAGTATAATATGATTAGCTTTAAGATTTACAGGCCACACAAAAAGATTCTGATGCATTAAGGGCTGTAATTGGAAATTCGTAGAATATTTGCATTTTCGTTTTTATTAAGTGTTTTTAACACTTTCTAACAAAAATGATTATGATTTGAATTAATCTATCCGTCTGTCTGTTTGCCCTCACTCTGATTCAAGTAACTATTTACGAAATTCCATGAAACTGATGTTTATTATTCAAGTTTGCTATGAGATGTTCCTTATTGAAAATTATGTAAATAATACATTTGATTTGAGTACAGAGATACCCAAAAGAATTCTGAAGCAATGCATTCTATGAGAAATGTTTCTAAAAACTACGTTTCAACACTTTTTGCACAAATCATAATGAAATAGATATTTATTATTAATATTTTTTTTTATGTTTTCTGTAAAGTATGGCATGTTACCGTTAAAATTTACAGGTCTACAATAAAATATTCAGGTACCTTAATGACTACAAGTGAAAGTTACTGAAATTGCATTTCTTTTAAAGTTAAGCATTTTTAATACTTTTCAACAATGCTTAAGAGTGATTATGAATTCATTTAGTCTGTATGTCTGTCTTTCTATCCCTGTCTGACTGTCCGTTGTGTACTCATTTAGTAAAAAAGTACATTGAAGTTTAAACTATGTAACGAGTACTTACTGTTGAAAAGTGTGAATAAACTATGCAAACTTCATAAATTTCTTTTCTTATTTTTATTTATTTATTTTCTTTCTCTAAAGTTTGAAAAAAAAATTATGAAATGTCTACTTTGTAAATGAAAGAAAAATTATTCGTTTGTAAATCTTTCTAATCTTTTTAACAGGAGTGTAATGAAAAATCTATTTTAATCAACAATTGAAGAGCAACTGACACTTTCGTGTGCATCTTTTTGAATTTGTAACAACTTAACTTATTGTAACGATATTTATTTGTAATTTGGTCCTTAATTAATGAAAAAATTATATTTGTAACTGAGAATTACGTTTTTTTTTTTTTTTCTTTTTTATTAGAATAGTCATATTAATTATTTATAGAATTTATTAGCAAATACAGTAAAGGACAAGAAATAACTACAAGAATAATTTTCTGACAAGAAAAATATTCATCTCCATCAATACATCTGATAATTTTCTTGGTGCTATGCAAACTTTACATCCAACATTTTAGCCGCCGACCATTTCCATACTGCTTGGCGATATGTTTTCTTCATCTTCACTGTAGGGGGAAAAAATGAAACAATTATGTAAGACGTTAAAAAATAAATTATTATATGAATATTACATGCATAAAGAAATATTATAAATAATGAGCAAAAGTAAAAATGAATTGTAGTATTTATATATCACATAAAAATTTTACATGTCTACGAAAGAAAAAGTATTTAAAGCCATTTATAACATTCAATTTTATATCAAATGAGAGATTTAAATCATTTAAGTAGAAAAATATTTTTATTATATTAATACATCAAATGAAAGCTGGAAATTATATATATATATATATATATATATATATATGTGAGCGAGTTGCTCCCATATGCTTTTATTTCATCAAATTTATTCCATTGTAATTAAATATCTATTTATTTACAATTAAAATAATTAGCTTTTAATAATCCTCTTTATATGTCAGATTTATTTCAAATTTATTAAATTCTTTGTTGGAAATTAAAATAGATAATCTGTTGTAGTTTCAAGAATGAATTCAGTAATAAATCCATTGATCTCCTTTTTAGCATAATGCAATATATATATTGGGGATCTTATACACAATTTAATTTTATTCAACCGGGAGAGATATGTGAGCGAGTTGCTCCCATATGCTTTTATTTCATCAAATTTATTCCATTGTAATTAAATATCTATTTATTTACAATTAAAATTATTAACTTTTAATAATCCTCTTTATATATGTCAGATTTATTTCAAATTTATTAAATTCTTTGTTGGAAATTAAAATAGGTAATCTGTTGTAGTTTCAAGAATGAATTCAGTAATAAATCCATTGATCTCCTTTTTAGCATAATGCAATATATATATTGGGGATCTTATACACAATTTAATTTTATTCTCCCTGAAAATAATTATTTTTTTATTTCTATTTCACTGCGTTTCTCAATAAATGTATTTATATTTATAGCTGTAAAAATTCCATTAAGTAATTTCCGTTTTTTTTTTTTTTTTTTTTTTTTTCTTAACTCCATATACATATAATGTATTTAATTGCAGTTTGAGATAAACTAAATGATTCATAATTTAGACATCAAGTCGCTAGAGTTTCATGATTATCTGCACCTGTTCTAACCGTTATTTTAGCGCAGTGATGTATGCCAGGTTAGGGTTGCTTTAGTTTTAACCGTCTTTTCTGGATTTAAAAATTCACATTGAATTAACATTAAGACAAAGAGATTTTATTTGGCGCTCTGCGCTGATTTTTTTTATAGGGCTGCTAGATTTGGCTATTAAAAAGACGAAACGAATCTTGGTCTTTTGGCCATTCTTACTCAAATTGTTCGACTAGTAAAGATGTAATTCGTTTTGCTCTCTCTCCCGCAACTTTTAACGGTTTCCATTAAATTATGAACTTGAATTATTTTCATAGTTATTGCTTTTAATTTTAATAATATTATTGAATGTTTTTCAAAATAAATTTCAATAAATGTTCTATATATTCAAGAAGAATTCGCCTCTGTATTATTTAAAAAGAGTATATTTTATTTCGCAATGTGCAAATATTTAGAACTTTAGCAATGTACAAATATTCGCAATGTACAAATATTTAGAACAGTAGAACTTTAAAATAATTTCCTTTTCCACATGGATATATTCCATTCTACAATATATATATATATATATATATATTGTGTGTGTGTGTATGTGTGTGCATTTCACTTTTTTTTTTTTTTTTTTGTCTAAATTATTATTCTGTGGACCAGCACTTTTTTCCAGCATTATTAGGAATATCATTACTGAATTTGTAAGAAAGCTCGCACTTTCTTACAAATTCAGTAACGCACATTTTATTTTAAAAACTATCTCCTTTCAGCAATCAACTGGTTCACGATCCTCGAAAATTCTGACAGTTTTAAACCCTCGCTAGGTGTCACTTTTGGAGCCTTTTTCCCATTTCAGAATAAACAAAAGCCTGTTCGTTGTGAAAACGACTTTTAAAATTTTTGACCGTAGAAAAATTCCATTCGGTGGCTCTTGCAGTGCCTTCATATACCTTCTTCTAATAGTTCTACACTTTCGAAAGTATGTATAAGGTGTGCCCAAATGAAAAGGAGACCTTAGCTGTAGTGGCGTTATATCAAATCCCAGTGAGTTAATGTGTTAGCCAATAGATGCCATGGTGGTATTGCTAGATGCACATGCGTAGTTAACGGCTTCGCATTAATATCCTCATTGCTGGAGAGCCTTTTCCGAAGTTCTTTACATGATGGATTCCTCCAGATCAGCACAAAGAGATCGGCTGTGGATGATCTCATACGGCAGAATCGGCGGATCACCACACGTGAAATTTCTGCTGAACTGTCGATAAGCAAAGGTACTGTGCACCACATAATCCACAAAAAGCTTGGTTATCGCAAAGTTTGTGCACAACGGGTGCCCAAGCATCTGCCAGAGAAACAGAAGACAGAAAGAATGGTCGTTTGCCTGACCCATTTGTTGAGTCATCCACTCCCTTCCTACGCACTGGGATCAGTGTATCAATGTCAATGACAATTATTTACAGTTGTACTATTCCACATGAACTGTAATTATAATATTGTTAATAAAATTTCTTCACATATAATTTTAGTCTCTTTTCATTTAGGCACACCATATACAATCGATTTCTCACCTACAAAAATTCTATTAACACAATTTTTCAAGCCCATAGCTGAAATTATTATTATTATTTTTTTTTTAATATATTGCCTCTATCTACCCTCTCTGCAATGAAATGTACATTTTTAAAAGTGTGCGCAATCGATTTGTCCCCTTTAACAACCTTATAACACGAATTTTTAAGGCTTTACCTCTGTATCATAATTTTTTAATATTTTGCCTTTCCTCATCTGCCCTTCCATTACCTTTACCGCTTCGAAGGTATGCACAGTTGATTCGTCATTCTCAAAAACATTAAATATGGTTTTACAAGGCTCTTAGTATATTTTAGAATTTCTTAATGTATATATTGACCGACAGGAAGAGCTACTCTGCTTCAGTTCCCCTTTTGAGAATATATCCACCGAATGGTGGCGAGGTTGCAATTTCCGTTGTTTATGGAAACGCTGTATCTCAGATTCTAATGTGTACAATTGCTTCAGCTTTAATTTGTATGTATACTGACCGACAGGTAACGCTATTATTGATTAAAAACGGCGATTTTACAGATAAGTATATCTCAGTATTCACTGACTCTTCCAAAACCCATGTAACACAGTTTTTCTAGTCCCAAGCACTATTAAAAATTTTTAAATATGTATCTCTCATATCCTCCTCACACACCTATTAATTTTATATAACATCGAAAGTATGGGCAATGTGATTCATCATCTCAAAAAATTTAAAAACACTGTTTTTTTAAGACCCTAGTTCAAATAAATCTATTTCAGAAAGTAAAAAGAAATTAAATATTTATTTATTTGTTTAAAACTATTATTTCTTAAGCGACTTTCCTACGATTTTTAGACTGGAGACACATGTTCTCTAAGAAACTTCAAAAAAGCATTCGTTGTGCACTCCCCCCCAAAATGCGATATTAACTCAAAAAAAAAAAGGTCTTATATCATTTGAAAAATCTGCCTCACTACATATAACTTAATTAATATAAAAAATAAAATCCGTAAAGATTAAAGTATTTCTACAATTTATTTCGAATATTACATAACAAACAACAAGGAATACTTTCAAGTATGATCTAAAATTTAACTAAAATTTCATAAAACAAACACTCGGAAATTGAGGAAGCACAATCTTCAATAACTAATTTTTTTTTTTTTTTTTTTTTTTTGTTAAATATTCTTTGTGTGACTTCACACTCTTACACTTGCTTTTTAATATACAGAACTTATCAATTGTGCCCTCTCAATTTCTGAGTGTTTCTTTTATGAAGTTTTAGTTAAATTTTAAGCCATATACTTGAATGTATTGTCTATTATTTGTTATGCTATAATATATACATATATATCTATATACATATATATAGTCTGAAAAGGTATTCATCATACTATTATATACATATATATATTTGTATCGTTTATTAATAACTCTTCTAATTCTTCATCAGGACTTATGTTACATTTTATTAGCTCAACAATGTGGTTCAAAAGGTGAAAAGATTTCTCTTTTTCCTTTTTTAATGTGTCCTTTTTTTTTTTTTTTTAATGTATTATAATAATAAATACATAATAACACAAAATTTTATCCATATACGTAATTACCAGTATCTAATATTTCCTACACATAATTAAGATGAACACTTAAAGGTGAATTTATGGCCAAATTTTTTTTATTTATTTATTTTTATTTTTATTTTTATTTTTCATATCCATATCAGTTTTTTTTTTTTCTGCTGTTATAAAATTGATAAAATCTGAAATTTCCTGCTAAATAAATCCTTTAATAAATGCAATACAAAAATAAAATTGTGAAATAAAGCACTGAAATTTATCTAAACATTTGTTTAAATTACTTTAAATAATCTGGTGTGTCACTCACACGACTTTCTCTTACCCTGAAATTTAATACTACAAATACAGGTTGGAGATTAAGAGGTAAGATAACGAGTACTGTTATGTAAACCTATGTTAAACAATTCAAATTAGGCTTTGGAAGAGTTTTATATGATAATTAATTCTGTGTGAGGGGGGCTACCGCCCTCCTCAACCCCCCGTTTCATTAATGCACCTACATTTATATAGAATTTAATTCGGTTATTAAAAAATAATTTATTAAAATTATTATTTAAAAAAATTATGTTTTATGATAATGCAGACGATTTCCATATTAGAGAAGTAGTATCCCAGATAACAAGCACATTTGCAGCAAATTAGATTTTTTCTTGATGTAATCTTGCCATGACAAATTTGATGCGATAAATTTGTCATGAACTTGCCGCAAAGTAGACACAACATAAATATATCTTTCGTTTTAATTAATTTTTATTTTTTTTCCCTTTCACACCAAAATAAAAATTGCTATGTAAGTATTTGAAACTCAACCAAAGACTGATATTGAAGCAGTTTCGCAACGTTTTATTGCTCGTGTTGTTTACTGGTGTAAGAAGCGTGACGTTATCCGCGGGGCTCGAAGTCTCGTGTCGACAAGTTTTATGCGAAATACAAGCTATATTTTCATGTTTCTATGTGTATTTGCAGATAATGTAACGTAATAAGAATCTGAGTTTGCAATGCATTAACAGTTGGTGTCACATGACAAGCTTGCCAATTGCAATGAATCTGCAGTACTCTTACAACAAACCTAACTTTTCCACTAGTTTGCAAAGAATTTGCAGCAAATTTGATACAGTAAGAGTGCAACTTGCACGACAAGTTTGCTGCAAATTTGGCGTATGGTGACTTAGGAGTTTGCGTTAACTTGCTTCAATCTTGTTATGAACTTACAGCTTGTCACACTGAACTTGCTGCAAGTTTGTTGGCTTATAAAACAAGATTGCTGCAATTTCGCTGCAAATTGAAATTGCTATATGGGATAACACTAAGTATATATTAAAAAAAAAAAAAAAAAAAAAAAAAAAAAAAGGTTGAATTTATTCTCAATATTACATTTTTTTTTTTTTTTTTTGTTCGTTTGTTAAAAATGAAAAAAAAATCGATAACTTTATTTTAAATTATCGCATATTGATGGTTCAACCATTCGTTTTAAAGGTATTGGGGAGCTCTTTTGAAAGATACCCATCATGAAAATTTACTCCCCTCGAGGGGGGACTTCCCCCCAGGGTGGGAGGCGAGGCTCCTACATACACAAAATTCTTTTCCCAGTTGACTCTCTCTATTACAAAAAATATATATTCGTTTCATTTGGTTTAGTGTAGTCTATAGATGTTAAACTCTACTTACCTGCAATTTCCCCCATATATTTAATGTATTTGAATACTTTTGAGTGTCCCTGTACACGAACCATTTGCTTCATCTCAACGAAAAACTTACTGTAGCATCCCTATATGATACACATTTAGAATACCGAGTTTGGAATTTCTGCTACTATTTTTTTTCTTGAGATATGCTGATAACAGACAGACACACAGACAGACCATTCGCTAAAAACATGATTTTCGTATATACAGAACCTCACGTTCGAAAATTTGACCCTAAAACAATACTTTCTCGACCCTATGGGTAAGAGAAAGTAAAAAAAAAAGGGGGGGAAAACCCTTTATTTTCTATTAAACATGAAAAAATTAGTAAAAACTTATTTCTTTAAATAAGAATGAAATCTTACTTTATCAATCAAATTTACTCAAAAAAGGAGTGAAAAAAACTTATCAAAGAGGAGTGTAGTCACTCATTTAACATAATGTTTCAGTTCAAATAAGGAGTGCTTATTGTTTATCAAAAAGGAGTGAAAATAATTACTCCGCAAGATAGATGAAATTTACTCCTATAGGAAAAGTGCATTTTCATTACTGGAAAGAAGTGAAAATTAACTCAGACTGAGCTAAAATCACTGGATTTTTTTAAGAGAGAAGAACCTTTGTTATTTTATTTAAATAAATTAAATTGTATTTAAATTTTTTCATGTTTCTATTAGGTTTTTAATTAATTCTCGCTGTTGATAAAGAAAGGACAATAGCTGTGCTAATGCTACATAGTGGACATCGACAGCGGAAATTTTTAACAACAGAAACATTAGGCTTTCAGATCTGTGTATGACTTTCGAGTGGAATTAAAAGAACACACTTACATTAAACATGTTGAGTTTTGTATCTAAAAACAGTATTTGCGATAGGTGTTACTTTTCTGCTTTCATCTGAAGAAATATGCTGCGAAAATGATTGTTTGCTAGAGAATACGTATGTTCGAGCTCTATCGAAACAATTTGCAGAGATTAGTTTTGACGTTTCAAAGACAATTCTGAGGTGAATGAAGAAAAAAAAAAGGCGTCCTGGTCTTTCAAAAAAGTTTGACGATGGGCAATTAGAGACATTACTTGTGGACGATTCATCTCAGACACTTATTCAGTTGTCTGAGACAATAAATGTGGATGCGCCAACAGTTAGTAAACTTTTAAAAGCATTAGGGAGGATTCAGAAATTTCGACACTGGGTACTACATAAATTGACATAAATAGGTGTTGCGAAACACTTAACCTTTTGTAAAGTGATACCTTAAAGACAAAAGCGAAAGTTGTTTTTGAATCAAATTGTGATTGGCGATGAAAAGTGGATTCGTTACGACAGTCCGAATTGCAAGAAATTATGTGAGTGTCCGAGCGAACCATCAACATTAAATATCTCGATAGTGGTTGCAAAACGATTATGCTATGCATTTGGAAAGATCAAGTCGGTGTAATGCACCATGAGATGTTGCAACTGGTTAACAAATGGTGAATACTGGACACTACGAAACAAATTACTCAATTTGAGTCGCACACTTAAATGCAAACGCTTGCAACATGCTCAGAGACAAGACAAAGTCTTTCTGCTTCATGTCAATGTAAGCCACATATATCAAACCGTGTGAAGGAAATCTTGAAGGGACTTCGATGGTATGTATCCCCCCCCCTCCCCCTCCATATTCCCCAGACGTCCCCTCTTCCAGTCGTCCACCGACTGAAGGAATTCCTTGACTCTCTGCCAAGATTATACCCGAACAATTCGCGCTTAGGACTCATTATTCAACGCAACAGCAGTTGTAGAGGATGACTGAATTCATTCACGATGGATACCAAACCAGCGGTGTGACGGGAATACTATTTCTCGACGTGCAAAAGGCCTTTGATAAGGTCTGGCACGTCAGCCTTCTCTTTAAGATGGCTGAGTTAGGTGTTCCTGACCAGCTAATTAAAACCTTTGCTGACTATATCTCAAACAGGTCTTTCGTGGTGAAAGTGGGAAATTACCTCTCTAATCCGAAACCTGTACTTTGTTCTGTTCCTCAAGATTCCCTTACTAGGCCACGCCTTTCAACATCTACATTAACGACATTCCGCGCAAGCCCGACATCAACTTGGCGTTACTTGCCCATGATACTGCTATTAAGTACAGACACACACAACCACACACTGTGTTTGAAAAACTGCAAAACTACCTCCATTCGTATTAAATTTGGCTTAAAAAGTAGAAAATTAAGGTTAATAGTTCCAAAAGTGCCGCAATCTTCTTCACAAATAAATCCTATTCCCCCAACATTAACTTTCTCCTTAATAATGAACCTATTCCCTGGGAATCTTCTTATAAATACCTAGGAATTCACCTAGAATCTAAATTATCGTGGCACAAGCATATTTCAAAAGTTCTGAATAAAGTTCAACGTACCACCGCCCCCCCCCTCTTTCCTCTTTTGGTTTGAAATAGCCCACGGATTAGGAGACCAGGATAGAACACTAGATAGGGCAGCGAGCGCGAAAATAGAAGCTTTCCTTTCCGCATTAATTCAGCTGACCAGAGTAAGCGATCCGATCGCCGCCTGGTGTAGTATCTTTGAAACTTATCGGAAGAAAGGGAAAGCCCGCCCCTTAGGCTTCAGTCATCCAACGAACGAACAGCCAGAAATGTAAAAACGCGCTGATTGGTGGATTCTCGAGATTGGTCGCCCTCTATATGAAAGATGAAAATTACTACCTTCCCGTAACGTTAGTAATATATCCTGTAGAATCTCCTAATCCGTGAAATAGCCATATGAAGTTAACTGTCGTCGACTAAAGATGGCTGCCGCAACAGTACCAAGGATACGGCAGTAGCCATATTGAGTCTATCAAAATATTGGCTAATACTATGATATTTATTTATTTGACAGTTTTGTGATCTATAGTTTCAACGATCTATAGTTTCAACGTCTCGAATGATCCATATTACATAATTTCACAATAACAATGTAGAATTTCTCATATAACTGCGTTATTTAATGGCTTCAAGGGTTACGATTTTGGCTTCGGGTTTTTCCATTCATGTCATCTCCTCTTATATCATTCCTCCATATTACATAATGATCCATATTACATAATTTCACAATAACAATGGAGAATTTCTCATATAAATATGTTATTTAATGGCTTCTAAGGTTACGATTTTGGCTTCGTATTTTTTCATTCATATAGTCTCCTCTTATATCATTCCTAAAAAAAAATAAATATCATATATGACATTTGATGTCTCAAATTGGCAACAATTGGAAGGATACATTGCGCTGCATATTTTGAATATGCTTTGCTGTAGATGTTTGAAGATAAACTAAACAAGAATTAAATTATGAAATTTTATGAAATTTCATTTCGGTTACACTAATTTTAAACAAAAGAGAACTTGTTTTTATTTTCACATGTTTCGTTTTACAATATTTCTTGAAGGATCAGATTTTTAAACTATTCATATTCAACTAAACACCTCACCCTTTCAATAGCTCTATTTAAGTGGTCTATTTTTAATTTAAAAAATTTATTATAAGTGATTTTAATATTCTTCAGCTATTTTACATAATTTTATGTTTTGTTGTGCTATTTCCTTAAAATTACATTTAAGTTGCCCGTCACACTATAGGTATGGCGAACCTGGGTAATCGTGAAAATTTTCCACCCCGGATTTTTTACTTTTTTACACGTTTTCAGGTGTGAGCAATCGGAAAATAACAAAATTTGTATTGTGTCCGTCTGTAGGTTTTCTGTTAGTTTGTTAGCCCGCTAGTTAGTTTGTTAGTCTGTGTGCACGATATTTCAAGAACAAATAGTCGCAGAGAAGTAAGATCAGTTTTTAAATATTACTTTCGACACGGGCAAGAACCGTACTCATTTGCAACATCTGAATTTAAAAACTTCGTAAGTTATTAGAAATTTACGATTTTCTTAACATGGGGGAGAATAGGGCAAAATTTTACTTAAACATGCATTAAATGGAAAATTTTTACTGTAAAAATATCAGACCAGATTTAAAATATCATATTCGATGCCGGATGAACATCATTAACTATAAACATGCTTCTTTGAAAATTTCGCAAGTTATTGGAAATTTACGAATTTCTTAACATGGCAGAATAGGGCAAAATTTAACATAAACATCAATTTTGAGGGATATTTTTATTGTAAAGATGTCAGACCCCTTTTAAAATATTATTCAGGATACTGGCATAAATATAATTGACTACGAATTTTCCAATATACAAATTTCGTAAGTTATTGGAAATTTACGAACTTCTTAACATGGCAGAATAGGGCAAAATTTCACATAAACGTCGATCTTGAGAGATATTTTCATCGTGAAGATGTCAGACCACTTTTGAAATATTATTTAGGATACTAGCATGAATATCATAGACATTGATTTTTCTAATTTAAAAAATTCGTAAGTTATGTGGGATTTACGATTTACTTAACATGGCAGAATAGGGAAAAATTGAACATATAGAGGATCATAAATATATCAACAACTTAGAAAAAACATTTTTATTACTTGTTTGAACATGATTGACTACAAATATTCTACTAGGAAATTTTCGTAAGTTATTCCTAATTTAAGATTTTATCAGCAGAATTGAAAGTTTTCCATATAAATATGCATTTTGAAGATTGTTACATCGGAAACAGTAGCATAAAAACTAAACTACGAAATTGACCCTAATAAAATAAATTAATAGATTAGAATACGATAAATATATCGAAGTGAACGGTGGATAGCCTTTTAGGTGGGAATTTCATTTTGCCACTGTGTCAAGCGTTTGATCAAATTCACTTCTCTTAACGTAACTATAATATATCCTGCACTAGAAATTTATGAGAAATATGTATATGATGAGGAACTGAGCAGAGTCCACCTATGCCAACTAGTTTAACTTATAAAAACGTACAACCTGTTTCTAATTATATCTCTTATACTTATTTTCATACATTTAAAATAGTTAAAATAAATTTAATTATTTTAATTTCATACTTTTTTTTTTAAATCTTAATGTAGGTATTGCAATAGTTGAAAAAAAAAAAAAAAAAAAAAACACTAATTAAGTAGATTTTTAAGTTCACATTATAGTGGTAGTAGGTCAGGTCACATTTCTTTGATTCTTATAGAAACATGAAAATGGAGTTCTGTTTATAATTATTAAAAAGAAGAAGAAGAAAGAATGAATAAATGAATGATAGTTATTACAATAGTTGAAAAAAAAAAACTAATTAAGTAGATTTTTAAGTTCACATTATAGTGGTAGTAGGTCAGGTCACATTTCTTTGATTCTTATAGAAACATGAAAATGAAGTTCTGTTTATAATTATTAAAAAGAAGAAGAAGAAAGAATGAATAAATGAATGAAACCAAAATACAAATTTAATACATCATCCAGAGTTTTTTGGTTCAGAAACTTTACAGAGTTTTTCATTTGACATTTGGCATTTATTATTAAAAACGATATGTTTATAAACATGTGTTAAACTTTACTAATATGAGAAAAATAATCCTACTTTTAAGTTAAAAATATTAATTCTAAAATTTTTGAAACCTGAACGCTTTTAACATACTTTCTTTTCTTTCTTTCTTTTTTTTTTTTTTTTTTTTTTTTTTAAGCTTAATTGTTAGACAAAAGCAATTTTATACCAATAAACATTTCCGTAATCGATGATATTTGAAATCGAATAACACTACAATTATCTGATGAAATAAATAAAAACCATTCAAAAAAGTTGTGCATGTGTTTGTATTTTACTTGCATATGCCTGTAACCAAAAAACGTAATGAACTTTTGCATTAATCCAATAATTATATATATATATATATATATATATATATTAAAAGTTTTAGTAACATCATATAATATTAAATAATTATTAAAACTTATTATACTTACATTTTGTAACGTAAATGTCACTATCTTTTATAATAATATCCATAATAACCCATTGAAGAATAAGGTAATGGGTAATAATAGTCATATACAGGATATGTGTAATAACTGCTATAGGAAGGCCATCCGTACAAACTATAAACTTGGGACAATGTTACAGACACCAGTGCAGCAAAGAAAAGAAGAAGTACCTAAATTTTTGTCATAAATAAACAATATCTTATTAATGTGAAAAATTTTACAAAGCAACAAGTTACATTAAATAATTCATCTGCTTAAAAATATATGATAATGCAGTTAATTTTATTAAAATGAATATTTAGACTTTAAAAGAAATCTTTCCAAAAGTATAAAAAAATTATAGAAACGGATTACACAAAGGATTAGGACATGATACTACATCAGAAATAACGAGAAAAAAATGTTTCCGCGCAACAACACGAAATGTCTTGGATAGTGTAAATACGTTTTTGGAACACCCTGTATTTAATTTTACCAATTCCGTCTTTTTTTTTATGAATTTTTAAAATGTCTATAGACTTATAAGACACCTCGTACATAATTCTGGTTTACTATAGAATATTTCCTTTTAAAAATAGTACATTTAACCCAGCTGATTTGTGCATAGAAACAAACAGGTCTCATAAATAAATTGAAGATCTCATAAATAAATTAATTTAAACAATATAACATAGTAAGTAAAATTGGTAAGTACTGTATGATATGTTTTATAATATTTGCAAACCTCCAAATTTTTTTCCCGTTAAACTATGCATTGCATTTCCATATATCCCTTTATAAATTAACATGCAGTAGAATAATTCCTATGTTTAAAAAAAAAAAAAAAAAAGAAAGAAAGAAAAGAAAGAAGAAATAACAAAAGATCCTGAAAATATGTTTATTTAAAAGGTTATAAATTTCATTTAATAATAAATATATTTAAAATATGACATAATTCATTATAATAAACATAAAACTCATAACACTAGTCGCAGTTCAAAAGATCAGGAAATTATAAATTAACATATATTCTTCACATTTCCTAAGGCCCTGGAAAAAATTATAAGGTTGATTAAAAAAACAGTTAAACTAGGATTTATGAAAATTTTTCGGATGGGAAAGCAACAAAAATACAAAGTATGCAAATGATTTGTTAATTATAATACACTTTAATTAAAATCTAATTTAAATTAAATGAACTAATTACCATATTAGATTTTTTTCTTATCTGCTGATGGAAAAAAGTATAAGGTCATCCAATTTTTTGGAGGGACATGCGAGTGGAATGAGTGATACAGCTATTTCCAGGTCTATTGGTTAGTCTAAATCGACAATCAATAATTTTTTTTAAATCTTTCAAAATATAATAAATGAAAGCGCTCAAGAAGACCAAATGCACTTTCAAAGCGCCAAAAATGGGCCGTTTTTCGATGGACGTACGATTAAAAAAATGTCTTCTTTAAAAATAGTTCGTGATTTATGTCTACCATTTACTAGCTGAACTGTCTGGAGTGATTTGAGTTCCAATCCGAGGGCACAGTTCGTAAAATTACAACCTCGACAACACTTGACAAAGAAGCATAAATTAGCTCTCTTGGAATTTGCTAAAAAATATGTTTCGCTTGGAGATAAGTGGAAAGATTTACTTTTTTTTTTTTTTTTGGATGAGAAAATTTTGTTTTGATGGGCCAGACGGCTTTAAAAAATAATAGTATGATATTTAAAAAGAAAAAAAAAAAAAAATACTTTTCTAAGCGGCGATATGGAGGGGGGATTAGTAATTGCATGGGGAGTGTTTGTTAACAATGGTACGTTACCAGTTGTGGTAATTTATACCGAAATGAATGCAAAAAGTATTAAGATATGCTGAGTGATAATTTGTTTCCCAATGCCACTCTAGTTATATCAGGAGATTGGATATTTCATCCAGGATACTGCCAGTATACATGCTGCTTCTTCAACAAAAGCTTGGTTTGAAGCAAATGAGGTCCGTCTGCTTGATTGGCCATCCTGCATTCCGCATTTAAACCTATTGGAAAATATTTGGAGCATATTTGCGCAGTTTGTTTATAAGGACTATGACACCATCAGAAGAAAGGCAAACTCATCAATGCGATCACATATACAAGGGAAAATATTAAAAAAGAAACTTCATCTCGACCTGAATCAACACTGACTGATCGACTGATAAATATAATTGAAAACTAGTATGTTATGGCCACCACTAGACTTTCTTCTATATTTTCCTATACAAATTCACTCAGTAACAATATTTAAAAAAAAAAAAAAAATTACAATTTTTTTTTTTCAGTTATTTTTCGATAAAAGCAAAAAAAAAATCGATAACTTTGTTTTAAATTATCACATATTTATAGTTCAACCATTCGTTTTAAAGGTATTAACGAGACCTTTCGAAAGATACCCATATTGAAAATTTACCCCCTCCCCGGGGGGTACTTCCCCCCAGGGGGGCAAGCGATGCCCCCAAATGCACAATTTTTTTTTTCTAATTAACTACTACTATTATCAATAATTCATATTAATTTTACAATCACAAGTTAAGAATAACTCTCATTATGTACATTTATTCGAAATTTTGTCCTATACTGCCATGTTAAAAATTTAGAAAAAATACGATCACAGCGCCACCTGTTGAGCGATTGATCCCCAAATCTAATCAGCACCAGTTTATGTCAGGGGCCAACTAAATACCAAATTTGGTTAAACTTCGTAAGAAAAAAAAAAAAAATACAATTTTTTTTTCGAAGTTTTTTTTTTTTTTTGTTAAAAGTAAAACAAATCGATAACTTTCTTTAAAATTATCCCATATTTATAGTTCAACCATTCGTTTGAAAGGTATTGACGAGACCTTTCGAAAGATACCCATCTTGAAAATTTACTCCCCTCGAGGGGGGACTTCCCCCCCAGGGGGTTAGGGTGGCTAGGCTCCTACAAATACAAAAAAAAAATTCCAGTTGGCTATCTCTATTATAAATAATTCTTGTAAATTTCATAATGATTACTAAAAAATAATTCTCTTTATGCACATTTATACAAAATTTTGTCCTATATCACCATGTTAAAAATTTAAAAAAAAGCGGGATGGCAACGCAACCTGTAAAACAATTTTTACAAAAAGTTGATAGGCACTAATTTATGTCAAGGTGCAACTACATACCAATTTGTATGAAATTCTGTGCAGTAGTTCCTGAGATACAGTTGCCACAAAATTTTGTCACACACACACACAGAGACAGACTGACAGTCAGACAGACAGACATTTTCAAAAAAATGGTCAAATCGTGTTCTACAGCTCTCAAAACATGTAAATCCATCAAAAACCCGAGGTCGAAAATTTTTACGAATCCAATACTTTCATGTATTGAATATAGAAGAAAGTAAACTAGTATGTTGTGGCCACCACAAGACTTTCTTCTATATTTACCTATACATATTCAATCAGTAACAATATTTAAAAAAAAAAAAAAAAAAAAAAAAAAAAAAGTACGATTTTATTTTTTCTAAGTTTTTTTTTTTTTTTTTTTTTTGTTAAAAGTGAAAAAAATCGATAACTTTGTTTTAAATTATCACAGATTTATAGTTCAACCATTCGTTTTAAAGGTATTGACGAGACCTTTCGAAAGATACCCATCTTGAAAATTTATCCCCCCCGGGGGGGTACTTCCCCCCCAGGGGGGGAAGCGATGCCCCCCCATGCAGAAAATTTTTTTCCTAGTTACATACTACTATTATCAATAATTCATATTAATTTTACAATCACAAGTTTAAAACAACTCTAATTATGCACATTTATACGAATTTTTGTCCTATGCTGCCATGTTAAAAATTTAGATAAAATGCTATCACAGCGCCACCTGTTGAGCTATTGATCCCCAAACATAATCAGCACCAGTTCATGTCAGGGTGCAACTAAATACAAAGTTTGGTTAAATTTCGTTAAAAAAAAAAAAAAAAAAAATTGCGATATTTTTCTAAGTTTTTTTTTGTTAAAAGTAAAAAAAATCGATAACTTTGGTTTAAATTATCACAGATTTATCGTTCAACCATTAGTTTTAAAGGTATTGACGAGATCTTTCGAAAGATACCCATCTTGAAATTTTGCCCCCCCGGGTGGGAACTTCCCCCCCCGGTGGGGGGGCAACCGATGCCCCCACATGCACAAAAATTTTTTCCAAGTTAACTATTACTATTATCAACGAGACCTTTCGAAAGATACCCATCTTGAAAATTTACTTCCCCGGGGGGGGATTTTCCCCCCCAGGGGGGGAACCGATGCCCCCCCATGCACAAAATTTTTTTCCTAGCTAACTACTACTATTATCAATAATTCCTATTAATTTTACAATCACAAGTGTAAAATAACTCTCTTTATGCCCATTTATACGGAATTTTGTCCTATGCTGCCATGTTAAAAATTTGCATAAAATGCGATCACAACGCCACCTATTGGGCGAGTGATCCCAAAATCTAATCAGCACCAGTTTATGTCAGGGTGCAACTAAATACCAAGTTTGGTTAAATTTCATTCATTGGTTCGTGAGATACAGCGTCCACAAAAAAATGATACAGACAGACAGACAGACAGACAGACAGACAGACAGACAGACAGACAGACAGACATTTTCTAAAAACTATTAATTCGTGTTCTCCATATCCCAAAACATGTAAATCCATCAAAAAGTGGACTTCGAAAATTTTCGCGAATCCAATACTTTCTCTATATTACATATAGAAGAAAGTAAAAAGGTCAATTTGTAAGATGTTGATTTTATATTTTCATTCAAAACTCCTCGGCCTTATAATTATTTCCAAAATGAAATACCATCAGATTTCTAAATTGTCATTTAATGCTTTGAATATACATTAAATATGTTCATAACCTATGTTTATGTTTTTAATTTAATTTCTAAGAAAGCGTGATATTAAATTTTTCGAGTTTTACTATGTTTTATACTTTTTTTACTTTCTTCTATATTCAATAGAAGAAAGTATTGGATTCGTATAAATTTTTGACCTCGGGTTTTTGATGGATTTACACGTTTTGAGAGCTGTAGAACACGATTTGACCATTTTTAGAAAATGTCTGTCTGTCTGTCGTTCTGTGTGTGTGTGTGACAAAATTTTGTGGCAACTGTATCTCAGGAACTACTGCACAAAATTTCATACAAATTGGTATGTAGTTGCACCTTGACATAAATTAGTGCCTATCAACTTTGGTAAAAATTGTCTTATAGGTTGCGTTGCCATCCCGCTTTTTCTAACTTTTTAACATGGTGATATAGGACAAAATTTTGTATAAATGTGCATAAAGAGAAGTGTTTTTTAGTAATCATTATGAAATTTACAAGAATTATTTATAATAGAGATAGTCAACTGGGAAAAAATTTTTGTATATGTAGGAGCCTCGCCACTCCCCCCCCCCCCGGGGGGGAAGTCTCCCCTCGAGGGGAGTAAATTTTCAAGATGGGCATCTTTCGAAAGGTCTCGTCAATACCTTTCAAACGAATGGTTGAACTATAAATCTGTGATAATTTAAAACAAAGTTATCGATTTTTTTTACTTTTAACGAAAAAAAACTGAAAAAAAATCGTTTTTTTTTTTTTTTTTTTTTTTTTTTTTTTTTTAACGAAATTTAACCAAACTTGGTATTTAGTTGGCCCCTGACATAAACTGATGCTGATTACATTTGGGGATCAATCGTTCAACAGGTGGCGCTGTGATCGTATTTTTTCTAAATTTTTAACATGGCAGTATAGGACAAAATTTGGTATAAATGTACATATTGAGAGTTATTCTTAACCTGTGATTGTAAAATTAATATGAATTATTGATAATAGTAGTAGTTAATTACAAAAAAAAAAAAAAATGTGCATTTGGGGGCATCGCTTGCCCCCCTGGGGGGAAGTACCCCCCGGGGAGGGGGTAAAATTTCAAGATGGTATCTTTCGAAAAGTCTCGTCAATACCTTTAAAACGAATGGTTGAACTATAAATATGCAATAATTTTAAACAAAGTTATCGATATTTTTTTTACTTTTACCAAAAATAACTTCGAAAAAAAAATCTTTTTTTTTTTTTTTTTTTTTAAATATTATTACTGAGTGAATTTGTATAGGAAAATATAGAAGGAAGTCTTGTGGTGGCCACAACATACTAGTTTGTTATTATATTTTGCGATCTTATACTTTTTCCAGGGCCTTATTTTGGCTAAAATGTAACATAATCATGTGTTTTGTACATTATTTTGATTTCACAAAATTATCAGTAATAATTTTAGTTTAATATTACATGCAACGTTCAAGATTTATGTTCTTAATAAAAGGATTTTAAGATTTTTTGTTTAAAAGCACTTTGAATAAACGAATCTAAGTACTATAAACATTTAAAAAAAAGCTGAGAGAAAAAAAAAATACGCAAGTACTACTTCTATATTTTTCTAAGACATGCTTAATAAAGTTTATAATTGCGTTGATTAAATGTTAAAGTTAAAATTTTATCAATAAAAATAATAATTTATGAAAACTGGAATATTCATTAAATTTATTAATCCACTAAATTCAGTTAGATTGTTCATTGATAATTTACATCTGTATTTCTTAACTAGTATGTTGTGGCCACCACTAGACTTTCTTCTATATTTTCCTATACAAATTCGCACTGTACATACGAATTATTTAATAAATGATTATTTACTGAAATTATTTTCTTTGATGAATGCAGTTGATTTTAATTTCGAGAAGTATAACATTTAATGCCGAAAGAAAGTCAATTTCGTGCCAACATCGAGGAAATGCCTTCTTCTTTTTTTTTTTTTTTTTTTTTTTTCTTCAAAGAGGAGAAAAAGGGGCAGTAACCTTGTTTTGAATTATCACAAATGTATGTTTTATTTGAAAGGTATTGACGAGTTCTTTTGAAAGATGCTCATATTGAAAATCCATAGGCGTAGGACTCTAGGGCAGTCAGTTGGCCTTAACCCACTCAACCACATCCCATACTGAAAATTTACACCGCCGGGGGTTACTTCTCCTCCAGGGGAGGATATGATGCTTCTATATGCACACATTTTTTTTTCTAGTTTATTACTACTATTATCAATAAATTATATTAATTTCAGAATCATTCGTTAAAAAATAACTCTCATTATGTACATTTAAACGAAAGTTTGAACTATACTCCCATACTAAAAAAAAAAAAAAAAAAAAAGTAGATTACATCGCCACCTGTTAATCGAGTGATCCCAAATTGTAATCAGCATCAGTTTAGGTCAAGGACCAACTAAATGCCAAGTTCATGAGATACAGCATCCACAAAGATTGTGATACACACACATACACAGGCAGACATTTTCTATAAATGATCAAATCGCATTCTAGACATCCTTAAACGTCTAAATCCATCGAAAACCGAAGGTAAAAAAAACTTTTAAATCCCACACTTTTTTTCATATATAAATAAATATTTAAGTAAAAAAAAAAAAAAAAAAAAAAAAAAAACATCTTTTTTTATTATTATTGTTATTAGAAGCTTTTTATTGTGAAGCCCTAAAATGCATAAAATAAAAATTTATTGTGGCAAAGACATTTTATAAAGAAATGAAAGTTTTAACAGAAAAATATAGATAATTGACTTTTGCAAGAGAGGAATATTTTTAAATATTCAAAATATTTTAAAAAGCATTCGAGACTAATATTCTTAGTTTTTAGTTTTCTGTATAATTATTCATTAAGCCATAAATTTCAAAGGTCTCGAAAACTTTTTAAAATGTTTTGAACATTTAAAAATATTCATCTCTTGCAAAAGTGAATTATCTATATTTTTCTCTAAAATTTCCTTAGTGTTAAAACTTTCACTTCTTTATAAAATATCTTTGCCACATTAAATTTTTATTTTGTGCATTTTAGGGCTTCACAATAAAAAGCTTCTAATTTAAAAAAAAAAATGTTTTTTTACTTAAATATATATTTTGTGCTTTTTAGTTATAAAAATACCTTCTTCAAAACTAATCAAAATTTCTTAGGATACTATGTAGAAAACTAGAGTTTTTCTTTCATCAACTGACATCTTTTGTTTTAACTATCTGCGAAAAAATAGCACATAGGCCTTCGAGGATCGAACCCACGAACATCGCGTTATCACTATGACGCTCTAACCAGAAGTAAAAGAACAGTCAAGAAAAGCCATAGAACATGCTAGAAAAATCTAACAAATGCAAAAAAAATATTGTTCTTGAATGCTTTTTAAAATATTTTGAGTATTTAAAAATTTTCAGTGCTTAAAAATTTGAAATATTTAATTACCTATCTATCTATTTATCTATCTATACGCATATATACACTTTAAATTTTCTTATTGTTGAAACTTTTATGTTTTTATAGCATGTCTGAGCAAGAATAAAATTTTATTTTATGCGCCACAATAAAAAGCTTCCAGCAATTTTTCCTTTTTTACTTTCTTCTATATGTAATATAGAGAAAGTATTGGATTCGCGAAAATTTTCGAAGTCCACTTTTTGATGGATTTACATGTTTTGGGATATGGAGAACACGAATTAATAGTTTTTAGAAAATGTCTGTCTGTCTGTCTGTCTGTCTGTATCATTTTTTTGTGGACGCTGTATCTCACGAACCAATGAATGAAATTTAACCAAACTTGGTATTTAGTTGCACCCTGACATAAACTGGTGCTGATTAGATTTTCGGATCACTCGCTCAATAGGTGGCGTTGTGATCGCATTTTATGCAAATTTTTAACATGGCAGCATAGGACAAAATTCCGTATAAATGGGCATAAAGAGAGTTATTTTACACTTGTGATTGTAAAATTAATAGGAATTATTGATAATAGTAGTAGTTAGCTAGGAAAAAAATTTTGTGCATGGGGGGGCATCGGTTCCCCCCCTGGGGGGGAAATCTCCCCCCGGGGAAGTAAATTTTCAAGATGGGTATCTTTCGAAAGGTCTCGTTGATAATAGTAATAGTTAACTTGGAAAAAATTTTTGTGCATGTGGGGGCATCGGTTGCCCCCCCACCGGGGGGGGAAGTTCCCACCCGGGGGGGCAAAATTTCAAGATGGGTATCTTTCGAAAGATCTCGTCAATACCTTTAAAACGAATGGTTGAACGATAAATCTGTGATAATTTAAACCAAAGTTATCGATTTTTTTAACTTTTAACAAAAAAAAAACAGAAAAATATCGCAATTTTTTTTTTTTTTTTTTTTTTTACGAAATTTAACCAAACTTGGTATTTAGTTGGTCCCCGACATAAACTGGTGCTGATTATGTTTGGGGATCAATAGCTCAACAGGTGGCGCTGTGATAGCATTTTATCTAAATTTTTAACATGGCAGCATAGGACAAAAATTCGTATAAATGTGCATAATTAGAGTTGTTTTAAACTTGTGATTGTAAAATTAATATGAATTATTGATAATAGTAGTATGTAACTAGGAAAAAAAATTTCTGCATGGGGGGGCATCGCTTCCCCCCCTGGGGGGGGGGGGGGATAAATTTTCAAGATGGGTATCTTTCGAAAGGTCTCGTCAATACCTTTAAAACGAATGGTTGAACTATAAATCTGTGATAATTTAAAACAAAGTTATCGATTTTTTTCACTTTTAACAAAAAAAAAAAAAAAAAAAAATCGTACTTTTTTTTTTTTTTTTTTTTTTTTTTTAATATTGTTACTGATTGAATATGTATAGGTAAATATAGAAGAAAGTCTTGTGGCGGCCACAACATACTAGTTTTTCTTTTACTTAAATTTATTTTTTGTTCTTTTCAGTAACCAAACAAAGCTTCTTAAAAAAACAATCAAAATTTCTTAGGATATTGTGCAGACCATGAAAGCTTTCTCTACGTCTCTTCTATTAATTATCGCGCCAGTGCCTGATTTAAGGCAGGGCATTCGGGGCCTGTGCCCTGGGTCCTCTCACTGAGGGGGACCTCCAAGAAATTCAATCCCACATTTAAAAAATAGTTAAAATGAAAAATTTCCAAGTTTTGCTAAAATGATCATTGCTTTTTGTTTTTTCGTCAATAGATGGAGGTATTAATGCGCTGTTATATAAATCAGCGGTATAATCTTTCAAGGAAACTGTCAGTTCATTGAAAAAATTGCAATATTTTTGCTAAACGCAAATGCAACTGCATACTACCAATACTGCATTCCAAAGTCTTACTAAGGCTAACTAAATCCGAGGCACGCACCGCAGGGCAGATACCAAAGAATATTAACTAGAGTAGATGTAGTAGATGTTCTTTGCAGATACGCGGGTGCGATGTACGTTGATCCGATAGACAAGGATCGGATATAGTTAAGTCTTACCAATAAAATGAAAAGTTGAGAAAATTTTTGGACACGTGAATCAAAAATATGCGGTTTGTTTTGTTTGTTGTAATATTAAAGTACAAGGAAAAGGGGCCCATTGAACATGAGTGCCCTGGGCCTCCAACTGAGTAAATCGGTCCCTGATCGGCGAAAAAGCAACACCTCGGCGTTCAAGGACCGAACCCACTATCATCGTACTATCAATATGACGCTCTAATCAACTGGGCCAACCAGCGACACAAAATTATGCTTACATTTGCTTTAAAGGGGAAGCGCTTTGTTTTTTTTAGCTTGTCACGAAGACGCGATGACAAAATCCAACTTCAATGAAAAGCTTCTAATAAAAAACTCCTAAAAAAATGTATTTTTTTTTTTTTTTTTTTTTTTTTTTTTAAACTTAAATTTTTATTTTGTGCTGTAACCAGGTAAAAAGCTATTTTAAAAACTCTTTAAAAATTCTTAGGATACTGTGTAGTCGATGAAAAATTTTCTTTCAGCAATTAACAC
This sequence comes from Salticus scenicus, assembly GCA_963930645.1. Lineage (NCBI taxonomy): Eukaryota > Metazoa > Arthropoda > Arachnida > Araneae > Salticidae > Salticus > Salticus scenicus. Next base: position 78,737,340 of record OZ005648.1, on the reverse strand, counting down.
CTTTTCTATTAATTATTTGAAAAAATTAACACGCTGGCTCTCGGCCATCGCATTATTAACGTGATGCTCAAATCAACTAAGCAAACGAGCGACATATAGAGATGCTTATATTTACTTTAAAACGGAGGCGACTTATTTATTAACGAGACATGAAGGCGCGATGACAAAATCTAATTTCATATCAAAAGCTTCTAAAAAATTTATTCATTTATTTTTACTTAAATTTTTATTTTGTGCCTTTTAGTAACTAGATAAAAACAAAACTGTTTAAAAACTCTTCAAAAATTATTAGGATACTGTGTGCCCAACGAAATATTTTCTTTTATCAATTGACAACTTTTCTATTAATTATTTGCAAAAATTAACGCCTCAGCGCGGTGAGGATCGTACACACACGACTCTTGCGTTGTCAACATGACGCTCTAACCATTTTTTTTTTTTTTTTCTTCTTCTTTTCTTAAGTGGAAGCGTCTTGTTTTTTAGCGTGACAGAAAACGCGATGACAAATCCAATTTCATATAATATATATAGATATATAGATATAAAGCTTCTAAATATATTTATTTATGTATTTTTTACTTAAAACATTTTAATTTGTGCTTTTTTAATAGCTAAAATATTTTGTGTTTTCTAATATGTAAAAAAAAAAAAAAAAAAAACAGAAAGAAAGAAATAAAGAAAGAAATTTCTTGAAGAAACTCTTCAAAAATTCTTAGGATATTGTGTAGTCAACGAAAAATTTTTCTTTTATCAATTGACACCTTTTCGACTAATTATCTGCAAAAATCAACACACCGGACCTTTGGGTATCGTACTCTCGACCACCACGTTATTAACGTGACACTCTAACCACCTAAGCCATGGAGCGACAAACGAAACAGCTTATATTTACTTTAAAATGGTTGCGCCTTGTTTATCAGTGTGACACGAAGACAAGATGACAAAGTCAATTTCAAAAAAAAAAAAAAAAAAAAAAAAAAAAAAATTAACAGTAGAAGCTTTTTATTGTAGAGCCCTGAAAAGCGTAAAATGAAAAATGTATTCTTGCAAAGACATGCTATAAATAAATGAAAGTTTCAACATTAAGAAAATTTTAGAGAAAAATATAGATATTTCATTTTTGCAACAAATGAAAATTTTTAAATATTCAAAATATTTTAAAAAGCTATTGAGACCAATATTCTTAGTCATTAGTTTCTACATAAGTATTTGTTAAACCGTGAATTTCAAAGGTTTCGAAAGCTTTTTAAAATATTTTGAATATTTAAAAATTTTGATTTCTTGCAAAAGTGAAATAACTAATTGAAACTTTCATTTTTTTATAGCATGTCTTTGCAAGAATACATTTTTATTTTTTATTTTATTTATTTATTTATGTTATTTTATTTTTTATAATAAAAATAATTAATGTCAAGTTTCGTAAAAATTTGATTTAGGTTTAAATAAATTTCGTTTTGCGAAAACTATTACACCTTAAAATTGTTTTATCAGTATCAATTTCAAACATACCTACACTTGCTATAGCACTTACCAAGATCTTCATAGTAAAATCACTGTTGAGCTATAATCCTCCAAATAAAGTAGTGATGTGCACAGAGTATAATAATGCAACACAACTTTTTTCTTGATTAACTTCCTTATATCCATATCTTTTGTCCTTGGTATTAAATAATGTCCCTGTACACAAAACAATTACATTGCTGTAGAAGTGCATTGGAAAAAAAAAAAAAAAATTTGCCTTTTCCAAAGTGTCATAAATATAACGTAAAGTCCTGCGATCTATGAACATAACTAGCTACTACCCTACTCTTGAGTAATGTTGGAATTTTTTTTTTTTTTTTTTTTTTTTTTTTTTTTTTTCACGTTTTCTCCATTGTAACGTCTTTCCTATTCACAAACTTTAAATGTATGTGAAGTTCTTCTATTGTTTCAAAAATCCATAAATTATGTTATTTATTAGAGCTTCATCACCTGAGTTTTATGTCTGTTGTATTTTTATTTTTTTTGTTGTTGTTGTTGTCTTTCTTTTTTAATCTTCATTTTGTGACAAAGAAGTTTCGTGCAGTGAATAATGTACTCTATTACGGTATAATCTATTCATTTGAGCACAATCCGAAAACTGGGCATTTTTGAGTTAATACTGACCATTTAAATAGCTTTCATAATAAAGTAGCTGTAAAGCATTTCTTGAAGCTATAGTCAACAATATTTTCTCTTCTGTGTGCTGAGCGTATACATTTGTGCAAAATCAAATTGGTTGCAATCAGTGTCTGAAACAGAAAACTCTGGATTGTACGCAAAACTTGGTTGATGAGGCTTCCATTAACACAAGGGTCGTTAAATTTATGTTTCGTCAAAAATGACAACTCCCTCCTCTCTCCTCTCGCCGCCGCCTCCCCCCTCTCCCCCCCCCCCCAAAAAAAAAAAAAAAAAAAAAAAATGTTGATGAAAAGTTAATAAATTATTGAGAGAGCACGATGTTTAAATGGCCTTTGGAGAATTTGCTTTGAAAGGCTCGACTAACTAATTTTTGTGCCCAGGGCTCTTTCACTTTTTCGTGCTCCTTTGGTATGGCTAAAACTGTAAAAACTATAAAATATAAAGTACATAAAAAGAATTTCATGCAGCGATTCATCCCCCCCCCCTTTTTTTTTTTTAATAACCTACATTTCTACCTTGAACTTTTCATAAAAGTAAGTTTTGGCCTTATACCAACAGGTGCTAAATTTGAGTTTTCCGAAAAATCAAGAAAAGCTCAATTCAGAAAATGCAGGAAAAATAGTCAAGATGACACCGAAGAGTAAGGCTTAGGGCTCTGGAATCTTCAATAGATCTTGCTATCTCCCATCTTTTATGCGATTAGGATGATTATTATCTATATATCTATATAATTAATAGGCAAACATGAAATTTTTGCTACACTTTTAACATATTAATTATGGGAGTGATGGTTTGAAAATGGTATCATTCAAAAGATATGATTAGCCAGATTTGCAGAATACAAAAATTATTTTCTTACGATGTCAAGAAGGTATTTAAAAATACTTTTATTTTTTATGCATTTTTTTATTTTATACACGTATTCTTTTATATTGAAAAATACCTAAAGTAGAAAGTTGTTAAATCTGGCAATTTTTAAAACTCAAGTAAAACCATAGACACAGTAATTTATATAGATGAAGAATTAGTATGCTCTCGACTACAATTTTTTTATTATAAGAGAATACAGACATTAGAGTGGTAGAAATTTGAATGAATGAGTGGTAGATCGAATGTTTATACTGTTGAAAATATATATGAATTAAAAGAGGATTTGATTTATGAAAGTTCTATTTTTTTTTTTCTCTAATTTATTTAAAATGTAATTTCTTTCTTCCTTATTCGTTCTTTTTTTGCGTGTGTGTGTGTGTGTGATTTATATCAGCTCTAATTTAAAGACATTTTTTAAAACTAAAACATAAAGCATTCCAATTAACTGAAATTAACTACTTATTTTTTATTTTATTTTATTTTTTACTTTTTTAATGGATTTAATACTATATCTTCGGCATATATAAGAAGAAAGTATAAGATTTGGAAAAACTTTTGATTTCCGGCTTTCGGCCAATTTACACGTTTTGAGATTTCCTTGCATTTCAATTAACTGAAATTGACTACTATTTAAAAAAAAAAAAAAAATGGATTTATTGCTTGCTTCTGCATATATAAGAAGTAAGTAGAAGATACAAAAAAAATTTCGATTTCCGGTTTTCGATGAATTTACACGTTTTGAGATTTCCTTGCATTTCAATTAAGAGAAATTGACTACTTATTTTTTTAAAAAGTAGATTTATTATTCTATCTTCTGCAAGAAGAAAGTATAAAATTCAGAAAAAAAATTTAGATTTCTGGTTTTCGATTAAGTTACACGTTTTAAGATTTCCTGAACTCAATTGGACGGGCTTCATCTTAACTTCAGTATTGCATAAACGCCAAACCAAACATGGTATATGAGATGGATATTATGCAAAATTATAATGTTTTAATTTGGGTGCATATCGACCTATAAGTGTCGCTGATGTGCTGCAACTTAATTCCGTTTATGAGAAAGCAATTATTTTGCTTTGTTTTGAAAAATGAAGTCGAGTTTCGACCACTGGCCGATACTAGTTATTATTATTACTCAAAAATATCTTTATTTTTATATACTTTTTCATTATATACGCGTAATTTTTTCGTATTTAAAATTCATACAGAAGAATGTTGTTAAATTTGCAAGTGCAAATTTTTAAAGTGCAATACAACGAGTCATGGTTTAGCTTATTTTCTGGATTTATTTTCAACTATTTATTTTTTATTTGTCTGGAAATAAATGTGAGTACATTTTTATTTTTATTTTTTTCCCCAAACTGTAGACTTATTGTTTCGATATAGACAGTATTTTTGTTATTGGAAACCCGGAAAAGGAACTTTGATCGAGGCAGAAAAGTTCATAGAAATATACTTTATCATGTAGTAAATAAAGATGTTGATAGTGTGTCTGTGTGTGCGTTTTCCCCTTTAAGGATAGAGTATTTACCAAGAACATTGTTTGCACAGAAATTGTTAATTTCTATATTTATTATTTATGCTTTCTTAAAAGAAAAAAAAAAAAAAAAAACTGTCGAATATTTCGACCACTGGGCGATAATAGTTTATTTAAATACATCCGTGCCTCATCCTGGATTATCGAAAGTTTCCATGTATTAGAATTTGGATTGTTTTTATATAATTTTATACAACTAATTTTGTTACTTTTACCCAGCTGTATACTTTGGCAAATCCAAATAAACCTTATAACATCTTTTTTAATTCCAAATTTTTATGAATGATTTTACTTATGGTGCCAAATGATATTTTAAGTTTGGAAGCAGGTTTATTTAATTATTTATTTTATTTTATTTTATTATTTAATTTCAGTCGGTTGATTTCATTTTAATATCACAGACTTGATGTTTAAGCGTTTCTAGGTTGCGATTTTGCGATTTTGCGCTCTTATCTAACCCATTTTCAGACAGCTATAGTAGGGCAACGTTACCAGCCATCTTAGATAAAGTATATTAATACACTTATTCATATTATAGGATATAAATATAGTCAGAGTTCGTGGAAAGTGAAAATGAAGAATTTAATTTAACTAGCAAACCCTTGCGAAATTTTCGCAGTTCATTTCTTTTTTTTCTATTTACTTTTAAAATTTAAAACTTATAAATCTTATACCAGTTTCACCATCCAATTAAAATTTTAATTCACCAGAAGCCAAATTATTATTAGTTTTATTTATTTTATTTTATTTATTTTATTTTATTTTATTTTATTTATTTATTTTATTTTATTTTATTTATTTATTTATTTTTTTTTTTTTTGGGGGGGGGGGTTGAAATCTAATGATAGGTTAACCCAAAATCATTCAAAGAAAAATTTAAAAATAAAATTCATGTTTGACGATCCAATTTTCATACTTCCCCAGGCAGAACAGCTTTATTAAATTTTTTGCCGTCATGTTGGCGATGCCTTTTAATTTATTCATTTTTAGTCAATTTATGACTCAAAAGCTCATGTTTTGTTTATATCTTTAAAGTATTGCTAGGTTTAAAATGACGCTTGCAAAGATTGTAAAGATGCGAATTTTAAAAATAAATTTTTCTGTAAAGAGATAAATGTCGTCATTTATTATTATTATTATTAGATTACTGAACTGAGTCCGCGTGCTTAAATATTGCTTTATTTATTTTTTTTTTTTTTTTTTTTGTATCCTCGCGCATTTCATTGTCACTATCGTACCGTTTCTACAAAATATAATCGTAAATGGTCCACGTTAGAAAAATATTATATAGACTATGTATATTTGCACGTGTACACACAAATACAGATTATTGTAAAAAGAAAAAAGAGAAAAAAATCAGGTATCACTCATAGATAACACTGATCGGCATGAAAATTGTCCCTAACACCATTTTTGCAAATTCTTGTGTAAAATGACCTCCTGAATCCGAATATGACCGCCATTTTGCTCTATACCCGCCGTTTTGGGGGGGATGCCGCCCCCCCCCCCTATTTTTACCACTTTTCTGTAATTTTATGGCTATAAATTTGATTTATAGTGAAGAAAAGAACTTTTTAACTGTTAAATATCTTCCGAGGGCCTAAAGAGATGAAAAATTCTATAACATGAACATTTGCAGCAAGGAGAAGATTTAGGGAGGGATTTGCCATACTAGTTTAAGTTACATTTATTATATTTTATTAATCAATTATTATTATTATTATTATTATTATTATTATATATTAAGAGTTAAAATAATTATTTATCATTCTCCAAACCAAATTCATGGCCATAATATTACCGCAGAGTGATAAAAATTGGGGGAGGAGGTGACATCCCGAGAAAACGGTGGGTGATGGGGGTAAAATGGGGGTCATATTCGAATTCAGGAGGTCATTTCACATAAGAATCAGCGGGAATGGTATTAGGGCCCGAATTTTTTTTTTTTCGTAATGTAATCAAATATTTTCCCATATTTGTTGGAAGAGAACTAGGCAAAATTGTTAAAATTTGTAGAAAATATGTTTTCCGTATAGGTTTCCTGTTGCTTTACTGTTATTATTTTTTTTATTTATATTTTTCAGCTAGATATAGTCTTTTTTTAACTTAAACATATTAAAATCTCCCATGTTGAAATGCAATAATCTTGATCGTTGAAATGCTTTATATTTTATTGACACTAACAGTTTTCCTTGAAAAGATTTATTTACATAACATTGATCCATTTATTAATTTTAGACACTATTTGCAAAATAAACCTTTCATTATACATTCTTATCAAAATAGAATAGTAGCAGATGATTACACTGAAGATGGCAAACCTTTATTACAAATGTTATTAAAAAACGTAAATACAAATTCATTTCCATCATAGGGTGTGAACGGGGAATAAATGTCCTCACGGGTCCTCGGTTAAAAACCTCAACTTGATTGTCTGATTGTCTGTTCTTGCAAATATTTTTAGCATGTCCCGAAAATGCTCTGTTATTAAAGGTCACAATAGCAAGTTTCCTATTCAAAATGGTATGTACGTATGTCTCTGCTAGGTTGCGCGGATGTACAAACAAAAGAAATTAGATGCCTTACTGTCTATCAGATTTCAGTTTCTATGGTCTGTAGAATGTAAGCACTATGATGGATACTTTTAAGCCCTTTTTCTGCTACTTTCCAGGACTGTATAAAAATGTATTGACATTAGCATCATTTTTGAGATGCACAAAAGCATCTTTTTCTGTTAAAAATGGTTGGATTAGCATAGCATTAATGTTTTCTTTACAGAATCACAGAAAATGATTCGGATACACAACGGGATATAAATGACTGAAAGTAGATTTTTATTAGTTATTAACTTTTTTAATACTTTCCTACATTGTTTGATGAATATTAATATTTTCGATTTGACTTTCTGTCTGTCTGCCATCTGTTCGTCAGTAATAATGAATTTCTGTTTATATGTAATTCCCTTATAGAAGATTAGTAATTTTGTTGGTGTATATTCTATTGCTTGGCTATATAAAACCTCTGAAAAGTAGATACTGAAAATAAATAAATAAAATTTAAAAAAATGTATAAAAATGCTTTTTTTTTTTTTAGTGCTAGAGGCTTATTTTAGTCGGTACAGTTGTCGAATTTTTATACGTCACTCTTAATAGTGCTAAGGGCCTATTTCAGTCGGTTTATTGAATGGGGATTTATTGAATGAAGTCCCCCCCCAAGGCCCAACTTTGACATGAGTCCCCCCAAGGTACCCCTATTTCAGTCGGTAAAGCGTTGTCGAATTTTTATACGTCACTCTTAATAGTGCTAAGGGCCTATTTCAGTCGGTTTATTGAATGGGGATTTATTGAATGAAGTCCCCCCAAGGCACAACTTTGACATGAGTCCCCCCCAGGCACAACTTTGACATGAGTCCCCCCCAAGGCACAACTTTGACATGAGTCCCCCCCCAGGCCCAACTTTGACATGAGTCCCCCCCAAGGTACAACTTTGACATGAGTCCCCCCCCAAGGCACACCTTTGACATGAGTCCCCCCAAGTCACACCTCCCCCTCATTGGGAAAAAGAGAAAAAACGTTGTTTTGCGGCTATAAGACAGTTTGGACTTCCAACGTTATTTGTTTCAGTATCTGCAGCTGAAACACATTTGTTTTATTTAATGAAAACTTTATCATGGAATTTAGATCGTCACGAATTAACTAAAGAAGAATTTGTCGATATTAACAAGTTTAGCAGTAGGCCTCTGGCACTAAATTAAAATCTGTCAATGTCAGATTTTCATGTTTTAAATAATGAAATAATGTCATGTCTGTATAATTTTTTATTTTGTTATTTTTTGAATTGGACTGGGCCAGATCAGGCCTATTTTTATCAGTTTTTGTCCGGCCCGTGCAGGCCTCTAGACCTAGACTGTGGTGGATGATCATTCTTCTACTTAAGATGTACGTGTAAAAATACATATTTGGCGGTACCTGAGTATGAAAATTTCTAAAGAATGTGTTATATGTAAATGTATTTTTAACTCATTGATTAAAACTCTTTATTTCGAAAATGTTTAAAAGTGTAATGTTATCTTATTCATTTCCGAACCAAAGAGATATGACAGTGTTTTCTATTTTTCTATAAAAGAAATTAATTATTCATGAAATAGTTAAAAGTCAATGTGTTAGAGCTGTTTTCTAGAGTGATAACTGAAAAAAAAATCATGAGGAAACAGTACATTACTTTTAATGGCAAACGAAATATGGTATGCGATTAAGTTCTTGAAATGAACTGAATGAGTTTCATGCACGATGTGTATCAATCAGAAAGATACAAATAAATAAATCTATATATATAAAAATGAATGTTTGTCTGTATGTTATTTATAAAATCGTAAACGGCTTGACCGATTTCGATCATTCTTTTTTTGTTTTTTTCCTTATAGGTCAGGGATGGTTTAGGAAAAAAAAAAAATTGAAAAAATCTTTAAAATTAATTAAAATATGAAAATAATAAACTTATTGACTTATATTGACTTAATATAAGCCATTTAAATTTTTAATTGTTGCCAAAAAAAGTTTACGAGATATATTTATTTATTGTTTTCAGCATAAAATGAAATATGCGTTCATGCAAAAAATAAGAAATTACTAAATGTTAAATTGGTCGATGAGAAAATGACACATTATAATTTTAAAATAAAATAGTAATATTACAAATCTAACATATTTCTTCTGATCTTTATTTCACAGCATTTTTTTTATATACCTCAACTTCAGAATTTTTTTTTTTTAGTATGGCGGATGAAACACGCTTGGCATAAAAGTTAATTCAGCATTATGGTAAAGGTATTTTCTTATTGATAATTCTTGACAATTTTTTATAATTTTGATGCTGAAGTAGATCGGACATTTTTCGCCAAGGAAAAGATAGAAAGAAATACGCAAGCGAAGTGATGACGTCACTGGCCGTTCGTGGATGCAAGAAAAATATTTCCTATGTTAAACGCCCATTGGATTTTTTGTAAAAAATTATTAAAAATCGAGGAAAAATATTTCCCGATTTTAATCCGCATATTTAGGTATAGATATGTATTAGTTATCATGTCCATGCATTAGATTAAGTTATTTTTGTTGTAAAATTGACAAAATTTGAATTTTTAATTTCAAAACTCTAGAAGAAAAAAAAATGGCAAACTTCCATATTCGATTGAAAACACAAACATTTAATTTCAAAGGATGATATTAACACAATAAATATCCAACTAATATACTGATTAAAAGGGAAATGATAAATATTCTATCATAATTTGAAGTCAAATTTGTTTTCAAATGTCTAAATAAAGTATTTGATATAAGATACTAATATGTTGTAGCGGAATAGATTTGATATCGGTCATCCTTGGTAGAAAAATAAAATATCGCCAAATTATTTGGCGAACATAATTTAATTCCTTTCAAAAATCATGGTTATTTTAACAACTTATTTTAAGACAGTAATGAATAATATGAAACAATATTTCGTGCAATGCATATTACGAAAATATACATCTGGCATGTATATTTTCGTATTACGTTTTTGATCACCAAATACAATAAGCGCCAAGAACGACAGAGTTTTGAAATTTAAAATTAAAATTTTGTCAATTTGACAGCAAAATAACTCAATCTAACACATGCACATGATAGCTAATACATATGTGTACCCAAATATGGGGATTAAAATCGGGAAATAATTTTCTTCGATTTTTAATCATTTTTTACAAAAATCCAACGGGCGATTGACATAGGAAATCATTTTCTTGCATCCACGGACGGTCAGTGACGTCACACTTCGCTTGCGTATAGGAACAATAATCGCATAAATTATATTTTGGTCTAAAACGGCAACAAAAATTTAAAAGTCGCCAAGGGCATTAAGGCTGTACCATGATCAAGTTTACATACTAATTTATTTATTTTTCTATATACCAACTACTATTAACTAAGCATGAAGTATATATAACCACAAAATAATAATTGTCTCATGCGATAGAAGTTGCCGATCATAGCATATTGTAATATTATATGTGGCTTGAAATTGCTGTCATTCTATGGTTGATTGATTAAATCAAATAAATATAGGAAATAACTTGAGAGCAAATATTATGTACATCACATATAATGTTGTTCATATGTAACTGGGATTCAGATATAAAAGAGCTACTTCAAATTTTTCGATACTGTCCGTATCGAAACTGTTATGTATGATAAGCAACCAAATGGAAGCCCACGGGTAAGCCATTCTCGCAGGCAATAGGGACAGGCACCGGAGATTGCAAGGACGAACAAGACGCTGCCTAAGGCAGCGGAAACCCAAAGCAAGCTTTTGACCAATTTCAGTTTTTTTTTTTTTTTTTTTTTTTTTTTTTTTTTTCATAAAGCATATAGAAAAGAGTTTGCCAGCGAAGCGGGCAAAGCCGTCCAAAATTGTTTAAGAACTAAAATATTATTCAACAATTCGCCGGGAAATGAAAAAAAAAAAAAAAAAAAAAAAAAAAAAAAAATCATTTATTTGTAAAAAAAAAAAAAATTGAAACTCATAAATATTGTATGAATTTCACCACATAGTTAAAATTTTAATTAACCAGTCACCAAATTATTATTAGAACCAGATTAATATTGTGCAATAGTGAACTAAAATCATACAAAGAAAGGTTTCGAAATAAAATTCATAACTGACGACCCAGTTTTTATACTTCCACAACGCAGTACTGTTTTAGTACAGAATCCCTATGGACGAATTTTAAATTTTTATCGCCATGTTGGCGATAACTTTTTATTTATTTATTTTGGCATTTTATTTTGGCTTTCAATGAGTTACAAATTTTTTTGAGTGTACTTTATCAGACTCTGTTTTGCACAGCACCACAATGATAAGGTTTCATTTCATTACATATTATGATCAAACCGTCAGTTCCCACACATACACATCAAAATTTCCACGTGAACGAAGTCGCGGGTAACAGCTAGTAAATAAATAAAATAAAATATCTTAACTGAGTACCAAAAATAAATAACTTAACATATTAGAATTAAATAAACAAAAATTAATGCGGTATTAATTTTATTATAATTATTGTTATTATTATTATTATTATTTTTTCCGGATACATCTATATTTGTATTAATTTTTTTTTTTTTTTTTAATTTTTCTTTTTATTTATTTGTACCTTTACTTATTTAGTGTGTTTTATATATATTCTATCCATTGGTAATTTAGTTTACATAGTAAAGTTTATTTTTCCATTTCATCATTCCTTTATAAAAAATCTGGAGTGACTCCACTCGACTTTCCGAACATTGAGTAATTAACAGTTTTGTAGATAAAGTAAAGAAAGAGGAGTTGTTAAACAAACAAAAGAGAGAAAACCATAATAGAGTGTTTGAGTATTTTTCTCCATCTACTACACGATGTTTTATTTAACGCTACTGAACTTTGAGCCCATAGATCATAATGATAAAGAATTTTTCGTTGTGTCCCTGTAAAAACCTATAAATGCTAGATTCACCAAAATGCTTATAGTTAGTGCAACAGTGATTTATAATACTCATATAAATTTTCAGCTCAATTCAATAAGGCGTTTAGATGCTATCGTACTTTTAAAAATTTAGTCCCATAGGCCATAATGATAAAGAATTTTTCTTTGTGTCCCTGTAAAAAAACTGTAAGTGCTAGATTCACCAAAATCTATACAGTTAGTTCAACTGTGATCTATAACATGTGTAAAAATTTTTTGCTCAGATTAATAAGGCGTTTAGACGCTATCACACTTTTAAAAATTTGGCCCCATAGGCATAATGATAAAGAATTTTTCTTTGTGTCCCTGTAAAAAAACTATAAGTGCTAGATTCTCCAAAATCTATACAGATTGAGTATTTGTGACCTATAATATGTGTATAAATTTTTTGCTCAATTGAATAAGGCGTTTAGATGCTATCGCACTTTTAAGATTTTGCTCCCATAGGCCATAATGATAAAGAATTTTTCTTTGTGTCCCTTTAAAAAAACTATAAGTGCTAGATTCACCAAAATCTATAGGGTTCGTACTATGGTGACTTACAATATGCGTACCAACTTTCAGGTTAATCGAACAAAGCGTTTAGACGCTAGCGTGTTCACTCACAGACATACACACATACATACATCATCGTAAAAATAGTGAAAACGGACTCAGGGGACCTCAAAACGTATAGAAACATCAAAATCTCGAATTCGGATTTTTGACATGATTACAATACTTTCCTCACTATAGTGTTCGGAAAGTAAAAATTAAGGTTATAGATATCAAAAATCTTTCAAATTATTTGTAATATTTTCTATTATGCTTTTCTTATTTATTATTTTTATTTATTTACTTGTTTATTTATTCCCTATGTTGATGCATTAAACAAAATGAACAGGAAGTAGAAGTAAAAAGATACTTTATTTACAATACTGTGTGATATAAGTATTTAAAAATGCACAAAAATATTCTGAAAATAAAACTCTATACATCACATATGATTTTGAAATACATATAGTTCATTTTGAAATACATATAGTTACTTTCATATTTTGATTTATTTTTTTTTTTTCTCCTCTGAAGCAACAACTATATTTGTAATTTCATATTTGTTAATTTCTGTTTTATTAAGATTTGTCTGTCATGCAAAACCTGAAAAAGAAGAAATAGAAATAATTTTCATTGATTAATTAAAGCATCTAAAGTAAGTAAAAAATAAAGCAAAAATCATATAAAATATTCTTATTTATTTCAAGAAAGATACTATGATAAATTAATAAAATAGTATATGTTTGTTTTTGCTACAAAATCGAAAGTTACATCAATATAAAATTTAAATGTTAAAATATCAAACAGATTTTTTTGTGCAACAATTTTTACCAATGACAATTTGCTTAAATTCATTAACACCATCTGGAGATTGCAAACATTTTTATCAAAATGGCGAAAGTTTATATTTTATTACAAATTACATCATTATCATGACAAAGATTTAATCGACTGTGGATTCACAATCACAGCTACTTGCCAAAGCCAATAAAATAACGAATACATATTTTGATGCTATGCTAGTCAGATTACATCTTTTTCATTTACATATTAGTTTAATGGTAAAGCTTATCGAGCAGAGTGGCGCAGTGGAAGCGTGCTGGGCCCATAACCCAGAGGTCCGTGGATCGAAACCACGCTCTGCTAATTATTTTTTTTTGTTTACCTTTTTATAATTTATAATATAGTTTCTTTACTTTCGGTAAGTTTTATTGTCGACAAAGGAAGGTGATCATCTTTAGTGATTTTTTAAAAGCTTAAAACTCCTTCAATTAATATCTGAATACCTTCACTTATTTTAGAGCATCATTTAGTACTTTTGAAAAATGTGCAACATATTTATCATTTCAATACAATTTTCATGATAAAAAGAAATTGAACTGATTCATTTTACTTTAAATTTGTTGAGATTTTATTTTTTTAATATGATAGAAATATTCGAAACGTAGTACAAAAGTAAGAAATGCAGCAAATTGATATACACTTTCAGATAAAACTCCAATGGTTACAATATTTAATAAATCTGTTTTAAAATATTCATCATAACAAGAGATTCTATATTTTAGGGTAAAATGAATAAATGAAATATGAAAAATTAACAATGTTTAAAAGCAGTTAAAAAGATGTTTTGTATATAAATTGAAAAGTAAATCACTGCAATATTTTTTAAAGTCTAGATTTCTGGTTTACAGCAGTCGTTATGAGTCTTATTTTATATCTACATAGTATATTAACTATAGTATAGAAATTATCAAAAACAGCTTTTTGGTAGAAAGAAATGAGCAGACGGAGATTTTTAAGAGGAAGTTAAAGATTACAGATAATTCTTAAAAACTATTTTTTAAGCATAAATTGAGAAAATAAAAAGAAGGTTTGCATTAAAAAGTTAAAATAAAAGTTTACCATTATAACAATTTTTATAATGAGGAATACTTTTTTTTTTTTTTAATAATATATTATACTAATCAAATTTTCTCTTTGTGTAAAAAAAAAAAAAAAATTGTTACTTGTGAATTTTTATATTTTCCTAATGTAAGAGGAGAGATTGTGTAAACAAATATAAAATGACTATTGATTTTTATTATTATTAATTTCTATTTATTTTGTTTTATTATATGTCTGCTTATTATTATTTTTAATCTGTAATAATGTCAGTCTTTCATTCGATTTTAGTAAGTCATACAGCCACTAGATGGCAGCATCACATACAGAAATGTTTTAAAAAAGTGAAATAAATTGTAGAAACAGTTTTGGTTGAAACTTAAGTGAATCTAAATCTAAAATGATATTCTATTTTGTATTTTTTTAAAACAAAGATATATATAATTCAAGATTGAATATTTAAAAGAATGGTTAATATAAATATATATATGTTACATGAATATGGCAAGTAAATCTAAATTTTATATATATAATGTAGGGTAGGTGTGCGGCTTAATTATAGTTTTAATACTTTAACACTCCTAATTTTTGCCAAATTGAAAAAAAAAATATTATTTAAAATTTGGAACATGATTGTTCTCAAATAAAATATACTTTTTAACAGCAAATCAACTAATATCGAACAAATTTTAAAATTTTTCAAGGCAGCGATTTGACATGAAACGTACTTCTATTATAGAATCATAATTCAAATTCAGATATGCTTAATGGTTAAAATAATTAGTTTGTATGAAGATAAAAATTGCTAATAAAATTGCTCGTTAATAACTCAGCTGCCACAGCGGTAAAAGTAAGAATTCGTTCGAAGTTGACGCAACAGGTATCTTCAAAGTTTCAACCACAACGGTAAAATAAAATATGCTTATTTTTTGCCTTTTTTCTTTATTTTTAACATTTTCTTTTTATATACATTAAAAATAAACATTTGTTTTGTTCGGATTGAGAAGAAATCTTTTTAAATTTTGAGAACTAAACATTTTACAACTTTAAAAAAGAAAAGAGAAAAATAAATAAGCATCGATAGCTTTGTTAGCACTGAATTTTACGCATAAGATCAGTGTCCGTCGATAGCTCAGTTGGCAGAGCGGTGGACTGTAGGTGAAATAGCAGATATCCATAGGTCGCTGGTTCGACTCCGGCTCGACGGAAGTTATTTTTTTCTGTTAATTTATTTTTAACTTCTTCAATCATAATTTGTTTAGTTTCAGTCAATAAAAAACGCTTATAAATGTCTTCAGCCAAATTTTTAGATTTTTCATAGAATGAATTAATTTGAATAATTATAAAACATACTATATTTAACTTGCATATTATAGTTGGTTATTGTTTTCGTCGACAATTCATCTGACAGAGTGGTTGATAGTAGAATATAATGTGATAAAGTGAAGGAGTACCTAAGTCGCATCAATGGTTTTCAAAATCGCAGTCCTGTTGCACATTTTTAAATAAATTTTCTGTGATAACAAGTGTAAAGCTAACTTTATTGAAATAATAATAATAATAATAATAAACCTAACCTTGAATTTGATAAAATATTATTTATCATAAAATCAGTAATTTGCAGCTGGAAGCTGACTCGCAAATTAAATTATAAAGTGCCAACGCAGGGCTGGTCAATTTAATTAAACATCATTTTTTCTTTGAAATATCTCATTTAAAACTAATTTAGCAATTTTTTAACTGTGAACTCGTAAACACCATTTTTAGTTAATTTTAAATTTTTGTGAAAATAGATTTAATATTCCTGATTTTTAAAAAAGCTTTTTTTTGCATTTTAATTAAAAAAAAAAAAAAAAATCATGACTTATCATCTAATATGAGTTGGAAGTCTAGCTCACACTGTTTATAACTTACAAATTTTTAATTAATGTAAAGTGTGACCTTCAATTAATTTTTAAAAAATCTTTTGACTTGAATTTATAGATTTTTGGAATGTGATATAAGCACTATTTATGGCTAAATTTTAACCATTGTCGAAATCAGTTTAAAATTCGTGATTTCTTAAAAAGTGTTTTTGTACTAGAGAAAAAAAAAGAAAAAAAAAAAAAAAAACATGGCTTATTTTTAACATGATTGGGAAGTTAGAAGATGGCTAGGTCGCAAATTTTATTTGGAAGTTGGAAAATTGTCAGCTAGTAAATTTTAAAATATCATTAAAAAATAAATTGAATACATTTTATTTAATATTAAAAAATTCGCAAACAGACAACAAACATAGCTATGAACCATCCTGATTAAATCAGCGTTGTAATAAATAATAATAATAATAATAAAAGTACACTAAAGGGACAAAAGAAAAAAAAAAAAAAAAAAAAAAGGTGCATTGTAGAAAAATTAACTTATACCTTTTTAATTTGTAATAACTTTAAAACTAATATAATTGTCATGTTTGCATAATACCAAAGAGATGAAATGATACCTATTTACATTTTCGATTTAATAATTCGCTTTATTACACTCTACGAAGTACTTAATAAAAATGTACATAAAAATTTCTTTTTAAACGCAATATAATAAACATATACTTTGCATTCTATTATGATTTATTATATGAAATAAACAAGTTATATTTTAATATATGAAATAAAACTATTTATTTGTTAGATCTAAACAGTTACTCAATAAAAATAAGTATTTTGCTTCGGGTTAATTCCACCTGTATGTGAAATTCTGCTTTAATGCACAATGGCACAATATTGTACAGTGTTTTAATATAAATATCAGAAATTTCTCTGTGCAAATATCATAAATATTTTTTACTACATAGTTCTTGCAGAGTTGTAGTCTGCAAAATTCGAATCCTTCTCCCCTCTCTCCTCCGCCTTTTTATAGACTAAACATTTTCGAGCGGATTGGGATTAGGACTATTTACAGGTCTGGTAAAGAAGAAATTTTGCGATATTCTTTGTGTGATTTAACTTAAAGTTAAAAAAGGTATGATTACTTACAGAATTATAGATGCTCAGGAGAATGGATAGGTAATTTTACCAATTGTAGTCAAATAAGCGTACCACAGGCGTTCTTTAGCAAGGTGCAATATCATCTTGAAATGCTGTTTGAGGGAAAGTCTGAGATACCTTCAAAATAGTCGATCAGGAGCCACTTTTATAATGACCGCGTTTTATTTCGAATTAATTGATCCTTTGAGCATAAAAATTTGCCGGACACCTTGCAAAGTTACGCACCTCCTATACCATAATATATGCAGAATGTGTCACTGTTTTAAGAGAGCAATTTTCATTAACTCTGTCACGTTTTTATCGTTCTCTTAGGTTTTGTCATCAGCTCGAATTAAATTAAACTTAACTCACACATCAGATAAAACCAGTTCAGCCAGATAATTTTACTGTTATATTTTTTTAAATTTTTGGTTAACTGAAGTATTTTTTTTTTTTTTTTTTTTTTTTTTTAATTCATTTCCTTAATGATACCTTCCGCAGATCTTCTGGTTTCTAACCTGCTTTGTTCAATTACCCCCGCACTGTTTTTGAAGAAAGTATTTTGCTATACACATTTTTTTTTTTTTTTTTAAATCTTTTCCAAGTTATGAAAATGATATAAATCGATTTTTAATCTTCTGCTTTTTAACATGCAGTCATTATCTTTTAGATGAGCAACATGGCCACCTAAAGCCAAATTTCCAGTTTAAACAGCAAAATAATAATAATATTAATAATAATTCTAAAATTAATACTTTTTGTGGCATCGTTAACTGTCTTATCCTTGCCATTTTTAAAATACTTTCTAAAATTACAATTTTCCTGACAATTGCATTTTGTTTTTAACACTGGACTGAATTCTAAAGTCTATATAGAGGACGACTTAATAAAATCTGTTCGAAAATTTGCTTTTTACACGACAAAACTGACGGTTGCAGAAACAGAAAAGGAAAATATCCAAGTGCGGCCTTTTTTTTTTTTTTTTTGTCCCTTAGTGTATTCAAATCGGTCTATTCGTTAGGAAGCTATAGTGCCACAGATAGAGAGAGAGAGAGAGAGAGAGAGAAATACTTCAAACTTATAACACCCCTAAATTAGAACTCCTTAAAAAGATCGAGAAGTAGGACAATTCACCCATGCCAAGGTTTCACCCGTAGATTTGCCTTAAACCCTACGCCAACACTGTAAAATGTGAGTAGATACGCCAGCACTATAAAATGTGATATAGAGTCTGAGTGTATGTGCGTGTGTGGGGGCGGTGGGAGAGGATTGACTACACTATCTGCAAAACGAAAAAATTATAGAAGGATGAAACCTCTTGAATTAAGACAGGTCCGGAATATAGGTAATTTTGCCAACTTGTGGTAAAAATTGGAAAAACAGAAATGGGACCTTAAATCCGTATCTCAAGAACGGCTTTAACGATTTTCTTTAAAGTGGCTATATAGACTTACCTTTCAGATGTCCTTTCGTACGTATTTGTTTGTTACTTCGGAAAAACTGATATAGGCATCCTGAAAAAGTAGATCAATGTTTAAATCTCACAAGTCGGTTTAAAACAGCTTAGCTCTACGGATTTTCTTTTCCATACTAACTACTAACTTCCACTGAATACAACTCCACTTTAGGAATCCTTTTGTAAAAATTGTCTTTTGGCGAACAGATGAGATTGCCAAGTTTTGATGAAAATTGGTATCACAAAAACGTCAGTTTTATGCAAATTTTCTACATAAACACATTTTTAGATGTCCATATGCATGTATTAATAAATTAAAACAGGAAAATTGATAGGTATCCTAATTAGGTATAGTCGGTAACCAAAGTGTCCGAACACTAGCAAAAATTCCTGTGTAAAAATATCACACCTCAAACAGTTTTGTTAAATAAATCCTTATCGAATCCTGTTCTTACGCTGACTAAGAACAGGATTCGACAAGGATTTATTTAACAAAACCGTATGAAGTGTACTTTTTTTACATAGGAATTTTTGCTAGTGTTCGGATACTTTTGTTAACTGTAGGTCAGTTTAAAACTGACCTACCTCTAAATTTGGTGTTTCAAAAAACGACCCTGTCGTATTTCTTTAAATTCGATACATAACCTCTCTTTTATATGTCTTTGCGATGTATTTATTAGTTTGCTAATATTACAGGAAATTGTTACCCGTCTTATTGGTTAGATAATTTTTTTTATCTTCTGATCCCACTATCTTCGGAAAGAATTCACAATACACTGGTGGAACCTAAGGACGAATGACAATAGTTAAACTATCTAGGTGTTTTTTCCGAATAACTAAACAAATTACTTCATAGATTCTCTTGAAACTGTAGGGGTAAAAAGAACATGTTATACTACATATATTCCAGTTCCGATGACTAACAGGAAACCTGTCACAAACTAACAAATATTATATAATCTTTAGGATCACCCTGTAACAAATAATGCTTAAAATTAGTTGTAGCTATAGTGTATAATTATGAGCCTTTTTTTTTTATTATAGATATAAATTTAAATGAGAATTGCACTTATATTAACGGAGACATAAAGGTTTATTTAACAGCATCGACAATTCTTTCGTTTATTTTTTATGACATGCGAGGCTTTTTTAAACCAAAGCAATGTGATTTTTAGAAAACTTAATCAAAATATAAAAATACGAAATATCTGATGAAATATGTGCATTTTTACTGAATAATTTTTAACTGCGCATGCGCAGGAGTTAGCAAAATTTCTTTTGCATAATTTATTAGGCAAATATATACACTAACTCTAAAGATATCCCCAAGTAAATATCGTTAAAACTCAGAAAGATATCGTCGATAGAAAAATTGGTTTTCAAGTAGTACTTTCAAAAAGGTGTAAAACGTTAAGGGGTTTTAACCATATTTTCATTTTGAAATTTGAATCGACGAACAGTCATAGATATAAGTGAAGGCAGATTATGTATTTTCTCAAAAAATAGAAAATATTTGAAAACAGTTATTTTTACTAAAACATATTGTTTCATATAATCTTTAATATATTATAATGTTAACTACAAAATATTAAATTAATATTCAAATTAATAAAATTAATAAAATGTGCATAATTATAGTCCAATAGTCAATATTATTGACTATACGTAAGATACTAAAGATTACATAATGTTATGGTAAATAATTGTGTCTATTTACAATGTTTGTGTCTAAGGTAATCTGTCAAGTTTTCTAAAAGCGACATTGCTTTGGTATTAAAATCCTGCATGTTATAAACAAAAAACGTACGAAAAATTGTCGACAATGAAACCTTTATAGCTCTATTAGTATAAGTGAAATTCTCATATAAATTTATAATTAAAAGAAGGCTTATATTCATTTACTATAGCAGCAATTCATTAAGCAATATTTTTTACAGGGTGATCCGAAATACTATAAATCTTTGGTCAATTTATGACTATTCCCACTTTAGCCTTCGGGTTAAAACTTTCGATGGAATATATGTGGTATACCTGTTCTATATACATGTTCTTTTTACTTTAAAGTTTCAAGAGAATTCATGAAGTATTTAGTAGATAATTTTTTAAAAAAAGGCTAGATAGTTTAGCTTTGACATCTGCCCTTAGGTCTTGTCCACCAGTATATGTGTAGTAGTGGATAAAAATGTTGTGTAGTTGTTACATATAACATTTTTTTTTTTTTTTTTTTAATTCTAAAACTAGAGTATTGTTATTAATAAAGTAATATGATGTGTAGTTTAACCTTTTGAAAGGGGCTGTGACAGCACCTGTCACGCTTCACTATAGGATTTCGTAAGAGCCCCTCTCAAAAGGTTAAGATCAATAATCAACAGGTATCTCGGCTTTGGGGAAAATGTCCTTCGTGGGACTTTTCTAAGGGGGGCCTAGTCCGACGTAAATTTCGTAGAAAACTGCAAAGAATTCTGAATGGTAAGGTCGATAAGCGTAATCTGGATTTAAAATGCCAACTTTGAGTGCCCAAACGCTTATAATATAACTCAAATTAAACTAAAAAACAAAGTGTTTTTTTTTTTTACTTACGTTATTTGTCTTTTCATCATTTGTACCACCAATTCTTTCCATAGCCGTAGTATGGCCAGTAGTAGTAGGGATATTTTCCATAATAAGGCCAGTACGATGAATAGTAATACGATGAGGGATAGTAATGGTAAGGCCAACTTTTTCCATAATAGTAATGGTGATAAGGATAAT
This sequence comes from Salticus scenicus, assembly GCA_963930645.1. Lineage (NCBI taxonomy): Eukaryota > Metazoa > Arthropoda > Arachnida > Araneae > Salticidae > Salticus > Salticus scenicus. The sequence goes on along the minus strand of OZ005648.1, from coordinate 78,715,618 downwards.
ATCCTCCGTAATATGATTTTACACCAGCTAGAACGGCAGCGAAGACAGCAAGAAATGCTAAAACGAACTGGGAAAAAAAAAAAGAACAAAAATTATTGATAATTACACAGCTTAAAATCTGTAAAAATGCATTTATAAATTGTGTTAATAAGTTTAAGATTTTTCAAATTTCTCTTTTTTTTTGCTGTGCTTAATTTATTTTGCCGCAGCAATACGAAATTCTTGCTGTGGTACATGATTTGCTTCTTTAATTTAAAGTTAATTTTAATCAAAACAATATTATGATTATTATGTTGTTGATTTTAAAATTAATTGCGAATTCAATTTAAATTATTTACGAATTTAAAAAATAAAAATCATTTTTTAGGAAGTACGCCCTTATTTTCTTTGTCGTTTCTATATTTTAGCTCTTGAACAAGCAGACTTGCTTATTATTTATCCTTGCGTATTATTTATCCTTACTTATTATTTATAACTGATGTATCGCACTACATCATTTTTGTTAGTTAATACTAGAAACGGAGCAACTAAATATGAGACCATGATAACTTTGTAGCTTCTTTTACTCATATTTAATTGACATTAGGAAAATTTTAAGAAAAACTGCCGATCGTTATGTGAAAGAGAAGAAAGAATCTAAAGATATTTTTTTCGAAAAGGATCGAATCTTTTCACGCGATTTATTAGAAGAATCTTGCAAAGTTCTGAGCTACGAAACATTACAAAAAAAAAAAAAAAAAAAAAAAATCACCTTTCTAAACTAGTGATTAACCCTTCGAGTTTTATGAAATAAAAACAGTTATTTCGTCCCTCCTTCTAAAACCCACAGCAAAAATTCGGTTTAAATGTCAATCCCAAATGTCTTCACTGAAAGAATTTTACTGGGTTGGTTGGATTTTACGTCGCACTAGTGCTGTGCGATGGGCAATTGGCAACGGTCTGGAACTCACTGCTAGATGTGGCGCGGAGATATGCCATCACAATTTGATCTTCCACGGAAAGGATGGCTCTCCCGCTTCGGTGACCTCAGAGGTATAATTTTGGTGGTAACATGGAGGACATTGCGGCCACGACAGATTTTACGTGCACCAGCCACCATTAGTGTACACGACGATCTTTGGCCTTCTCGAGTACCGAACCCCCAATCTTCCAATTACGAGCCCGGCGCTCTACCGACTGGGCTACCGCGGCCCGAATTTTACTGGGAAAACTACTTTTTTACAATATTAGTATTTACAGGTATATAAGAACATTAGAAAACTTCTATAGGATCGTTGTTACCACAAATGACAAGTTTTAAGCTCACAGTGATAATATCGTTAACAGCAAGATGTAGGATATTTACATTTAGCGTCTTTTAATTGCCCTAATAAAGATTATATTACAGCTTTATAATCGGGAATTAACTTAACCCCATAACTAAAAATCAACAGACATAAATTTCGATGTCCGAGATGGCAAGGCATCCATTCCTATCCTACACTGACCACTTAAAATCATTTCATCAGTAAAAGTTCTTCTCAAGAACTTTTTCACTTCATTTGTGGTTATATAGGTTAAGACTTGACAACTATTTCCAAAACCTGAGTAGAATGCCTTCTGCGGGAGTCTTTCTAAGGGGTCATAGACCATATTTATGTGACTTTTGGAAAAAACCATGGAAGATCCGAGCGGCTAAACCGACGAACACGACTTGATATGAATCCGGAACTTCCCATCTCCCAGATATTAAGACAGAAGTTCTCAGCCAGTGATGGGGATTCAATCCCCGGGATTGTGATATGAAGAGTTTTTCATTTTGTATGGAAACAACATTAATAGGAAAATTTTAGAAAAGAGCTTTTAATAACACATCCTTCATTTTAAAGAATTCTTATATTCACATTTTTGTAACTGCTTACGTTGAACGCTCTGTTTTAATAAAAATTTCAACTAATATTTCTTTTATTGCTAAAAAAAAAAAAAAAAAAAAAAAATTATCTCCCTGAGAATAATTTATGCACAAACCGTATTAAAAGTGTACAAATTTCTTAAAATTTTATGAGTTTTTAAAGTATTTACAAATTTATGGGCCACCTGGTTATATACTATTTCTATCTGAGTAAAATTGTATACATTTTATTATGAAATTTATTATGTTGTAACCAAACAATGCTTATCTTATTAATTCCAAATCTCATACCCTCTCCTTTCACAGTTTTTTTTTCCCCTTTCTTTTTGTCACACATTGTAAGCACCACTCTTCTTTTACTGAAGCGTGAAATAATTATTAAACTACCCTTAATACTATATCTCCAATTGCCCATCTGCGCAGCACTAGTGCGACGTAAAACCCAACCATCCATCCCTTAATACTATAAAAAAATAAAAAATAAAGTTAGCTATTTTTCTTTAAAATATGACTTTTATATAATTTATGTTTGTTTATATCCAAATAATTTTCTTAAAGTGTAACTTCATTTGTTTAAATATTTTCTAAAAAGGCTTCGCAATAATATGTCTTTTTTTTTTTTTCCTCTCATATTTGAAGCATCGGTAACTTTTTGTAAAAAAATTTGTTGTTGCGCTTGCTCTTTCATTTCTTTCTTGTTATTTAAGCGGATTATGGCACCTTTGACGGCACCGCTGAAGTAAGTTTCATATAAAAGCTTAATTTCCATTTAACATTTATAAATTGAACTATATTAGGTTTTTTTTCAATGAAATATATATTCAGGTAGCAATTCTTATGGTGTTTTGTACACTTTTTACAGATTTAAAATCTTTTAAATTGCGTTTTCTCAGTTTGTATTTTTTTTTTTTTTTTTTTCATGAAATCATGATCTTTAAAATGCTAAAACTTCTACAGATATTTCTGTACTGATAAGTATAAAGGATTTAAGTCCATATTCTTGATTTTTCAGGAGACGAAAAATAAAGTTAAACTAACTAAAAACTAATCAGAAGAATCCATTAGGAAAAGGGATTAGGTTGATTTATACCCTTTATACCATTCAGTGATTGTCAATCTTCATTTAATAAAGGGAAAATTTTGAATTCAATATTTTATACTAAAGATTAATGCTAAATTTCTAGCTTGAATCTTCTGTTATCAATGGATTTTCTCAAAGACTAAATGACATGGATTTAAATCCTTTATACCCACTTTTCTTCCATTACCCACTATTACACACGTATTATATGCATTTTTTTTTTTTTTTTAAGATAATGGGATTAGAAGATATAAAATTGACTTAACGAAGTAGAAAATTAAAAATGGTAGAGTTATTTTTTGAAACACAAATTACCGAGATCTAAAACTCACCTTCTTAAGCAAGATGACTGTTAATTCGGTTGTAATAACCACGTAATACATGAGAAAGGATATCTAAAATGGTTTTATATAACAATTTTCAAGAAAATCGTTAGAGATGTTTTTGAGATACCGACCTCATTTCTAGTTTAAGGATTTAGAAAATGACCAGTTATTCGTTCTAGATGATGGCGGTAAAATTTTTTCCTCACTGTAACAGTGTTAAGTTTGATTGAAATCATTTCAGTGGAGGAAGTATAAGACATACATACCCACATACATACAATGACTTTTATTTATATAAAGATTGGTTGGTTGGTTTTTTTGACGTCGCACTAGGGGCGACGGTCTGGGACTCACCCGAAGAGGTGGTCCGGAGACATGCTATCACAATTTTTATCCTCCACGGAAGGGAGGGCTCTCCCACTTCGGTGACCCCCAGAGGTATAATTTGGTGAAAGGGAGGACATTGCGGCCACGACATATATAAAGATTGGAAAATATTCGTTTATATCTTTTCTTTAGTTCTATTCTAAATTCTGGTGGCTCTCTATGATAAATTAGCCTAATTAAATTGCCTATGAAATGGTTGATAAAATTTATGGGCTCTAATAACTAACGAACGATTTATTCTGTAGAATAAAACACAAAAGAAAGTAAAAACATACTCTATGCGTACATAAAACACCTTCCAGTTGCACTTATTCGTTAGATTGTTTAATCTTAATTTAAATCACCTTCGTGATTGCATCTTAAATTAAATTTCGATTTTATTTATGGAAGAAGAAATATCACAAAAACTATCTTTATCATTTTGCTTTTAAACATAAGAGAAAACATAAAAGGGATTGTTTCCATGTAGCTATGTACTTGTATATTAACGTACGTACCATAAAAATAACATATGCACCTGATGGTGCACTAAAATTTTAGTATAATAATAATTATAATAATAAACTCATAGCACAGCTAAAAATATATTTCCAGCAATATCCACTAATATTCCCTAGTGTAACTACATATATATATATATATATATATATATATATATATATATATATATATATATATATATATATATATATATATATATATATATATATATATATTTAATCTCCATAAACCAATCTTCAATATTTTTATATTGTAAGTGAAATATGCTTTAATGCATCTGATTATGTATGTCAATTTCGTTCACTTTGTTCAGTTAAAATAAGTTAAAAAATGCTTCATACAAACCATTCTTTAAGTCCGAATTCTTTTAAAAGCCCCTGTACACAAACGAATATTTTAGTGAATCTAAATAAGATATGAAAGTTTCAATGCATAAATGAGAGCGTGGCAAATCGATAATCAAATTAAACGTATAGACATAATTTTGTTGGAAAATGGTTAAAAAACTCTCATCATTTTTGTTCATGTTTCTTTTATTGTGTACCCGTTTCTATTTATTCTGCACTGGATTATAACAGAAATTACAGAAATAAAAGTATCTAAGAGCACATCTAAAACTGACTCAATTAAAACTTATATAATAAAGATTTTTATAAAATATATTATACTAGTTAGTTGTAGGGCGACTAAGGCGCCCGTTGAAAAATTATCATTTCATTTTGTTTATTTCTCACTTCAAATAATTCATTTGCTAGCAAGTCCGTGCGAAATTTTCTCACTTTTTTTTATCTCTTCGTTACCTTCGAAATTTAAAATTATTATTATTATTTTATAGACGTTATTTTTTCATATGCATGAGAAAATTTAATATATATACATATATTTCTTTTTCCCACGTGAAAGCATATATCATTTTATGCTGAAAAAAAAAAAAAAAAAAAAAAAATGGGTAACAGTTAAAAATTTAAATGTCCATTTTAAATTAAAATTACACAATCAACTGATTGGGAAGAAAATCATCTTTATTGAAATTTTATTTTTCCAACTGAGTGAAAATAATGCCTGGACCGGGAGTCGAACCCCGGATCTTTGACTTACAAGGTCAAGGCTCTACCAATTGAGCTATCCAGGCCGACAACCGTTCGTCATTACTCACTCAGACAACCTTTAAGCAGAAACATATGGTCTAACATGTAGATAGCTCGACAGAAGTAAGCCGCAGGTAATGGAAAACACCATTAAACAATGAGAGAAAGAAATACAATTTTTATTAAAATCACACAATCAACTGATTGGGAAGAAAATCATCTTTATTGAAATTTTATTTTTACGACTGAGTGAAAATAATGCCTGGACCGGGAGTCTATTTTAAAGCTGTTATTTTCATATTTTAATTAATTTTAAAAAATCTAATCAAAAATTCGTTACAAATAAGGTACCAAACGAAAGGGGCGATTTTTCTGAATCCGTCGGATTAAGCAGCTTATTGATCGGACAATTAGATTTTTTAAAATTAACTAAAGTGAGAAAACGCGTTCACACACAGACAGGGTCCAAGGAAATCTCAAGCTTTTTTAAGCGTGACAGAATCAGGCACTGATGAACATAACTATATATGTTGATTTGTCTTACTTTACTCAGAAAATTAAGAAGAAATAAGTGAAATTGATTCCCAGTTTTAAAATGAAAATCCCCGACAAAATACCAGAAAAGTTTATTATAATTCTGTTGCTGGCATTAACTTTCACCATTTTTCGTCGTAAATTATTTCAACCGTGAAATTCCCAGATTTCGTGACATTGTCAACAACACCTTCATTTTCATAGAAATAACTGACCATGTGAATAAATTTACGATATTTTGAGGCTGTTTTTCTGGCGGAAAAATAAAATCACACCTAATTTACATTTATATTACTTATGGTAATACAAAATTAAATCCACTTAAATTCACTGCTTGAAATTCTTATAAACTTCGTGAACAGACATTCACGATTCATCTGGCAATGCAGTTAAGTGCATTTTGACTCTCATATTTGGTAATGGATATTTATTTACACGGAGAGATACGTTATTTGAAGCATAAAGCCTTTAAAAACTACTATATTGTGGCCACCACAAGACTTTCTTCTATATTTTCTTATACAAATTCACTAAGGGCAAATAATTTATTAAAACTGTTATTTATGAAAGTTATCTAACATGATGAATGCAAGTGGTTTTCATCTTTGAGGAAACTAACACTAAATATATAAAGAAAGACAGTTTTATTGTCTATAAATAACATAATAAAAAAATGCGTTTTTGAAATGGTTATCTCCCATATCAAGTTTCGTACAGTTATATGCCAAACAAGTTGAGGTATAGTCTTCCTGTTATTGAGGAAATTTCCAGTATAGCAGCGCCATCTATTGACCTATAAGCATCAAACTTGAATCAGCATAGTGTCTCATAATGACCTTCTCAGATATCAAGTTTCGTTTGATTATACGCAATAGAATCTGCCATTCCTTATATAGCCATTCCTTAAATTGCAGAAATCACTGTATAGCAGCGTCACCTGTTGAGAAAGTCACACCAAATGTTGATAGGCATAGGCACTAATTTAGGTCAAGGTGCATCTACATATAAATTTATATATAACTGTGAGTAGTAGTTCCGAAGATACAGTTGCCACAAAATTTTTGTTCTCTATTATTTTAATAAAAAAATTAATGCACTGATTTTATTGAAATTTTGTACTACACTTTTGTACTTCTTGGAATTGACTAAAGCTTGATTTTTTTTTTTTTTTTTTTTTTTTTTTTAAATATATCTATATGAAGTTCGGATTTTTCACAGAGTTTTATGCAAAAACAGTACAATTTTCGGTAAAACGTTAAAGCAAAAAAGAAAGGAAGAAAAATCATTCGTTCACGCACTAGTCAATAACATTTTGAAGAAGTGTGCAAAATATGAGTATGGTCGCTGCATTAGTTTCTGAGAAATCGTGCCCACCGCTTTTCTGAAAGGTCTCCAGAAGTCAGAATTCACCGACTAAATTTCCCAAATTTTTTGATGAAAATTTTATAAAATATTGTTCAAAATAGAATTGACTAATGCTTGAAAAACAGATTTTTTTTTTTTTTTTTTTTAGTACTGAGGGCCTATTAGTCTCAGACAGCGATTTTTGCGTTGTCGTTTTCGATAGTTGGACATTTGTCGAAATCATTTTCGATAGTTGGACATTTATCGAAATCTAAAATTTATCGAAAATATAATTGAATAATTTGAAAGCGATGTTACAATTGGGAAGAAAAAAAAAACTAATAGCCCTCCGTCCTAAACTAAATTCTGCTTTTGCCAGAATTTCACCAAAATCTTTTTTTTTTTTTTTTTTTAAGAAAAAGAAAAAAAAAAATATTCAGTATCGTTACAAACGATATCGAAAAAGTTTTTTTAATAATTTTGAATTAGGAAATAAATAGTGCGCGTGCAATAATTTGAAATAAAAATAAATAAAAATATGAATTTAATGATTTGATTTTTATATAAAACACGATCGCGTGCTACCTTAAAAAGTAGATGTAAAATTTAAAGTTTAATTTTCTTGGCAACAATTATAAATTAAAATAAATAATTTAATGAAAGTTTGTTCTTTAGATATACGTCCGTGTAAGATGTCAAAAAATATACGACAAAGTATTATATCTCTTTATTCTTCTAATAAATTGTCGGTGAGAGAAATTGCTCAGAAATTGAGTATTTCTAAAAGTAATGTTTATTTTTTTTTTAATTTCCCTAATTTTTTGATGAATTTTTTTTTTAATATTGTTTAACTGTTTCTCTTTTATATGCTCAAAATTTTGAATAAAAAATTTTATTTATTATATTAAAAATAATAACAAGTCCAATCCGACTCATTTGGAAGTGTAGGTTGGTTTCTTTTTCTTTTTCAAGTGGCCGCTATTTTGAAACAAAATAGCGGCTACCAATTATTAATGGACTTGGTAGAAATAATGATGTGGATATGTACATATGTAGTTTTAAGAAAATCGGTTCATAAATACCTTTTTTATATTAATTTGAAATTTTCAAATGGCCAGCAACTGGAAACAAGATGATAGATCAAGCTGTCAAACAAACATATAAAATGCGTTTCTCAGATAAGACTATTCTACAAATTTAGCTCGAATTAATTCAGTATTTGAAAAGTTATCGTGTTGACAAATTAAGTGGCCGCTATTTGGAAACAAAATGCCAGAGCAATTTGCTCAGTCAATTAATCTAAGATACCGGGTGATCCAAAAGTCAGGACCAATTTTAAAAATGAATAATTCGAAAACGGATCAAGATACAAAGATACGGTTTGCACCAAACGGATGAAAAAGAAACCGGGTTTTGTGTGGCAAAGGAAAAAAGTTATTTCTGTTGGCGACCAACAGATGGCGCTATAGTGTTTTATTTCACCAAAAGATGATTTATAAATGAAAAAAAAAATGTTGACAACTTACAAGTGAGCTTAATTACAGTTAATTAGTACTACTACAGTAATTGTTCAATGTCCATCATTCAGAAGTACAGCTGTGAGATGATTCACCCCATCGTTCACAGCATTTAGTAGCATTTCTTGCGTTATGGCAGACACATTTTGGCGGATGGCATCTTTCAGTGCTGCTAGTGATGCCGGTTGGTCGCGGTACACTTTTGACTTCCAAAAATCCCCACAGCCAAAAGTCACAGGGTGTCAGATCGGGAGATCTTGGAGGCCATGCGTGATTAAAGTAGCGACTGAGAATGCGATATTTCGATGCATATAAGCTTCGACTACCATTACCTGCTGTAGTTGTTCCTTTTTACATCGTTTGTTGCTTCGCGTAATCCTACATCAGAAATACGACAGCGCCATCTGTTGGTCGCCAACAGAACTATTTTTTTGTCCCTTGCCACACAAAACCCGGCTTCTTTTCCATCCGTTTGGGGCAAACCGTATCTTTGTATCTTGATTCGTTTCCGAATTATTCATTTTTAAAGTTTGTCCTGACTTTTGGATCACCCTGTATTTGTAAGATAAGTCCACTTTTCAACTTTGGTTATAATAAAATCAGTCTTTCAAATGTTATAGTGATAACAAATTCTCAAGTGGCTGCGTTCAAGTGACTACAAATTGGTAACAAAATTACGGAGCAACTTACTAACCGAAATCATTTTAGATATTCGAATGATAAGTCCATTGACCAGCTTTAGTTCGAACTGATTAAGAATTTCAAAAGTTATCATGATAACAAATTTTCAATTGGCCGCCACTTGGAAACAATATGGCAGAGCAAGTTGCCCAGCGAATTAAGATATTTGAAGCATAAGTTCACTAACCGACTTTGCTTCGAATTAGTTCAATATTTCGAAAGTTATGTTTATGATAATTTTCAAAGTGGCAGTCTGATTTTGAGTGGCCACAACTTGGAAGCAAAAAGGCGGAGCAACTTGGCCAGCGAAATCATCCAAGATATTTGTATGATAAGTTTACTGTCCAACTTTGGTTCGAATTATATCAGTATTTCAAAAGTTGTCGTGATAAGAAATTCTTAAGCGACAATCTTGATTTTCACCAAACTTGGAAACGTCGTTCGCTTTCTGTAAATGAGGCTCAACAAAATGGAAGCAATGTTGGTTGGATAGTATGGTGTATCTAGCATCTTAAAAAAATAAAAATAATAATAAAAAAAAAATTAAATCAAACCAAACCGTACATGAACAAAAGAACGTTCATTATTTTATGAGGCATCTAACTTTCTTCTAGTTAAAAAAAAGTTTATACTTTACAAGAAAATTATTTTTGCGTTGGTAGTTATCCAACTTTCAGCCTCTTATTGTTTAGTATAAATGTTAGTTAATGAGTATCAGCACAAAAGAGTCTAAGCATCTTTTAACTCTTTCGCGACCAGCATACTTTTTCATTTTCTAAAACTGATAGCCGGGGAACATTGAAGTAAACTCAAGCTAGTTGCCGCAAACTTTTGATGTTTAAACATGAATGAAAATTAGATATAATGTTTTGAAATGTTACTCTTGTAATTATCTGAAGAATGAAATGAAGATTAGTCATATAGTATTAGAACAAACCTATAATACTATCGAAGAATTAATACCCTAATAATACTATCGAAATAAATATTGTTTCCATAGAAATTCTTTAAATGATGTAAATTCACGTCAGCGGTAACCAGAAACAGAATCTGAAAAGACGTGAACTTACGTCAGCGGCAACTAGCTATAGAAGTTGAAATGACGTGAATTCACGTCAGCGGTCACAAATGTGTTAAAAGCAATTAAATTTAAATAGAAATGGATGACATAAAAATTTTAATATCAATTATTTAAAAGAACAGTTTATTATAGGATGAAAAACCTATTCCAAAAGAACAGTTTGGCATAGAAGATAATTCGATTAAATAATCTAATTCAATAATTCGATTAATTAATCTAAAAAAAGGATTATGCAATAATAATTAATTTATAATAAATAAATAAATGAATAAATAAATGAATAAATAAATAATTCACTGAAAGTTAAATGTTTTGTGTGTGTGTAAAAGAAATATTTATTTACAGGCGTCCTGTCTGATTGTTTTTATTCCAGGAAAATGACATCTATGAAGTGGCTTTTTCGTGTATTTTCTTGAAACCTTTCAACAATTTCATTGGCAGTTTAAATTAGGCTCATTTAAAAGGTTCATTCAGTGTAACCAGAAATAAAATAAAAAAAAAAAAAAAAAAAAAAAAAAAAAAAAAGAAGAAGAAAAGATAAAATTGATTTTTTTTTCAATAAGTTCTGAAAGTAAAATTCTTTTGAAAAATTCCGGAAGAAAATTTTTGCAGTTTTGAATTAAAATTTGGTGGGAATTCCTACCCCGACGAAAAAGTTCAGTTTTAATAGAAAATTTAATAGTTTATGGAAAAGAAGGAAGTACATGGAAAAAACTTTTTAAAGTATTAATTTAAAATATACTCATACCTACTTTTTTAATAAATATTTTGTAATTGTAAATTACTTTAATATTACTCAATAATTAGAGACTGAAAGAAATCTGTGTACTAATTTGAGAAACAGAGGATGCATAATAATATATTTACAATAAAAATTCAAAATATCGCGCAATTCAATATCAGGTGTATTTAAATAAATACTTGATTAAATTGTCCAGTATATTTTATTACTATTGATCATATGATGGTAAATATATTTTCATCATAAAAGAAAACAAATCATAACCAAATGTAGGATTTAATATATACTTATGTACAAAATTAAAGCAATAACTTGTTTTCTTATTTTCTTCTTTTACGCGTAGTTTTTAAACAAATGAACGTAGAAACATAAAATTTGGATGGCATGTGTTTTCATATCATTAATCGAATTTTGTATAACTTTTGCATAAGCAATAATTTTTAAATTAATATTACTCAATTTTTATCAAAAGTAAGCTTTGAAAAAAAAAAAAAAAAAATTTAGAAAATTTTAGAAAAGAAAATTTAATGAAAAATGGTCATAAGGATTCATTACAAATAGGTGAAGACACGCATCCATGTGTTAGATTAAAACCAGATTTTTCTTCCTATATTCAATATTCTGTTTTTTCTTTATTTCACATATGAATAACTTTTAAGAAAATATACATACAGACATGAAAATTGGATGAGACATTCATTACAAAGTTATGTATCAACGTTTTTATTATTCTGGTGATGCTCATAGTTTATAAATTAGTAATTATATTTTTTCAAAATGTCCGTTATAAATGTAAAATAAAAGTGGATGCATAAAAAGAAAAAAAAAAAAAGAATTTAGTTTAACATTTGACGGTACGTGCCTCTTCACCTATCTGTAATGCATACTTAACAAAATTTTTTTCATTTAGTTTTCTTTTCTAAAATTGTTGAAATTTTTCATGTTTTCTAAAGCTTACTTTTGAGGAAAATCGAATAATCATTAGTTTAAAAATTATTACTTATTCTAAAATTACATAAAAATTCTATTAATGATATGATAACAAACGTTCCATCCAAATTTTGTGTTCATATGGCTATTTCTTTAAAAGTTATGCGCAAAACAAGAAAACGAAAAAACAAGTTGTTCTTTTAATTTTGAATGCAGGTTGTTTCTTGAATTTTAAATATAATAAATGTTCTCACAATAATAAATCATTTGAATACAGAAAGAACATATCATCAAACAATAATCGCCAGAACAAGGATTTTTATTAGCCACATGGAAATAAGATGAGTTACACTGTAACTATATGAATGAGAATTTAGAATATCGGAGTTTAATTTTGAACAACGAGTTGTAGTCAATGAATTTAGAAAAACCCCAGTCTGGCAGGAGGGTCAATCACAGCTATTGCGAGATATGGACTATTGTTATACGACTTCTTTATTGCATTATTACTTCACAAATGATTGCTGGTATATTTTAAAATACGCTTTTAAAGTTTATTTACAGGTACGACATCAATCATTTTCTTGAGCGATAAAATAGGGTGATTATGCGATGAAACCTATCACAAAGGTTTGATTTTTTCTTGGCCACCATTGCATAAACGTCTTTCTTTTGGTTAAGTTCGCTTTTGGATGACATTCAAGACGATTTGTTTTCTCTACATCATTCTCATTATCTATTCTATGTTGTTCTCGACTTGCAATTGCTTCTGTTTGAACAAAGTCGTCAGAATCGGACGGAAGACTCAAAGATGAAGCTTTAGCAATAAATAAAGAAATCAAGAAACGGAGCTTTTCAGGCGAAGCTTTATTTTCCCATAATTTTTACTTTGTGGAAACAATTTATTTCCGCCGAACATTTTGTGTTCCAGCATGTCATCCAAAGAAGGTCGAAGTCCAGGATTCAAACATAAACACCCCTTAACGAAATTTCGCAAGATGTTAATAAATTCCTTATCTACTTTCGATTTTAGAAAAGTCTTCTGCACTGCCTTTTAAAAATTATTTTTCTTCAGAATTTTAAAAATCCTGGGATAGAGTTGCTCACTCCACGTCCATTCTTTTTTTCCTGCTTTTGCAGACTGACAGGACTTTAGGACAGCCTGATTTGTAAACATTTCCAGAGCAAGAAAGCCCACTGTGTAAGCATCATAAGCGAAGCCATTCACTCCTGTTTTTTCGTCATTTTTAGAAATGACTGCTTCAGGCGGGCGGCACAAAAATGGAGAGACGTAAGGGTTCATGCCGTCTTCTGTGAAAGTCAATGAACTAATGTCCGCTATCACTGCTTTATCCAGTTAGATATTAAAACATTGGTAGGTTTTACGTCGAGATAACATAAATTCTGTCCGTGCAAGTACTTAATTCCGTTTAATACACCTTTTAAATAAGATTTTGCAAGGTCGAATGCATCATTGTTCACGAAAAACACGGAATCTTGTAATGCCAAATCCAACGACGACAAAGTCAAAGGCATAAAAAATACGAATGTCTCAGCAGTTGGTATGTACTGTATATCGATGAGAGGCAAAACATTTTGGTATCTTAGTCCAGGCCGTATTTTGACTTCACTTCTGTTGACAAATTCTTGCAGTACTAATTTGACTTCAACACTTTGGCGCTGTTCGTTCTTCACTTCAAACACGAATCCGAAACTACCTTCGCCTAAAATCGCATCGCAATAAACTCCTAACCTTGCTCTCTCAGACATTTTACTGACCTAGTGATGACTTCGTTCCTAAATTCATCTTCGGTAATCAGGCCATTAAGGTACTTTTCTCTTACATTTTCCATCATGAAAGTTATCCAAAGATTTCAGTCACTAAAAAATCACCTATTTCAATTAATTATGAGAAAATCGTAATATTTTAAGAAATGCTGTAATGCTTCGCACAAGTCACAAAGTATTTGGACGCGTATTGTTAAAAATGTTTGCGGTATTGCTTTCTAGTATTGTTGTAAAAGGTATTAAGTGATAATATCTAATTGTTAAAAATATTAGTTATATTTCTTTCAAAAGTTATTGTATGACCACTAATAGCGTTTTGCCGCTTAAAAGAATAATGATGCAGTTGGACATTCTAGGTTAGTTATAACACAGAAATTGACACACTACATTTTACCTACTAGTATCAGAAACAGTTTCATTTGTCATATATATGTGAGAGACGTTACTGCCCCCTCAACCTCCTTTTAATTACTGTATCGATATTTAAGATTGCTGTTATATTTATATATTTATTTTAAAATATTTTTATTTTATACCGAAGGTTCTTCAAAATACCAAATTTAAACCACCAGCATTTTTCATTTAAATTATGCTAGTAACAGACACAGAAACATCTTTAAAAACGTTTTATGCAGGCGAACTCAAAATGAGTCCTTATAATAAAAATTCAAAGTCGGAAATTGAATTCCAAACAATATCTTGTCAACCATATGAATAAAAGAAAGTAATTATCATTCATAATCAATTTTCTTGGACGAGGTATAATTTGCTAAAGCACTTCCATTCATTAAATCGAATAGAAACGGATGATATAATCGCTTAATTTCTGATAAACATGTATTTTATCTGCAAAATGTATATGCAGTTGCACCACATAGCGTACTTAAATTTAGAACAATAAAAGATATACATAACATCACTTAAAATGTACATCGAGACACTTTTAGACATAGTCCTAATAAATCCGAATTATTTTGTGCGGCCCTGTAAACGAGCAATAATAATCAATGTTACTATATTCTACATAAAACATGTTTTTGTATCTATTAATATATATATATATATATATATATATATATATATATATATCTTTACTGAATTTAGTTTAGTGCAGCCTGAAGCCTGAAGATGTTAAAATGTAACACAAACAATTTCGCCCATAGACGGTACTGTATTTGAATACTTTTGAATGTCTCCATGCAAGAACTATTGGTCCAATTCCAATAAAAAGTTTCAAGTGATTTCTCTGCATGATAAAGATTTAAAATACCGACTTTGCATTTTCTACTAATATTTGTTTTCGAGTTAACAGACAGACATACAATTAGATCAATCGCCAAAAACATTATTTTCAGATTCAAGGGACCTCAAAACGTATAAATATATCAAAAATTAATAAAATAAGGTGTGATTAGCAGTAAGGATTACAAGGCCACACAAAATAATTAAATTCATTAGTGGCTATAATTGCAAACTGGAATTGCATTTCCAGTTGTGTTTGACGCATTAAACACTTTCGTTAGGCTATCTGTCCGTTTGTCTTCATTCTAATTTTGTTAATATTAATAGAATGCTTTGAAATTAATGTATGTTATTTAAATTCACGGTGGCATCATGTTATCTATTAAACAACGCAAATAGTTTTTGATCAGAGTCTCGCAAAAGATTTGCGATGCATTCTAGAGTTTGAGAATATTTGTTTTAGGCACATTTATATATGCATCTTAATACTATGAACAACCTAACGAAATTATTATACATTAATCAGGTAGATAAAACTTTATATATATATATATATCTATATATATAAAAGAACACTTCCTGAGTGAGTGAGTGAGGGGGTGATCTATCAACGCCCAGACCAAACCCCTGGACCTAGAAGCATGAACTTTTGTGACAATGTTCTTTCTATGACGTAGGCATCCATTAAGAAGCGATTTTACAAAATTCGCCCCCCAAGGGGGGGAGGGGGGCAAAACGTGATTTCACAAAATCCTTCATATCTCAAACAAAAAAACAGATATCCGTAAAATTTTTGCTTTAAAATATAGCTAATACAAATGTCAAAAAACCAATTTCTGGAATTTTCAAAATTCGGTCCCCAAGGGGGGCGGGGAGGGCAAAACGTGATTTCACATGCGTAAAACGTGATTTCGCATAATCCTATATATCTCAAACACAAAAATAGATATGCGTGAAATTTTTGCTCTAAAATATAGCTAATGCAAATATCTAAAAACCAATTTCTGGAATTTTAGAAATTCAGCCCCCAGGTGGGGCAGCAGGGGGCGAGAGGGGGCTAAGGGGCAAAAACAAATAGAAATACAGTCAGGGCGTTCAAAATTGATACAGATCGGTTTTAGAGGCCTGCAAGTTGAATGAGGATATTTTCGATTGTGTAAAGTTATTAGGAGGGGCAGGGAGGGGAGAGGGGGGGGAGGCAAAAAATAAAAATAGAATTAGATCGTTCAAAATTGATATATAGAGGTTTTCGATACCTACAAATCGATTTCGGATATTTTCGAATTTATAAAATTATTAGGAGGGGCGGGATGGGGGGTGCTATGGGGCAAAAACAAATAGAAATACAGTTAGGCCGTTCAAAATTGGTACAGATAGGTTTTAGATGCCTGCAAGTCGAATGGGGATATTTTCGAAAGTGTAAAGTTATTAGGAGGGCCGGGAAAGGGGGAGGGGAGAGGGGGGGAATAAAAATAGAGTTAGATCGTTCAAAATTGGTATATAGATGTTTTCGATACTTACAAATCGATTGCGGATATTTTCGAATTTTTAAAATTATTAGGTGGGGCGGGAAGGGTGGGGGGCTATGGTCAAAAACAAATAGAAATACAGTTAGGCCGTTCAAAATTGGTACAGATAGGTTTTAGAGGCCTGCAAGCTGCAAGTCGAATGGGGATATTTTCGAAAGTGTAAAGTTATTAGGAGGGCCGGGAAGGGGGGGCAGAGGGCAAAAAAAAAGAAAATAGAGTTAGGTCATTCAAAATTGGTACATAGAGGTTTCCAATACCTACAAACCGATTGCGGATATTTTCGCATTTTTAAAATTATTGGGAGGGCGGGAAGGTGGGGGAGTAGAGCGGCAAAAAAAAAAAAAAAATAAAGATATATCGTTCAAAACTGGTGCATGGAGGTTTTTGATACTTACAAATCGATTGCGGATATTTTCAAATTTGTAAAATTATTAGGACAGACAGGAGGAGGAGGGGGGCGAAGTGGGAAAATAATAGAAATAAGGGTTAGAGCATGTTGGGAATTTTTTCCGAAGGCAGTGAGAACCCGGTGCGACATTTTTCCTAATCAGATTTTGTTTCTCTTTTTTTTTCACGTGATAAAAATTAATGCAATTTTGAGAATTCATTATAGTGATTCATTTAAAAATAGGGACCAGCGAAGCGGGCGTTGCCTGCTAGTATATATATATATAGAGAGAGAGAGAGAGGGAGAGAGAAAGTTAAGCATTGTTAGCGTAATTTATTGGTTTACGGAATCCAACAAAGTTTTTCTGTACATTACATGACATAAATATAAATTATCCATTGTAAATTATGAGAATTTTTTTTACTATACTGTACAATAAGTAAACAAGTTTAAGGCAAATATCCAAGGCTACCTAAAGCTTTTTTTTTTTATGTGTTTTCTTTTGAAATAAAGTTATGAAGATTGTTTTGTGAGATTCCTTCCTCCATTGTTAAATATATATATATATATATATATATATATATATATATATATATTGTAGCTTTGCTGTATTTGGACAATATACAGGATGACATAGAAGTACACTTTTTATTTAAAAGGAAAGTCATAAAGATATTTTTTGAAAGTTTTCTTCCTCCATAATAATAATAAATACATTTTAAGGATTAATCATGGAATTTGTAAGTATATAGTTGGAAAGTCTTCATAATCTATGCAAAACACACGATTTTTCCTTGTTTAGTACGACAGGGCGTACTACTTCTTTCAGACAGCGATACAGGAACCGATTTTTATCTATCACCTTGAATGAACGTGCAAATATTTGTATTTTTATTTAAAATGTGTATCTCTGAAAGTTTCTCATCCATATGTCCGGATTATTAGATTTTATCAAACATTGGTACGCTTATTAATTGGGACAAAATCTTTATTTAGTAACTTATTTTTTAGTTCAATGGGATAATTGACTGGAAAGGTATTAAATAAAAAGCTAGTTTTAACTTTAAAATCATTAAAAACAAAAAACAAATTGATACCAAAAATAAATAAGTAAATAAGTAAATATACTTCTTTTATGTCGGAAAAAAAAAAAAAGAACATGCAAACATTTATTCTTTCTAAATTAATTAAAATATAGAAAAATCGGGCTTATGAAATGCAACAACTTCAGAATAGAATCCCTTGGCGAAATTTGGAACTGGATACGTATACAATTTTTAAACTATATACAGGGTTACGTATAGTTTCAAAAGAATGGTGTAAGTATTATTATTTCTGTAATTTGAAATAAATTTTTAAATACTATAATAATTGTTTTAAATGTTCCATTAATATAAGCGTCACTATTTAAGCGTGCAAAGAGCAGAGGGGAATTATTTATATAATTTAAAATATATACCTAGTAGTGCCATAAATTCTGATACAATTGTAAAGAATTAAAATAAAACATTTGCAATCAAATTTAAAACTAAATCTTCTTAAAGTTTTATTTTACCTTTAAATTTAATATATTGCATCTTTTATTAAAATGGATCACCTTTTTACTTCATACATGCTTTAAAACCCTTTATCTACTGACGGTACTTTAAAGTACCATTATTTTAAAAAGAGTATAAAATCAAATTTATAGAAGAAATATCAAAGATATTTGTAAGAAAGGAACAGATGTACCTCCCTTTAATCTCCCTACAAAGCATTAAACGATACACATAGCCATTTTTGTTCCATAAAGTATTTTATGAAGTGCACTTGCTGTTTTTGCTTGATATTTTTCACGATCTTGATGTGTGTTATAATTAATTCATATATTATTTAAAGAATATCCCTCTAATCTTAGAAAAAAACATGAGAAACATAAAAAGTAAATATTTCTTTACACTTTTTTCATGTCAAAATACTTTTTTCGACTTCTGTGTACCAGTGGTACACTAAAGTACGACCTCACACAATTCTCATTAATTACTATGATGAGGTGATATGCATAATTTTTAACGTATATATCTTTAAATACTGCTCTTTAGTAACTAAAAATATATGTTTCAAACACAATTTTTGTCTATTTCATAATGCAGTAGATAAAGGGTTAAGTCTCTTTGGCTAATAATCTGTCGAGATATGCACTACTTCCATGGGAATTTCCATCACTGCTTTCCTTAAAGAATGTTTAAGACTTTTCAAACTGAGATGTCGTTGGCACACCTTTGCCTCCAACAGTGACCATAATTTATAGTCGAGCGGACTCAAATCCGGACTGCTGGAAGGCCAATCTTTGGCTTGAATCGTGTCCATTGAACAAGTTTACGTTGAGAGGCTTCATTATTAGTTCTAAGACAGTGTCTTGATAAATTTTTGCCGTGGTTTTCACTCCTTTCTCGCAAAAATTAAAGTTTTAAAAAAAATTTCAACTTTTACAATCGAACTAAATAACTTGTAATAATTGTTTTTTTTTTTTTTTTTTTTTTTTTTTTTTAAACCATTTTACTCGGGCAAAAAAAGTGTATGCTCCTAGTTATATAAGTATAATGATAAGTTTTAAAAGTGTAAAAGCTCGATCTTGACCTAAACCGAAATCGATCTCGAAAAACCGAATCTTAGAAATCATTGTCTGTGAAGTAAATTATAAACTAAATACTTGATAGCATACAATTCATTTTTGTAAATTACAATGATTTGAAACCATCTACAGCAACAGCAACTTCAAAAACAGCAATAGCAACAAGGACGACGACAACAACAACAGTAATAATAGTAATAACAATAAAAAATTCTGTTTTTACATGTATTTTTTCTAGAGAAAAAAAAAAGTTTATTCTCCTAGTTGTGTAAGTATATTGATAAGTTTTAAAAATGTAAAAGCTCGATCTTGATCTAAATTGAAAACGAACTCGAAAAAATTAATCTTGGAAATCATTGACTGTGAAGTAAATTATAAACTAAATACTTGATAGCATGCAATTCATTTTTGTAAATTACAATGTTTTAAAAATTCATTTACAGCAACAACAACAACTTCAAAAACAACAATAGCAACTACAACAACAGTAATGCAATAACAATAAAAAATTCTTTTTTTACATGTATTTTTTTCTATGCACCAATGAGCTGGAGTTTAAAAATAATTGGTACAAAACATTGAATAAGCACAATAAAATATAAGAAGTTGCGAGTTTTTATATTTTATGGTGTTTATTCAAAGTTTTGTACCAATTACTGCTAGCTATACATAAATATTTATAAATATAAAATTACAAAGAACTAAAATATATATCTTGAAAATCTAAATCCCTGAGGCAAATTATGAATTAAATATTCCATAGAATAATATTATTTTTTATAGATTATGGTATTTTGAAATCCTTATCAACAACAAAAATAATCATAATAATAATTACAGTTGCAGTGAATTAATTCAAAAGTAATAGAAATTTTTAATTTAATTTGAGTCAGTGCTGTTTTTACAATGTATAAATTTCGTATTTGTATAATATGAAATTTTGAAGTAACACTTTTTAAAATTAGCGCATAGAAAAACCTCAAATAATAATTTTTTTCTCGCATCAACATGAATTTTTTATAATACATTTTCATTCATATATACGTTTAATTTCCAGGTATCCTTTCTTAATAGGGTAGACTGAAAAAAAAAAGTTAAACTTTGGAAGATTTTTTTTTTTTAATTGGGTACCTATCAATAATTATGCATTGATCCTGTATATATTTCTGCGAAATATTATTATTATCATTATATTATTATTATTATTATTATCATCATCATCTTCAGACTGTGCAATAGCCCTGAAACAATTTGAAATATCTACAATTTTTATTGTGATTTTCCTCTAAGATTTTTTCTGCAATTTATGTTCACAAAATGAATTTGAGGTAATATTAATTTTAAAAAAAAGTACATTTGAAAATTAATGTACTTTTCCCCCTCAAAATTAATTCGAAAATCCAAAATTTTGAAAAATAACATAAAAATGACCAAATATTTCGAAATTTAAGCCGCATATGCACAAGTTGAAAAACATTAAATGTGAGACAAGGAAAAAGATACATTATTTTCGAAATCTATTTTTACCATGTTTTTATTAACTCGCTTTCTTGTTTATTTGTTTGTTTGTCCAGTACAAATCTTGCAATAGATTTTTAACTAACTTTCCGACTAGCTGAACATTTCAAACTTTTAGAATAGCTCAGAACACGATGACAACGTAATACCTCGAAGCCCGATTTTCGAATTTTTGATTAGTTTTCTTTTAATTAATCAAAATATGAAAGTAATAACCTCCTAATAGCTTTAAAATTAGCCATTTAAATATTAGCTATACTTTAATTGTTGCCCCCCCCCCCACAAAAAAAAAAAAAAAAAAAAAAAAATACGAGTTTATTTTCTTTCTACATAAAAATAGATACATTTAATTAAACGTGAACATTAAAAAATTATAAAAAGTTAAATTATGCATCTCACAAAAATTGACGTCATTATCACTTTAAAAATTTTATACACATTGATAAAGTGCTAATGTAGTTCTATATAGCTATGATTCAACAGAAAATTTAAAAACATGGTATATAAAGGGATTTTTTTTTTTTTTTTAATCTTATAATTATTATTATTCATTAAATCTTAAAATTATATTAAAACTACTTTAAAGTTATTCTGTTGGTACTAATCGTCGAAAAAACTCACAAAAGAATCGCAATTTCAATATTTTGGCCTCTTTTGTAGCCAGAAAATAACATCCAAATACATATATAAATAATTTGTTGAAATCTTCATAAAGCCAAACCACAACAGCTGATAGGTACATGTTTTCGACAACACGACATTCCTTTATGATTATTATTATTATTATTATTATTACCATTATTATTATTAGTAGTGGTATTTAAATTATTGCTTATGTTTTTATGATTTGAATAGCATTTTTTCAGTTTTCTGTAAACTTTTATTTATTATCGACTAGCAGGCTTTGCCCGCTTCGTCACTATATTTAAAGGAAACTCTTTTCTATATAGCTTTATGAAAAAAAGAAAATACTGAAGTTGCTCAAAAGCTCGCTTTGAGTTCCCGCTGTCTTTGGCATGGAATTGTTCGTCCTCGCAGTCTCCGGTGCCTGTCCCTATTGCCTGCGACAATAGCTTACCCGTGGGCTTCCATTTGGGTGCTTATCATATATGACAGTTTCGATACAGACAGTATCGAAAAATTTGAAGTAGCTTTTTTATATTTGAATACCAATTACATAAGAACAACATTATGCGTGATGTACATAATATTTGCTTTCAAGTTATTTCCTATATTTATTCGATTTAATCCATCAACCATAAAATGACAGCAATTTCAAGCCAAATTTAATATTACAATATACTATGATCAGCTACGTCTATTGCATGAGACAATTGTTATTATTATTATTATTATTATTATTTTGTGGTTATATATACTTCATTCTTAGTTAATAGTAGTTGGTATATAGAAAAATAAATAAATTAATTAATATGTAAACCTCATCATGGTACAAACTTAATATAGCTCCCCTTGATGACATTTGAATTTTTGTCGCCGTTTTAGACCAAAATATAATTTATGCGATTATTGTTCCTATTTCTTTCTCTTTTTCAATACTTTATAATTTAGTTATATTTTTGATGAGCTACTTGGCTTTAAGTGGCTGTCCTTGGCGAAATATGTCCGATCTACTTCAGCATCAAAATTTAAAAATTTGTCCAGTATTATCAATAAGTAAATACCTTTAATATAATTCTGAATTATCTTTTATGCCTAGCGTGATTCATCTGTGCAATATATATAAAGTTGAGGTATATATAAAAAAAAAAAATGCTATGAAATAAAATTCAGAAGAAACATGCTAGATTTGTATTATTACTATTTTATTTTAAATTTATAAAGACGTCATTTCTCATTCACCAATTTAACATTTAGTAAATTTTTATTTTTCGCGTGAAAGTATATTTCATTTTATGTTTAAAAAAATAATAATAATAATAAATAAATAAAAATACCTCGTAAACTTTTTTTGGCAACAATTAAAAATTTAATAAGCTAATAAATGGTAGCAATAAAGTTCAAATTGACTCTAGAAAACGTTTGTATGGGAAATAGAAAAGGGCTGTTTTTAGGGTTTTCCCGGAAATTATTCGATTTTTTCTCGCCTTTTAAACCTCCCCTAGACCTCCACGAACATTTCAAGACTAAGATAAGATAAATCCGTTCAGCCGTTCTCGAGTTTTAGTGAGACTAACGAACAGCAATTCATTTATCTGTATATATATACAGATTACGTGTCACGATGTTTGTCCGGGGTAAACTCCTAAACTAAGGAACCGATTTTAATGAAATTTTGCACACTGTGTGCAGTTTGGTCCAACTTGAGAGATAGGATAGTTTTTATCTCAATTTATTGTCACAATATTGTTTTATTGCAATTATTTGTTAATTATAGACCTTTATTAAAGTTGCTCCAAAATATCTGTGAGTTCCATTAATTTAATTGTTGCCAAAAAAAAAAAAAAAAAAAAAATACGAGTTCATTTTCTTTCGACATAAAAATAAATACATTTAATCAAACGTGAACGTTAAAAAATTATAAAAAGTTAAATGATGCATCTCACGAAAATTGACGTCATAATCAATTTAAAGATTTTATACACATTGATAAAGTGCTAATGTAGTTCTATCATAGATATCTGTATATATATAAAAATTACGTGTCACGATGTTTGTCCGCGATAAACTCCTAAACTAATGAACCGATTTTAATGAAATTTTGCACACTGTGTGCAGTTTGGTCCAACTTGAGAGATAGGATAGTTTTTAATCTCAGTTTATTGTCACAATATTGTTTTATTGCAATTATTTGTTAATTATAGACATTTGTTGAAGTTGCTCCAAAATATCTGTGAGTTCCATAAGTTTAATTGTAGCCAAAAAGAAAAAATACGAGTTCATTTTCTTTCGACTGTAAATGTAAATACATTTAATCAAACGTGAACGTTAAACAATTATAAAAAGTTAAATTATTCATCTCACGAAAATTGACGTCATAATCAATTTAAAGATTTTATTCGCATTGATAAAGTATGTAGTTATACACAAGCGAAGTGTGACGTCACTGACCGCCTGTGAAATCAAGAAAAAGATTTCTTATGTTAATCACCCATTGTATTTTTTATAAAAAATTATTAAAAAACGAGTAAAATTATTTCCGGATTTTAATCCCCATATTTTTGTATAGATATGTATTATTTATCATGTGCATACGTTAGATTGAGTTATTTTGCTGTCAAATTGACAAAATTTTAATTTTAAATTTCAAAGCTCTGTCGTCCTTGGAGATTTTCGTATTTGGCGATCAAAAACGTAACACGAAAATATACAAGCTAGATGTATATTTTCGTAATATGTATTGCGCGAAATATTGTTTCATATTATTCATTACTCTCTTAATATAAGTTGTTAAAATAACCATGATTTTTGAAAGGAATTAAATGTGTGCGCCAGATAATTTGGCGATATTATTTTTTTTCCGCCAAGGATGATAGATATGAAATTTATTCCGCTGCAACATGTTAATATCTTATGTCAGTTACATTATGTATATGCTACAATTTATTTCACGTGACACGTGTGTTAAAAATTTATTTACGACATAACCTTGCTTTTTCAATTTTTGTTGCATTATTCTAATCTGTATCACTTCGTTTTCTTTAAGAAATTTGTGATCTATACATAACGTTCTAAATAAAAAGTAATTATTTCAATATTTTAAAACTTATTTAAAAGTCTGTTTTATTTAACATTAAATTTTAAAAGTTAATTTAAAACTTATTTAAAAGTCTGGAAGAGTTTAAGTCTGTTTATTTGTTTTGTAACGCTAATCTATATGATCGATGTTCGAAACTTTAGTTAATTATTTCTCTTATTTTTCTTTACCTTTTCTTTAATAACTTACCAATTTAACGTTCCTGATTAAATTTGTGATTTATATATGTATTTTGCATTAAATTTTGACTCATATTTATTGCTGAAAATGCGATCGTAAAATCTTGCAATTTTCTTATCTTAATCCTCAATGCTTTCCTTCTAGATTAACTTGAATTTACTATTAAAATTTTAACATACTCAGAATCTTCTCACCACTTCGTTAAAATATATTAATCTTTTCAGTAATATATTAATCAGTATAATCCCCACAACGATATTTGGCGATTTTTTGTTGGCGATTATGGCTAAATCATAAATCTATAAATCATAAATGATAATCTAAATCATAAATCAAAAACATAAAATAATAAATCCAAAATAAACAACATATAGGCTGCCATATTATATCACAAACAGTCCAGAGCGACATCGTTATCGTTCAAAACGGCGCCAAAGAAAAATCGTCAAATTCAGCTGTGGGGATATACTGAAGTTATAATTATCCGAATATAATTACTGAAGTTATATTATAAGTTATAGTTGTGGGTAACAACTATAGTATTTCCCCACAACTGGATTTGGCGATTATGGCTAAATCATAAATCTAAAATAAAAGCATGCAGGTTAACATATTTCATTGCAAATAATCCAGAACGACTTCGTTATCGTTCAAAAAGGTGCCAAAAAAAAAAAAAAAAAAAAATCGCCAAATCCAGTTGTGGGGAAATACTATATACCTTATCAAATTATCAACGTATTACTTAGCCGCAGCAACGCGTGGCCGGGTCTGCTAGTATATATATAGATTGTTGTTATGATAAACTCTTTTGAAACTTGGTTAGCAAAAATTTTTTATTAACTTACATATGTAAAGAATTTCAAAATTGTACCAGAAAATAAATAATTTAGATTTTCGAACAGCTTTAAATTAGAACTTCTATTAACCTAAGAGGTTGAACTTCTGGTATATTAAAACTTCTTAGAAACAAAAATAAAATTTTCTAAATGGATAACGTACCAAAGAAGTCTTCATTTGTCTCCGAAGAAAAACAGTAAAATCCCAAAAATAATCTGGAATCTGATCACCAGCGCAGCGGACTGAGATCGCTTTCAATAATATACAGCCACTCACTTCCCCCTCTCTCCCTGTATATATATATATACCTCTGTAAATGTTATTTTGTTACTCAGTACCACCTATTTTTCAAGAATATGTTATAAAAAGCGTATTTAGAGAAAAGCATTTATAAAAAAGGGATGTTGAACAAAACGCCCAAAAGAAAAGCGATCCCAAATTAAGGAATTACAGCAATCAGGGTCAGAAGTGTTTTCCAAGGCCGAAAGGAGTCTGATACATTACAATTTCAGCTCTTTGTTATAATAAACATGACTATTGCCGTTTTTTTTTTCTTTTACAGTTTTCCGGTGCATGTTTTTTCAAAAGAACAGTGCTTTCTATTTTGTGGAACAAAAAAGAGTTAAACAACGGAATGAAACGGAAATTCTTGTACAGAAAATTTCGAATGGTCATCACGTACCATACTTTTCTTGCGTTTGATATACGCCACTGCGTCAGGCTGGTGTTAAAGCAAGTCTATGATGCAGGGTAATTGTATTGCAACGTGGTTGTGTCTATTGTATGGTAATTAACGTGACCGATAACGGTAACCAATTAAAATAACTTTAAAAGAATATGTTAAAAAGCTGGCATTCATATACATATAAGAATTTGCTCTATAATTTCACACGATAATTAGTTGAGATAGGTTACTAAATACTCAGGTGGGGGGGGAGAATCAATGAATTATCGCTGTACGGTATCGTAAACTGAAAAATTTTGTTATCAAACAATAAGTTTTTTTTTTTTTTTCAAAGCCTTTAAACAACGGGGGAACGCAATCTATATAACAATTCTCGAGCGTGGTCCAGTTACGATTAAGTTTTGTCGAAACGTTATGATAGTGATGTAATTAATAAAATACGAGAGGATAAAAAAAATAATGCTTAGAAATGGACAATACTTACGCACGTGGGTTCAGCTCAATGATCTAATAAGAAAAAATGACGACATTTGTCTGATAAAAGAGTCTGATTGAAAGAGTCTGATTGATTTGTCTGATTGAAAGTTGTATCTTAAGAATCTTTGAAAACGTCATTTTAAACCTAGCAATACTTTAAAGATATATACAGAATATGAATTATTATCATAAATTGATTAAAAAACCGATCATAAAAAGTATAATCAAAATGAGAATTAGTTTCTTTTCTTTTCTTTTTTTTTTTTTTTTTTTTTTTTTTTTTTTTAAATACCAAAATAAATAAATAAAAAGTCATCGCCAACATGGCGACAAAAATTTTAAATTCGCTCGTGGGGGTCCTATACTAAAAGAGTACTGCGTTGCAGAAGAATA
The DNA here is from genome assembly GCA_963930645.1 of Salticus scenicus. Classification (NCBI taxonomy): domain Eukaryota; kingdom Metazoa; phylum Arthropoda; class Arachnida; order Araneae; family Salticidae; genus Salticus; species Salticus scenicus. The sequence continues at coordinate 78,688,146 of OZ005648.1, read as the reverse complement.
AAAACTGGGTCGTGAATTATGAATTTTATTTCGAAACCTTTCTTTGTATGATTTTAGTTCCACTATTACACAATATTGGTTTGGTTCTAATAATAATTTTGCAACCGGTGAATTAAAATTTTAATTACGTGGTGAAATTCATATAATATTTATGAGTTTCAAATTTTAAAGTTGAATTAGAAAAAATAAAATGCGAAAATTTCGCATGGGTTTCTTAGTAATGAAATATTAAGTCATACGCTAGAATATCTAAAATATTATTCATGTAGAAATTAAAAATATTTATTTTTTATTTTAAAGTAGTTCTTATAAATGTTTGTAGTAAGTGGTATATTGTAATCATCATGGAACTATATTTTTCCATGCAAATTCTTGTAGTACAAATTATTTATTAAAATTTATTTTCCATGATGAATGCAGACTATTTTTTCTCGAAGAAGTATTTTATTTTTATTTTTATTTTATATTATATTATTTTATTTTATTAATAGCCTTGTTTCAAATTACACAGGCCTGCAAAATTTTGAGTCATGAAAAAGTGTTTGCAATGTAATGGCTGATTTTTATATTATTTGGTTCGCAGATTTCAAATATGACATCCGTTTTTCTCAACTACGTAAGGATTTTTCACAAAAGGGGCTTAAATATATGGGCAAGAAAGCTTATTTTACATATTCTAGGGAAAAGAAAATATTTTCGAAATATTTTTAAACCTTCTATTTACAAATTAATTACTATATCAAACAACTGGAAATGGTTTGGTGAATATACTTTTCTTTTATATTAATTGGAAATTATATTAATTAGAACAGTTAATAATGGTTACCATTGTTTAGTACATCCTGAATTCATATATCTTAATATACTCTCTTTTTCTTTTGCCCTGAAAGTTCTTTTTGGCAGTTAGTCTAATGCAGGCAGTTCTGGGAACTTCTCTATGTAACATCCAACAGTAGTCCTCCATCATATTGACGTTCCATCTAGGTATCTTCGCTTTACCTCTTTTTATTTTTCCATTTTTTGAAAAACTGGTACATCATGGAATTTTTTGACTATTTTTCCTGAAATCAGCGACCAAAAATCTATCAGTATCAGCTATTGGTTTATAAACCCTTTTTTCTTTTCAGGCCTATGTTATTACAGGTACATGATTCAATCAAACCATTTATTTTAAAGAAATTGATGGGACTTTTTTTTTTAAATTTACCTTTCCAAACATGCATATGCAAGAAAACATTGTAATCATGACAAAATTTCGACTTTGAGATTTTGGTGTTTCTATACATTTTTAAGTCCTCTGAGTTCACTTTTACTATTTTTACAGTAAGCATGTGTGTGTATGTAATGTGCGTGTGTAACTGAACACGATAGGGTCTAAACGCTTCGTTTGAAGAAGCTACAAGTTAGTAGGTATGTTATAAGTCACCATCGTACAAAATGTATAGATTCACAAGCTGAAATAATATCTGGCTTTTCTGTTGCATTCAGATAGATCCGTTGTGAAAGGAAAGAGGAAGATTTAAAAAAAAAAAAAAAAAAATACATAAGATACATAGATTGTATATGAATTTAAGTTATTATTCATAGATTGAATATAGTCATTTCGTCATACTTAAAATGGTTTTTAAATAACTTAATTTAGAAATTTAATTATTTATAATATTTGCTTTTCTTTTTAAGAGAAAACAAATTTTATAGTACGTGATAACTTACATCATAAGGTTATTATTTTGTGTTTCTGTGTGCGCATATGCTTCTAGTGGCAAGGTGTAAATTTATATGGTTTACGGGTAAATCGTTAACGCACACAATAAATAGACAAATACAGTCCGTCCCAAAATTTTAGTCACTCAAACACAATATTCATTTTAAATATAAAAAACTGAAAACTGGTCATTAATTACTTTATTATTTATTTTTTATAAGCACAAAAGTAAGATAAATGCAAAAATAAATCACATTTGCTTTATGCACAAAAAAGTTAAAACAAAAGTATTAAAAATCACAAAAATTTCATTAATCGTGTTTCCTTTACGTAAAATAAGATCAAAAACTCGATTTTCCATCGATTCAACAAGTTTTTGTAGCACTTCGGGTTCAATATTGTACCATTCCCTCTTTATGGCAGTTTTCAATTCGTCGACGGAGAAATACTGCTTAGAATTTGCATAAACCCGGCGGTTTAATATTCCCCAAGCATTCTCGATTGGGTTTAAATCGGGACTTAATGCAGGCCAGTTCATAACATGAATATTTTGTCGATGAAGCCATGCTTTTGTAGAAATCTATGTATGTATGGAGGCATTCAGTCTGTTCCACCTATAATACCATAAAATGGCAACAAATTGTTTTTAATGTTTCCTGATTGTTTCTGTATGTTTGTTTTCCATGTAAAATCGCTCATGACGTTTGACCGTTGAACTCAAATGCATCCCACACCATCACAGATTTTCCACCTTGCTGTCTGCTGAAAAAGGTTTTTGGTTCTTTTCGTAAATCATGTCCACCCACCCAGGCCATCTAAATTCCACTTTTCCTCGTGAGAAAATATGACAGATGGCATATGTTTCTTTGCCCGTTCTAATCGTTTGATTTTATGACGGGCTGTCAAAGTTGGGTTCTTGGCCATCTTTTTCGAAATAAGATGAGGAGAATTCTTCGGTAGATCATGTCTTTTGAAATTTTAAGTCCAGACATCAACTTAATACTGTGCAAAGAGAGACCCTGACGCGACGACAATTGAAGTATACGTCTGTTATCTCGCTTACTTGTTGAACGAGGCCTTGCAGATCGTTTTATCTTTTGCATCCAATTCTGTAAATACTTCTTTTGGACCTTTTAAAATGAGCTGTAATGTCACTTATACTCGCACCCTTAGCTTTCATTTGCCATGTGATGAGTTCCTCACTCAACGTTAACTAAGAAGCTCTCGGCATTTCAATAAGTGACTGAGGAAAGCAACCTTCGATTTAAAGTATCTATTTCACACGTCACTATAACATCACACGTCACGAGATGTAATACGTCACTTTCAAATTTCAGTAAATTTGCATAAAAATTGATTTGTGTCTATATTTATGAGACAACAGATTTCTTTTAATTTTAAAATAAAACTAACTATACTTTTACCACGTTATTAATAGCATTCAAATACTAAATTAGAAGAGGTTTCATTCATTTGGATGAATTTTCACAATAAATAACACCCAATTTTAGTCGTAATGGGAAAAAATGCATGGTGTCTACACTTTTGAGACGGACTGTAAAATGATTATTGGTTGATATTTTAAAAATCAAAAACATAAAATCGATATGTTCACAGAATTTATTTACATCTATCATTTACGGAACTGTTTCATAATTACTTCTAAACAATTGGCTAAATCGAAGATATTTTTAAATAGCCATTCATATATATTTATGCATATATATAATTAAATGTTTTTGAAAAATAAATAATTATTTAAGCATCACTATTAGAAATAAATTTTAATTATTTATTTTTAACTTTGTGCATTTCCAAATTTAAAAAAAAAAAAAAAAAAAAAAAGAGAGAGAGAGAGAGAGAGAGAGGAAGAAATAAAGAAAAAGAAAATCTTATAAAATGTATTTATTAAATAGAAAGTGATGTATAAAACAGAAATATCAAATCAAGTTAACATCATACAGATAATCATGGGGATTTTTTCTTTTAAAATCCTTGAACTGAAAGATGACTTGGAAACAAAAACATTACACAATGGGCATATATGGATGCTTCCACAAAAGTTGTATCATTTAAAAAAGGGAAAATGTTTACAATCTAAACATATATGTAGCAACATGTTAAACTAATGTCACTTTTTCTGTATTATTGAAAGATACTCAGTAATGTAATATTTTTGCTATTACTGTTTATATTGTTGTTATTTAGTGCAAGTTTTATTTCGTTAAGATTCCTGATTTTTTTTTTTTTTCCCTTATACGATATTTTACACAGAGAATAAAATGTATAAGGATGTCTATTATATCTCAGACAACGTTTTCTTATTTTTTATTTTATTTTTATTTATTTATTTATTTTATTTCATTTAATTAATTAATTATTTATTTATTTATTGTAATAAGAATTTCTAAAGCATATATAGTCTAAGATGTGCACAATTATCAAACTGTTTTGGATTAATAATATTCTCCAATTTACTATTCAGTGCATTCAAATAAAAACAGTGATTGAAGCAATATATTCTTGAAAATCAGAACAAGTAGGTTAAGTACACCAGTAACCAACAATGTACCAGTGGCCTTAACGCCACTTTTATGTTTAAACTCAGGAAACGAGCTAATTGTTGCATGCGTTCGAGCATCGTTCAGGATTGGTGTTAAACTTCTCTACGTTAATATCTGAATTATAAATATCTCACTACAAACTAGTACATAATTTACAAACTATAACTATACCACAAACTGTCCTGAAACACAAATAGTAGATAAACTGGAAACATTTGCACTTTCAGTTATTTCGCCGTTTGTACTTGTCCTTACACTTACACAATATATTGTAAATATTAAGAGAAAGTATTATATTTGTGTCAATTTTTTTATTTTGTTATATTTACACATTTTGAGGTCCCCTGAATCCGAAAAACAGATCTTTACAGGTTGTAATCTCTCTCTCTCTCTGTGTGTGTGTGTATGTGTGTGTGTGTGTGTGTATTATGAGCAAGAACAAATAGAAGCAGGAAATACAAACACAGTATTCTAAATTTGTATCATGTAGGTACGGTACACTGAGTATTTCGTTGAAATCAAGCGAATGGGTCGTGTACAGGGACTTCCAAGATAATTCCAGTCCATTACGTTTATGGGCAAAATTTCCAGTAGTAGACACAGCTCAGTATTCTGAAAATTCAGAATGTGGAACAGAATATCCACTCATTTTATTCAAAATTAGATCATAATGTTTCAATATATTGATAAGAAGTTTTTAATTTTAAATTTTAAGAAGGTATTTGCATTTTTTAGAAATCATACGCAGTAAGAGGGATGTCTCAAAAATAAGCACATGTCGTATCATTTTTTAAAAGACGATGTATTAAAAAAAAAAAAAAAATACCTGCTTTTTAGTTTAAGTCATTTCGATTTGCAGCAATTCTAACAGGGGAACTTTTCTAAATGCTAATTTCTGATTGATTTAAAAAATAAATAAATAAATATAAATAAATAACTACAGAAATTAATTTAAATTGTCCTTAATTAACTAGCAAATTTTTAGCTATTAAGTCGCAACTAAAAAAAAAAAAAAAAAAAAAAAAAAAAAATCGCAAAAAAAAAAAATATATTAAATTTCACGTTTTTCAAGTTACGAAAATGGTCATAGTCAAATTACATTAACCTTCGTTCATAAATGCCGAGGAAAGTAAAATATCCACCAGCTTTATTTCTTAAAATGTGACGTCATGCCTTTATGTTACATCTAAAATTTTCATTTATTTTATGTAGATTTAATATCGCATGGATTGCCAATGCAAATAATAATGCAAAAATTGTAAATTAAGTCTCATATTTACATTTTACATGACATTACATTTACATTACGATAAATTTACTTATCATATACATTTACATTAGTTTGCAGACATTAAAAATAAAATGAAATCCTTTCAGAATATTTGATCAATTGAAACAAATAAATCCGTTATCCGTAGTAATTCTCTTAACTCTTTCGCGACACGAGTCGCAAACACTCGCTCACTGCTCATGCCGGTACTCTCTTTCGCGATCGTCCGTCCAGAGCTGAAGAGATTTTTGCTGTTAAGCCTAAATCCATGAAATTGCCAAAAGAAGAACGGGGTAATGAATAATGTTCTGCAGAGTATGTAAACGGCATATGCTTTATATTATTTTAATTACATATTTTATTTACTTAAGATATTTCTTGTTTAAATACTTTTTTTTTTTTTTTTTAATTCAGTATTTACTTATCATTTAATGACTTTCGACATTATACATTTAACAATTAAATAGCTTATTATTATTTATTTATTTTTTATATTTTATTTTATTTTTTATTTTTAGGGTGAGAAATTTTGAAAACAGGGATACATAGACAGTCATAATGACAATCTTTGCACTTGTAATAACTCATTTGCTGTTTTTGGAGGATTTTTGCGGGAATGTGAACAAACGAAGCATCGTCGTCTTACTTTCTCAACAGTTTCTTTTGAACAAATATAATAGTGTCACTATCACTACACTGACAGTCTGTATCAGAATAAATATCTGAAATATTTTGTATCATTTCTGCTATTTCAAGTTCAATTAAATATTTTCGACTCTTCGACATTGTAACGATAAAAACAGAAAAATTCCACGTCTACAAGATCTAATTGTCGTTTAAAAAGTGCATGACAAACCCAGGTACCAGACGCTCTAGCGAAAATAAAACTCCCCTATTCACTAAAAACAAACAAAAAAAGAAAAAAAAGAACACGTGCACAATTAAAGAGCCTTATAAAGCCTGCGATTTGGAAACATTGTTTTCCCTTTATGTTTATATTACACATAAATACTGAACATACAATGCCATCTTGTGCTAAAAATTATAGTTTTTAAAACGTTCCAGGTCAGTGGCACAAATGTATGACGGCCGGGAGTGAATGAGAAAACGCTTTGGTACGCCGTCCTGGTAATGAGTGCATTTTTTACTGGCACGTATACGTGACAGTCGGCGCGAAAGGGTTAATAACAGTAGGAGAAAATCGCAATCATAGAATTGCTAATAAGGAAGCAATTATTGGGAGATATTGCAGACATGAACTCACCTTTAGCAATTTTTTCCAGCTTTTCTACTGCAGCTCAGCAGCTCGAACATCTGAAAAAACTTTGTTGGATTTAATTTAATGCGAGTAATTTTTACTTTCTCTTACCCATAAGGTAGAGAAAGTAGTGTTTTTGGGTAAAATTTTCGAAATTGAATTTTTGTTATATTTACACTCTTTAAGGTCCTCTGGACCCAAAAATCATGTTTTTAGCGGTTGGTCTGTGTGTATGCCTGTGTGTCTGTGTGTATGCCTGTGTGTCTGTGTGTATGCCTGTGTGTCTGTGTGTGTATGTGTCTGTGTGTCTGTCTGTTATTAGCATATCTCGAAAACAAATTATAACAGAAAGTTCAAACTTGGTATTCTAAATGTGTATCATATACAGAGGTTACACTAAAATTTTCGTTGAGATCAAGCAAATGGTTCATGTACAGGGACACCCAAGAGAATTCAAATACATTACGTCTATGAGGGAAATTGCAGGTAAGTCGAGTTTAACATCTATAGACTGAACTAAACCAAATGAAACGAATATATGTTTTTTATTTGCGTAAAAACATGTTTCATGCACAATATGGTATAGAAATCATCCACTGTTCGTTTACAGGGCTACACAAAAGAACTAGATTATAATCCGACAATACTTGAAAATTGATGGAAGTGTACTTTAGGTTGTGCTATGTGTTATTAATATAGGATTATATTTATGTGCACCATGTGATGTGTACATAACTTTCAGAATATATACAGGACAGCCAATATTTAATCCATAACATTCTTTTTTATTTGTAAGTGGAAGTGCTTTACTATAATCTTTCACAATGTCCAGGAATTGAAATTAAGTCTTCATAGCCACATAATAAATAATGTATTTTTTTTAAATAAATATTCATCACTTGTTTTGTTTTCTTTCTTTTTTGTGTATTTACATGTTTTGAGGCTTCCTGAATAGCGAAGTCAAGTTTTATAGTTTGATCTTTGGCTGCGTCTGTTAGAGTAAATTAAAAACAAATAATTTCAGGCTATCCAAATGATGTGTTTTGAAGTTAATGCGTTTGTTACTAGAAAAGTTTATTCAAGATACATAAGTTTCAAGGAATGATGCGTAAGAAAGTTTTCTGAAAAATTTTAAATAAACTTTTGAACGTAATAACAGATTTTAATTCTATATAAATGTAGATACAATAATGAAACGGGGGGTTGAGGGGGCTACCGCCCTTCTCACATAGAATTATTTGTCAAATAAAGCTGTTCCAAAGTCTAATTTGAATTGTTTTAACATAGGTTTACATAACAGTACTCGTTATCTTAACCCTTAATATCCAATCTGTACTTTTAGTGTTAAATTTCAGGGTAAGAGAAAGTCATGTGAGTGACGCACCAGATTATTTTCGATAAAAACAGCGATTATCACTGGAAATATTTTAATAGGAAGTATATGGTGTATTTCAAAATAAATGATTTTACCTCATTTAGCAGTGAAACAAAATTATGTTTTTTCTTTATATGAGTAACTATTCGTATCATCAACGAAAATCGATTAAGAAGGTAAAAACATCTTAACAATGTGAATTAGCAACTACTCCGTTTATAGAAAGTACAAGAAAGAAAGTAATAAGAAAAATAAAGAAAGAAAAAGAAAGAAAGAAAAATATCAGAAATACCGTAAAATATTTTTAAAAGAAACATTAAAATTTGAAGATTCAATATATCACAAAAGAAATAAATACAAACATTTTATAAATCCTAACCACCCTGACTTTAATAATAATAATAATAATAATAATAATAATAAAATAGCTCCACTCGACTTTCAGAACTTTTAGTAGATAACAGGCGTTTAAATAAATTTGAATCTGTGAAGAAAATGAGAAAAACAAAACTGAAAATTGTAACAGGGTGTTTGAGTATTTTACTTACCATCCCATACTCAACTGAGTATTTCACACTATTTTCCATATTGACCATACTATACATTATCAAAGTGCACCAACATGTCAATTTCTAACAATTTAATAAAACAAAAACGTGTTTTAATCAATTCAAATCCATAGGCTTTCATATAAAACTTTTCTTTTTCTAATCATGATCCTGTAAAAGAATTATAAGTGTAAAAGAATTATAAGTACACTCATAGAAATCTGCAAAATCTTAAATGTTCCAAATTAACTACTAAACGTTCAGAAAGTCAATGATGTCAGAATCACTCCAATTTCTCAAGAACTTTTCACTGTAACCCCGTTGTTCATGATGCAAATTAGGCCTTACTGCTCCAACTGCGTTATTATTATACCATATGTAATAACAACGCTCAATATTTTAAGGACAGTACTTCGTTTTAAAGTAAACAATTGGTTTCCAGTAACGACTACTTTTGACACAAAATCTGAGGCCATCTTAATCAGAATATTTCCTTCAGGTTGATTTCGAGGTAACGAGAGCGCTACTGTATAAAATACCGCTTTCTTCAGCGATAAAGCAGAATCGTGAATACTCGATGCTCTATAACTTATAATTAAGAAACTAAAACAACTTATAATTAAACTTAGTACATCTACAATAAAAGACAGTAGCACTTTATGTTGAAGCTTGAATCGGATTATGTACGTGAGTATAAGAAAGATATTCCAAATCAGAAATCCGTAAAGTAGGGTTAGAAGCAAAGACAGAGATTTTTCCAGTTCTTCCATGCAAGAATATACTTTATGAAAGTATTTGCAGAAGTACCGAAGGAAAGACTTCAGAGGCATATGACATCGGGCATACAAATGCGTTCTGAAGCTTAATATTATGTCGCTCATAGTTTTAAATACGTGGCAGCACAAAATAATGCAGAAACCTTGCATGAAATAGTGCTGCTGTTGTAGTAAAATGTCAACAGTTAGCACTGATGTTAATGAGGACCACAAATTATTGGAATACCATCCAAAAAAGGTAAGTTTCTGATACCCTTTAAGTCTTTCAGCTGTGCGTATCCTAGCAACGACATTTGTAATAGCAACTGCAGGAACAAGCGACGCAAAAATCAAGTATACTGAATATTTCATCACTAAGTAATATGATTTTTTATCAGAACGTAGTCGAGTTTCCAATTTAAATACAAGATGCAACATTTGTATTATGTCTTTTCGTTTTTTCATAAGAATCAAACGAATGAACACACTTGTTGAATCAGTCGTCAGTGTAGATATGATGATAGAAATTGGCGCTTTATTGATTATTCGATAAATGTTATACATGTCCGCACATAGACAGTAACTTAGGAAAAGTAATATAAATGAATCAGTAATTAAAACCAGCAAATTTCTTATTATTGAATTTTTCTTATTTGGCAAAGGAAATATAAAGAAAACTGCGTAGAAACACTTAATAATAAATTCAATATGTTTATTAATTTTCTCATTCCTTTTTAGATTGGCATAATTCTTAAAATTTTTATACTTAGAATGTGTATACTTAAGTTTACGATGCATCAAAACTGAAGATTTATAGAAATTATCCAAAAATACACACTATATTAATTTTTTTGCATTATAATTAAAGCAATCCAGGTTCAAGTTTGGACTTTCTTAAAGGTTTCAACTTCAACTGAAGTTGGAAGTTTGGATCTCGTTATACACTTTGTGCATATTTTAGCTGTGAAGCATGAATAACAAATTTTCTAGGATCATCTTTCATTTATGATTACTTGTACTAAAACTTCATCATTTTTACTTGTAACTTTAAAAAAGGAATTCGCCATAGAACACATCAAAAATAAATGTTCTTATAACATCAAGAGCTGTCTTGTCATACAGAAATAATTATTTGTTCATGTTATATTCTTTCGCGTACAACTTATCAAATTTCTGTCATTCTTAACCTTGAATAAGTTAATTATGTAAGCCATTTTATTAGCAATATCTTCTTCAATACCCATGGGAATATGAGTATTACTTTTTGAATAAAAAGACAGATGTTGTGTCTTTTAGATGACGTGTGTCATTTGAGATAACATTGTCAACTATTGGACAAAGAAATGTAATTAACTGCCCTTTTTCTTCGTATTTCCACGATAGACAAAAGTTTAATCAGTGAAATAGTATTGATCTTATTCAATAGAGTAATTTACATTAAAAATCATGATTTTTAGCGACAAATTTTTGTAATTTCACTTCATAAAACAAATTCGTAAATTTATAAATTTAACGTAAACAATTGAGAAATTTATTTGCTAATATTAGATTAACTGCAATTAGAAATCATGCTGATCTATATTAAGAATTTTTATTGCGTAAATATATAAATAAATAAATAAACTTTCCCGGTACTGTTTTTTTTATCAGCAAATGATAAACAAGAAATATCAGAAAAAAAAAATGGTTCATCTAAATTCAGCTTTAATTTATTGTTTATACATGCAATACAATTTAAAATAATAGCTTTTTGCCTCTTAAAAGCTATATGAATAACACTATATGACATTCTGTAGTTTTCCCATAAAGTGTAGCATATTAAGAATTAAAATGTTATTAAATTATAGGCATTTATCGACAATCATCAAAACCAATCAAATGACTAAATAGTTGCCATTACACTGTATTGTAATATGTCACTACTTATTGTTGCTTGCATATGAAAAACTACACCTTTTTTATCAGTTTATTTTTATTCCTACCTTTCCTTTATTTTCAATAAACAATAATAATTTTGTTTCAAATTGAAATTTAGTAATTATAAGTTTGCTCTTTATACAATGACTATGCCACTTTCTTTCTTTCTTTTTTTTCTTTTCTTTTCTTTTCTTTTTTTTTTTTTTTTTTTTTTTTATAATCTACAGATGAAATCAGTTATCTGATTTTTCACTATTACTGAATTTAAAATTTTCCTGGAAATAAAATAATTTTTTAGAACATTATTATATGTAGTTGTCTAAAATAAAAAAAATAAAAGGGTTTTTTTATGTTAATTTTCGAAACAGTAGGGTAAATTCAAGAAAATCACGTGTATAATCATTACACATATATGTAGTGTATACCAGGCCTGTCCAACCCAAAACACTTGCTGGGCCACATACGAAATCTATTTTATTCATTCGGGCCGCACCGTGTGTACAGTCATAAAAAAAAGCCCGCCCACCCCCCTCTTTTCCCGACTAATTTCGCCGTAAATTAGTGTAGATATTTGCGGCTAGTGGATCTAATAATATTTCATTACAACAGTTCTGTAGCTACCATAACCGTTGAAAGGTATTTTCACTTCGAAAAGTCAGTAGGTATTTATTAATTTTTGATCCGTTAACCAAAGTTGTCAAACTTTAAATATCGTCAGTCTGCTCGCGAGCCACAAGAAACTACGCGGTGGGCCGCGGGTTGCCCACCCCTGGTGTATATTATATTAAACGATTTCAACAAATGGTTTATAAAATAAAGGATAAGAATTTTTTTTAAGAGCTATTGTTTGGCAAAAATTACAAGTTGAACAGTTTTAATATTTTTAGTAGCATTTGAAATTACCACAAGGAAAATCTCATGTAGCAGACCTTCTAAGCAGAGAGACGATGTCTTGAGAGACGATGTACTAAATCAATACCCTCTCTATACTTCAAATAGGAGACGATGTTGGCTAAATGGGATATCCTTTAATAGATCTAAAGCATCATCAGCATTTGCTTTATCATTGATAAGATTTAGTTTTCAGACACATGAACTGGTGTAGAAAACAATACTAGGTACAACCCTTCTTCCGTCGCAGCTACTGTGGGGAGAGAATGTATTGTTGAAACAATATTGTTAATATAGTTCTGAATGTACGATATCGGATTTAAAACAGAGGAATTTGATAGCTATCCTTTTTTCCTAATGTACTGATCAAGACTATAGCTCTTTAGAAGCATAACTAGATGTGGCCGAGAATTAACGTCTTTCAGAAGACAATTATCTTTAATAGTAGCTGCATAAGACCTCACGATTATATTAAGAAAATTGGCGCGATATCTTTGACCATTCATTGTGCCTGTATTGAAGACATGCGCAAGTCTGTGTGTACTCCTAAAGAAAAAATTCTGGTTCACCAGATGTCGAAATAGTTACCGCTCTGGCCTTCAGTTTCAAGGTTCGAATCCCGATTCAGACATAGATGTTCGTAATGATTCGGTATCCACTTTAAGCCACAGGTCCCGGGTCTAATGAGCTTTAACCCATTAACCGCCAAAACTAGAAATAATGATTTTTTTTTTTTCTAAATACAAACAGTAATATTCATTATTTTGATCATATATAACAATAATTTAAAATAAAATTATTAAAATTAGTCTTACAAGTCTAATTAGTCTTACAGCCTAATTAGTCTTACAGTCTATTATCTTACAAAATACAGGGTGTTGTATTTGTACAACTTCAGTGGAATAAGAGTATAGAATGAATACAAATAAATGTTTACGGAAATTTCCTTGAGGGAGCATAAAACAGCAAAAACTACGGATGATTTCAAAAGTAATTATTTTATTCTGAAACATTTTTTTTTTTTTTACAAGTTATGTAAACTTATTCAAATATGAAGATTTTCAAAAGTTTTGGATTGATTAGTGCTTCAAGTTTGAAATTTATTTTTAAATATAAAATTATTTTTCAGATCAACTCTTTTTAATAAAATAAACATCTATCCTTTCTTTACTTAAAAACTATACTTAATATAAAATATATTTTTTAGTTAACTGTTAAACGCAATTACATCTGGTGTTGCGTGAACGCAACACCAGCAAAAAATGGGCTAATGTGCAAAGAAATTGACAGTGGAGGGGCAACTCAAACTCAACACTTTTTCCCTTCCAGATTAAAATACGACAAGAATCGTTTCCTAGAGTAAACTTAGAATCATCTGTAAAAATTATAGACAATATTCGTTCCTTATGTGGTGGTATGGTATTATTCATATACAAAAGCCTCCAAATGCATAACTCGACACTCGGGAAACATAACTTATCCTTAAAAACACATCATCTCTCAGAAAGCGGGAATGGTTAAAACACGTGTATAATATATTATATAATTCGTTAAAAGATACTTTAAAAACATCTATAGATATAAGACATTATATTTAATTAAAAACGTATTTACAATTTTATTAACAAAGTATCATCAGGAAAACATTTTTACAATCTTGTTCTTGAAGTGCAGCTCAATATAGATCACAATATCTTATAGTTATCGATGAAGTTAAGCTATAATAAAAAACGCAAAAACATAAAAATTTTGAAAGAAAAAAGAAAAAGTGATGTAATTTAGATACAAATGCGCATTTGTGAGGAAAATGATAATTTTTGTGGGCATTTGAAATGCCCACAAAAATTATCATTTACTAAAACCGATTTTCAAAATATACATAATTATTATTTTTCGAAATGTATCTAAAAGCAAATAATCGAAATATTAATATGCAAAGCATTTTAAAGCTTTTAATGAATTGCTAGGAAACAGCATTTTCAAATTCTAAAATAGTTTAGTTACTTTGATTTGAAAATAACAAAAAAAAAAAAAAAACATGGAGGGGGAAAAAAAAAAAAAGAATGTTGTATTGCTCAGAAACAAACGCCCACAAAATTGCTAGTTGCTAAAACTGATTTTCTAAATGCACATATAACAGCTTTTTTTTTTTTTTTTTCTTGTTTAATTTAAATAAAAACGGTAGTGACTACTTAACAGTGAAAACAGTAGCTTTTTTGTTTTTCTTCCTGCCGGCTTTCAACATTTCTACAATAGTCATTTGCTGTCAGTAATTAGTAATGCTGCTTTAACTCCAAGGACAAACCACAAGATGAGACTTTCTTTAGGAATAAGTCAGGTGATGAGGATATTAGGAAAAGTAATTCAGTGATGGTCAATTATTATTCAGTTTTTGAATAGAGAAAAATCAAGAATTGTACTTTATTTTCATTCTAAGGGCAAAGGGTAGAAAGGAATGCAAATTGTGTCTTTTAAAAGAAGCCTTGAGATTTCAGAATCAAACATCAAATACTTTGATGAGAAGCATAAAACTGCGCACTTAGGGCATCAGTAAGCTTTATATAAAACATTTGAATTAAATACCTTCAAACTAAAATGTTAGTTTTAACAAAGCTACTGGCTATATAATAAAAGCATAGATTTCTTTGACTACAAATAATTCTGTGAGTTGGTTGCCTTCATCTAACGATAGAATTTATTACAAAACTCTTTGTGTTACATTGATTTCATATATATCTTATTTATTTACATTACCAGTAAATTTTCACTCCTGTTTGTAACAAGTTTGAAACTCTTTATATGTATATAATATATATATACAGTCGAAGCTCGTTAACGTGAATTACTTTTAACATGAACTGTGTCCACAGTCACCATGAAAAGAAAGATTAGTTTCTGAGGTTCTGATAGCATCAACTACTGATAACATGAACACATTTTTTATCCCCCTTGAGATTCACGTTAACGAGGTTCGACTGTATATGTATGTATATATATATATATGATATATCAGGTATTGTAGTCAAATAAATTAAAGTAAGTAATATTATTAATCTTAAAAATTAAATCAATTTAACATAACTAGTTACTTTGTTTGGCCTGTATATGTTTCCGTGGTGATTTATTTGACTGACTATTCTTCGTTCTCATACTTTTCTATTATTATCAAATGATATCTATATGTGTGTGTGTATGTATTATGAAAAACCTTTTCAAACATTACACAAGATGAAGCCAAGTATCACATGAAGATTTAGAAAGAACATGAATAAAAATTTCTCAAGAAACCATTAAGAATCCTTTTAATGAAGTCATACAACGTACAATACTTTTTCAAGGGCTCTGATCGAATGTTGCATGCAAAATAGATGTGTATATATATAATTCTTTCTACACCCATCTTATCAGCAAAACTTATTCATTAACTTACATGAAATGGTTAACATTTTTAAAATTGCATTCCTTTTTAATACTCATCTAGTGCAACTGACGGAGGTTTTCTTGGTGAAATACTACAGTTTCAATTCATTAATAAGAAATCCAATTATTTGACCTCTTAATAATTGAAAAAATTACCACAATTTCATGTGGTTTTCTAAGAAGGAACAAGTGCTGGCCTTCAACCTAAGCTATGTCTCGTCTACCGGTCATTCCATTCTGCCATCATCAAATACATCCTATTTGAGTGAAGAAACGTATGATAAATCAATTTTGTAACATGGATGAAATAGAAAAGTTTCAGCATATTGAACGTAAAAAATACCATGCTTTCATTCATGAGTCTAGAAAGTTGTAATAATTGTATTTGAATTTCTGTTTACACGACTATATCCATTCAAGGCTAGAATAATGAATTAAATCCATGCTTGGTTAGTTGTCACAATATAAATCGAATTATGAATGTTTGCTTATTTTCAATAAAGTCAAAGTCGATTTCTAAAGAAGTCAACCTAAAACTCTGAAGATTTGTTTGAGTTGAAGAAATTGAGCATAATCCACCATGAAGCGAAAAATGCAGGCACGACTGCAATATATCAACAACAATTTACCAAATTACATTTGTATTAATTAACAAAGAATTTCGTTTTTAGACATAGTTTCAGTTAAATTACTCTCTGAAAAATTATGCTCCTACCAATCATTTACTTCTCCTTTTATATTTCTTAAAATAAATAAATAATAAAATGTGTATCGTACATTTTATTTTGCTGTGCCATCAAATCTTAATTTTGTTCTAAGTAAGTATAAAATGTCAAGTTCCTTTATCAATTGCGATCTCGTAATTAATAAACTGGAGGTTCCAGGTTCGAATCCAGGAACCACTCATCCGATTAGCTGCTCGGAGTTTTCTGTGGTTTCTTCAAAATTGGCATGAATAGGGGGCCCTTAATATCCCTTAAAAAGGTTCACAACGGAAAGTGTTTCTTTTTCTTTTATCCCTGAAGTATTAATTAGTCGCCAAAACACCCAAACATGAAATTCTCTGTCAATTGATTGTCTACTATCACTATCAGTAGTTGATTTTTGTGATGCAGAATTAGATCATGCAACAAAAAATTAACTCTTCATATTAGCATTTTTCCTGAGGATTTTTTTTTTCTTTCAACTTAAAAGTATTCTAATAATGTTGGGGGTCGATTAGTTATTGAAGTAGTCACTCTACTTTAATTCAAGAAAAAAAAAAAGTCATAATATGATGTCGTATAACTACTGTCTTTTTAAAAATAATTTGGTATAATAACTAATCCCATTAGTGAACATAACTTTAAATTCTACACTATAAAAAAAAAAAAAGAAAGAAAGAAAGAAAGAAAAGGAAAGAAAGATAAAAAGGAAAAAGAATCAGAAATTATTTTCTTTTTATTACCTTTTTACTACAAAATCAAATTCATTTAAAATTAAAATTGCTCGATTTTATATTTTCCTTTCTCTCTTAGTTTTATTAAAAAAAGCTACATTTTGTGAGAACTAAATCATGCTATATATGATGTCAAATTATTAAAAAGTAACATTTTTTACAGATTATTTTACAATGGGGAAGTTGCACACGGAAGGAAAAACAATTTCTTTTAATTGTAATCGATAAAATCGATCTTGGGAATCCGAAAAATCCAATTAAAATCGTAAAATTATTTCAAATTAACTTTTAATTAACGTTTTAAAATCGCTAAAAACCAAAACAAAACCACGTGATCCGAAAACGCTCCGTGAGGGGGTTGACGTCACAGTACACGAAGTGTGAATATTTACACTCTTTTACCGCTTGCTTTTCTTTTTGTTCGCTCTATTCTAATCTGTATTTTATAGTTTATTCTTAAAATTTTTACCTTTTGTAAGAAATAACTTAAACCTTCCATAACTATACTATATCTTATATCTTATATATATATATATTTCTATTTTTATTTGTATAATGTCGATTTTGGATTTGTAAAAGAGCAATCGGATAATGTGCCGAAAATAGATGCTCTTTCCATATTCTCATTTTTGAGAAGAAACCTCGATTTTATTAGCGCATAAATATAGGAGTAGCTAAAGCTAAACGATCTAGATTTGTTCTGTATTCATATTTTGAAAATTATAAACGTCTTCATAATAGAATTTTAGCATTGCTTTAATATATTAGTAGTATTTTTTTTACATTTCTCTAATTTTTTAGATGCTTGTATGTGAGAATATTTCTTTTTTCATAATGTATGCTTAAAGATTTAATTATAATTAAAATATTCATTAAAATTTCATAGTACATAAAAATATATTTTACTGATTATTTATTTTATTATTTTTTTTTTAACCAGAATTTTTTAATTATGTTATTTTATAAATTATATATGATTATTTTATAGAGCAGTCATTAATTATATGTTTAATAATTACTTCATGTTTTTGCAACGAAAAAAAAATGTTATTTTCAAATTGCATTATTTATTATTTTTATTTTATTTTATTAAAAAAAAGAAAAGTTTACTTGTTTACTTTTTATAATTTTAAGTAATTTATGTATATATATATATATATATATATATATATATATATATATCAATTTTATCCATTTATTTTTCCATTTAATTTTCTTAAATTTATTTGAATTATATTGTTCTACGTTGTTTACATTAGCAACGGCTGTTACACAACTATTTATTTATTTAATTAATTCATTTCAAAAGGAAAATATAATTAAATGTTTTTATCGAGAAAATATTAATATCGCATAAAGGATTAGTCTTATTAAAATTTAAGTTTAATAAAAACTTATTTATTATTTATTTAATGCCTTTGAAAGGAAAATCTTTTGTTATTTATTTATTTATTGTACTAATCGAAATGAAATGGTAATATAGCAGAAAAAGTGATTGCAATAAAGTACATGGTGCCAAAATTAAAGTATATTTAATAGATGCTGAGATACAGCTATTCTTAAAATCTTAGTTTTTGAATAATAGCAGCTTTCGCCTCCTGATATATACACAAATTGAAGTGCCCACGAAAGACATTGCTGCGGGCAATAAGAACCCAGATCCAAAAAAGCAGGGTACACTGGAGGGAAAGAAGTTGCCGCAGGCTGCGAATAACCAAAACGATGTTAAGAGCGATTTCAATGAATTTATTTTTTAATTATCTATTTATTTATTTTTTGTTTATAGAATGATATAAAAGAAAAAAAGTTTTTTTTTTTTTTGTTAATTTATTAAATTTAGCGACCAGCGAAGCAGGCGAAGACCGTCAGTTATAGTATATGCAAGGGTTGTTCCAGGTTTACTTTTGGGGCTCATTTTTGTGAAAAACATTTTTTTTTTTTTTTTTTTTTTTTGTGAAAATCAAAATAATTTTGTGAAAATTTATTTCTTTTTGTGATAAAAAGAATTATCACACACTTAAGAAGTTACTCTATCTAATGTTCATTATCAAGTTAACAGCATATTACTGAGCCAAGTATACACACTCATTAAAAATAATATTGTTAACGTGGAAAACTTTTACAAAATCATCATCTTTTTAAAAATAAATCTTGAGAAAGGCCTGTTGTTATGAATCTGAATCTTGTGAAGAGAGCCATTTTATGGATTTGTATTTTCTAAAGGGGCCCATTTTAGATATTTGGATTTTGTGAAGGGGAAGCAAATGGGTCCCAGTTTTTACCTGGATCGACCCCTGATATATTCTAAACATATTTGGATTTTACATTAAGGTTTCATTGATAAATGAATATATATATATATATATATATATACACACACATATATATATATATATATATATATACATACATATATATATATATATATATATAT
This sequence comes from Salticus scenicus, assembly GCA_963930645.1. Classification (NCBI taxonomy): domain Eukaryota; kingdom Metazoa; phylum Arthropoda; class Arachnida; order Araneae; family Salticidae; genus Salticus; species Salticus scenicus. The sequence goes on along the minus strand of OZ005648.1, from coordinate 78,668,571 downwards.
ATAATAAATAATTTAATTCCTTTACAATACTCAGCAAATGAGAGAAAGATGAAAATACCAACAATGAAATTAAAAGTTAGATGTATTACGTTTAAAGTTATTGTCACAATTACCATTTAATTAAATTTCACTGATTAGTAAAAACATGTTAAAGTACTTACGCAGAAGAGAAATGACGTATATATCACTTAAGCCTGAACTATGAGATAGTTTTCATAATCCATTAATCCAGTAAATTCATGCAACACAAGATAAAAATTGAAAGAAATTAACCAAAAATACTATTGAAATAAAAAGGAATGCATGAAGGAAAAATAGAGTTATAAATGCTGAAACCCAGTACAGATCTCATCAGGAAACTAGCAGTACTGTCAGCATGGATTGCAAGATTTCTGAATATTGTATAGCTATTTCAGCAATATACAACACTAGTTTCAATCTTGCAAAAAAAAATAGAAAGATAAAAGGAAATTAGCTGATAAAATATCTTATCCATAATGAAATTTGGTATTCGTGAAAGGTGATGGCCACATGTAAATCAAATCCAAATCGAAGAAGTAGATAAAAGTCCGGGCATATATATACACTGGTGGACAATTGCTAAGGACGGATGACAATAGCTTAGTTATTGTCATCCGTCCTTAGCAATTGTCCACCAGTGTATATATTGCGTTTGATTGCTGAAATTTACTGCAAATTTTTAATTAATTATTTAATACCATTCATATTTATAACTAGATCATGTATAACTTATAAGGTATTATTACATTTAACATATATTTCATGTGTTTATTTTATTTTAAAGTACTTTATACCTTTCCTATTGCTAAATGTTGTTATTATTACTACTTTCTATTTCTATTAATCTTTTCTTTCTATTTTTAAATTTTTCCAAATAAAAAAGTAATTACATTATAAAAATAACTAAACGCGTTTATATATATATATACATATATAAATAATATTAATATTTTTGTACGGAGACCTTCGTTTAATTTTATTTATTTATTTAGAATGATAAGCGCATGTAATTTTCCTTAAATACTTTTCAATTTCTCAAACTGCATCACTATAATGCTTTTAATTATTCACAATCTTCAGCTGCTATTTTAATAGAAATATTGTTAAGTTATAATATTGAAATGTATTAAAAAAGTTTTATATATATATATATATATATATACAGATATACTGACATCTCATAATTATAAAAGTAATCTAATTTAGGTTAATTTAGCATAAACTATTCTAGATTATTTAAGCAATGAAAATATGCATATTATTCAGTTAAATATTATTTCTCAATCCCAATATTTTATTTCTGTACTCAGTCTATAATAATAATAAAATAATAATAAATCTATAAAACATAATAAAATGAAACAAAAAAAGTATTTAAAAGATACATCTTTGGCATAGCATACTAAAAACATTCTTTAAGAAAATTCTATTGATCAACTATTATTTCGATTATAGTTTAATTTGGATTAATAACAGCAGGCGAGTACAAAAAAATATCATTGAAACTTAGTGTCATTTATAGAATGAAGTGATGTTTAATGAGTTCAAATAGTTTTAATATATATATATATATATTTTTTTAAGAAAGAATACAAAATTTCACTGAATGCACGATTTTTCTTTACAATACAAGAGGGAGAAATTCAGCCGGCAGTTCATTTCATGGATAGTGACGTCACGATAGGTTTTATCACGTGACGCAGCGTTTTCCCGCCAACATGAGAACTAAGTCTTTTAAAGTTAATTTATTAAAGCATCCGGTTTTCAAATATGAATAAAAATGGTATCAAAATGTTTGTATTTTCATGCTCTATCATTTACAAGTCAAAATGAAAAATGTGCAATTTCCCCATTGCATATGTATAATTCTGATTCTGATGATATTTTTCATTACACTACATTGTTCCTTATGATGTAGATCTAGACACTAATATAAATAATTACAAGATTTAAAAAAAAAAAAAAAAAAAAAAAAACTTTTTATGTACCACGTTTTTAAATTTTCTGTTGAATCATTTAAACTTGACAATTCTATGTATTAATAAATACTTTCTTAAAGAATTTTTGATGAATTATCCCATCAACTTGAAAGAAAATGATCAAATGCGTAATAAAGAGAGCAATTATAAGAAATTTTCAAACATTTATTATTTGAATAAAAATATTAAAAGAATGCATTGTCATCGTGTTCTGAGCTATTCTAAAAGTTTCAAATGTCTAGCTAGCCGGGAAGTTAGTTAAAAATCGATTACAAGATTTGTATTGGACAAACAAACAAGAAAGCGAGTTAATAAAAACGTGATAAAATACGATAAAAAAATCCCTAGCAATGAAGCGGTTTTTTTCCCTTAGGCCTTCGGGACAGGACACATGGCAGAAAAAAGGGGCTTTCCCGGATTATTTCAAGGGTCTTGCATCGAGGTCGTTGACATCTAATATGATCTTTTAAAGATAGCGAGAGTGAAATTGTTTCGGCTACTCTAACCATTGAATAATCAAGAGTTGTTTAACTTATTTTTTGTAGTATATGAAAAAGAAATCCGAGGATACATTATTTTAACGTTATCTTTGAACATTAATTATTAAAACAATAATATTAAACGTTTCATGTATTCTATTCAGATAATGATCTAGTAACGGTAATATGTGTCATAACACTGATCGGCATGAAAATTGCTTCTGACACCATTTCAGCATATTCTTATGTATAATGACCTCCTGAATCCGAGTATGACGCCCGTTTTGCCCTATCACCCACCGTTTATTAGGAACGGCCCCCTATTTTTATAAATTTTCAGTGATTTTATGGCTATAAATTTGATTTTTAGGAGGGGGTGGGGAGGATTATTTTAATCGTTAAATACCTTCTGCACTGTAAAAAGAAACTGTTAAAAGTACAGGAAAAATCTGTCAGCTGGGGTGCCAATATTTCTCAGTTAAATATACGGGACAAAACTGTACTTTTAACAAAAAACCTGTTTGATTTACAGAATTTCTGTGTAAAATATGTGTCAGTGATACAATTTTACAGTTTTAAACTGTATACTTGACGGAGAAATACTGCCACCCCAGCTGCCAGGTTTTTCCTGTACTTTTAACAATTTTTTTTTTTCAGTGTGAGGGGCTATACAGAGTTGGAAAATTCTAATGCATGGACATTCACGACAAGAAATTTTTTTTTTTTTTTTTTTTTTTTTTTTTTGGGGGGGGGGGGTATTTGCCATTGTAATTATGTATTATATACCTTAATTTTTTTCAATCTGTTATTAATGTTATTTTTTAAACTTTATATATATATATTTGTTTTTAGGTGTTAAATTAATTCTTTTTCATTCTTTAAATCAAATTCATGTTCATAAAATTATCGAACAGGAAAAAAAAATTGAGGGAAGGGGTGGTTTTCCTAGAAAATGGTGGATGATTGTGGAAAATGGGAGATTCGGATCCAGGAGGTCATTTTACATAAGAATCAGCAAGAATGATATCAGAACTCGAAATTTCATTTATTTATTTATTTATTTATTTTAGAGCAGTGATAATTTGAAACAATTTTGATTTCTCTTTAAAAATGATTTTACTTTAAATTATGATTAAAAAAGCTTAATCTTTGTAACTTTACTTTTGAAAGAAAATGTAAAATAGATTATTTTTGTATCTTTACCACATATAGTGATTCCTATAGATTACTTATTTATTTACGAAAAAGGAAATTTTCTGAAAACAAACTGCCACAATATATTCATTTTATTATATTATCTGATATGATTGCTTCTTTAAATCGTTATCTATATCTGTAAGAATAATGCGAAAGAACTTCTTTTGCAGTTCTACTTTTCCGTGTCTAAATATGAATAAGCAGATCATCAGTTAAGTAACAACAGTAAAAAAACATTATCAAAGTCATTACAAAATAAAACTTGAACTGGATTATTTTACTAAATTTATAAAAAAAAAAAAAAAAAAAAAAAAAAAAAAAAATGTATTTTACCTCAAGGCATGTGACTAAACAATATAAAAATCGTTTTAATACTTGTCTCTTCTAAACCTGATGAAGTGGATCGCCCTAATAAAATTTTCTATTTGATAGAATCAAATAACTAATTATACAATATATGTATATATATATAAGAAAACGAATATGTATATGATATAAAATTAAAATAAAAGTTTAAAGATTAGAAAAACCAACAGGGGAATTACAAACCAATGCGCAAAATTGCTGCAAAAGGAAATGCAAAGCTTGAATATAGGAATAATTTAACAAATGAATGAAATGAAAATTTGCTGCAAAAGGAAATGTAAAACTTGAATATAGGAATAATTTAACAAATGAATGAAATGAATTAATTTCATTGATTTGTTAAATTATTCCTATATTCAAGTTTTGCATTTCCTTTTGCAGCAATTTTGCGCATTGGTTTGTAATTCCCCTGTTGGTTTTTCTAATCTTTAAACTTTTATTTTAATTTTATATCATATGCATATTCGTTTTAAAAGTTTCTTATTTTAAAAACATTGTTTAGCTAAGCAGCTTTAGGGCCAGTTTTCTCTGTTTTACGTTTTATTATAATAATTTTTAATTTTATATCATATCCATTTTCGTTTTAAAAGTTTCTTATATATATATATATATACTAATACTTGATTTGTCATGCTGCATTTTGCGCAATTTTCATGTATTATTGTAAATTTCAAAAATATTATCTTCATGTTGATTTGAATTGAATTTCCTTTTCTTGCATTGATTTTTAAACTTTCATCATTTAAATTATGTACATCTGCTGCAATGTTTGAGAAGGTTTTCAATATATATATATATATATTTAAGATTTCATAAAAATTTAGCTTTTAAAAGGAACATGATAATACCAACACCACAAAAATAAAACTGATTGTAACACAGTAAAAATGCTAGCACAGAAACTTTACGATTCATTTTTAGTTCCAACTAAAAGACAAAACCAAAGTCGCGTTAACGGCCCTCTTCACTTTTTTAAAAATGTATTATATATATATATATATATATATATATATAATTTTGAAATTGCAAAATGAAAAAAATTCACATATTGAAAATTCGTATTTTACAGCTTCAAAATAAAATATAAAAAATTAAAAATAATATTTTTTTAAAAAAGGTCCGTCAATTTAACAGCTGGGAATTTTCAGAATGTGAAAACAGAATTTAAAAATATGTGCTAGTTAATAAGTTATTTGTAAAGAAAAATTTCCCATAGAATAACATTAGCTTCGGCTTCCAGCGGCGGTGAGTGAAGCAGGCCCTTAAAAGAAAAAAAAAACCGTTATTCTTGCATTTATATTTTTATTTATTTATGCTGAAAAAATATTAATTTTTAGTTTTAAAAAAATCTCATAGATTTTGCATTTACTTTTGCCTTATAGACAACCACATCATTTTTTAGAAAATTGTTTACAAAAACATCTCAACGGAAATGCGCATCTAAGACATCGGAAGAGACAGATTAAACAACAAAAAGCAAAGGAAATCTTCAAAAACCAACAGGAAAGAAAAAAGTGAAAGTATGGAAAAAAAAAAAGTAATAATTATGTTTAAATGTAGGATATAAGTAAAATTTATTGAAATTGGTTTTAAATGGTTATAAATAAAACCTTTGGAGGCAAGCACCATTGTATCTATACATAACAATTGTCTTGGGCAAGAACAATTCAGCACAACCCTTCATCTCATGAATATAACATGAGAAGAACATTTTTCATGCTACACTTATGTAAATGATTATATTATTAAAAATAATAATTATTATAACAATTATAATTATGATAATAATAATTATAATAAATTGTGAAATAGAATTGCTAATTATTAATACGTATATTCAAAATTTTATGTACATGTAATGAATGAAGGTTACATCTCAAAATTAAAAAAAAAAAAAAAAAAAAACTTGGAATTATTTAAATTTATATGTTTACATATAATATGCAAATTGTATGATATGTTAATATGTTTGAAAAACGTATGCAAACACTATCAGAAATCACGGAAGAATAATGACTGAAATTATTTGTTTTAAGTGATACGTAAAACTGTAAAGCATAGCAAAAGCAAAAACTATTTTATATATTCGTTTTATTGAAAAATATTATTTGTTTAATTTTCGACATAAATATATTAGTATTACTTTTTCTGAAGTACAGTAGAACCTCGATTATCCGAAGTAATTGGGAGCGAACTTACTTCGGATAATCGAAATTTTCGGATAATCGAGAATTCATCAATAATCATCTAAAATATTTATCAGCACTCGTAGTTTGGAAAGGATGGCTTGCATACAAAAGGAATGTGGAAAAAAAAAAAAAAAAAAAAAACTTTCAAAATACATGTTTGTTAAGAGAAAATTTTGGATGATAGTAGAAAGTGAAAAAAAAAAAGTGAAGAAGAAACCGACTTCGGTTAACGGAGAGTTTCGGTTAATCGAGGTTCGGATAATCGAGGTTCTACTGTACAAACATTTATTTTTAATTTTTATTGAAGAATAAAACTCTAAAAAATGTATAAATGTACAATAAATATTGATAATCTTGATTATTTCTTTTCAAATGAAAAGAATTGTAAATTTAGAGAGAGTTTAAGGTAGATAATTATCACGATACATAGGCATTACGATACACTGAGAAAAAAAAAATACCGCCTTCATCTAGAATGAATAAGTGGTCATTTTCTAAATCTCTAAACTAGAAATATAGATTTCCGAACTATGAGTATAAGGCACGCCAATAAGCTGAATAGACGAAATGATCAAGAATTTCTAGTCTATGTATTTCTAGATGGTGGAACAATATTCTGAATATTCTGAATCCTTTGTATTGCGAGAAATTCTTGCTTGATTTTCTAGAATTGGGTCATGCGTCAAGATTATAGTTGCTAAAACTCTCCTCTTGTGCTCACATTTATTTGCAGAGATTTTTAAATAAGTTTGACTTCTATAATATAGGCAAACGCTCTAGAATTCCAATAGGGGTTTCTAGAACTCTCTTTCAAAAGGGACAAGAATTTATAAGGATGAGATGGAACTATTTTTTTGTAGAGCCATAGTTTAGATTCTAGTTGTCAGTTAAAAAAAAATTTCTCAGTGTAAATTTATAAAAAAAAAAAAAAATTGCAGTTTATGAGCGTGTGTTGTGCCGTATATGAGCACTGTAACATTATTTAATTTTCTCATAATTTACATTTTCGCGTTTCTAATTAAAATCTTATTTGTATAATCCATATTTAATGTTTTTTATCTTTCCGTTTCTTCTATCAAATCTTCTCCGTGATGTTCTTCATGACAGTCTCCTAGAGGTAAGTGGTTTGTTTCGAAACAATTTACCTTGCGAAAAACGGGTTTGCTTTTTTAAAGTAACGTCAAATAACTTTCACCTGTGACCTGGCACCACGAACTAACCAAAGAAGTAAAAATGTATGAATGTCAAAATCATTTTTTTTTTTTTTTTTTTTTGCATCCATCAAAGCCCGTCAGAAAGAGAAAAAAAAGTGTTGCCGTTTACCACGTAATTTCCAAAGCAATAAAATCATTAGAAACTCCGTGAGGACTTGTATTATTGAATGTTGATGCGTAACAGATCATATTGTGCGTTAGAATGCTTACAATGCGGCTTGTCTGTCCGGCATTTTCTTTCTTGGTGTATATATCTTGTAAGTAAATGTTGTTTTTTTTAATGCGGTGTATTATCATTTTTTACATGAATGTTACCGTATAATGTATGTTGTATTATTTAAATAATTTGCTAGTATATTGATTTTTGTTGTACAAATACATACAACTTAAGTGCAAATGTATCATCATTTTGCATTATCTTCATTATTATTTTATTATTATTTGAAATTATTAATTATTATCATAATTATTATTATTATTAAAATTGCTTGAATGTAAATCTAGAAAAAAAAAAAAAAAATGTGAGCACATAATATTTCATTATTGGTTTGGTAAGATCACTTTGTTCAATTCGCATGTTTCTTTTATTGAATGATTAAAGTTCAGTATTATGTTCCAATATCACCACCATTTCACTCTGAAAAACCTGCTGTACACATGTTGCTCTACTGACTAAATTATGTCTTTTAGCAGCTAAACATTCGCATAAGAAAAATATCATTGCGATTTCATCAATCTTATAAAATTCTATAAATAATTTTATTAGTTTTCTTATTCAGATTTATATATATATATATATATATATATATATATATACATATTATTGATTGCTACTCTTTTACTTTCTCTTATCCATATAATGGTAAGTATTGTTTTGGGATCAAGTTTCCAAATTTGATATTTTGCTATATTTACACGTTTTTTGGGGTTTCCCGAGTCCAAAAATCAATTTCCCTTAGAAAGGTCCGCACGGAGGTCACACCCTCAGACCTAGGATACTAAAGTAGTCCACCAGCCTTAAACATTCCAAAAATAAATTTGGTTTCTTCATATTATGGTAGAAAAATTACTGCTTTGGGATCGAATTTTTGAAACTGAATTTTTGCTACATTTACATGTTTTGAGGTCCCCTGAATCTGAAATTCAAGTTTTTAGCGGTTGAGCTGTGTTTGTGTCTTCCTGTTTGTGTGTGAGTCTGTTATCAGCATAATTCAAAAGCAAATATTAGCAACGAATCCAAATTCGGTATTTTAAATCTGAGTTAGAATGCTGCATCAGGTTAGTTATCGTCATTAGCTTTGCGAGTCGGGTGCGGGTCAGATGTTCATTAATTTTTTACCCGCAAAAGAATGTTTTCCTTGAAAAATATTTAAGCTGTTCTTTTACTATTTGAATGCAGAGATTAAATGACCCTCTCTTCTTTTATAGTAATTTAAAGCAACTTAACTCATAACAGGAGTTATAATTACGTAAATATTTGTGCTTAGTGTTTAAAACTTTATATGTAAAAAATTACTTATCTTTCTCTGTATATATGCTTACTCATTTTTACATGCTGTCTTTTTTATATTTCTTTTTTAATTTTTAATATATTGTCAAAAAATTTGGAACAGTGATTTTTTTTTTTTTTTTTTTTTTTTTTAATAAGGGTTACACATTTAAAATTTCGTATTATTATTCATTAAAGTTTATTTATAATTGGACATATATATTTGTAATTTTTCTGTTATATTTAATTTTCTTGAGGATGCGTTGCATAATATAACTATATTTCGTCTAGTAGAATTCCATTTCAGTGTCAGTCGGGTGTGGGTCAAGTTTACCTAACCCGCACAGAACTCTAATCTGAATCACGTGGGGATACTACACTAAACTTTTGTTTGAGGTCAAAAAAATGGTTAGCGTACAGGGATATCCAAGGAAATTCAAATACATTACATCTATGGGGGGGGGGGATTAAAAGTTGCTAAGGTGGTCCGATATTAAAGTAGGGGTGGGAATCGATTAAGAGTTTTAACTGGGTTAATCGTAGTTCATTAATCGATTAATCGGTCAATTAATCGACTTTTTAATCGGTTTTCATTTTTCGTTATTTAATTTTATTTCAATGATGAATAAAACTCTCATATTGTGTATATATATACATATTATTCATAAGTTTGACTGAAAAAAAATTTTTTTTTCAAAACTTTTTGTCTAATCAATTATATCCGTTTCATAGCTGAAATTTAAATCAATTTTCAGAGTAATAATTGGCGACTTTAAGTGTTAATTTTATATAAATATTTTCACTTGTTTATTTTATTTATTTATTTACTTTTTACGTAAATTATTTTTTTAATTCATTTTGAAAGAAACAATAAATGAATTTACACATATTTTAGTTTTATATTTGCATGCCTTGTCCATCTCACTTGTCACTATTTTTAAATGTATTCTCAAAATGCCATATCATTATCATAAAAATCTCAAATTCTTATATTTTAGTTCTTCTTTGTCACTTCGGGCTAGGACACAGAATGTTACTTTCTGTCTGTACTTTAATAGTTTCTATCAACAATTCTGAACAGACAATAAACGCTTGAAGATATTGTGAAACTCTGTTGACATTTCCCCCATGGATAGTGGAAATCTCAATCCCTTCTTTTCTTTTCTTATACCTTTAGCGTTTTCATTTTTTGAAAACTTTTTGTTTCTGCGACTACTATTACCCTAGCCAACACTTTCTGTAGAAGGCTAAAGACAAGTAGTATTGCATAACTGTCCTCCCCCTTTAACAAAAGTGCAACAACTTCTTCCAAGAGGTTTTATTTTTATTTATTTCCTTTTTTTTTTTTTTTTTTTTTCTTTTTCATTATTTGATGGAGGTTTCTTAGAATGTTAGTTAGCAAAATATGTCAAAAAATATTTTGTAGGCAGAAAAACATTTTTACTTTAATTCGTAGTTTGAAAATTTTAATCGGATTTTAAAATTTTTAATCGAATTAATCGATCCGATTAACTCGATTAAAAAAATTGATCGGGACTAAGCATTGATCGATTAACCGAACCGATTAATCGATTAATCGGCACAGCCCTATATTAAAGTTGTACCAAACAAATTTTAAGAAACGAATATAGTAACCATTGCTAAAGAACGAAGCACAATTACTGCATGCTTTTATATGGGTGAATAGACTTTTTAAAAAAATGCCCTGTCGCATCAAATTAAAATTTGATTTGTGCAGAAATACTTTCTATTACTCAGAAAACAAAAATAATTTTCGGTTTTATAATTAATAATTATATTGTACTTATTACATAGGAAAATTATTAGCTGATGGGTTGCAAGAAAAAAATTATCGATTTTTTTTTTTTTTTTTTTTTTTTTTTTTTTTAACGCTCTGTAAACCAAATACAATATATGTAGTAACAGCGGAATTAACTCTCATTCATCAATATCATAGAGCGTAAATATATAAAGTAGATTTCATTTTTTAAATGTGAAGCCATGACTTTATATTATATTTAAAATTTTCATTCATTTTCTATAACATCAATATTGCATAAATTTAAAATAACACAAATTAAAATAAAAAATTTACTTTTACAACACATTGCATTTACATTATGATAAATTTACTCGTCATATGTATACATATACATTAGTTAACAGATGATAATTATATAATATAAATGAAAAGAAGGTTAAAAAATATGCTTTTATTTTAAAATGTACTAAAATCTCTAATTCAACAAATGTGTATAATAGTATACATGTATGCAAAACATCAGTTCAATCGAATAATAGGAAGTGGGTTATAATTCGGAAACAAAGTCTGAACTGAAATTGGGAACCTAGGCTCTCTTGCGCCCCCCCCCTCCCCCCAGTAAGTCCATTACTTCTTGGGCATGTATTGTCATCGGAATATCCATGTGTATGCAAAATTTCATCTCATTCCGACGACAGGAAGTGGGTTAAAATTCAAAAACAAATTTTAAACTAGATTTGGAAAAGCAGGGCCCCTAGAGATCCCCTACCCCTAGTCTATTATCGCTTGAGCAAGTATTGCCTTCGGAGTTATTCATGTATTCAAAATTTCAGCTCAGATTTTAAACTGAGTTGGTGGCCCAGGTCCTATGTTCCCCATGTACTAACTGCATGCCATGTACAGTCATATATTGTAACATTGTATTGTATTGTCGTAACGTGTATTGTCATATGAGTTATACATGTATGCAAAAATTTCCGCTGCATTTGATGATAGAAAGTGGGTAAAAGTTTCTATTCTTAAATTTGAGCTACATCCATAAATAAACAGATTTGCACACGTAAATAAACAACGTGCCAAGTTAAGCAAAAGCGTGTGAAAAAATAAAATAAAATAAGTAAATAAATATAAGGGAAAATCATATTGGAATGTTTGGTTAGATATCAATGTGTGTGAAAAAAAAAATATATATCTCCTCATATATTTAAACTTCTTTGCAACCGTAGATCAAAATTGTATCACAGAATTGCTAAGCATAGGGCTGATTTGAAGATATGACAAACATAAACTCATATTTAATAATTTTTTATTACTTTTGTACAGCGATTTAACACTTATTATTTTTGAAAAATACCATTGTTCATTAAATCTTATTCCAGCAATTTTTTCTAGAAAATCAGCGATTTACTCTTGAAACAATTTCCTAGTTAGGCTATAGCCAACAGTAAAAGAGCCAGAGAAAACTTTATATATATATATATATATATATGCATATATATTTAACAGACTCACGTGTTTTTAATGGAAATTTTGCTCACTTGGAATATAACTCGCTGGTATCCTTATTCTTTCGAAATTCTTGTGTGTATGAAAAACAACATTGGCAAACGGCTTTGAGGTCATCAGCCGATATTTCTATTTGTGTCAATGTCAAGATAGGTAACTCACTTTCCATTTCTGTGTAAACAACATTCAAAAGAAAAAAACAAATTAATGTTTATCATATCATGTCTGAAAGTATTTAAATGGTATGAAAGTATTTAAGTACATACCACTGTAAATTTCTTTTTAAATCAATATTAAAAAATACTAAATTTGTTTTACAAACTTTCTAATTTAAGAATAAATTATTAATAATCATAAAAATAATCATTAATTTATTAGCATTACAAAATTACTAATTACTAATGAAAGCAATATAACAAACAATATAAAACGGCATATTAGATACGCTTATAATTAAAAAAAAAAAATCCATTTATACAAGTAAAACTTTTATTATAGCCGTAAAAAACTAGACAGAATTTAACTTATCATACATTATTTTTCTCCCTTTATAAAACATAACTATATCAAAAAATAAAGGAAATAACCTGGCGTGTCACTCACACGACTTTCTCTTACTCTGCATTACAATATTATAAAGATAGATTGCACATTAAGTCTTAAGACCAACAGCGTAAGATAATAAAGGTCAATGTACTTTTAAAATAATCTAAAACAGGCTTAGAACAGTTTTATTTGACCCTCGTCGTTTATAGTGCATAAATAATTATATTAAAAAAAAAAACTCAAAGCTATTATTAATTTGCCTTCAAACTTACCCATCTTGGTCAAATTTTTAAATGGCAACCTAATGCGAATTTCAAAATACCAAATTTGAATTTCCTGCAGTTATTTGTTTTTAAGTTATGCTGATAGCAGATATACATACTGATTGACTGCTAAAAACTGAACTTTAATAATTAGGTTACCTCAAAATTTGATATTATACAAAAAGAAAACGAAGTTGAAAATTCAAAAAATACTTTGTTTACTGTATGCGTATGAAAGATTAATTTTGCTTACTAAGCAGTGTTTGTCAACATACTAAAATGTAGTAAGGCACTTCCATCAATTACATTCAATAGAAAAAAACGTTTAGCTTAATTTTGGGTAGCCCTGTATATTGTCTATAATCAATATACACTATAAACTATATTGTGTACTTAAATTTAGTCTTACTGGAAAAATATGTAACACAAAATGAATTGCAATTCCAGCAATTTCCAATTATAGCCGCATAACATTCAAATACTTTGGGTAGCCCTGTAAATGAAGGATGAATGATTTCCATACAACAATGTACACAAAACATGCTGTTATGCATATAATAAATTTTGTTCATTCTGTTTTGTTTAACCAGCCTATAGATGTTACACTGTATTTCCAAGAAATTCGTTCATAGACATAATGTATTTGAATTATCTGTGATGTCACTGTACACGAACCATTCGCTTAATCTCAACGAAAAGTTTGATGTAGCATCCCTATACGATACACATTTGGAATACCAAGTTTGGATTTTTTGCTGTTCTTTGTTTTTCAGATATACTGATATAACACACACACACACACACACACAGACCAACCACTAAAAACATGACTTTTGGATACAGACCTCAAAACGTGTAAATATAACAAAAACTCAATTTCGAAAATTTGACAAGAAAACAATACTTTTTCTACCATATACATGGCTAAGAGAAAGTAAAAAATGTGTTACATCTTAAAATTAATATAATTTTTATATTCTATAGTTATTTAATTAACCAAGACCATACAATAGCTCAATATCTTATTAATATTTTTCTTTATTTTCTGTTAGAAATACTTTTATATAATGAATAGGGCTCTCTTACGAAAAATATACTTTTTACTGCACATTTTCTAAATTACGTTTCAACAATATGTATGATATTTTAATACATACATATTAACAGTGGCGTGTTAACAGTGGAGGAGGGGGGAGGGATCTAATGGAGCTACAGCCCTTCTCGAAATTTTGTAGAAAGTTTTAAAAAATAAGATATTCCTTACTTTTGGTCATGAAGTAAAAAGAAAAAGAAAAAACTGTTTCATTCCTTTTTCTTTTCTCTCTCTCTCTCTCTTTTCACTATTTCCTACCTATTTATAATAGAGAAAATATTCCCTACAAACATGAGTCGTTTGTTGGATTGTACGGATTATGGCCGATTGACAGCACTAGAGTCCTAAACTTGAGGGGGAGTGCTCTACGTGGGAGGCCTTTCTAAAGGGTCTTAGCCCGTATTTATGTAAGTTTCGGAGAAAACCACGGAAAAACTCCGAACGGCTAAACTGACGAGCGCAACCTTGCATCGAATCCGGCACCTCACGTCTACCACCTTTAAGCGCGGAACTGCTCGGCTGCTGGTGGGCCATGAGTCATTGATTCATCAATAGATATTTAGTTGGCTCAGTTGACACTTAAAAGTTGAAATAGTGTCTGTAAGCCTAACGGCACATTTTTTGCCCCTTTATCAGCATTTTAAAAGTTAGCCCATTATAAATACGACGCTACCTATAAAACAATAATTGATGCGTTAAATTTGCATGCAATGTCTTATTGCTAATCTTTGCGTAACTTCAAAGAGAATGTATAGTTTATTACACACATTAAATAAAATAACGTCAAAAACGTTCTTTTTTCAAACGAAAGTACAAAAATAGCAAATAATAAATAACGAAATATACTTGCCAACGTAAAATGCTGTATATGGTCCCTATAGTTAAAAAAGAAGATACTGATGTTTGATCTAGATGCCATGAAGTGGAAATTCTCTTCAAATAATATTATTTTGCCACTTAGTAGCCAGCCACTTTAGAAATTCTTGGTAATACTGTATGCCCACCTTTTACATAATGTATCTATTATGTTCTTGACAATAAAGTCCAAATTGTTAGGATTAACATTTGATTTGTTCTTCAAGAAGATATCGACCTTCATCAGGTCAAAGCTACAAAAACAATTATTCAATTTTTGGGTTAGAATGAGTAACGTTTCAGTAGAGCTGCCCAGTGAGCAGTTATTAAAGAGTTCTGCAGTAATGCTGATATAAAGTCTCATAAGATTTTCCAAAGCGTACAGTAAGTGGGCTTCAAACTCGATGTTGATTTCAACATAAGAAATAAGTAATTTTAGATTTAGATTTCTCTTTAAACCCAGAACTATTCATTTTTATAATATCTTATTATAGTTGATTAATAAATTTTGTTATAATTTATATTTCTTTTTATCATATTTTACGTTTGACTTAGCTATGACAAACTACTGTCAAAAATTTTTAACGGAAGGTGAAGATTTTCTTAATTTTTGATTATTATTATTTTAATATTACTTGTAATTATATAGTAATATCGACTCATACTGAATTTTTCAAAAGAAAATAAATATTAAATTAATTGTATATTGGTTTATAAGAAATTTGCTTTAATTTAAGGGATCTTCATATCTTAGAAATGCCTGGGAAAATTACAGTTACTCTATAAACCTAATAGCAAGAAAAAACTAATCAAAGAACCGGTTAAAAATATACAGAAATAAAATATACAGGAGTGAGAGTTCACTTCATTGATAGTCATAAACTCAACCTAGAACTGTGCCATAATTTGCATACAAAATATAACAAGAAATAAATAAAGAAAACATAAATACATTTTCCCTTGCTTCTCCCCAATCTTTCTATTCAACATATCATTCTTTTTTTTTTTTTTTTTTTTTTTTTTGTGTGTGTGTGTGTGTGTGTGGGTGTGTGAAGTTTAAACTAAATTACGTTCTCCATGACAATAATTTATTAAATAAACCAAGAAAAAAATTAATTTCTGATTGGGGAAGGACCTTTAAAGATTTCTCTATGTGAGTGCCATGGTCATCCAAACTCAAGACTATACAAATCCCTATACATTAACGTCCATCATGTTAACCTATGGAGAAATTTGTCCCCATTGTAATCCATTACATAATGCATATTTTTAAGTTCTGTTTTCACATTCAGAAAACTTGGACCGTTAAATCAACTCTCGTTTATCATTTTTTTTTTCCTTTTTTTAATTCAATTTTAATTTAAAGCTGTAAAACGCAAAATTTTCAATTAGTGAAAGGTCGTATTTTAGAACTTAAAAAAAGAAAAGAAAAGAAAAGGCCTCCTAGACGGTGTAATGGTTAGCATCCTTGACTGTTACACGGTCGGGCCTGGATTCGAAACCCGGACAAAGCATGGATGTGTTGTGCCTGTAAGGGGCAGTGATGACCGCCCGTTGGGAGCCTCTTCACAAATAGTCATCGATTCGGCGACCTCCAGACCAATACTTAGTCGCAAGTGCCACGCCATTGAAAAAAAAATAAATAAATTACCAATTTAAAGAAAATTAGTTTTTATAAAACAATTGCTGATTTAATGGTCATAAATTTTCTGAATGTGAAAACGAAATTTAAAAATATGCATAATGTGATGAATCATAATGGTGGAAATCGACCTTGACGTTCACTGAAACAGAGTCCCAAAATCTTTTCTTTGTGTATAAAATCTCATTCAACCTCAAACACTAAACCTTGTGTATAGTCATCTTTATATTATTTTTCTAAAATTGATATGCCTATCTGGTGTCCAAATGGTTTGCTTTATGGCCTTCTGTTGTGAGGTGCCACATTCGAATCCTAGATCAGGAATGGATGTTCGTTGCGGTTCATAATCCATTTTAAACCATAGGTCACAGTCCGGAGAGTCTTACGGCCGTATTCACCATTAACTTCAACTCCTATTCAACAAAAAAACTTAGAAAGCGTGTAAAGTCAGAATGAAGCTTTCCAACAAAATTTGGTACGCTGCTTCTGCCAACTAGGAAACTAATATTTCATACACTCTGTGATTGGTTATTTTTAGCTAAAAATCTCAAAATAACAATGTCACTAGATGGCAAAAGAAACGCGTCAAATTTTCCTAAAATGCTGACTCCCCTGACTTTATACGCTTTTAAAGTTTCCTTGCTGAGCCGGAAGTTGAAGTTATTGGTGAATATAGCCTTTAATGTGCAAAAAATGACCGTTAGGAAGCAAATTCACTCAAAGCTTAAATTGCTAGAGAAATTTATTTATTTACTTTCAAAACACTCTGATTAGTTTTAATTTTATTCATAATCTGTGTACGGATGAATTATACTTAATTTTGTAGGTCCATATATGCGTATGATAGTTCCTGTTTTTATTAAAGATTGGACTTTTCTTTTCTTTTTTTTTTTTTTTTTTTTTTTAGTTTTTCTTATAGTTGACGTAAAGGAGACACAAGCAGTACGTTATCCTATTCTTAACAGTCCTTCATGCTCTGATGAAAACTCTTTTTGCATTGCCATTTCTTACTGCAAGTCGGCACTTCAGAACATTAAAAGACGAAAAAATCCTGTAATTTGCGGGTGGGAATCAGATATTCCTTTCGTATGCTGCCCAGATGATTACAGCATATCTTCAAAACAACCTAGGAAGATAAGTCGCCTGAGTCCAAAAGGTAAGAATTCATATTTTAAAACATGAATCTGTGTTCAGAGTATCCCTCAAACAATTTCAGGAGAGTATTTAGCCCTACCTATCCTATGGTTGAAATAATAGCAACTTTTTTGCCCCTCATCAAAAATAATTGCACCCTTCTTTTACCTCATCCAAATAAATTGCACCCTTATTGCCTTTTGTTGAAAATAACCTACGAACTGAAAATATATTTACAATAAATGTAAATAAAAGTATTATGTATAATAATCGCCATTCATTCATACATTAGTAACAAGCAAAATCAAAGTGTAAAAAATATTAAAATTTAAAACTTCTTTTTGTTTCCATAGTTAAAACTGCATTTTGAAATTAAGCGTTTGAATTTTAAATGTTAAATGTGCCCTTAAGAATCCCAAACTCACCTCAAACATTTTATCGTGGTATGGAATAGCTTTATGACAATCGAGCAACAGTAAAAATGCTATTGTTCGATATCATTTTGTTTCCTTCGCATAATAAAAATGCTAAAGCAAAAAACTAAGGAAATATCTCAATATATGATGTTCCTGAAAACTGTTTACAACTCGTGTTTTCTGACGTAGAAACATGTAAAAATGACTCAGATTTGACACATTAAATTTTTATTAATTTTATAAAGCAAAGTTTAATAAATATGTCCAGAAAAAGGCTTTTTTTTTTTCCTTAATACAGATTGTCATTTTTAAAGTGTCACAATATAATTAGCACTCAGAATTGAAACTGAATAAATTACAGTGAACAATTAAGTACTTTTTTAATTACAATTACAACTAAGCACTATTAATTACTTAATTACAATTATATACTTTTCCCGTGAATACACACAGAGAAAAATAATAAATAGAATAATAATAATATGGTGTGTCACTCACATGACATTCTCTTACCCTGAAATTTAATACTATAAATACAGGTTGGAGATTAAGAGGTAAGATAACAAGTACTGTTATGTAAACCTATGCTAAACTATTAAAAACAGGCTTCGGAAGAGTTTTATATGATAATTAGTTCTGTATAAGGGGGGGGGGGGGCGGCTACCGTCCTCCTCAACCCCTCGTTTCATTAATGCACCTATATTTATATAGAATTTAAATCTGTTATTAAAATTAAAAGTTCACTTAAAACTATACAATAGACAACTTTCACATGCAACATTCCTTGAAACTTATCAGTCTTGATCAAACTTTTCTAGCAACAGACTTATATTGTCTTGAAAATACAACTTTTGTATCTCCTGAAATTATTCGTTTTTAAGTTACTCTAAGAGACACAGACAAACATTAAACGATTAAAAAAAAAAAGAAAAAAAACTTCACTTCTGTAATCAGAAATCCTCAAAACGTGTAAATATGCAAAAAAACAGCGATGAATATTTAGTTTTAAAACATACATTATTTACCATATGTCTATGAGGAATTCATTTCAATTCCTGAGCAGCTTTCCTGGAAATGGTAAAATATTATAGTACAGCACTTCCACTAACAGTAAAAAAGAAGGTTATCGCTTAAACATTTACAGCCCTGTATGTCATTTGAAGATTATGTACAGATTACATGGTGCACATAAATATAATCCTATAGTAATAATACACGGCATAACCTGAAATACACTTCTATTATTTTTCAGCTATTGACGCACTATAATCTACTTCTTTTGTGTAGCCCTGTGAATGAACAGTGGATGATTTCCCTACCATATTCTACTTGAGACATGTTTTTACGCATATATATATATATATATATATATATATATATATATTAATTTCATTTAGTTTAGTGCAGTCTATAGATGTTAAACTCTACTCACCTGCACTTTCCCCCATAGACGTAATGTATTTGAATTCTTTTGGGTGTCCCTGTACACGAACCATTTTCTTCATCTCAACGAAAAGCTCAGTGTAGCATCCATATATCACGCATACACATTTAGAATACTAAGTTTGGACTTTCTACTACTGTTTGTTCTTGAGATATGCTGATAACAGACACACACACAGACCAACCGCTAAGAACATGATTTTCGGATTAAGGGGACCTCAAAACGTGTAAATATAACAAAAACTCACGTTCAAAAATTTCACCCTAAAGCAATACTTTCTCTACTTTATTGGTAAGAGAAAGTAAAAAGAAATACAATAAACTCGCGATTATCAGCGGCATTGAATTACATATTTTCCTGGATATATTGCCTTCAAATTTTTAACTTTCTCTTACCCATCAGGTAGAGAAAGTATTGTTTTGGGGTCAAATTTTCGAAAGTGACTTTTTGTTATATTTAAAAGTTTTTAGATCCCCTAAATCCGAAAATCATGTTTTTAGCGGTTGGTCTCTGTGTGTGTATGTGTGCCTGTCTGTGTGTCTGTCCGTTATCAGCATATCTCAAAAACAAATTATAGCAGAATGTTCAAACTTGGTTTCTAAATGTGTATCATATAGGGATGCTACACTAAGCTTTTCTTTGAGATCAAGCAAGTGGTTCGTGTACAGGGACACCCAAGAGAATTCAATTACATTGCGTCTATGGGGGAAATTGCATGTAAGTAGAGTTTAACGTACATAGACTCACTAAACCAAGTGAAACGAATATATATTTTTTAAATGCATAAAAACATGTTTCATGTAGAATACGGTATAGAAATTGTTATAAAATGTACGAAATTAAATAGTAATTTCATGCACTGAATTTCTTTTGTTTTATATTGTTATAAAACAGCAAATAGATATTTATATATGTATGTATTATTATGCATGAAAACTACAGATCAGGTAAGTAAGATAAATATCGCTTACCTTGCATTCAGTTCAGAATTAATTGGTCACTCCACTCCTCTTGATTAGATATGCATCTCGTTAATTTGTTAATTTTCAAAATATCCTTTTGTTCAGCCTCTGCACATTTATATTTGATGTAATTTCCATCTTGTAACTTAATTTAGATGTGTGTATTTTTATGATGAAAATGTACTCTATAAGTAGGAGCGCAAATAATTTTATTTTTACACGCCAGAAATGACGCGTCTTTATCGGCTGAATTTTACATTGCAACTGACAAAATAACCTTGAGTTACAGAAAGCGAAGAACACTAAATAGAATAGAAAAAATCAAAAATAATGAATTAAAATATGATATTATACATAGTTATAACTGGGAACATCATTATATTGATAAACAAACGGATAATAAGTAATTAGTGTCTAGAGAAAATGAGATCGAATGTTTATGGTTTTCCAGTCTCTAGAAAAGATTCAGTGCAGTTACTGTTGAAAGTTTCATTCGAGATATAATTGAGTCCTGTGATCGTTCAGAGTATGGCCTTGAACACTGAGTAACGTATTATTAGAATTGCACAAAAAGAGAGGAAAGATTCACGGAGATTAATTTTGATAATTGTTTTATAAACAGTGTTAATTGGTTTTCGAGTGGGCGAGAATAATGGCAGATTGGATGATAATTTCATATGTAGTTCAACATCGCCCCTCAATCTGGCATGTTTCTCGTATTAATTTTTAGTTGGAGGTTTTCTCTATGTCGGCAAAAGTCTGCTTTCGGAAGTGCCTTGGTCAAAATATCAGCAGTCATCTCTTTTGTTGGACAGTATTCCAATTCTATGATTCCTTCGGTTTTGATGTGCTTGATGCAATGAAATCGCAGATCGATATGTTTAGTCTTCGATTGGAATTTTTCACTTTCTATCATTTTTATTGTAGATATGTTATCTTCAAATATGATGACTGGAAGATTTTGTTTCAGTTCTAGCTCTTCTAGTAGTTTCAGAACGTGCTTCGTCTCTTGTGCGGCATTTGCAGCAGAGACAAATTCTGCTTCAGCTGATGACATTGCTATGCATGTTTGCTTCTTTGTTATCCAGTGGATGGGGCAATTTCCCAATTTGAATAAATTTCCGGAGGTGGACTTCCTGTCCTTCTTATCTCCTGCCCAGTCTGAATCAGAATACACCGTTAATATAGGTTTCTTTTCTATGCCTATCTCTAGATTTAGATTCTTTGTGGTTTTGAGATAGCGGATGACTCTTTTCACGGCCATCCAATCCATTTGTCTTGGATTTTCTATACGGCGGCTTAATATGTTAACTGCGGCAGAAATGTCCGGACGTGTAACGGTGGCAATATATAGGAGTGAACCTATCGCTTTTCGGTAATTTGTATTTGTTTTTAATAGATTCTCTTCGGTGTCTGCTCTAATGTATCCGGTATCCATTGGCGTATTCGTGGGCTTTGCGTCATTGAGGTTAAAATTTTCAATTAATTGATTAATTTTGTTAATCTGATTTAAGGCAAAGTTGCCGTTCTGTAATCTCTCAATATTTATTCCTAAATAGTAGTTTACCTCCCCAAGATCTTTTACTTCATATTCTTCATTTAATTGTGCGACAATTTTATTTATGTCTGCTTCGCTACCTGAGACCAAAAGGTCATCGACATACAAAATTATGTAAGTGCTATTATTGTCTTTTTCAATTCTTTTGAACAAGCAGGGGTCTGCTTCACTTTGTAAGAAACCCAGTTTTCCTAGCGTTTCCCCGATTTTTAGATTCCAGGCTCTAGCAGCCTGTTTCAAACCGTAAATCGCCTTGTTCAATCGACATACTTTATTTTTTTCACCTGGCTTAATGTAGCCCTCTGGCTGTGACATGTATATTTCTTCCGTAAGATTTCCATGAAGGAACGCTGTTTTAATATCTAGGTGATTTACTCTTAACCCTTTATATGCTGCATTAGCAAGGAATGCTCTTATGGTTGTGTAAGTGACTACAGGGGCGAACGTTTCATCATAATCGCTACCGAATTTTTGTGAGTATCCTTTCGCTACTAGGCGGGCTTTATATTTATCTATTTCTCCCTTTGAGTTATATTTTGCTTTAAAAGTCCATTTGCACCCTATGACTCTCTTTCCTATCGGGGGTTCTACTAATTCCCACGTTTTATTATTTTCTAAAGACATTATTTCTTCCTGAGCTGCCTTTATCCAATTTCCTTTTTCAACCTGATTCCCCATTTCTTCTATCTCTTTCCAAGATTTTGGTTCAACGATTCTTTGATTATTGACTAAAAATGCGAACCTGTCAGGTGGGACCCCTTTATTCACACGCTCAGATCTTCTAGGTAAACAGGCTTGATCATCCTGATCTATTTGCTCTGTTTCCGAAATGTTGTTTACATCAATTTCTACGGTATTGTTTTGTTCTTCAGTTTCTGGATCTAAGGTGCTATTTGTATGATCTATCTTGTCTGAGTTTTTGTCAGTATTTGCGTTTGAATTCTGAAAATTATTCTCGAAGAATTTAACCGTTCTAGCGATCATTATGTTTCTACCTCCGGTGTATATTCGATACCCTTTTGATTGGTCATCGTATCCCACAAAAATACCTTCTACAGATTTATTGTCTAGTTTATTTCTTTTTGTCTTATCTAAATAAGCGTAGGCTTTACAACCAAATATTTTTAGATGCGCTAAGTTTGGTTTTCTTTTTGTCCAGAGTTCATATGGGGTTTTATTATTTGCTTTCGTTGGGAGTCTATTAATGAGATAATTTGCTGTATTAAGGGCTTCACCCCAAAATTTCTTTTCTAGATTTGCATCTGACAGCATACTTCTCACCATTTCTACGAGAGTTCTATTCTTACGTTCCGCAACTCCGTTTTGAGAGGGGCAATATGGTACTGTTGTTTGATGTTTTATCCCAATTTCCTTAAAAAATTCCTCAAGTTCCCTGTTTATGTATTCTCTACCGTTATCGGTACGAATTTCCTCTGGTACTTTCCCAAACTTATTTTTCGTGAACGCGACGTACTCTTTGAGTTTTGTGGTTACCTCGCTCTTTTTCGCTAGTAGGTAGATGGTAGTGTACCTGGAGTAGTCATCTGTGACCGTTAGGAAATATTGTTTTCCCCCAATTGTCGGAGTAGGCATTGGACCACACACATCGCTGTGTATAAGTTGTAGTATTTTATTAGCCCTATGATGTGTTACTTTCGGGTATGGCATGTCAGTGAGTTTCGCCTTTACGCAAGTTTCACAAACATTATCATGTTTACATGTACTAATTTTTATTCCAAGAGCTAATTCTTTATTTACTATTTCCTTAATCGCGTCATAATTTTTATGACCTGTGCGCCTATGCCATAATTGAATGCAATTTTCATTGTTACATTGGTGCGTAAGATTAGCATTTTCCAATTTTTCAGATTTTGGCAAATTTAGTTTATACAAATTATTTTTAAGTTTTCCTTCTAGGTATGTTTTACCCTGATAATTTATTTTACACCCGTTGTCTTCAAATATTATTTTACATCCATTCTGAGTTGCCTTCGCAACGGACAGTAGGTTCGATTCTAGGTCTGGCACGTATAATACATTTTTCAAAGTTATTTTATTTATTTCGTCTTGCGATGTTTGGGTAGTAAGTGTTATTTCTCCCGAGCCATATGATTCTAATTTTCCTCCGTTTGCTATTATTACTTCAGATTTATCTTGTTCATCTAAGTGTGTATATAACTGTTTATTATTAGTGATATGGGACGAACTCCCTGAATCAATTATCCAGGCTGTATTATTAGAATTTGTAGCCAGAAATGCCAAATTATTCTTTAAGGAGCGCGTAGACTCCTCTATTTCATCATAATTTTCCTGTCGCGGGTTTTCGTTCGTCTCATATCTCTGTGTTTCAAAACATAGTGATGTGTTGTTAAATTTGTGTTTAGGAGGATTATTTTGTTTCTTATACGTGTTACTGTTTTTATTTTTCAAATGATAACACTCTGATTTATTATGATTTCTCCTTTTACAGTAAGTGCAGAATTTATTTTCTGTTTTATAATTATGATTATAAGAATGTTTCTTATTTACTGTCGTAAGTGCTTTTGATGAGCTTTCATTTGATAATGTATTTTCGCGCCTGCGATTGTATTCATCTTTTAATTTATTAGTGACAAATTCAATAGATAATTCTGATTCAGGCCGAGCTTCGAGAGCTGTGATAAGTGTTTCAAAACTGGGTGGCAAAGAACATAAAAACAACGCAACCACATGCGATTCTTTAATTTCTTCACCTATGGCTTTTAATTTGTCAACGATCTCTAAAATCCTTGTTATGTGATTATGAATATTGCCTTTCTCCTCCAATTTTGAACTGTATAGCTTTCGCAATAAATACAGTTTGGAAGATAGATTTTTTCTTTCATGTATTGCCTTCAGGGTATTCCATGTCTCGCTCGCAGTTGATAAATTTTTCACATAAATGATCTGAGAATCATCTATAAATAAGTTCATAAGAGCTCTAGCTTTATTGTCCTTTTTCGTCCATTCTGTCGTTATAGGGTTAGGGGGCTCTTCCGTTATAGTGTCATATAAATCTTCTTTAATAAGGAGCATTTTTAATTTAAAGCTCCATGTTGAATAATTGTTTTGGTTCAGTTTTTCTACAATCTGACTTTCTTTGAGAGAAGTCATTTTTTCATTTATTTATTTGAGTTTGTAATTTTAGTTATTACAGTTAGTGCATTAATATATTCGGTTAATATATAACTTAGTTAATATATAACACTTGAATGAGTTCTTTAGAGTATCTACAGGAGTGGGTGATTAATCTATCATGCATGTTCAGATTTATTTATTTATATAGAGGAGCACATATCAGTCTCATAATCTTGTTATAAAATGTACGAAATTAAATAGTAATTTCATGCACTGAATTTCTTTTGTTTTATATTGTTAAAAAACAGCAAATAGATATTTATATATGTATGTATTATTATGCATGAAAACTACAGATCAGGTAAGTAAGATAAATATCGCTTACCTTGCATTCAGTTCAGAATTAATTGGTCACTCCACTCCTCTTGATTAGATATGCATCTCGTTAATTTGTTAATTTTCAAAATATCCTTTTGTTCAGCCTCTGCACATTTATATTTGATGTAATTTCCATCTTGTAACTTAATTTAGATGTGTGTATTTTTATGATGAAAATGTACTCTATAAGTAGGAGCGCAAATAATTTTATTTTTACACGCCAGAAATGACGCGTCTTTATCGGCTGAATTTTACATTGCAACTGACAAAATAACCTTGAGTTACAGAAAGCGAAGAACACTAAATAGAATAGAAAAAATCAAAAATAATGAATTAAAATATGATATTATACATAGTTATAACTGGGAACATCATTATATTGATAAACAAACGGATAATAAGTAATTAGTGTCTAGAGAAAATGAGATCGAATGTTTATGGTTTTCCAGTCTCTAGAAAAGATTCAGTGCAGTTACTGTTGAAAGTTTCATTCGAGATATAATTGAGTCCTGTGATCGTTCAGAGTATGGCCTTGAACACTGAGTAACGTATTATTAGAATTGCACAAAAAGAGAGGAAAGATTCACGGAGATTAATTTTGATAATTGTTTTATAAACAGTGTTAATTGGTTTTCGAGTGGGCGAGAATAATGGCAGATTGGATGATAATTTCATATGTAGTTCAACAGAAATCATTCACTCTTCGTTTACAGGGCTACACAAAAGAACTAGATTATAATACGACAATACTTGAAAATTCATGGAAGTGTATATTTCAGATTGTGCCATGTGTTATTACTATAGGATTATATTTATGTGCACTAGGTGATGTGTACATAACTTTCAGAAGATATACAGGGCTGCCAATATTTTAAACCATAACATTTTTTTATTATTATTAGTGGAAATGCTTTATTATAATGTACTATATCATATAATATTTTACCATGTCCAGGAAAGCTGTTCAGGAATTTGAAATTAATTCCTCAAAACCGCATGATAAATAATGTATTTTTTTAAGCTAAATATTCATCGACTGGTTTCTTGCATATTTACACATTTTGAGGCTTCCTAAATACCAAAGTCAAGGTTTATAATTTGATCTTTGCCTGTGTCTGTTAGAGTAAATTAAAAACAAATAACTTCAGGCAATCCAAATTATGTATTTTGAAGTGAATACGTTTCTTACTAAGAAAGTTTGTTCATGATTGATAAGTTTCAAAGAATGATGCGTGTGAAAGTAGTCTGAATAATTTTAAATGAACTTTTGAACAATAATGAAAATAATGAAACAATAATGAAACGGGGGGCTGAGGGGGGGTGGTAGCTCCCCTCACATAGAATTATTTGTCAAATAAAGCTTTTCGAAGGCTAAGTTGAATTGTTTTAACATAAGTTTACATAACAGTACTCGTTGTCTTAACCCTTAATCTCTAATCCGTACTTATAGTGTTAAATTTCAAGGTTAGAGAAAGTCGTGTGAGTGACACACCAGATTATTTTCTGTAAAATTTAACTATATACATAATTGTATAAATTATTACTTTATTTTGTTATAGCAAAAAAAAAACGAGCAAAAGGGAAATCGTGGATAATCGAGAGTGAACAGTAAATAAAAGTATAAAATAACTTAATATCTTGTCGCCATCACTACACTATCTTCTGCATCATTGTTTATATCAGCGTTACTGATTAACAGGCGCAAACATTTAATCAATAAATTTCATCAATTAAAATTTTACATATATCTACAATTTGATGCAATTTTAACGAATAGATGTTGAGACATAATCATACCGAAAATAATAGAAGATGAGTTATAGCAGTGCTGCCTGTTGACCGATAAATAAGTAAATTAGCTCAGTATTCTTTTTTTTTTTTTTTAAATCATAGCGAACTTTTATAACAAGTTTCGTGCATTTACTTGTTATAGAAGCTGCGATATAGCCTTTCCGTGCATAAAGAATTTGCAACATAGCAGCGCTACTTGGGCAATATGCACCAAAATTTGATAAACATAGATTTATGGCATGTAACAACTAAATATATACATAATTCTGTGCATTACTTTCTAATATAGTATTGCCTTCATATTCTGGTCACACAAAAACAGACGTTTGCCAAAAATGGTCAAATCATGTTCAGCGTATATCAAAACGTGTAAACCAATCAAAAACTGAAATCGATTTTTTTTTTTTTTTTTTTTTTTTTTTAATCCAGTTACACAGGTCTACAAATATAATGTCAGCAAAATTTTATTTGGTAATTTTAGCTGGTATGTACGCTTTTTGGCCTGCTGAAACCGAAAATTAAGCCAGTTTTTCTTTATCACGTACAAATTTTCGTCAATACATGGTGTCTACGGACACAATTTCTTCATTTTCGGTAATTTCTAGTATGTTTCTATGCTTAATTATAATTTATCATAGAAGCATACTATAAAAGTTACCATACAATTATATTGGTGAAAGAATCACGGGAAAAAAATGTGTCAGCAGACTATATTGACAAGAATCTATATACGTGATAGAGAAAAACTTGCTTCAGATTCGGTTTCAGCACACCAAAAAACATAAACATCAGCCAGAATTATTTTCAAGTGAAAATTTCATATGTAGACCTGTGTAATTTCTTCTATAAATGTAAAAGTAAGTAATAATCAAAACAATTCAAAGTATTCAAATAAGCGCTGAATTTCACTCTCGCTGTCGCTTTAGAAAAGAAATTGTAGAAAAATTTGTATAGACTCCAGCACAAATCAATTTTTGCTTGGCATTAATGTGTTCATGCGCTATTGTTGATTATAAGTACAAGTGTAGCTATAATTTTGCTAAGTTATATTTTAAACTTGGGTGCATTTAAAATACATGCAAAAGTTTTTTAAATTAGCTAATGTACGGTTAACTTCAATTAGGTAACAATTAGTGCGTGTTTTGCTTGAGTTGATAACCATACTATTAGATGTTTTATGACGACTCAAATAAGGCTCAAATAGAAGCTAACTGTAATATAAAATGCTTACTAATGAAATTAAAATTTCTTTGTACGTTACTGTATTTTATATTATAAATTAGAAAAAGCACATGGCAATTGTTTCGAGTCGAAATAATTAAATATTTTTCAGCAGTCAGTTACTGCTTTCATGCTGCATTCACCTCTAATTACTAGGGTGTCCCCTTAAATGAGGTTTTTTTTTTTTTTTTTTTTTTTTTTCCGAAACGCATACCCTCTAACAGAAATATTAGAATTTTCCCGTCAATTCGACACGGGTTAACATTATCCCAGAGAGCTGATATTTTGCTAAAAAGTATTTTGGATCAAATAGAAAAAATATTAGAGGGTATGTGTTTCGGATTTCAAAAAATAAAAAAAATAAAAACAAAATTCCTCCCTCATCTAAGGGACCCCCTACTATTTATGTTTCTCTGGTGAAAAGCCATGCTTAATTATTTCAATTTGAAACTAGCGTTGCTTGTTTTTACCGCTTATGGCGTTTACTTATAAACATATATATTTTCCTTCATTATTCAACGCCCTTTTATCTTTACAGTAAAATCCGATTTTTTTTTTTTTTTTTTTTTTTTTTTTTTAATCCTCACAGGTTGCGGCTTCCGATCAATGCCCCCTCCTTCAGATGCTGATGTTGTATATCCACCCGAATCTCCTGCTGATGTTTTGGATACAGGATTGGAACCGAGAACTCCAAGTGAACAACTTGCAGATCTTGCATTACCAACCGATTCTGACGGACACATAGTTTTATCGGCTGTAGGAGGAGATCCTGTATCAATTAGCTGGCCATGGATGGTGAGTTTTAACAAAAGTTATATTAAAATATTTCTTTTTAAAATTTATAATTAGCTTTTTTACGCTTCTAATCTTATACTATTAAGTGAGCAATATTTGTATATATAGGAATTACGAGAGATTTGATTGGTTTATTTGATTTTCATTGATTTGAGTGTATTTTGCGTTGAAATAGAGCTACGTTATGAGAAATTACGAGAGATTTGATTGGTTTATTTGATTTTCATTGATTTGAGCGTATTTTACGTTGAACTAGAGCTACTTTATGAGGAATTACGAAAGATTTGATTGGTTTATTTGATTTTCATTGATTTGAGTGTATTTTACGTTGAACTAGAGCTACGTTTAGATTTTATTTAAAAATATTTGAATTTTTAATATTTTAATATTATGTGACTTTTGCAGAGAACAAATTACCATTGGCGCCGCAGTCACCCGAGAGCCTGTTTTTTTTTGGTAAAAAATTTCATGGGTCTCTGGCCAGCTAGCTAGTCAAGCCAGCTAGTGAATAATTGTTAGAACAACCGGATTAATGCATTCTGTCAGAAATTTCACGCCGTCATCACTTACTATGTCTCGCGTTGAATATAACAGGTCTTTCGCTGTACAAAGCTACAATGTTCAACGATTTGAAGTGTGACTCTGCTCTTGACTATTTCAGGAAAGCGATCTTTTTGGTGCGATGGTTCGATTGGTTATGAGTACCCAACACACTCTACCATACTCTACAAAGAGCTTTTGCAAAATTTTCTTCTTCCTTGAAGGCGGGTAAAAAACTCGTTTCCAAGCGTAAATCTGTCCCAAATTATCTTAGAAAGACGATTTTTATATGTGCGTGTTGGCTATGTGTACCCAAGAAGCATTATAAAGCGATTTCGTAAAAGTATCCCTTTGGGTGGGGTATAAAAACACATTTTCAAGTTCTAAATTACCTTAGGATAGCGAGTTTTAGTATACAGATGTTGGTTAAGTGTACGCAACTTGCACTTTGTCGGGATTTTGTAAACTTTCTAACTTTACCCAGGAAAATCTGAGATGATGGCTAACAAAAAACCAAGTGATGGCTGTCAACAGCAGCCATTTCTGATCCGCTGTTGGAAAAAGTTAACGGGAATCTGTTACGCCTGCCAGTAGCAGATAATCAAGAGTCCACTGATGGCAGCCAGCAGAAAAATGAAAGTCTGGTGGGCGAATGATAGACCGGCAGCAACATACGTAAAGTTTTTATGAAAAGCTTCTTGTTAAAGCTGTTGGCAGCCTTTATCTGTCTTTTATATTCTGTCATTAATGGGCATATGTAGTTCTTCCAATAATAACTAATTAAAATAATACTTGCCTTTTAAATATACATAACATTTCCGTTTACTTTTTTCTGTAATTTTACACGAGGCTAATTTTATAATTAATAATTTACAGTATTTTTTGTAAAATTTTTTACAATGCATGCTGTCAGCAATATTTTAAATAAAGCCCCCATAAAAGTAAAACGACAAATTTATGCAAATTAATAAATAATAAAAAAAAAAAAAATGTAATAAAATTTACAATAAAAATTCAGAATCTCGATTTCTTTTTATTTTCTTTTACCCATGTATGGTACAAAAAGTATTGTTTCGAGATCTGTTTTTTTTTTTTTTTTTTTTTTTTTTTTTTTTTTTCTATCATACTTACTCATCCTGTTCTCTTCCAGGATAGGATACTGACTAATATTATAAATACGCCAGTCAAACGTTATTACTTTTACATTCATACACTATTTCTGTTATATGAGGGAAGAAATAAAATGTTTTAGCTGCCCGCTGCATCACTAGTTTAAACTTTAGAAAGTCAAGCATGATGATAAATAAATTAAACTCATACAGATATAAAATTAGATCTACTTTGTTACTAACTCGATAAAAATAATAAGAAGAATAATAACAACATAATTTGAAATTTAACGACTGTCATAAGGGCATATAGTACAGCAAATAATATTTGTGCTTAAGCACAAAATTATTAAAACTATGGGTACTATTTTTCAAGTTGAAAAAGAAAATCAACGTACTTTAGATTTATCATAAAAGAAGGCTATACTATTCCTTTTTAATGATAAATAGTAGATTAATTTGTTATTTCATTTATTTACTTTTAATTTAACATTTTCGTGTTTTTTAATATATTACATAAGTATTTGGGTTACAACTGGTCATATCTTAAAATAATGATATTAAAAATGTGAGATTATATTTTTTTTATATAAATTCTATTTCGATGCTATTTCTAATAGAATAATGCATTTAAACAGTTAGACACGTATTGTAGGGTGGACTTCGTTATCTCTTTGGAGTTTGGTTGTAGCTGCTATTTGGATAAGTTGAATGATTTACACTACAGATTGAAAAAATGTGTATTAAATAGAATTGTCTGAGATATGGAGTGTTTGATATTGAAACTTATTTTATTATAATAAACTGAATAAACATATATTTACTATATCTCTTATTAATCTAATATTTATATCAAACGAATTTCTGCTTAATATTAAATATATTTTCTTTAAACGTGCTCTCAACTTGACCAGACAGATTAATGCTAAGCTCAAAAAAAAAAAAAAAAGAAGAAGAAGAAGAAGAAGAAGAAGAAAACCCGACCCACAATAACATGAATCCAGTCGACTCGACCCGCAGGGGAAAAAAAAAAAAAAAATGAGCTCAAGCCGAATGAGCTCAAGCCGAAACATGGCAAACAATAGCCTGTTATGATGACTTTGTCCAATTTGGTTTCTTTCCCTCTTGCAAATAAATGCAGTTGGTAGCCATGTTTGCCTCCCTTGTCTCACAATATGGTACATTAATTTTGCTTAAAACTTCCGTCTTCCCATGGCGAGGGCTGGCTTTTATTGAGGACCGTTTGAATTATAATTATCTGGAAATCTTTTCAAAAATTGTATGTGTTTCTACATAACATAATTACAACCCTTTTCTCTATTTCTTTTGAATTTGGCTTCGATTAGAGCTTTGGCGAAATTAATGAAGAAATCGGAGCGTGACTTCATCTCCATCATGTAACCCATCCAGACGGTTTTTGTTGGGGCTCCCAGCTCCCCCTCCACTCCTTAATAACTTTGAAATTACTAAGTTTTGTACTTTCCTATATAATCACAACTGATGTTTAATATTTAAAAAAATATTTAAATAAAATTAAAGTTAACTGCATCTTGAATAATGCCTAGTTTTCAAAGAGTTTCTGTGTTATTGTTGGACAACTTCGCAACTACTGTATTAATAATTTTTTTAATTATCTACAATTTACCCGGTCAAGAAAATTATTCATGTTACATGAATAATTTTCTTGACCGGGTAAATTTGTATAAATAAATTAAAGTAAGAGAAGTTGTTAAACAAACAAAAAAAAAAAAAAAAAAAAAAAAAAAGAGAGAAAATTATATTAGTGTGTTTGGGTATTTTTCTCCATATAGTATGTTCTTTAATTTAACGCTGTTGTACTTCAAATAATTTGAGCCCATAGATCATAATGATAAAAAAATTTCTTTGTGTCCCTGTAAAAATCTATAACTGTCTATAATTCATCAGATCTATATTCATGCGATGGTGACCTATAACATGTATATAAAATTTCAGCTCAGTCTAATTAGGCATTTAGATACTATAGCACTTCAAATAATTTGGGACATAAGCTATAATGATAAAGAATTTTTATTTGTGTCCCTGTAAAAAAAAAAAAAAACTATAAATGCTAGATTCACTAAAATGAATAGGGTTCGTGCTAAGGTAACCTATATTCTATAACATACGTAACAGCATTCAATCGATCAAAGTTTAGACTTTATCGTGTTCACTTACATACATACATATGTACATACACGCATACATACATCACCGTAAAAATGAAAAAAAGAGGGGGGGGGGACCTCCAAACATTTAGAAACACGAACATCTCTACGTCGGATTTTTGTCATGATTTTAACACTTTCTTTACATACGTATGTTCGGGAAGAAAAAAGTCGTATCATTTGAGAATTATTGCTAAAGAAAAACGGTCATATATTTAATCCTGTGCTGTATTAAAAAATCCTTAATTTATTGCATAAATCAAGGACCTCTAAAATACACGCATGTAAAATTGCAACACCGAGAAAGAATGCAAATATAAGAATGATGTTTATTGGGTACATATATTGTAGCAGGAAAAGCAATTGATGAAATTTTCAGAAAGTTTTGAGTAGTGTATCCTGAGAAAACAGTACATAAAGCAGCGACCTCTGGGAGTAATAACTACACTTATCTGCCTAGGCATTGAATCGAACAGCGATTGAATGACATATTCGGGTACAGCACTTCATGAAGCTTCAACAGGATGCCACAGTTCACAGACGGTAGTTACTGGTGAGTGGTGGCGGGCCGCTCGCTTTTCAACGATAAAACAGACTTTTCATTGGTACGAGATCATGAGAACGCGCTGGCCTGAGCAACGGTGGAAAACATTCTATGTCAAGAAAGATCCGGACAATACAGACAACTTGCGGTCGTGCATTATCCTGCTTAAATGTTGTGCTACGGAAGTCTAGAATATAGGGCAGAGGGGCGAGCCTTAACTCACTAGAAATGGACAGTGTGACGATGTCGAATCCCAGCTGGTAATGTGCATTATTCACAATGGTGTTAAATAGGGATGAGGCAATCTTGATGCTGTAAACAGGATTGTGATTTGTCTGAAAAGTGACTTCACGCCATTCCTGCGTCCAGTTTCGTCGTTGATCACACATTAAAGGCGCCCATGTCAGTGATGCAGTTTTCAGGCTAATCAAAATTTTGGTAGAGACATACAGGGTCAACACCTGGTGGGATGGTATGCGGTACCACTGGATACGATACACGCCTCGATCAACTGTTATTTTCATTCCCGCCACTCTGAATACCCGCCATTACATTTCTGACAAGTTAAGGCCCATCGCTCTGCCCTACATTCAAGGCCTCCAAAGTGCAATATGCACGACCAGGACAATGCACGACCACAAGTTGTCCGTATTGTCCTGACCTTCCTTGATGCAGAATATGTTCGACTGTTGCTCTGCTCAGCGCGTTCTCCTGATCTTGCACCAATGAAAATAACTGTTTAATCGTTGAAAAGTGACTGGCCCCCCACCACTCACCAATAACTACGATCGATGAATTGTGGCATTGTGTTGAAGCTTTATGAAGTTCTCTACCCGTACATGTCATCCAATCTCTGTTTGAGTCAATGCCTAGGCAGATAAGTGCTGTTATTGCTCACAGAGGTCACTGCTTTATGTACTGTTTTCTCAGTACATATTACTCCACATTTCTTGAAATTTTAATCAATCGGTCTTCCTACTATAATGTATGTGCCCAATAAATATCATTCTGATATTTGCATTTGGTGTTGCAATTTTCACAAACATGAGTGCAATATTTACAAAAATAAATAAATGGAAAATCGCATTAAATATCAAATTACTTACTTATATATATAATTCTGTACTGATAATTATAAAGGATTCAAGTCCATATTCTTGTTTTTTCAGGAGACGAAAAATAAAGTTCAAAAAATTCTGTATAAAAACTTATCCTTTCAATACAGTTTTAACCAGGATATTATCATAATATACAATTTTGTGAATAAACTACATACGTTTAATTTTGAAGTTTGTTTATTTTTAACAGATTTATATAGTTTTGATTTATATAGTTTTACATAGTTTGTTTTGTATAAAACATGAATGCTAAATTTCTGACTTGAATCATTTTTACCAATGGATTTTCTCAAAGACTAAATGACAAGGATTTAAATCCTTTATACCAATCGATAGAGAATTTTTTTCTCTCAAAATCGACATTTTTGGACTTAAATCCTTTATACTTATCAGTGCAGAATTTACGTAATCCAAAACTTAACATTCTCGTACATTAATGTAGACAACAACAAACCTCGCGCTAAATGGGGAAATGAGAGGGAATTTTCAATCAATAGAAGAAAAAGACTGAATCACAGTACTTCTCATTTACATTTATGCATAGAAACTGTTAATGATTTTGTTGTCCGTGTGTTGGTAGCCTGCTTAAAGCCAGCGCTATTATACCACTTCTGTGCCACCGATCTTTTTACAGTAAACCTATATTTCTGCTGGCAGCCATAAACAGCTTCCTTCTTCAAATACGTGTGGCAACATGCAGCTGATGGCAAGTGCAGGATGCCAGATGTGGACCGGAATGAGTCCACCAGTATAAGTTTTGCTGCGTACCCGCGAAGTAAGGAGGAAGAGAGTAAAACGCGGGTAAGGCGATGCCAAAGGCAGTGAGGACTCGGACTCTTTATGTTACTGGTAGGAAAGCTATTACCGAAGCTAACGGGAACCATAACTGAAGTTTTCATCGATTCCAATTTCTTTTTTTCGGGGTGGGGGGGGGGGTGATTATTTTCTACTAATAATGATATTGAATTTTGAGAATTCACTTAAATACAGTGAACAAACAGCGAAGCGAGCAAAGCCTGCTCAATTCGGATGAAAGAAAGTAGTGTGAGTGCTGCTCGAGGTTCTTTAATATGAACTATCACTCTAAAATGATGACATATTTTCTTATTTACAATATTGCTTAACCCAGAATCCCGTCTTTCAATCAATCTCTTTCTAATTGATTCATAAATAATTACGTCAAAACATAAAAACGCGTATTTTTAAAGAAATTCGTGACTCTTTAAAATTGAAACATGATTAATTGGTATTACATTTTTGCTGAAAATTTACGTTAACTCTTACCCATCTAGAAGAGAGAAAAAAATTGAATTTTAAAGGTTCTCGTTATTTCCATAGCTTTTTAATTTCAACTTGGGTAAAATCTATAATAATAAATGGAAAGGTTTGTCTGTCTGTCTGTCTGTCTGTCTGTCTGTCTATCTGTCTGTCTGTCTGTCTGTCTGTCTGTCTGTCTGTTCTTTTATACGTTCAGCCCCTATTGAACGCAGAAGTACAAGAATTGACATATGGATGCTCTGGAGCCTTTCCGATGTTTTCCTCGAAACGGAATTTAAAAATCTTAATTAGTTTCGGAGATAGATTTGGAATCGAACAGTGGAATACAGAAATTTGTACCGCCAGATGGCGCTGTAATATTTTAAAATTTCAATATTTCAATTCCTAATTATGATTTAATTATTTGTAATACATCATTCGAACGATATTTTAAAGTTCTTTTAAATTATCGAAAGTTTTCACCAGATTTACACGTTTTGAGATGTCCTGAATCAGTTTTTTTTTTTTTTTTTTTTTTTTTTTTTGTATCTCAGTTATTAATTAAAAAAGTTCATAAGTAATACATCATTTGAAATCATATTTTAGTTAATACACATTTTAAAGTACTTTTACATTATCGAAAATGGAAATCGAGATTTCACCCGATTTACACGTTTTGAGGTGTCCTGATTAGGTTTTCTTTTGTATTTTATCTACTAATTAAAATAATTTCATGAGTAATACATCATTTGAAAGCATTGTTGATCTGGAATGGAACAATAGATTACAGAAATTTCTACCGCCAGATGGCGCTGTAATATTTTTAAATTTCAATATTTCATATTCTAATTATGATTAAATTATTTCTAATACATCATTCGAAAGATATTTTAAAGTTCTTTTGCATTATCGAAAGTGGAATTCG
Source organism: Salticus scenicus (assembly GCA_963930645.1). Classification (NCBI taxonomy): domain Eukaryota; kingdom Metazoa; phylum Arthropoda; class Arachnida; order Araneae; family Salticidae; genus Salticus; species Salticus scenicus. The sequence goes on along the minus strand of OZ005648.1, from coordinate 78,631,496 downwards.
AGATTTCACCTGATTTACAATTTAAAGTGTCCTGATCAGGTTTTCTTTTGCATCTCAGCTAATTGAGTAAGACCGTCCAAAATTGGTAAATTCAAGTTAATTAGGAGGGGCTGGAACGGTAGGGAAGGAATAGGCGCGCAGCGCGCATGGGTTTGGGACCCGGTGCGAGTTTTTACCCGATGATAAAAGATTTTTTTTTAATTTTATTTTCTTAATAATAAAAGTTTGAGTTGAGAAAGAATATGCGTGTACAGCGCACGTATATCCTCAAACGTGCGCGCGCAGCGCGCATGGGTCTGCGCTGCCGAAGGCTGTGGCGTTCCGGTGTGAGTTTTTACCCGATGCTAAATGATATATTTTTTAATTCCTTTTCTTGAGAATGAAAGTTTATGAGTAATAACATGGAATTTTGAGAAGTCATAAGGATGGTGAAGGAATACGTGCGCTCAGCGCACGGGTCTACGCTGCCGAAGGCAGTGGGGACCCGGTGCGACATTTTTCCCGATCAGAATTTTTTTTTCTCTTTTTTTATCACATGATAAAAATCAATGCAATTTTGAGAATTCATTAATTTTTGTGATTCATTTAAAAATAGTGACCAGCGAAGCGGGCGTAGCCTGCTAGTAACAAATAAAATTGTAATAGGATTTCCTTTAAAAAGATCGAAAGAAATTTCTTTAGAAAAATACATCAATCAATCACTGTGGAAAGTAAGTTTACCTAATTTCACCGAATTGCACTTATAGTTTAATTTAAAATAACTAATCTTGAAAAAAGAAAAGGCAAATATTTAGCTAATCTCTCTTTGCTCACGAAAGGTTAAAAGATGAAGGTTATATACTAATACGAATCTTGCGAGACATCTTAGTTTCTCTTACTCATATATGGCAAAGAAAGAAATATTATTACTTTCTCTAACCCATAAGGTAGAGAAAGTATTGTTTTTGGGTCGAATTTTTGAAATTGAGTTTTTGTTACATTTACACGTTTTGAGGTCCCCTGACTGAATCCGAAAATCATATTTTTAGTGGTTGGTCTGTCTGTTATCAGCATATCTCTAAAACAAATTACAGCAGAAAGTTCAAACTCTGTATTCTAAATGTGTATCATATAGGTATGCTACACTAAGCTTTTCGTTGAGATCAAGCAAATGGTTCGTTACAGGGACATCCAAGGGAATTCAAATACATTGCGTCTATGGGGAAAATTGCAGGTAAGTAGAGTTTAACATCTATAGACTGCACTAAGCCAAATGAAACGAATATATATTTTTAATATACGTAAAAACATGTTTCACGTGGAATATGGTATAGAAATCATTCACTGTTCGTTTACAGGGCTACGCAAAAGAACTAGATTATAATGCGACAATACTTGAAAATTGATGGAAGTGTATTTCAGGTTGTGCCGTGCGTTATTAATATAGGATTATATTCATGTGCACCATGCGATGTGTACATAACTTTCAGAAGATACATGGCTGCCAATATTCAAACCATATCATTCTTTTTTATTTGTTAGTGGAAGTGCTTTACTATAATATACTGCATAACATAATATTTTAACATCTCCAGGAAAACTGCTCAGGAACTGAAATTAATTCCTCAAAACCATATGGTAAATAATGTATTTTTTTAAGCTAAATATTCATCGATTGGTTTCTTGTATATTTACACGTTTTGAGGCTTCCTGAATACCAAAGTCAAGTTTTATAGTTTGATCTTTGCCTGTGTCTGTGTCTGTTAGAGTAAATTAAAAACAAATAATTTCAGACGATCCAAATGATGTATTTTGAAGTGAATACTTTTGTTACTTGAAGAGTTTGTTAAAGATTAATAAGTTTCAAGGAATGATGCGTGAAAGTTGTCTGAATAATTTTAAATGAACTTTTGAACTTAATAACAGATTTAAATTCTCTAAAAATGTAAGTACAATAATAAAACGTAGGAGGGGGGGGGTAGCCCTCCTCACATAGAATTATTTGTCAAATAAAACTGTTCCGAAGTCCAAGTTGAATTGTTTTAGCATAGGTTTACATAACAGTAAATTTCATTGTAAGAGAAAGTCGTGTGAGTGACACACCACATTATTTTTGAGTTCGAATTTTAAGCCTTAGTTTTAGTAAATTTACACATTTTGTAGTCAACAAAATACGAAATTCCCGTTTTTAATAGTTGATGTGCGTGTCTATGTCTGTTATCAGCAATAACTCAAAAACAAATATTTACAAAAAGTTCAAACTTGAAATTCTAAATCTTTATCCAATAGGGATATAATATGGAACATTTTATTGAAATTGTGGAAATAGTTTGTGTACAAGGTTAAGGACATTCAAAAATATTAAAATAATACGATGATCGAGAATTTCTAATCTACGCATTTCTAAATGGTGAAACAATATTCTGAATATGCTGAATCTTATCGAGAAATTCTAGCTTGATTTTCTAGAATTGGGTAATAAAACCAAGGTTATAGTTGCTGAAACCCGCCTCTTGTATTCGCATTTATATTAAGAGATTTTTAAATAACTTTGCCCTCGAGAATATAGCCAAACGCTCTAGAATTCTAATAGAGGTTTCTAGAACCCGCTTTCAAAGGGGACTAGAATTTATAAGGATGACATGGAACTATTTTTTCCAGAACCACAATTTAGATTCTAGATGTCAGTTACAGAATGTTTTCTCAGTGTAATATTTTTAAAATGCTTTATATAGACAGAGAAAATAGTATAAGATTTAAATAAAGCTATGCATTAAAATGGGAAATAGATAAAAATACATGTTTGATCATTATTACTATGAAGTAATTCAAAGTATCACTTGGAATTTATTCATTTTTCTTCTTTTTCTCTGAAGGTCGCTATTTTCAACGGAAATGCACAAAAGCAACTTTGTGGAGGAACACTCATTGATGATAGACATGTTATTACAGCAGCTCATTGTTTCAATGGTAGAAGGTAACGTCTCTATCAAATATCAAAATTTATGTTCGAAAAAACATCATTCTTTTGTATATACACTGGTGCTCAAAACTAAAACAACGACCTGTTTTCTCGTTTTCTTCTTTTGCGCATAATTTTAAGCAAATAAACATATAAACACAAAATTTGTATGGTATGTTCGTTATCATATCATTAATCTTAATTTTATATAACTTTAGAAAAGTAATAATTTTTAAACTTATAATTATTCGATTTTTCTCAAAATTAAGTTTTGGAAAAAAAGGAAAAATTTCAACAATTTTAGAAAAGAAAACATAATGAAAAATGGAGTTAAGGATGCGTTACAGATAGATGATAACGCACATGCATGTAAATGTCATTCTGATTTTCATTTTGTATCCACTTTTCTTTCACTTTATAACGTACTTTTTGAAAAAGTGTAATTACAAGTTTGTGAACAATGAGCGTCGCTAGAATAATAAAAATGTCTATAAATAATTTTATAATGAACGTGTTATCCAATTTTCATGTATACATATTTTTTTTTTTTTTTTTTTTTTTTTTAATATTATTCACATGCGGAAAAAAAGAAGAAACAGAAAAGTGACTACAGGAGGAAAAACCCGGTTTTAATCTAACACTTACATGCATGCGTAACTTCACCTGTCAGTAATGAATACTTATGACCATTTTTAATTCAGTTTTCTTTTCTAAAATTGTTGAAATTTTTCATTTTTTCCATAGCGTATTTTTGAGAAAAATGAATAATTACACTGCTCGGCATGAAAATTGCCTCTGACGCCATTTCAGCATATTCTTATGTAAAATGATCTCCTGAATCCGAATATGACACCCATTTTGCCCTACCACCCACCGTTTTTTAGAAATAGCCCTATTTTTATCATTTTTTGGTGATTTTATGGCTATAAATTTGATTTTTAGGAGGGAGAGGTTTATTTTAACCGTTAAATATCTTCTGGCGGGCTACAGAGTTGGAAAATTCTAAAACATAGACATTTGTGACAAGGGAAAAATTTTGGGGAGTGTGGGGGGGGGGGGGATTTGCCACTGAAATTATGAATTGCATAACTTATATTTTTTTTAATCTGTTATTAATGTTATTTTTTAAACTTTATATATATATATATATTCTTTTTTTAGGTGTTAAATTAATTATTTTTCATTTTTCAAATAAAATTCCTGTCATAAAATTATCGAACAGGAAAGGAAATTGGGGAGGGGGTGGTGTTTCTAGAAAACGGTGCGTGACTGGGCAAAATGGGAGTCATATTCGGATTCAGAAGGTCATTTTACAGAAGAATCAGCAAGAGTGGTATCAGACCTCGAAAAAAAAAAAAAAAAAAAAATTCAGAGCTATGTTATCAGTTTAAAAATCCTTACTTAAGCTAAAATTATATAAAATTCAATTAATGATATGATAAAGAACGTGTCTTCCAAATTTTATGTTTATATGTTTATTTGTTTAAAAGTTATAAGCAAAAGAAGAAAATTGGAAAACATGTTGTTGCTTAAATTTTGAACACCATGTGTACATATATTCTCTACATTCGTTTTCTCTTCATGATTTCTTATTAATATAATTATATTAGATACCGTAATTATCTATGTTCATGAGATTTCTTATATATATATATATATATATATCAATTCTTTGCTTGCATTTTAAGTATATTTAGTTCATAACGTATTTATGTACTTTTAAATCATAAAGTTTTATACATAAATCTATTACTTCAAAAGTGCATAAAAACATATTTTAGAAAGCATAAATAAATATAAAAGGCTGTAAATGAGATACAAGTTTAAAGAATTCTGTACAAAAAAACAGAAATTAAATATTTTATTTTCTAGTGAGATATCTTTAAAATACAAACTAATCTTCTGACTTATTTTTTTTTACGATCATCTGTACGAGGAGAAAATTTGCTTAAAAGTTTCTGTGCTAGCTTTTCTACTGTGTTACAATCAATTTTATTTTTGTAATGTTGGTATTATCATGTATATTTTAAAAGCTAAATTTTTATGAAATCTTAAATATATATATATATTACTAAATAATAATAATAATAATAATAATAGTAATAATAACTATTTGATTTTTTTTTCTTTTTTTTTTTTTTTTTTTTATAATATATAAAATTTTCAAAGAAGTTTTAAGATACTTGATATTTTTATTTTTAATGCATGTAACACGTCAATTATCCCCTCTTAACCCTTCAACGTACATGACATATTTTCTTTTGAAAATTGTTGAACTATTTTCAAGAATGGCTATTTGATACATATTAATCATAAATAAGTAAAAGAAAAAGTGGCTTTTATATATATATATTATTATTTATTTTTTATTTATTTTTATTTTTTATTTTATTTATTTATTTATTATTATTATTATTATTATTATTATTTTTTTTTTTGAGAAATTTTCGGTTTAAAACGTCTTTTATGTTAACCTGTTTAAATTCAAATAATAACTAATTTAATAAATAAATAGCTTTGTAAAGTAAACACTATAAAAGATGCAAAGCCTTGCAACATTTGTTTCATGTTAAAATAATAGCACGGCCCTACATCAAGTGAAAAAAAACAAGCACGAGTACTTCATCAAAGCAGTAAGTTGCTCTCACTTTTGCCAATGGCTTTCTTCTGAAATATAATTTCTTAAATTTCGGAGTAGTGGTGCTGCCTAACGAAGAGAAAGGGAACAAACGTTTAAAAATCTATTAGAACAAGGGATAAAAAGATTGAAAAATTATTGCTTAAAAACGTTAAATGTTTATTTTCACAGTAAAAAAACAATGAACGAAAAGGTTAAGAAGTGAAGTGATGGGGAAATAACTCTTAAATCGCATTTTTTCTATATTTCTGTGAAAATTTATAGGTTGGTTGATTGGATGGGGTTTACGTCGCACTAGTGCTGCGTAATGGGCAATTGGCGACGGTCTGGGACTCACCCCTAGAGGTGGTCCAGAGACATGCCATCACAATTTTGATCCTCCACGGAAGGAGATGGCTCTTCCTCTTCTATGACCCCCAGAGGTATAATTTTTGATGGGAACATGGAGGACATTGCGGCCACAATAGATTTTATGTGCACTAGCGTCCTTGGCTGGCTCGAGTACCGAACCCGCAATCTTCCCATTACGAGCCTTGTGTTCTACCGACTGGGCTACCGCGGCCCGCAAATTTATTTTCTTGGAGATTTTAAATTTGACATAAAAGTAATTTTTAAAGCACACTTTTGTTAATGAGAAAATTATTCATTCATAACGTTTCATTTTAAAACGAAACTATCGAATTCTATAGAAAAGCATAGATTTTCAGTTAGTCCAGAACTGTTTGATTTTCTTCTTTTCTATTGATTATTATTTATTTATACCAATGATTACTATTTTTTTTCTTCTCTCTCTTCTTTCAGCTTAGATCCATCTTTATACAGTGTAGAGATAGGGGAAATTTATCTGAATAAAGAAAACAGAAAATTCTCAATAAGAGACATCAAATTGCACGAAGACTACCAAGCTCGTTATTATTACAATGATATTGCTATTATACGGCTGGCTAAGCCATTATCCAATCTTACAGCTGTATGTCTTCCAGCAGAAGATGATGTCCGACAAGGCGACATTGTCACTGTTCTTGGATGGGGTGATTTATTATTTGGTAAGTTTTAATACTAAATTACGTTTTCACTTTCTTCTACATGTATGTATAGATAAACTATTGGATTCGTGAAAATTTTCGATGGATTTACACGTTTTGGGATGTCTTGAACACAATTCGACTGCTTTTAGAAAATATTTGTTTGCCTGTCAGTCTGTCTGTGCGTATTTCAAATTTTGTGGACGCTGTATCTCACGAACCAATGAACGAAATTTAACCAAAGTATTTAGTTGGACCCTGACGTAAACTGATGCTGATTAGATTTGGGGATCATTCGCTCAACAGGTGGCGCTGTGATCCCATTTTTTTTTCTACATTTTTAATATTGCAGTATAGGACAAAATTTCGTATAAATGTACATAATGAGAGTTATTTTTAATGTGTAATTTTAAAATTAATATGAATTAATGATAATTGTAGGTAGTAAACTAGGACAAAACGTTTGTGCATGTAGAAGCATCGCTTTCCCCCTGGGGGGAAGTAACCAGCGGGGAGGGGGGGGGGGTGCAAATTTTCAATATGGAAATCTTTCGATAGATCTCGTCAGTTCCTTTGAAACGAATAGTTGAACCATATGTATGTGATAATTTAAAATAAAGTTATCGATTTTTTTAATTTTTTAACAATAAAAAATCTTAGAAAAAAAAAATTGTATTTCTTTTAATATTAGCAAAAAATTGACTTTCTTTCATTTAGAGATATAATTCCGTCAGATAAAAATCGTCTGCATTTGTAATGGAAAATAATTTAACAAATAATTTGTATTGCATAAATTTTGTGTATAGAGAAGATATATGTGTTATATAGAAGAAAGTCTCGTGGTGGCCACATCATACTAGTTTTATAATGCATGAAATCATGCAAAAGAGTAAAATATATTATGATTTGAGGCAGTATATTTTCACGTGCGTGTGTGTTTAAATGTGAAAATATAAATAAAATTGGAGAAAAAGCATATGCATTTCCATTAGCATTTTATTAATTAAATTACTGCTCTCAGTATCAATTTTTACTAAAAATTCTACAATGTCTTAAGGAAACATTCATTTATCGTCGATGGCAATCAAACTCTATGCTATTCTATGGGGAAATTTGTTCTCAGAAAAACTCATTACCCGATACATCTTTTTAAATTCCGTTTCCACATTCAAAAAATTCACAACCATTAAATTAATCTTAGTAGTTTAGAAGTTTATTTTCAATTTTTTAATATTTCATTTTGAAGCTAGAAAGTGTAAAAAAAAAAAACACTTAATTCTCTTCCCGCTCTCCATAGCTTCAAAATAACATAAAAAAAATTTTTAATAAATTTTCGAAAAACAAATATTAATTTAATGTTAGTAAATTTTCTGAATCTGAAAGCAGAACAAAATAATAATAATAATAATAATAATAATACATTGGTTGATGATCGATCTTGATAACAATTTTTCCCATATTACAACATGGTGTTTTATTTTAGATTTAGATAACGGTACATTGTTAAAAAAAAAAAAAAAAAAAAGGGGGGGGGGGGCGAGAAAGAAAAGAAAACAACAAAAACTTCTACTGTAAAAAAGAAAAGAACCACATAACATAAAAATTTTGAGGCTCCCTCAAGATTTGGTATGACGTTGTATTTAGTTACTTTTTTTACTTATTTTTTTTCTTTGTACAATGTAGGTGGAAACACCCCTTAACTGAAGGAAAAATTTCGTTATATATAACATTAAAGTAAAAGCTTTTTCTTCCTTTTGAAAGAAATGTTATAAAAGTGTTAAGATAATTTCTAATTTTTGAAGTATATTTATCACAAGTTTCAGGTAAACATACATGCTTTTTTAAAAATACATATACAGTCGAACCTCGTTAACGTGAATTACTTTTAACATGAACTGTTTCCACAATCCCCGTCAAAATGAAAATTAGTTCAGTTATATGAAGATTAGTTACTGATAGCATGAACTACTGATAACATGAACAAATTTTTTATCCCCCTTGAGTTAACGAGGTTCGACTGCATAACAGAAATATTTAGTTTATTGATTTTAAGTTTGATTTAAAATTGATTTTTAAAGTAATATTGAAACATTAATAATATGAAAAATTCATTATTATTATTTATTTATTTTTTTAAAGTGAGTGGGTTTTTTTTTTTTTTTTTTTTTTAAGAATACAGAAACGTTTTAAGCATTCTTCAAGATTAAATAATAATAATAATAATAATAACAATATACATTAGAAGAAAAAATATTATTGTTAAAAAATATTATAATAAAGCTAGTGAAAAAAATGATAACAATGGGGAAAATGCCTGGATGTCCCAGAATAATAAAAATAATAATAATAATAATACAAATAAGTAAAAATAAAAAATAGCAAAATAAGGGATTCTGAAGAAAAATAATAATAATAATAACTAGTATGATGTGGCTACCACAAGACTTTCTTCTATATAATTTTACACAAAATTCGTGCAATGGTGCAATACAAATTACTTATTAAATTATTTTACGTTATAAATGCAGACGATTTTTATCTGACAGAATTATACCACTAAATGCCGAAATAAAGTCAATATTTTGCGAATTAAAAAAAAAAAAAAAAAAATATATATATATATATATATATATATCGATAACTCTGTTTTAAATTATCACAGATCTATGGTTCAACCATTCGTTTTAACGGTACTGACGAGATCTTTCGAAAGATTCCCATATTGAAAATTTACACCCCCGTTACTGTACTTCCCCTCCAAAGTGAAAAGCGATGCTTCCACAAGCACACACTTTTTCCCTAGTTTACTACTACTATTATCAATAATTCATATTAATTTTACAATCATACGTTAAAAATTACTCTCATTACGTACATTTATACGAAATTTTGTCCTGCACTGTCATGTTAAACTTTTAGAAAAACAAAAATGGGATTACAGCGTCACCTGTTGAGCGATTGATCCCAAAATCTAATTAGCACCAGTTTATATCAGGGTCCAACTAAATACCAAGTTTGCGGTTAAATTTCGTTCATTGGTTCGTGAAATATAGCGTCCATAAAATTTGTGAAACAGACACACAGACATTTCTTAAAAACAGTCTTATCGTGTTCAGGATACATCCCAAAAAGTGTAAATCCATCGAAAATTGGAGCTCGAAGAGCAGGCGCATGTTGATAAACAAGCGACGCTATTCTGCAACTTTTGCACATGTAGGCAAAATATCTGCCTTTCCATTGGTGCTTTATCCCACCTTTTGCCTACATTCTAAAGTACGTGCGGAATCATCTGTCGCAGTGACGTCACGCGCGCCTGCTCTATATATACATATACACTGGTTCTCATTATTATAAGGACATTCGTTTTTTTATATTAACTAAACACTGAACACTACTATTTAAACAAATATATTTTTTATTAATTTGAATTTCATTAATAGACGATATTTAAAAAGTTTTATCGTTTTTCTATCTTAAAAAATTTTAAATACGGTCAAAAAAATTATTTTTCAAGTGTTCACAATTATAAGGACAGCTCGAATCTTAGTAATATTTTTTTTTTTCATCTATTATTTAAATTATTATTTTATGGGGTTTTTTTTTAGGGTGAAACAGTTAGACATTCTCTCTAGTATGTATATGTATATATATATATTAAATATTCAGTTTCAATACCATTTCATACAGCATAGATGATATTCTGAATATATTTAAACTATTTAAAATTGCTTTCCACTTGCATGCACTAATCTAATATGATAGGTTAAGGTTTTTTCAACTTTTTGGCCACGGGAAAGACAATAATACAGAAGTTTCTTTCTTCAAACTATTTTCTATTGCTTTAGAAGTAGAGCAAAAATGTAAGTCTTGTTGAAAAAAAAGAATTATTTTTCCCTCCTACCACCACCACCCCTCTCTAAAACCTAACAAAAATCTGAGAATTCCACGTTTAAAATTTGCAGATATTCTCTTGATGTTCATAATAATAGAAAAAATTACTAAATTCATTCTGCCTTCAGTAGAAACAGCTTCCCAGAGCACCATAGATCCACCTTTAAAATACCCGATTCATATCTGCCTTTAAAAAATCTGCTCTGTCTTCCGCTATCTTCAGATCGTGCCAGTAACTGTTAAAACCATTTGGTTAATCAAGAATAAAATGTTTTTCATCCTAAAATGCAACATTTTTACCATTTCATATTGTCTTTATTCAACTTTAACACAGACGATCTTTCCTCCATTAAATGCTTATTGATTATTATAGGATTTTTTTTTTCTTTTAACATATTACTAATTATTTTAAGCATGCATAAATGTAGACCCCAACCTTTCGTTAAAAATTACTAGCAAATTCAGCAGCAGTCATTTTGAGTAGAACAGTAAGAGGAAGTATGAGTCTTCGATCTCTGTAAAACAACTCTGATTTTGGATCAGATCTCTCTCCTATCGAACCAGCGGTTCAACGTTTGATCACATTTCCTTCAGCAATTTTAGACCTTCGAATTTCATTAGAAATTCGGCGGATTGAAATTATCCCTCCACTTAAAAAACACATTTATCATACTTCACTACATGAACGTTCTTTTTTTTTGAGGAATTATCAGTAATGTCCGTCCAAGAAAAATTGAGGGCTTATATATGAATTAATCTAGCCCAGTAGTTAACAAATTCGCATGTCAACTGTAATTTATCCGCTAGTAAGTTAAATAAAACAAAACAATCTTGATTGTCCCTATTATTAAACATCTAAAAACGGGGAGAAAAAAATATTTTGCACTATTTTTTATTAATTTTGTTTTATATTAAAAAAATTATAACTGTTTTGGTTTTTAGAATACTAGATATATTAAGTGCACTTAGTATAATCTTGTTCGCAATTATTTTTACATTAGTTATTTCAAAACATAAAGTGTCTTTATAAATATGAGAAGGAGTGTAGAAGAAAGTAATAAAAGTAATTATTATTATTTTATTTTATATTTTCTAAAATTAATTATTTTTATTTTTTCAGAATCTCTTATTTTGAAAATTCAAAAGTGTATTCAGAATGAAATGAAATTAGTTTATAATCACTCTCTTAAATTTTACTTTACATATTGCTACACTCTTTTCCCCTGCATTGTTTATCCTGTTGCAGTGAAAGTAGTACTACAGGCAAAGTGAAAAAAAAGAGACAATTCATTCACTTTCAATAAAGTTAGCCTTGGCGACGAATTTGGCAACTTGGGACCAAATTTGCCAAAAAGTAGTAGTTTTGGGTTACAGAAGTTTCGAAGCTATACTATGCACAGGCGCCCAGATTTAGAATTTTCTATGGGATTCCGGATGGAATTACCACCACACGCCATCGCCAAAAGGTATAAATAGGAGTGAGTTAACTTCTATGAAAGTATGTGTAGTCCCTGTGATTCAGAGTTGTTTAGAGACCTATTCTGAGTGACTGCAATTTGGTGAAGATTTCTGCTCTGAGGTATTTGATGTTATTTGCCTTACTCCTGTGAAACATGTGACTGTTTTCTTGAACTATTCGTTGAATAGTGACTTTTGTAGTACTAGTGACAGCTTCATTGGACTGCTGCTAAAATATTCGATGAAATAACAGTACTATTATACTGTTTCGAGAATATTCGTTGTAATTACAGTTTTGTTGTAATGATTTGAGAGGTTATGTTGAATAAAGGGCATTCATTGATTAGAACCTGCCTGTTTCTTTACGAACTACTTTTTTCAAATAAGAAAATTGACAAGTTTTCGTAATAATATCTTTCAAAATAAATAAGTCATGCTCAAAAAAAAAAAAAAAACCTCATACATTACTAAGGTTTCCATAATTAAAAAAAAAAAAAAAAAAAAAAAAAAATCCTGTATCTTTAATAAATTTTAAGACAAGTAGGCATAATTAAATAGTTTGGTATTCATTAAAGGTATCTAAATAATAATTTCCTTTTTACTTATTTTTATTTTATTTTATTTTTTATTTTGCTGGTTAAATTAATTCATTACTCACATGAGTGGGTTTAAGAGTTAATCAGTCAATACAGCATGAATATTTTATTCATCTTTAATTTACTAATCATGGCTTTATTTAATTATTTGGATGAAATTGGCATTAATAATGTATCTCCTGTATGCTAAATTTTATTATGATTTACAATTATGTACTTTATGTATATCAATTCAAAAATTTAAGTGTGATGTTTAAATTCTATATGTATTTATCATTATTTTAAGGAGGTCCAAGTACTACAAGACTGCAAGAAGTAATTAATATACCTGTAGTTGGAAATTCAGAATGTGATACTAAATTTCGCAATTTACCAGGAACACCATTTCCAAGAGGCATAACTAATACTTTTCTTTGTGCTGGGTTGGAAGAAGGTGGAAAAGATGCTTGTCAGGTATTTTTTACTTTTAAAAATATTTCAATATTTCTTAGCTAATTCATATGAAATGACCATATAATCATTAGGAATTCAAACACAGAATGTTCGTCATGACATTCTATGTATAGCCTACTTTTAATCCATTTGAATACTTTTGCCCTAGTCTATTAAACTTCAGTCTTGGAAATAAACTATGACGTGACTTACACTTACACCTGTTGTTCCCAAATTTTTGATACAGTATAATGTAAAGATTAAGAGCAAAGTCTGTGCCAGGGACCGAGGCCTGGGTGCACTCCATGGGGTCTTTCTAAGGAATCCTAGAGGGTATTCACAGGCACTTCGGATAAAACCGTGGAAAATTCTGAACGGATGGACCGACAAACATGACTTGGGATCAAACCCAGCATCTCTCAGCTTAGAGAGCAGAACCTCTTGGCCACTGGTGGAGCAATTTTCCACATGACTTTAACCCATTAAAACCACAACTATTCTGCTTTTTGCAGAATATTTCATAACAGAATTTTAATAATAACAGCCGTTTCCCAGAGAATAATGCTCAAAATTAACATCGTAACAATAACATTGTATTGAAGTAAAGAAAATAAAATGTATCCACAGCTTTCATGCATGCATTTCAATTGAATCAAATAATAAAAAAGGACAATTTAACAAAAAATTTACATCACAATCGCAAAAATGTATTGAGATAAAGAAAATAAAATTTTACCATTTTACTTTGCATGATTTAGGAAGATTTGTCTATTGATTCTTAATACATAAAACAAAACAATTTCTATATTTTGAATAAAATATGTGGAACTTAAATACGTCAGAAATAAATAATAATAACAAATTAAATATGGATGATTCAATTACGTCAAGAGAAATTACTAATATAAATAAATAAATGTACATGTGGTTATAAAATTTAAATTAAATGATTATGATGCCATTTAAAAAAATATATTGTATAAACAAATGTTTAGTAATTTGAACTGGCAAGCAGAAATGAATTCAAAATACATAGGTAAAAATGGATCGTTAGACAGGCATAGACCAACTAGTTTAATAATAGTAAGCTTCGATATTTGACTGACTACAAGATGATTAGTACTGAAACAAAAAATCTTTTAAGCAAAAATAATTCTAAATCCATCAGCTTGTAGAAAAAACTGTTCACAAAAATAAAAATTCTCTTAAATTTGCTGAAATCCTCCCTTTTGATTTATCAAAAAAAAAAAAAAAAAAAACCTTAGATGAATGGAATTCAAGAACACTGAATGAATTTCAAAAAATAATAGGATGAAATTAATAAAACAATGTTATGAAAAAATATACTTTTTACGTAAATTCAAGCTAATACTTATAGTTAAGAATCAAGACAATCAAACAGAAACAAATAATTGAAAGAAATCTGCCCTTCAAATGTAAAACTAGATGACTCTTACTATTATATATAATTCTTTTTAATTTCACAATAATTTATTAATAATAATTGTCATAGCGCACATTTATATGATTATATATATATATATATATATAATATATATATATTTAGATTAGTGTTAATGCCAAATTAGGCCAATATTTGTATATATTTAATTATATATACAATAAGTAGTAAATTTAAGAATTTTTAAGTTCTTTAAAAATAGTTGAGAATAAACAAAATACATTTATTTCTTTTTTTTTTTCTTTGAACGGAACTTTTTGGTGATTTTATCCTTTCTCTCAAATGTTGACTGTTACTAATAATTCATAGTTTTTGAAAATTCTCTCATCGTTAGGCTTATGTGTTATGTTAGTGTCATTTCTCTTCTGACAAGTACTTTAACTTGTTTTTACTAATCATTGGAACTCAAATTAAATTAATACCATGACTAAATTTATTTTATGTTGGTATCTTCATCTCTCTTTTGTCTGCTGAGTGTTACAATGGTACTAAACAATTAAAATTATATATATATATATATACTGCCATATTAAAAATTTTGAAAAAAAAAAAGGAATGGGATGGCAACATCACTTATTGGATGATTTTTACCAAAAATTGATAAGCACTAACTTTTGACAAGGTGTAACTACATATAAATTTATATGAAAGTTTGGGCAAGTTCTTGAGCTAGAACTGCTACGAAATTTTCGTCACACACAAACTTACACAAACAAACATTTTCTAAAAATGTCTAGTTCTAAAATGTCTTCTAAAGCCTTTAAAATGCACAAATCTATCAAAAACTGATTTTTTTCCCTATTAAATATTGAAGAAAGTAATGATTTTCCTTGATTGTAATTATAAAGTTTAAATGTCTCTCTCTCATATATATATATGTGTGTGTGTGTTTAACAAATAATATTTGTTTACAGGGAGACTCAGGAGGACCGCTTCTTCTACAGAATCCTGATGGGTCTTGGTGTTTGGTTGGAGTGGTTTCATTTGGGTACAAATGTGGGGAGCCAGGGTATCCTGGAGTTTACACAAAAGTTTCATCCTATTTACAATGGATTGAAAAATACATCAGCAGCCAAAATGAAGTAATAACAGAGAATAAACCCAGATCACAGAACTTTGAGTATATTGATGACAAGCCTGTATGGCGATCTATTAAAGAAAGAGTTTTGTTTCCAAGTTGAAAAATGTTCTAAAATACAATCAAATTTCATTATTTGTATGTTCTCATCTTCATTAAATTAATTTTTTTCATGATGTGTGACTTTTCTTTAAACATATCATTCTAAAAAAAAAACTTCATTGCAGACTAACAATTATCAGATTTCATTTATCCTTAACATATTAGTGGAATATTGATTACTCCATTTATCAGAAATGCTTTTGCTCAGATTTTAACTACTCGATAATTTTGATATAGCCCATTACATATATTACATACTACCTATTATGATTTTGATATAACTCTATCTACAAGTTCATCAATATTTTGTATCCAAATTGCAATGCTGTCTTGTTCAAACACACAAGGTGTTTCTACAAAAAGGACTCCCCAATTTTGAAATGATACAACTGTAAAACAGTGAAAAACAGAAAAGTTAAACAAGTTGTATGTTGATGGACAAGTCTGAAATTTGTCATACACTAGTTTGCAGAAATAATTCCAAAATTGGCTAATAGGTTGTGCTATAAGAAGGGTTTAACCTAGCAAAAAAGTTTCTTTAGCATTTTAGCTAAAACATATAAACAGTATTTTAGCTTTTTCGAAAATTAATGGGCTCTTCCCACCGTCGTCTGCTCAATCACGTGATAGAGGAAAACGAATAATCGAATTCTGAGAATCGAATACAATTAAATATTGTTCTTAAGAACAAAAAATTTAATATTTAATATAAAATAAAATAAAAGTAATATTGTGCATTTGTAAACAGTAGAATAGTTGAATTTGTAAATTTAAGAATTTTTAAAAACACTTTATGTGTTTATTTATTTTCAACTGTAAGAATCGATTTTTGAATGTTCCAATGTAACTGTTACATTAACTGATCTAGCAATAAATAATAGCTTGTTCTTGTGGAGTTTATGGATTATAATTTGAAATTTTAAAGTGTTTTAATTTAATTTAATTGCATAAAGGTGTTGCAACAAGTTAATTAACTTAGTTACTGGTCTAAATGGATTTACGTAGTACGATATTGCACTGTCACTGATTTAAGTACCAAAAATCAGAGTATTTAAACATGTCTTCATGAACATCAATAACAGGTATAAACTAAATGATGATTGTAAATGTATACAGCAAACAAAAGGTGATGAATAATGATATAAAATGGATTAAAAATGATGATGTATAAAGAATAACACAGATTAAATATGATTGATCAAAAATAAGAATAGAAAATATGTTATTTCAGCAATCGCTCTAGATAAACAAGACTTCGTCTGCTATTTGTTTTTCCTCTATCATGTGACCTCTGACGTCAGGTGGGAAGAGCCCATTCTTTGAATAGTATTGATTTCTTTTTCTTAACTTGGTTATCCCCAATTTTGTTTTCTGTTTGCTTTGTTCACTGACGATTTTAACCAAGCATATATTGCGATTTAAGAAAAACGAATCAGCAAAATTTTGTTTCGATTTCAACAAATGCAATACTAGCACTGAGAATACATTTATGAAGCAAATTCTTAATTATGTTTTTAAATATTTTTGCATTTAAATTCAACTATTAAAAGTCGAAATTAAATCCAGATATACTAAATAGATAATGAGTCCCAATATTTTCAGTGATTTTGTAATTTCCGTCCACGAATATTTGTATAAAAACTAGAGGTAGTTATATAAAGATATTTTATGAAATAATCTAGTTTTAGCTTTTTAGCGAAATTCTTACTGACATAGTTTAGCAAAATACAACATCTTTTAGCAAAATGCTAAAAAAACTAATGGCAGTTTAAACCCTGGCTATAAGCACATAAAGCTTAGAGACCCTATATTAGGAAGAGACTGGACATTCACGGAAAGTGGACCATCTTATCTTAGTGCCAAATCAGAGCTATCCCCATAGAACGTAATACTTTTTGATTTGCGATTGATACTTTACTATACAACATAAATGGAAGAAAACTGTATTAAATTTACTCGAAAAGCAATGCAGAATATAAATGTGTAATTTTTTCGTCTTAGAAAAAAAGAAAAAAAAAACGAATTTTGTTCTAACCTTTGATAAGATATGGTTACTTTTTCACCTCCAATCGGAAAATAGAGGAATTTTTTGTTATTAATCTGTGATTTCTATATTAAGCAAAATCCATTGATTGTGAAAATTGTTCTACCCTATTTTTTCTGAGAACATGCATTTTATATTTAAAAAGTTAGAAAATTTTTAACAAATATGTGATAATCTTAGTTTTTGTCAAGTAATTCATGAATAAATGTAAAACTACGGCAGAAGAAAGGAAATTATTTTTTATTATTTTATAAAAAATTCCTATATAAAAAAAGTAAAGTTGATACTACTTTGTTAAATAAATCCTTGTCGAATAATGTTCTTAGACTGACTAAGAACATGATTCGACAAGGATTTATTTAACAAAACAGTATTAACTCTGCTTTTTTTATATAGGAATTTTTGCTAGTGTTTGGATACTTTTGTTACCGACTGTACTGGAAATAAATCGACTGACTTCACCAATTAGGTTGAAGTCTGACGATTACAAAGCAAAGCTTTCAACAAAAATTTAATGTTAAAAAAATGGCCCAGACCAGAAAACAATTCGTGATATATTTACATAGAATATTCCAGACCTGTCTGTCTGACATAACGCTTGTTTCAACTTTCTATCTCTCACTGTTTCGCAGATATGTCGTTTCGAAGTAAGGGAGTGCTTTCTGAAACACCCTGTATATCAGGGGTGTAGGAGAGGGGGGGAGGATAAAGCCCCCCCCCCCCTATTGATTATTATGAAATTTCCTTATAATGCCAAATAAAAGAATCACCAAATTAAAAACTAAATTAATGTGTTATAAATGCTCACAATTGATAATATTTATAATTAATACTAATTAACATGTAATTAGTAATTTTGTTAAGATTAATTTTGAGTAATTTTTAAAATGAAATTTTTTGAGTCCCTCCCATGATTTTTGAATTGCTATGCCCTTGCTGTATATTACATTATTGTAAAAAGAAAATTGCCACTACATATTGCAATATTTTATGTCTTGTAACATAAATAGTACATATAGCTTTAAAATCGTAAAGTACTTTGAAATGATGTGTTTAGCTGTAATTTAAGCTATGTACTTATTAAATTTGATTGAGAGGTTGGATTTCTAGACTCTTTAATCTACAAATACAGGCCCTTAAATTTAAAATACTTTTCTTGTTACAGTTAACAAGTAGTGTGGATGTCAGGCATTTGTGGATTTTAGGCTGGTGAATTTCTGGTACTCTACTATCAGGTTATGATGATTTCATTGTTAACGGCCCTCTTTACTTACCGTCGCCGCGTCGCTTTAAGCCCAAGCCAATGTTAATCTATGGGAAATTTTCTTTACTTATAACTCATTAACTAATACATATTTTTAAATTCTGTTTTCACTTTTAGAAAATTCACTACTGTTAAATTGAAGGACCTTTTTTAAAAATGGATTTTTTAAATTTTTAATATTTTATTTTGAATTTCTAAAATAAGAGATTTCAATATGTGAAATTTTTCATTTTGCAGTTTCAAAATATTAAAAGATAAAAAAATTCGTTTTCAAAAAAAGATCCTTCAATTTAATAATTGTGAATTTTCTGAATGTGAAAACAGAATTTAAAAACATGTATTAGTTAATGAGTTATAAGTAAAGAAAATTTCCCCATAGAATAAATTAGCTTGGGCTTCCGGCAACGGTAAGTGAAGCGGGCCCTTAATTGTCCATAAGTAGATCATAGACATATATATTTTATGTATTTTATATTCTGGTAGCTTTTCTCATATGGAATATAAAATTAGTCAAAATACAAAAGATGCATCAACAAAAATCATCTTCCAGAAATTTTAAAAGCTTGTTGCAGACAGCTATAAAACTTTCTGCCACTGGAGTTCAGTGAGTTGTTCAACTTTTATGAAAAATAATCATTGCATTCCAAATATTTTTTAATTTTTGATCATTTGTATTTCATTCTGCACATTTATTTGAAGTATATTACAAATATTTTACTATTAATAATTAACATCATTATATAATGTTAATAGATTAAAATAATTATTTCAGCTTTAAAATGGGGGTTTATAAATGTAATTGATAAACAACATAAGTTTAAATTAACATTACAGTAATTGTATATTTTAAAAAAGTAAGGTTTTTTTTTTTTATGAAGTAGTTTAAGATAATAGTTAATTATATCAAATTGAAATTAATTTTAATATCTTTAAATAATTACCTAACACAATTATTGATAACCTTAAAATTACTCCTCAACTCGTAGATAGTCTCAAATAACATCTGAAACCAAAATAACCATATTTTCTATATTTTGGTTATAAAAATACTATATCAATTAACTAAATTTTTCAAGGATTTCCCGTTTTATTTTAATTTTTGTTTGTTTAATTATTATTATTATTTTTAATTTGCAGTGATTATTATCTTTGTTTTAACTTTTTTCTTTGTTACCATATGGTTTTGTAGAGGATTTGGAAAAAGTGAGGTGCCAGCCAAACTGGTATAACCCACTTCGTTCCTCTTAAGTCATGTGGTAGCCTCTGCTCTTTCTTGCATTATTATTTATACTTTGTTGATATTTAATATATATATGATCTAGGCCCTCCGTGGCCGAGTGGATATGTCACCACACTGCTAATCGCCTTCGAGCGTAGGAGAGCGGGTTCGATTCCCGCACTGGCCCTGGGTGTTTTCTCCAATTCTTCGTATTGTAATTCTGTCATGTGCTATGTGTTGTTATCTGATGAAGATTTACAAGCGGACTATAAGTCAAGCATACAAATCTGATGTATATGTTATCAATAAAACAAAATATATATGATCTCATCTATCAATGTCTCAGAAACAACAAACATTAACTTTTTCAATATCTTTTGCTTTGTATTAGGTTTCACATTATCAGGGTTCCCACTCAATTTCAAAAATAAAATTCCCTGACTTTTCCTGGTCGAATTTTAGAAAATTCCAGTCACAAAATTTGGTTTGCGACACAAAAAATAGCTCACGGTATAAAACAGAACATAGCTCGCGGCATAAAAAACAACATATTAACGCAACTTGTGACATAAATTGAATGCTCAAAAAGCATTTTCCAGGTTTTTGAGCAATATTTGCAATTTTCCCTGACAATTTTCAGTAATTTCAAATTCCTTGACTTTTCTAGGTTTTCCAGGTCCTCCCTGAACCATGGAAACCCTGTTTATTTGTAATTATTTATTGATTAATTGCAGTCCTTATTTCTGGTGTTTGATCACTGTAATGACGAATTATTTATATATATTGTGGTGGTTAAGCTTTATCTTTATTTGCTGATTATTTCAATGAATTGATTTGTTATAATTCAGGTTTAATTATTTAGTTATTGTTAAAAAACTTAAGTTATGTTTTAACATTTAATTAACATTGTATATTTAATTCTAATTATTTTGCATTTTGTGCCTGACATTTTGTGAATTGTGATGGTTAGTTTTCTTACTTTACTTTGAAAAATTGGGCGGAATTTAATTTGTAATTGGAACCAAATCAATAAATTCGGTCAAAGGAGGTTTAGTGTAAATATGTACATATTATTTAATTATTATTATTATTATTATTTTTTTTTTTTTAGTTCTCTCTTCACTTTTCATTAATCCAGATACTTTTTAATCAAGAATCAATTTAATTAAGTAATTGAATTTGGTATAGCCCACTTTCGATACAACTAATGTAAACACTTACTTGCCTTGTGATTTTTAATATACAAAAACATTTTTTCTCTATGACTCTGTTTAGTAAATTTTTAGATCCTGGCAAGAAATACTTAGCTTCACAGCAGTATTGTGCCCGGTACAAGGATATTTATAGGGATATCCTTGGATCGACATCCAGTTACCTATCATCTCCTCCTCCTTTACTTCAATTTAGAACATGCGGTTCTAATAGATGTAAAACTTGCCCTATGGCCTCTCACACTCAATTGAATAATAATCACTCTTTGGTTCCATTTTGTCAGGCATACAATGTTATTTATAAAATCAATTGTGGTCATTGTAAACTTAGTTATATTGGTGAAACTTCAACTCCTCTTCATCTACGCATTAATCAGCATCGATCAGATTCTAAAAACCTTTCAGCTGCATCTTCTAAGTCAACTATAGAATTACAACACTTTAAATCACATAATTTTAATTCATGTACCATAGAGATTGTAAAAATTCAGAAAAACAAAAGTGAGCGTCTATTTCTTGAATCAAAATTTATGCAATATTATAATACAATTTATCCTTATGGCCTAAATTCCGAATACTTTAGTAAAACTATTAAAGCATATTCTAACATCAACCCTCTACATGAATATTCGACTATTTATGCACAACTCAATCACAAAATTAACAATAAAACTTCTAGAACTAAACGAGGTAGTAAAAAAACAGATTTAATCTTTTCTAAAAGTGCCATTATTAAACTCATTTCAGATCTACAGACTAATTACTTATCTAACTATAACTGGTTCATTATTCGAAAATTTATTTTTGCAATTAAAAAGAAATACTTAGTAAACTTTCTGAATGTCTTTCAAAGCCAATCCTATAATAAACATTTTTCAGACATTTTTTATGATATTATAATGTACAAAATCAAACAATTTAATTTAAAACTTAATAAAAAAGCCCAACAAATTTAAAACAAATACTCAATTAATTGTGAATTTTACAAATCAAATATTGAACAGCATTAACATTACATCTATCATTAATGACAAAGAATGTTTGTTTCCGATTAAAGATTTAAATCTATCTCGTACCTTCAAATATCCTCTTCCTCTTGGCAGAAAGATATTCAATTATAATTCTGTATCTAAGTCTACCTCTTTTACTAACACTGTAACCTGTAAATGCAATAATCCTTCTTTCTCAAAATTTATTGACAGAGACCATGGACACATTATCACGGGTAATCTCAATATTATTGATAATTATCAATTAAAAAAATTCATGAAATTTGGCACCAAATTTAGACTTCCAGTTAAAACTAGCATTCCACAAATCCTTCAACAGTTTTCTTATGACCTAGATTTATTTATTTATAAAATATCTATTACTCATAATAAACCTATTGCTTACTTCACTCAATGGAAAGTTTTAGTGTTACAAAAAATCAAAAATGCATTATTTATCAATTCTTCAAATCTGGTGTTATTTAAAAAATCTGTACTTTTTAACTCAATCAAATCTCTACAGGAAGACTTTGTGATCACTTATGTTGACAAATCACCTAATAATTATGCCATTATTTGTAAATCCTACTATCTCTCTATTTTAAACTCTTCAATCAATAATAGTAACATCTTCAGTTTAACTAATAAAAAACCTTATTATTAATAACCGAAAAATACATAATTACTATAAACTACTTCAACTTCCCTTCAATAACTTTAATTATCCTTATATAGTTCTCATACCTAAGTTTCACAAATCTCCAATTAAATTTCGCACTGTCACTGTTGGGTGTAACACTTATAACAACAATGCTAATAAAGCTCTACTGGATATTCTAAAACAAATTTACAAATGTACTTGCAAAGTTGATAATTTACACTGTCTTAAAAATAGCTTTCAATTAATTCAATACATAAAATCGCTCGATTCAATAGACAACATTATGACTTTTGACTTTCAAGATCTTTTCAATAATATTGAGTTATCAGATCTGAGTAATATCATTTACAGTCTTTTTCAAGAATATAAAGCTCAAATTAATCTTCCTTACAATTTTAAAGCAGAAAAATTTAAAACTCTTCTTAACTTTGTTATCCATAATAATTATATCTTCCACAACAACGCTATCTATTTGCAACAATTAGGCATCCCACAAGGAGGTTGTAGCTCCAGTATTTTGGCAGATCTCTATCTTTATTATTATGAAAAGCAAATTTGCAATGATGATGTTCGATTTTATCGTTACATCGATGATATTATTGTATTTTATCTCAACAAGAACTCACAAAATGGCTTTTCCTTCAATTATCCACCTAATTTAAAGCTAACTCAAAACACTCTGACTAATCAATCAATTAACTTTTTAGATCTCAAAATAATCATAGATGGTAATAAACTTTACACAGATATCTATGACAAACGGCAAGATTTTTGTTTTAATGTCAACTTATTTACACATTTTAATTCATGTCTGCATCTTTCGGTATTCAGAAACATCATCATTAATCATTTATTTCGAATTAATAATTTATGCTCTGCAAAGTTTAAAAACAAGAATATTAATAAACTGATCACAGCCACTGCTAAAATGGGTTTTCCTAAAAACTTTGTATTTTCTATTTTATATCCTTAACCATGTCTCTGTCAGTACAAAAAAAAAAAAAAAAAAAAAAAAAAAAAAAAAAAAAAAGCTGTGTACACTCTTGTGTATATCAACAAAAAAATCATAAAATAATAAAAGACAATAAAAAAGGTGGCGGTTGGGTGGGCAGATGTTTGATTACGGAGGTGGGGTGGTGTTGTAAGGCTGGATGGTTGGGTGGGTTTGTGAAATTAAATACAAAAAAAAAAAAAAAAAAAAATAGAAGGCTTGTTGCATTTGCTTTGTATTACTATGCAAACTTTCATTTTCCAATAAAATTTCAGATTTTTCCTTTTTGAGTTGTCAACTATATTTAATGTTCTAATTATACTGTTAAACACAATGTGATCAATCGGTGAATTTCATTGTGGCTTCGTGGTTTCAATGTTGTTCATCTGCTTAGAAATTTTGCATTTTTAAATCCTTATGGTTCCTGTTCTGGTTGTGGCAGGCTGGGGGAGTGTTGCCGGCGTAAAACTAGTGTAACCCCACAGGCAAGTCACAAGTCTTGCCACCTGCCTCCTTCTTCCTATCTTGTGTTTCTTGGGTTGTTTTTTCATTAATTTTGATAAGTTTATGGTTTAAAGTTAAGATTTGTTGTTTTACTTTATTGATTCGTTTGTTTTGCAGGCTGTTAATTAATAGATCTGCTTTCTTTACATTAGTGTATTTCATCCACTGATGATTTTTTTTTTTTTTTTTTTTTTTTTTTAATCTTATTGGTCATTGGTGTTTCAGTGATCTTGTATCTGTTGCTTGACTTCTACTATGCTTAATAGATCATCTTTATTATATATATATATATATATATCTACTATGCTTAATAGATCATCTTTATTATATAGTTAAGATTTGTTGTTTTACTTTATTGATTTGTTTGTTTTGCAGGCTGTTAATTAATAGATATGGTTTCTTTAAATTAGTGTATTTCATCCACTGATGTTTTTTTTTTTTTTTTTTAATCTTATTGGTCATTGGTGTTTCAGTGATCTTCTATCTGTTGCTTGGCTTCTACTATGCTTAATAGATCATCTTTATTATATATATATATATATATATAACTGCTCAATGATAGAACCACCTTAAAAAATAGATTTTATTTTAAAAATTCTGGATTTCAATAACAATAAATACAAGAACAACATGTTAGTCAGCATATACATATAATATATAACAGATATATATACTATACTTTTATATACATTTCAAAACTTGAAGATAATTTTCTATATAACTGTAACACTTTAATTACTCTTATTCGTACAAGTAAAATTCTTTTGATAAAAATATATTACTTACAAAACATAATTAAAAATATATATTTATATATAAAAAAAAGTAAGTGATTTATATAAAAAACCTTACATTTAATATCTATATTTTTTCACAGGTTTCTTTAAAATGCTATTTACAAAACTATTTTATAAAAATAGTTGCTAATTTAAGTAGAATTATAAAACTTCAGTCTAAAATGCAAAACTTATATGATCTCACAGACAACTGATGTGTAGAAAAAAATACAGATAGCATGTTTGCAATATCTTAACAGAGTAACTAGAAATTTATTTCTACATAAACATTCAACAGACTTACAAATATAATAAATATAGGAGAGAAATAGAAGAAGAGGAATTGAAATTAAACATAAACATAAATGCAATGAATAATAAGCAAAAGACATAGAATGATTACATAGTAAATGAGATTACTTTAAAAATAATAAATGCAAAAATTAAGAATGAATAAACAATAAAATACATAGAATTAGTCAAATTAGAACTACACATAATTAAAATAAAAATTGTGCAAAAAGTAACAAGTTAGACTTTTTGTATGCACAATGTTAAGTCAATCGAAACAGATACGAATGTTTTTTTTTTTTTTAGTCTAAATAAATAAAAAACAAGAAATTATAACAAAGAGTCATGCTTTTCAAGTAGGTACCTGAATATTAAAAAAATTTAACCCTCTGATAAGTAATGCTATATCCACTAGTCACTTAATGTCAAAACTCTATGGATTAAATTGCATGTTGATATATATAGATTTAATTCAGGAAATTCTTCATAACATGGTTAAGAAGTAAAGCAAAAATTTTTAATATAATAAACATATCATAAAGTAATATATAAATCTATATATTCTGAAAAACGTTATCTAGTTTGTACAGCTGACCCAATTTCCCTTAAATTTCGAAGTTAACAATTATTATAAAGATACATTTTTTCTTTCTTATTTTCAATGCCGAAATTGCAAACTCTTTAAGAGCATACATAACCTATCCTCACTGACATTCTAAACCCACATTATTTTACAGGAACTTTGTTTATAGAATTATTAATTACCTAATATATTTTTTTTTTAATTTGGTTTTTACGTTCAGAAAATTCACAACAATTAAATTTGTTCTTGTTTTCCAAATATTGATATTTTCAATATTCCTTTTTTAAATTAAATGAGCAAAAAATGCTGTTAATTCATTTTTACACCTACAAAATAGAGACTTAAAATTACAAAAATAAAAAAAAATCTAGACCGACTCCACTTGACTTTCTGAACATTCAATATTAACAGTTGTTTGAATAAAATTAGAATAAGAGCAGTTTAAAATCAATGAGCTCAATCAAATAAGGTGCTTAATGCTGTTGCACTTCGAATAATTTGAGCCCATGGATCATAAGTTTTTGGTTGTGACCCTGTAAAAATCTATAAATGTTAGTAGATTCACCAAAATCTATACAGTTTGTGTGATGGTGATCTATAACTTGTATATGAATTCTAAGTTCATTCAAATAATACATTTAGTCACAATTATATTTTAACAATTTGAGCCCAAAGCCCAATGAAAAAGAATTATTTTTTGCGTGTGCGTCTTTGTAAAAAAAACTATAAGTGCTACATTTACTATAATCTATACAGTTCATGCTATGGGGACTTATATATGTCAACTATCAGCTCATATGAATGAAGCATTTAAATGGTATCATTGTTGATTTACACATAATGAAAAATTTTGTAAAATCATAGACATCTTTAAAAGAAGAGCTTGTGTCAAGACCAATGTTGAAGATGTACAACTAGACATTATGCTATAACTATTCAGTGGTGGATCTAGAAATTTTTTTTTTTTTTTTTTGGGGGGGGGGGGGGGGAGGGGGTGCTAAGATGTTTCAAGACGTTATTCCAGATCAATGAAAAGTTTACAATTGTAATATTCGATTGTGCATGTCAATACTTTTTTTTTTTTTTTTTTTTTGGAAGGGGGGGGGGGGGGGGACGGCTCCTTAGATCCACCACTGCAACTATTCGTTTTTTGAGCTATGCAAGATACAAAATCTTTTTCACAAATTATGATTACAATACTTTCCTGACATATGTATGCTCTGACAGTCTGACAGTAAAAATAAACTTTTGAAAAAACAAGAACAAATTTCACAGTTATAGATTTTTTTTATATGAAAATGGAATTCGAAAATATATGTTACGTAATAAATAATTTTATAAACAAATTTTGAAGTAGAATAATATCAGGTTTGGTGGCCGATGAGGTGAGATACTGCCCTTTCTAACGAATACATTATTTTCAGAAAATTTGTCATGCAATTTGTCATCTATATTTTCATTAAAAAAAAAAAAAAACATAATATTTGTAGTTTATTTAGTTTAAAATAAACCAACTATTTATAAAATTATTTGGCACAAGCATCTGGCATGTAAAAAAAAAAAAAAAAAAAAAATAACACAGATATAAAATATGTATTATATTTAATATTTTTGGTTTGTCATTTTTAAAAGTTTCAACTTAGAAGTACCATAGGCATGAGAAACAGAAAAAAAAAAAAAAAAAAAAATATTTTTGTATAATTTTGAAGAGAGCAAAAAGAGTTAAGAAAAATATGTGATTTATAAACAACAAATTGTAATAAGTTGCTTTAAAAATTCTTTAAGATGATCCTTATCCAATAACTTTGAAAATTACAACCTAAGCATTATTCTGAATCTACATAAGTTACTATTTTATTAAAGTTAGTACTGCATAGGCTAAAATCGCAGTCACAGTGGTTTGATCTTAAGCTTAGTTTTAAGAATGCACTGTTTGTAGTGCCTCAAATGTAAGTACCCTGTGGGAAAAACAAACCAGCTAAATGGAGACGAGCAGTTAGCTATGTCATGATTGTGCATTAGTACATCCAATAACATTTTTTCGTAAGATATCTCTAAAGTGTTCGTAAGAAAGCAAGACACTGCAATACATCGTAGACAGAATTTCCACTATATGACAGTCTTAAGTGAGGCACCATAGTTATATATTTATTGACAATGTTCAAATTTAAATTTCTTTCTCAAAAAAAAAAAAACTGAAAATTCAAGTAAATTTGAATAAAACAATTTCAGTTCATTGCTATTATATAAATATTCAATTGACAAAAGCTAATTTTATACAAATAATTTAAAAATCTCATTCATTCAATAACCATGTAATTAATTGATATTCAGCATAAATTGATTTTAAAATAAAATAAATTGAACTTTAAATAGAGATATGATATTTATATTTTAAAAACAAGATGTTATAAGCTTGAACCAGGTATCTCTACTGGTAAAATCATTGATTTCCGAGATAATACAAACTCATGAAAATAAAAGCATAGTGCAGTAACTATAATTACTGTAATGAGAAACCATGCATTGTAACTCATTATGATTAACATTAGCATGTATCCTAATGTTAGTTGAAGCATGTGAAGAATAGTCTGAAGACAATGAAATTTTAACCTGAAAAATTAAAAATATTATTAATTGAACATATATAAAGTTTCATTTCAATAACAATACGCATCTTAAGTATTTATGATAAATATCTAATTATTATATCTAATATGTAAATAGTTATAATTCAGGCAAATTAAAATTTTTAAAATGTGTATTTCCTAACAACTAAATGACAACTGAAGTTTCATGTGTATGTATCACCTACAGTTCTAAGAGGGGAGGGGGGGGGGCATAACAATGTAACCAGATGACATTGATATAGGATTGGGCTTAATATAGGATTTTTATCAGATATTAAATCAATTTACATGTGTTTTAAAATCTTGAGGAGGAATTTCAGGGAGGGCTGTACTTTCCCAGCACCTAAGATCAGGGCCCGACTATGCTTTTTGAAGACCTGGGGCACTGATGCTATCTGGAGGCCCCTTACCCTACTCTAAAGATTTCACCCCAACGACCCATTCTCAAAAACAAAAATAAATAAATAAAAATAGTGCATTTTTAAATTTTTCCTTCAATTATACCTTCTATTTCCTTATTTTTTCAGCAACCTATAACAAAATCATTAGTTTTATGTGCAAGACAAATGAAAAACTGAAGCACATTGATTAGCCAATGTTTAGGAAATTAGTCACAAAATTAAGAATTGTTTAAGCTCTCTAATAAAATATAGAAAGAAAAATTTAATTAATTTTTGTTTTTATTAATAGACATATAATGAAAAAAACTGTACTATTATTTCTGTTTTTGGAAATGAGGCCCCCTAAATTTGGAGGCCCTGGGCCAGTGCCCCGTGCCATAATCTGGCCCTGCCTAAGATCAAATTCCCCTTCATTCATAACATCTGTAACAAACTTTACAAAGTTATCTAGTTCCGAAATATCATGCACATTAGTCACACAATTACCAACATAGAAACAATCATACAATCTTTCCAGCAGTTCTGTAGAATACTTTATTTTCAATAACTCATCTGGCAAATGGTGATGAATAACTGGCATGGATAAAAATGGACTGCTGGTTACACTAAAAGCACAATGTGCATGACAGAAAACTTCCATGGCATCTTCGTCATCACACTAGAAAGGAATCTTAAGAAATATCGGTCTTTTTTGTACAAAGATATCCGTAAAAATGTTCATTTAATGTCAAAAATCCCAATTTTGTTTAAATGAAATCTTATTAAAATCAAAAGAATAGTTTCAATAAAATTAATTCCAGTCTCTAAGCAACCATTCAGGTATGGATAACTAGGGACCTTAGCTGATGTGTCAAAAACAGGCCTCATTTTAGTAGAAAACAGCAATCATTTTTCCTTGATTACTCGAAGATGGAGAAAGTAGTAAGAATTAGCTATTGTTAATTCATCGTCAGGAATTTCTTCAATGACACCACCATTAATCCATTCTTTAAAAACTTCATGGTATTTTTATAATATCCATTTTTCTCCAATTTTCTAACAGACATAGACAAACAGATTTGGATCAATGTAACTAGATGACTCAAACTAAGATGTGTAAAAGTCAGTGAATTTCACACATGCACACAAATTAAAAAAAAAAAAGAGAGAGAGAGAGAGAGAAACAAAAGGATAACATATGGGGGAGGGATAGAATTTTAAAACTCATGGAAGTAGAAAACTCAATAAAACTGCAACTGAATACTGTTAAGTGCATAGTATATGGGACCAGAAGGACCAGCATCTTTGAGATCTGACGTTTAAAACAGATTTGTATAGGTTCATGATGTATTTAAACTTAAAAATTTCTTCACACACCATAAAATTAATGAAAGCAAATTGTGCTTTCATTAATTTTATGTTGTGTTAAGAAGTTTTTCAGTTTAAATGAGCGATTGTTCACACGTATAAAAATCGAATGTATAAAATACAACACAGTATGTTACACGTTAAAATACATAACTTAAAAAACTTAATTTTAAAAGTTAAAATATAAAAATCTTTATGGCAACATTATTTCATCTGAGTATAATTGCTCATGGATTTCATCAGATCTGGTTCTTGAAACATTAGCATCTTGAACTTTTAATAGATGCAGAACAGGTTGCAACATTATCGAAAATCTCTGGAATGGGTATAATTGATGGTGCGTTTATCATGCATGTTTCAAGAACCAGATTTGATGAAATCCATGAGCAATTATGCTCAGATAAAACGTCATCATAAAGATTTTTATATTTTAACTTTTAAATTAAGTTTTTTAAGTTATCTATTTTAACATGTAACATACTATGTCATATTTTATAACGTTTTAAAGTTTAAATAGTGCTTGTACACTAACTCTTTAATTTAGGTTCATGAAAGTCAAAAAAAAAAAAAAGAGGGGGGGTCCATTTTTCCTAGCATTATCAGAAAAATGTATAAAGATTCAGATCAATATATTCACACTTATCTTACAAGAACACACTTATCTTATGTGAACTTTAAATACAATAATACATAATGAAAAATATATTTTGACTTTTTAAATATTTTTAACACAGCTGAGTAGAAAAAATATTTTATTATTTTATGAACTAACATGCAGTTGTAATTCTGGGAAAAATGTGTTTTACGGGGTCCTTCTAGGCGAGTTTTTCCGAACTCGCCAAGTTGGCGCGGTTTTATCTCCCGTCCTTTCCAAAATGGCAGACTGGGAGCACGGTTTCGCGGTTTCATACCCGTCCTTCCGAAAAGGGCCAATTTACATGTTTTAAAGCAATTATCTAAACATAAACCGTAAAAAAAGCCTTTTAAAAACGTGAATAATGGAAAATAGAAATAAAAATCAAAATTTTTAAAATTTGTACAATTTTCATACACCAAAGCTAACAAATATTAAACATTACAAAACAAAAACACCATAATTAACCCAGTACACCTAAAAAATAAATATATAAATAAAAAGATTTTTTTTTTACTTACCCGTTTCAAAATTATCGTAGAATTTTATAATCATTGAAAAAATGAAGAATTAATTTTCTCAACAAATTTCAAAGAAATCATGTAGACAAACAACGTTTCACTAATTATAACACTATAGCAAACATATTTTTAGTTTATATTCTACATAAATACACATTTCTATAAAAGTAATATATCATAATTTAGCAAAAAAAAAATTGACCACCACAATTTACAACTATGTTTTTCAAATGAAGTTACCCTACTGTTGCCAAAATTAAAAGTAAAACCAAACGAAACATGTCGGCAACAAAAGTGTCTGAACACTAGCAAAAAATCCTATGTAAAAAAAGTACACTTCGTACGGTTTTGTTAAATAAATGCTTGTCGAATCATGTTCATGCAATGACTAAGAACATGATTTGACAAGGATTTATTTCACAAAACCGTATGAAGTGTACTTTTTTTTACATAGGAATTTTTTCTAGTGTTCGGACATTTTGTTGCTGACTGTAGTATAAGCAGAGTGGATTTAACGTCCCACTACTACAGCGATATGGGCGATAATCTCGAAGATACACAAGTAAGTTTGCAAGTGCTTTGGCGACAATCTCTGAGATATTCAAGTAAGGTTGCAATTAACATCGCACTAGCACAGCGCTTTGGCAACTTTATGCAGCAATTAGTAATATGCAGATACGCAAGTAAGGTTGCAATTAACATTGCACTAGAACTGCGCTTCGGTGACAATCTCGGAGAGACGCAAATAAGGTTGCATTTAACATCGCACTAGCACTGCGATTGGGCGACAATCTCGGAGATACGAAAGTAAGATTGCATTTAACATCGCACTAGAACTGCGCTTCGGCGACAAACTCGGAGAGACACAAGTAAGGTTGCATTTAACATCGCACTAGCACTGCGATTGGGCATGTGTACGCTCCGCGTACATGAAAACAGAAAAAAAAAAAACATCACTACATACAGTCGACAGCAAAAGTATCCGAGCACTAGCAAAAATTCCTACATAAAAAAAGTACACTTAATAGAGTTTTGTTAAATAAATCCTTATCGAATCCTGTTCTTAGTCAGTCTAAGAACAAGGATTCATTTAACAAAACAATATTAAGTGTACATTTTTTACGTAGCAATTTTTGATAGTGCTCGGATAATTTTGCTGCCGACTGTACCTCACCCACATTCTGTATGAATATTTACAATGCATAAAATTTCAAAACTTCTTAAAAACGCGAAGCATATCTCATGCTTAATTAATAAATACCTTTATTTTGCTTTTAAAAACATGAAGCATATCTCATACTTAATTAAATAAATAGCTTTATTTTGCTTTGTTAATCATGCCATAAAGCTTTTTTGCCGGAGGGCCCTCCGGCGAAAAAGCTTTCTGCCATGAGTAACGAAGCAAAATAAAGGTATTTATTTAGTTAAGTATGAAATTTCGTTTTGCAGGGACCAGTAATATGCACGTCTGTACGCTCTGCGTACATGAAAGCAAAAAAAAAAAAAAAAAAAAAAAAAAAAAAAAAATCACTGCCCTAAAAGGACACGTTCTCCAAATGATGTCCTATGGATGAAAGGACATCTTCAGGATGTCCTATGAACAAACGGACGTCCTGGGGACATCTTCGGGATGTCTTGTGGACAAAATGATGTCCTCTGGACACCTTCAGGATGTATTATGGTTGTATGTGTTGTTAGGATGGATACCTCACCTGCATTCTGCATGAATCTTTAAAATGCATGACATTTCGTTTTGCAGCAACCAGTAATATGCATGTCTGTATGCTCCGCGTACATGACCTCCCCCCTCAAAAAAAAAGAGAAGAAAATAAATCACTACCGTAAAAGCACACCTTCTCCAAATGATGTCCTCCAGATGTCTTATGGAAGAACGGACATCCTGTGGACATCTTTACGATGTATTATGGACAAGTGTGTGTTGTTAGGGTGGATACCTCACCTGCATTCTGCATGAATCTTTAAAATGCATGAAATTTTGTTTTGCAGCAACCAGTAATATGCATGTCTGTACGCTCTGCGTACATGACCTCCCCCCCCCCAAAAAAAAAAAAAAATAAATAAATAAAAAAAAAATCACTGCCTTAAAAGCACATTTTCTCCAAATGATGTCCTCCAGAAGTCTTATGGACAAAAGGACATCCTGTGGACATCTTCAGGATGTATTATGGACAAGTGTGTGTTGTTAGGGTGGATACCTCACCCGCATTCTGCATGAATCTTTAAAATGCATGAAATTTCGTTTTGCAGTGACCAGTATTATGCACGTCTGCACGCTTCGCGTACATGAAAACAAAAAAAAAACATCATTGGATACCTCACCCACATTCTGCATGAATCTTTAAAACATACGAAATTTCGTTTCGCATTGATCAGTAACGCGTACATAAAACCCAAAGAAATATCACTAAATATGTCTCACACAAACTCCATGAATCTTTAAAAAGGTACGAAATTTCGTATCGATCAGTAACGCATACATAAAAACTAAAAAAAATATCACTAAATACGTCTCACACAAACTCCATGAATCTTTACAATGTACGAAATTTCGTTTGGCAACAATAACATACGTGAAAATCATAGTTTCAAAACATCATTGTGAGGTTACCACATTTCAAACATTGATCGTTCAGCGGCGCATAAACACCGTGGTTACCAAGGTTGGCATCTTTATCCGTGATCGGAAACAAGTCGCCAAGCAGTACCGTAAAGCACATTCCACTCATAAAATCTATAATATTTAAAATACACAAAGGAATCATGTATCCTTACTACATATAAAATCCAAGTTTTGCCATAAATAATTTCATTTAAAAAAAACTTATTCACTAAAATGAAATTAAATGACAAATAATAATTTTAATTAAAAATTTACTTTTCAAATGTCTTTTCTGATGATGAATTCAACCAGCTAAATAAATTATGATGACTTGAATCATTACCCTCAGGCAAAATTACATTTGGATTATCTCGCCATCTCATTTGCAAAATTACTAAATAATGACGTAAAGCCTTTACAGCTTCATAAAGAAAGGTAAATACAGCTACTCCTACACATAAGCCAAAAATACCTGTAAGAAAAATGAACAATATATAAATATATGAACAATGTAAAAATTGCTGCAATATATATATATATATATATATATATATATATATATATATATAAATAATAGATAACGTAATAAAATTTAATCTTAAAATTTAGCAATTAATAGAACTAAAACAATAACAGCACACTAAAATATAGAACTGAATTTAACATAGAGGAAAGAATGACACAAAAAGTTGCGATATAGATAAGGAACCAATGAGTTACCATATTAACTTAAAATACTTACGCCGACCTGAAGGATAATAAAAAAGGACCATTAAAATTGTGAAAGAGAAAAAAGATAATAAACCACATAATCAATTGGATATAAATGCTTAAAATTAGAAATATACTTATCAAGGGGCGCATACTTCATAAAGCAGAGAAAGCTGCAATGATTTCGTAAAACGATATTGCTAATCATAGCAATTTATATCATCTCACGCCCCGATCAATGCAGCAAAAAGACCAAAAAGAATGAGAAAAAAGTGAAAAATTAAATTAAAACAAAGGATAAATAAATATTAATTAAAATCTTAAAGGAAACCAAAATAATAACATGAAATAAGCAGAGTAACCACATGGAATATATATATATATAATTTAATCTAATTATTATGCAAAACAAGTGCATAAAAATAAATACATTATAAACAATGTAAAAATTGCAGATTACATACTATATAAATAATGAAATTAAGAATAAATAACTGTGAAACTTCTCATAAAACAGCAAAATGTTTATCAAGAGCAACTAATTGCTATATATACAAGGTGTAACAAAATTAATGGTCACAACAGTAAGGTGTGAACTTGCCAAAACAAACAGCTTTCACCCTATAGAAAGCAAAGAGACAAATATGAAAGGACATTTTCTTGGTAATAAAGGACAACGAATCTTTATAATCAAAAACTTTTCAACAAATGCTTAAAAGAGTGACTACCAGCTGCAATACAGTCTTCACATGGGCAAAGGAACAAATCACACAGACATTGGATGATTCCTGGCATTTCCCTAATGTCTGCAGCTGTGATGTTAGGGAAATTATGTCCACTGCCTCAAAGATTGTGTCTATTTACCACTGTCAGGATCTGTGTTTGACCTGTATCATGTCTTTGGCCAAGGAATAAGCCTATCTCAAGAGTTGTCCGTGTAAGCGTAGAAATATTCTCCGATCCGGCTGTTTGGAAATTACTCCTAGTAAAGTCTTACTATCTCTGTGGCACTGCCATTTGCACTCTCGTACATAGAGTGCATATCAATTTTCTTGAATATTACTGCATCTCTGGTGATAAATAGCAGCTGAATGATGGGTACTATAAAAAGTGATGTTTCATCCACTTCATAGAAAATGCCTTCTCATGGCTGACCTTTTGCTTTCAGATCCCACATCAATGATATCTTTCTAAATAATTTGCCTTTTTTTAGTAAAAATAATTATACATTTGGCTAATAAATCATGCAAAAGAAATTTTGCTAATGCTTGTGTGTAATTAAACATTTTCATATTTCATCAAATATTTAATATTTTTTATATTCAAATTACAGTATGTTATCTCTACTGTAGTATGTTAAGTGTCTGCTCCTACAAGTCTTAATGACTACTGGTAAAACAATCTATCCTTCACTTCTATGTGGGTATTATATTAATGATATATTGTTTGTCCCCTTTGTCAGTCACTATGACCCTGCATAAATGCTAAGCATTAAATTAACACTGCCAAAATTGAATTAACGCTTGCAACCTAACTCTCGACTTGAGTGAAGTGTTTTTTAACCATGTCCTCTGGCAATAACTACCTTGGACCAGTGTTAGAAATAAGAATTTTGAAACTAGGCGTCAAAATGACACCTGGATTAAATTTTTTGGGTGTCAAAATGAAAAATCTAGGTGCCATCTATAATTAAATATGTATATTAAAATAATAATAAAGCATCAACTTATAAATAATATATGCAAGATTATATAAAAAAATATTTATGTAATGAATGTAATTACATTGACAATATTAAACATACATATTTAAAATCGCAAATTGTTTCTTTGCCCAGAAGATACATCATTCCACCACAATTTAATAGCATTTTTCGGGCAGAAATCTTCCAATTTATGGCTGCTTAATTTAATCATTAACAAATCGTCAACTACTTTCATAGAGATATGATTTCTTAAATCAGTTTTTATTAGGTTCAACTGACTGAAATAGACTTGTTTACAGTCTGACGGGATTGGGAAAATTATTAGGTATGATGAGGAAAAAATCCAGGCGTCAAATATGGCACCTGTGATTGGAATTCTAGGCGTCAAAATGAAAAAACTGGTCGCAAAATGTGACTGACGACCGCTTATTTCTAACCCTGCCTTAGACCTCACCCATTCACTGTTAGATTTTAATACATTTTATTTTTATTACATCTAGTTCAAATTTTAAACCTAAACAGTCCACTTTCTCTAAATATTACTCTTAACATGGACACTTTCTAAAAAATTTGCTTTATATTTTTAACAGCTATACATTTGGTTAATAAAATTATGCAAAAGAAGTTTTGTTAATACTTGTGTGTAATTAAACATTATTTAATAAAAATGCTCATATTTCATGAGATATTTAATATCCCAACTGCAGTATATTGTCTTTTCTACAGTATGACAAGCTTTATTAAAATCCCATGGCATTGTTTAAAAAAAAAAAAAAAAAAAAATGCACGTTAAAAATAAATAATTAAAAGAAAGGGGGGAGGGGGGGGGCAATTATTAAAATTTGGTCTAAGACCAAGTCTTTCATAAAATGAATAATCTTGGAATGAAAAACCTTTCAGAAAAATCCGCAAATATAAACAAACTCAATTAAATAAAGAAAAAACCTATTATTTATTTAATTGGAAAAAAACCTGTTTTTTCTTTATTTAATTATGTTTAAAAATACTTCATTGAATTTATATAGTTCTTTAAAAATGTTTAAACAAACAAACTCTTCATGAAATTTGAATTATCTTAAAAACTTTTCAAAAAACTTGTATTAAGAAAATTACATATTTTTCTGATCAGCTGCAAAAATACATTTCCTACAGTAAAACACCAGAATAACAGGAATTTCCAACCTTTAGGTAAATAATATATTGTATTGAAGATATAAAAGAGTAATTGTCATCAATTTTCAGTGCATTGGCTGCCAATTTTAGTGATCAGAAGTGAAAGAATTGACATATTTAAACAGTTAAATGCATTTAAACTCAAATTATACCAATCAGCTGTAAAATTAAACAGTAGCAATTTATGTTAATCCAAATATTTTTTTATTTTTTCATATTTTGAAAAGAAAACAAAAAAAAATACAATAAATTCATCATGTAACAAAAATAAAATTGAAGTATTCATATTAATAATACATAAGCTATCTAAATCAGTTTTACAATTTAAAATTTATGAAACAAAAAAAAAATCTTAGTGTTTTATTCCCTTATTTGAAAAGTGTAGGATCCATAAGAGATTTCTAATTCGAAAATTTTTTATAGTAGTATTCTGAGCATGTTATGAGTTTTTAATTAAAAAAAAAAAACAAAAAAAACAGCAGGTTTATGTTTTAAAACTAAATAGAAGAAAACAAAATATTACACAAAAAATATAAGAACAACAGCATTTAAAGAAGCAGCTGCCCCCTCCCCCCTCCTTTGATGGAGAATGGAAGAGAACAGGAAGACATACAATGAGCTTGAAATTTCTAGAAAACTCATTTTAAACACAAATCATAAGGCTGTTTTCTTTTCTTTTTATTAAGACAATAACTTTATTTTGTCTATTGTATACATATATTCTTTGTATAACTGTGCATATTATATATGCTATATATGTATATTCAGAGAATTAATAAAAAACATTCCTCCCTCCCCCCTCTTTTGATAGAGAATGGAAGAGAACAGAAAAACATAAAATAAGCTTGAAATTTCTAGAAAACTCATTTTAAACACAAATCATAAGGCTGTTTTCTTTTTTTTTAAGACAATAACTTTATTTTGTCTATTGTATATATATGTGCATGTTATATATGCTATTTATGTATATTCAGAGAATTAATGAAAAACAAACAAACATTCTCCCTTCCCTCTTTTTTGATGAAGAATGGAAGAGAACAGGAAAACATAAAATAAGCTATAAATTCCTAGAAAACTCATTTTAATCACAATATATTATTTGTAGTAAAATATACTGTTGAAATGGCATAGGAAAATGAAAAATAAGAAGTTTGCAATTTCAAAAACAAGAAAATTAATTATTGTTGGAAATTTGTCTCAATTTGAAACAGAATCTCCTTTACAGTTTATGTCTTAAGATCAACACAACTTATCAGGAAATCATAAACAATCTTATCAGTTTCTTCACACATGACCTTCACTTTGTTATCAAGTAAATGTACACAAGTTATATCTAAAGATGTTTCCATACGAAACTAGTTTATTATTTTTTCTATACATATAGACAAACATGTGCAAAATAAATAAATAGAAAACAGAAATTATATGCATATTCTTTTTGATAAATTTATTATATATATATATATATATATATATATATATATATATTTACAGCAAGAATACATCGATCGAAAGTGA
This sequence comes from Salticus scenicus, assembly GCA_963930645.1. Lineage (NCBI taxonomy): Eukaryota > Metazoa > Arthropoda > Arachnida > Araneae > Salticidae > Salticus > Salticus scenicus. Next base: position 78,592,080 of record OZ005648.1, on the reverse strand, counting down.
ATGAAGAAAATAATAGAAGAAAGAAGATAAATAATAGCTACAGTAACAGTGTTATTAATAAGTTTATTTTCATGTCTTTTAATACTTAACTGGTCATTCAACATTCAATGACATACCTCAATAATAATAATAAAAACCCGGCATAGGGTATAATAGAGTTATTATTAAAAAATATAAAATTAACATTATCAATATCTATACAAAATATACAAATGCATTTTTAAAAAAAGAATGAGATATAATTATTGTAATAACACTATTTAGCAAAAATTATTTTAATGAAATTATTGATTGATTGTCCCTTTATAAAATTCAAATTTAGAACTGCTTTGTAATTATTTATTTTTCATTAATTACCTTCTTTAGTAGATACAGTAACATCTTTGAACAATAAGTCCTGAACAGAACTGGAAAATGTAAAATAACTTTTATTGTTCGTCATCTAAAACAAGAATATATATATATGTAAAATGGTATATGAATAACTTCAGAAAAAAAATGTATTTTATTTCTAAAAAGTATTAATAATATTGGAAACAATTTTAAAAATAAAGAAACAATCACTGAATATTTAATTTGCATGTATATTAAAACATTTAAATTTAATAAAAATCATGTTAAACAAAGGAAAAGGGAATAACAAAATTTTGATGAAAAATAATTATTTCGTTTAATTTTCAATATTTTAATAAAACTTTGGTACCATTAATATTTATTATACTTAGGTGTAGATTACGCAAACAGGCTAAAAATAAGATATAAATTTCGTGTGTGTAAAAAATTTAAGTTAAAGAATTTCTTACATTTGGTGAACCATTAGTTTTTCAAGCACTCGGGGTCAGGATTCCACCGCCAGCTGATTTTTAAAGAGAGCAGACCACACGGCAGGTAGGTAGGTAGGTAGGTAGGTAGGGGGGATACTGAGATTTGTGCTATGTCCCAAGAGACAGCTTCATCTCGGAAAATCCAAAAATGCAAACCAAACAGAGAGCTAGGTTAGGACGAGAAAGCTAGTCGTGAGAATATAATCAGATGCGCTAAGGACCATTTCGAGCCGAAAGCAGCCAAGATAACGTCGCCATACGACGGGTTAGGGCCCAACTGAAGGGCATTGAACAAATTACGGCGAGGGGTAGAGAGCTTGGAGCAGCGGAGCAAGATGTGTTCTGGAGTTTCCAAATCGTAGCAGAAGTTACAGAGAGGGGAAAAGATGAGGTTCATCCTATATAGACGTCGATTGGTAAGAATAGTTTTGGACCTCCAACGAGCCATCAGAACATCCATTTTGCGAGACGGGACCCAGTTGGGGAAAGACCTGTCAGGAAGAAGGAAGGGGAGAGAGTTCGCGTAGTCGCAGTTTATCCAAGCATATTCTTGTTCAACCCTCCAGGTCTTCCGGACCTGAGATCGGAGATCTTCTGGAGCTATACGAAGGAAAGGGGCGCAGAGATATGGCCCATTTTTGGCAAGGGAGTCTGCAAGTTCGTTGGGAGGAATACCACAATGACCGGGGCACCAGACAAAGGTGATATGGAAGCCGCGAGCATTAAGCTTCTGGATGTGGGATATCAGCAGTAGGATCACATTCGGCGAACGAAAAGACCAGTCCTCAAGGGCACGAAGCACCGACAGACTATCAGACAGGATGAAAATATTCGGATGAGATAAGGGGAGAGCAGAGAGAGCAAGACATAACGCAAGAGCCTCGGCAGTGAAAACCGAGTTGTCATGCGGGACCAAGGTTGCGACAGAAGTGTTGCTGATAGGATCTATAGCAGCGATGGCGGTTTTAGCACCGTCTTTCGATGCGTCGGTGGCAGCGAAAAAGCAGGGGGGGAGGGAGGAAAACCATTGATGCCAGGCGTGAACTTTAGTAAGAGCAGGGAAGTCCGGGGACTGAAAATCAAGACCGTTCGAAATCACCCGAAACTGGGCACAGCATGGGGGGGAGGCCAGCACAGACGAATAATGTACGAGAGGGGGCAGCCCACCTGAGATTGTAACTCTTGTAATGGTAGCCACCACTTCCACAACGGAGCAGGCTGGGCAAGCGCAGCATGAGCAGCTTCACTAAGGCGCAGTCCAGGAGGGGCGGCGAGGAGGCGGAGAAGAAACATCTTCGTGAGCAGGAGGAGGCGACTGGACACACTAGGAACCCCGGCTTCCCGACGGAGAACCGGGATAGGGGTGCATTTGGGAAGACCGGTAGCCAATCTGAGGGCAGCGTTATAGCTGATCTCAAGTATATTCAAGGCCGAAACAGGAGAGTCATAAAACAGAGGAGCCCCATATTCTAGAATGCTTCGGATGATGGAATTGATAATCTTTAGCATATGGAAACTATTAATGCCACGGGAGCGGCCCGTGATAGCCTTTAAGTAATTCAGCCGGCGCTGGGCTTTGCACTTGATAGCAGTGAAGTGAGAGGTGAAACATAAAGTGCGAGAGAACCAGACACCTAAGATTTTTATCGGGGAACTCCAAGGGACCTCCACGCCCCGAAGGGTGAACGGAGCCCCCGGGTCCCTGCAACGAGTAAAGTTAATTGCCGAACATTTGGCTGGGGCAATACTAAGCGCGTTCGAGGAACACCAGCAGGTAATACGCAAAAGGGTATCCTGAAGTTTTCTCCGAGCCTGGGAAGCCTCCGGACTCATGACATAGATCAAGAGGTCGTCTGCGTAAACGATCATGCGAACTCCGTCTTCCAGCGTCTCCACGATGTCCAGCATATAGAAAATGAAAAGAAGCGGAGAAAGGACGCTGCCTTGTGGGACGCCCTGGTTACAAGGGGCAGTGTTGGAAACAATAGCCTTCCAGCGAACCTGAATAACCCGAGAGTCCAAGAAAGAGGATAGCCAACGACCCATGATGCCTCTAATTCCATGAGAAGCAAGTTTGTAAATAAGGGTGTCTATATGAACAGAGTCATAGGCCGCTTTGATGTCAAGACAGATTGCTGCGACATACCACTTACGAGAGCGGGCCGAGACAATATCATTTATGAAGGTGCATAAAGCTAGGGTGCAGTCCCTAGTTGGGATGAATCCGAAATGATCTTGGTGGAACAGATGCCGCTGCCCGCCCCAAGCAAGGAGTCTGCGGAGGATCATGCGTTCCAATAATTTGCACCCCGCCGAAGTGAGAGCTATCGGACGGTAGGAGTCAACACGATGAGCAGGTTTGCCAGGCTTCCGGATGGGGACGATGGTGGCAAGTTTCCAGGAGTTAGGAATTTCCCCCGAACCAAAAGAAAGGTTAAAGGTGTTCAGCAGGGATTCGAGGTGTTTCTCAGAAAGCTTCTGAAAGAGCTTAATAGAGATGCCATCAGCGCCAGGAGCAGTCGGACGAGAGCGTTTTAGAGCGTGACGAAGTTCTTCCAGGGAGAGGGGGGCGTCTAGGATCGGGTCCCCATCACCGAGGTCAACTGGTATAGGGTGAGGCAGGTTGGGTTTAGAGAAATGTTCCAGGAAAGCATGAGCTTGGGTTTGAATGGACGCGATGGGAACCGGGTCTTTGATAATATTGTCGCCAGAGGGGAGGTCTCGGCTAGCCAGGCGTTTCAGGATTTTAAAGATTCTCCCACTTTCGCAACTGCCTTGGCAGAGGGAGTCCCAGAAGTTGCGAGCAGCCTGTTTGATATACCTTCGAAGTTTGGCCGCGTACTTCTTGTACTGAATCCACTCTTCCCTAGAGCAATGCAAACGGGCAAGGCGGAGATGTTTCCGCTTCGAACGTAGGAGAGACCGGCAGGTAGAATCCCACCAAGGACGGCCCAAGCGACTGGGCGAACTCAATTGAGAGGCAGTGGAGTCCATAGCCTCTCTGCAAATGTGCTCAAAGTCCTGATAGGAAGAAGTCGGGAGATTGTCTATCATGTTGAGAGCAGTGGAGGCTCTAGTCCAGTTGTAAACTCGACGAGGGGCCGTTGGGCAGCCCACAGGGGAGTTGGCCAAGAGAATGATGGGGTGGTGGTCCGAATCGAACAAGTCAGGGTGGACGTAGAATCTAATTCTGGACTGGATGGAGGGAGACAGCATGGTGAGGTCTAAGAGAGAGGAGGAGCCGAAAGAGCCGGAGCGAGTAGGGTGATCAAAATTCAGGACGCAAATATCCTGGTCGCTCGCCCAGTCAAGCAGTTGTTGGACCCGCCTAGGGACGGGGGGGGAGCGGGAAAGGATGTTGATATTGAAGTCGCCAACAATGATAAAGGGGACACTCTCCGAGGATAGGATTTCAGTAAGCCAATCCGACGGGAAGTTGCCTGAAGGGGAGTAGCAGTTGAGCACCAGAGTCCAGCGGTTGTCCAAGAAAACTTTTACCCCAAGAACTTCGAAGTCCTGGATAGGGCAAGGAGGGAGAGTAGCCAGGTAGGAAGCCTTAGAGGCGTGAATAGCAGTGAGGAGACCACCACCGCGAGTATCAACTCTATCAGCCCTGTAAACCGTCATGTCAGGGATGGCAAAAGTGTCGTGGGGAGATAAAAAGGTTTCCTGCAGACAAAGCAGAGTAGCATGGAGCTCAGGGGTAGAACGGAGCCAATGGCCATTAGCCCTAAGGCTGCGGCAGTTCCATTGAACCAAAAAATTGACTAAACCCAAAAAAAACAAAAACAGAGAAACAGGGAAGCAAAAGAAAAGGGGACTTACCCATGAGCAGGGAGACAAGAACAGGAAGGCAAGAACAAGGAGATTAAGTCCCTGGAGTGGTGAGATTGACCGGGGGGTGATACCCAGAAGCCCCTTGAGGATCCGATAGAGGAATATCCATCGGGCAGATGTCTTTTTGATTGGGCTCCGTGATACGAGGTTTTTTACTTCGGAGGATTTCTGAAAGCACAGACGCAGTTGATTTTTGCACTTTTTTGGTTTGAGATTCCTGAATGCACTCCAGGAGTGACTGTGTGGCAGATAGAAGCATGGATTGAAATGAATTTGTGAGCTCCACGCACATCGCCTGGACCATGTTTGTGAACTGAGAGGTGATTTCTTGGAGGGCTGATTCAAAGTCTGTTCTGGTGACCGCTTCGGGAGGGGGGCAAGTAACCACAGATGCAAAAGACCTATTTGGTGAGACTTCCTTGTCAACAAAGCGACGCCGTGCCTCGCTGAGAGACAAGTGGTTTTGGCATTTGAATTTTTGGAGACGGGCCTCTCGCTGATAGCTAGGACAGTTCTTATCATTTGCTGGATGGGCATTTTTACAGTTGGCACATTTGGGTGAGGGAGCCGTACATGGGTCATTGTGGGATTCACCGCAAGTGATGCACAGTTTGTTACTCAGACGGCAAGCCTTAGTTGAGTGATTATATCGGTGGCAGTTTAGACACTGCCGGGGTCTGTCAATGAACAGCGATATTCTGTGCAGTTGAAACCACAACTTGACTTCCGAGGGGAGGTGAGTACCTAGCAATGTTACTAGAACAGTCGAAGAGGGGAGTTCGGCGCCTTGGGATTTCCGGACAAACCGGCGAACTTCAAGCGTGTATAGACCTTGCTCAGCGAGTTCCTCCGCAATATCCTTGCAAGTAACAGAACCGTCAATACCATGCAATAGGAAGCGTGTGGTGACAGTTTCCGTTTGAATGTAAGACTCTACTGGAATACCAAGTAGAGTTTGTATGCCTAAAGCGTTTTGGGCAACTTCAGTTGATTTCGTAGTTAGCTGGATTTTGCCTTGACGGGTTATTTTAATATTATCTATGTTATCCTTATGCACCAGCTTAGAAGCTAACTCCTCCTTCAATTGGCGGGGGTGGGCGCGGGGGAAACTGCCGGTTTTAGGAGTGATAAAAAGAGATATTTCTGACCCGTCTTGCAGAGCAATTGATAAATTATCATTCAAATTGGCAGCATTGCTATATATATTGGCATGGGATAGCGACTCTGACTGAGAGCGCACGTTTGCCATTGCATCATTAGTTTTTGTTGTCATGAACTGATGACAACCACAGAAGACAAAAATAACAACCAGAAAAGTAAGTTAAAAGGGTAAAGAATGAGGAAATACCTGAACACTGGCAGGGAAGAACGATAAAACAGAAAAAATACACTGACTTGGCACAGAATAATTAGAAAAACCTGTAACCAGCAGCAGCAGAAGCACAAGAGCACAAGTTCGATAGTAATGGCGGCCAAAACAAACCACGTCGAGACGAGTTGAGGAGCGACCTACCACCTACCTACCTTCGCAGCGAAAAAACTCACCACCACACGGCCACGGCGATTGTGTAACATCGAATCTGATTGATATATCGATTTATATGTTCGATAAATAATAAAATCATAGAGATAATCTATGAATAAAATAGCTGTTCACTGTTCAATAAAATATATAAAATGTAGATTCATTTTCAATCCATATGTGTCAAAAACTAGTAATATTACACATTAATTTCTGATACATTTGAAAATTGTTTTTTGTGTTTTTGGAAAATCGATTCCCAGTCATATTTCAACTTTCACTGTTACCGCAACATCTTTTGTTTGTTTTTAAAATGAAAGGGAGTGTCTGTGTTGAGACTTTTCCGGCAAGATGAAAAAACCAGATTATTGTTAATTTTCTTTTGTTAAAACTTTGAAAAACGCTAGCTCAACTTATAAAATGTTTTTCACTTCTGTTTCTCATTTTGAATATCCAAAAGATGGTCGTATTGATATTCTACCATTTCTGGAAGCATCCAAAGGCATTGTACGTTTTGTGGGTAAGTTTAAATTTCTCTTTTGTATAATTCATTTAACTTTTCCTTTTAATTATCTACATGTTTCAAACAATAAGTTGTATGTTGTTATAAACGACGTTTTTCACCTTGTTATAGAAAAATACATTGATTCAAATGATAATAATGTTTATATAAATAGCAATTTCAATTAATATGTAAAATGTCATTTTAAGACTATAAAATAAAACACTTAAAATTATTAGTATTAAAAAAAAAAAAAAAAAAGTGTAGCATTGTCAACCAAAATTCAGCTATAATGATTTGCTAAAATAGACTATTTATATATACAGTTATAAACATCGGTGCTAAATTTGTAATACAGATTTATTATTTCTGGATATCACATGCGGCAATAAAAATCATTAATAAAACTATAATTCCAAAAAGCAGTTTTGGAACTTAATTACTTATAATTCTACTATTACTTATTGCACTTGTTATCATTATTCTGTGTATCACTCATATTATCAATTACTCTACTATATATGTCTGTAAATGGATTTTTTTTTTTTTTTTTTAATAGGCAGAATGATTGTGAGTCTCATACCTAAAATGTGATATTGTAAAAAAAAAAAAAAAAAAAAAAAAAAAAAAACTTTTAAAAATGCTGATTTTTTTTTTTTTTTTTTTTTTTTTTTTTTGCAAGGTTGATATTTTTTGTCTCTAAAATAAATGCAAAGTTTAACATTTTTTTTTTTTTTTTTTTTTGAATATATTAAAGCACAAAAGTTGTACATCCGTTGTGGGGTATTTTCTGATTTTTACAACTCTTGTGATTAACTGCCAACTTATATTAAAAACAACAGTCAAATAATAGTCAAACCTTTTTAAAAGGACTTAATTATATTAAATTAATAAATAATTTAAGCAAGGTTAGATAAATTATTAAATTTCCTCACTAAGCATTTGAAAATATGACAGCCATAAATTGTATATGGAATAATTTAAACAGTGATTTAGTTAACTTAGTGATCAGGGGCGAAGCGTGGTTCAAAAATTCTTGGAAGCACTGAAGAGACATGCTTCCAAAGGTAAAGGGAGAATCAATTCAGCTTTTCACCATCGCGAGATTAGATCTGATAGACGAGAAACCGAAAGTACTATTTCATTTTCCCTATCTAAAATAATGAAATTATTGTTTTAAAACTTAAATAAGGGAAGGTGGGTTGGCATACATTCATCGCCTGGACCAATCCCGTAACTCAGCCATGAAACCCCCCACCCCAGCGCTGATAAGGAAAAACAATTCCTTCCTCTTTTTCTCTCCTGGTATAAATCAATAGTAAACAACGTCATTGTGTTATGGAATGTGGGAAGAAAACAATTGTCTTACAAAAGGGCATTTTTTACTTCTGATAAAAAAAAAAAAAAAATTAAGGACCCACGTATAAGTTGACCCCCCCCCCCCCCCCCAAAAAAAAAAAAAAAAAAAAAAAAAAAAACTTTGTCCAAAATTGCTCGACTTATATGCGGGTGAATACGGTAAACATTTGTAACTTCTGCTACCCCACAAAATATTTCATATAATGAATCCAGGGAGCAGGAATCTTTGACGATTCTCGAACCTCAAACCCTTTCTGCTCTTCGATGTCTTTAACCTTTTTTTTTTTTTTTTTCCGTTTCTGAGTTTTACAATCAAGGTAATTCATTTTACGCTGTAGCATTTATTGCAATGCAACTCAATATTTATGTGTAAATAATTATTTTATTATACGTTTTAAAAAATTAAAAGTTTAACTCATTATCTCAGGTTTACATACTCTCGTAACATTACCAGGTACTTTTTTTTTCGTTGTTGTTTTGTTTTTAACATTACCATTAATATTTTGCAAAAATAAAAATTTTTTAAAATGCAGAGAAAAACTTCACAATTTCGCAAAACAATCTGGAGTCGAATTTTGATTGTATTGCAGTTCTTTAAAGTATGTCAGCCATTTTATGGAATATAATAATAATAAAAAGGTAGTAACACCACTAATATGAAAAATTTATAAAAAAATGCAGTCCCCCCCCCCGCCTTCTTAACATTAATATTTATCCTGAACAAGACTTTCAGCTACATCATATGAGATGACTTGAAGAAAAAAAATTGGATTAGACCTTAAACAGTTTAATAGAATTTAGTGCAGTTCTTATTACACTATGTGATGGTTTTTAATATTAATGCCTTCAAAGCTACCGAAACACCAATTTCTCTATTTCACTCAATTTTATTTTCAGCATGAATTAAATATATACTGTAAAAGCACTTATTTTCGCGAGCTGAAAATTTCGCGAATTTTATATGAACAGAACCGAAAGTTCAAAAATCCTAACGTTGGAAAGTACCTAAATATAGAACCCCTTTTGCATAAGGCATTTTAAGAAATTTCCTTTTGTCCGAAAAGTACGTCCCCATTTCCCCATCGCTCTAAAAACAATTTATGCTTACAACAGTGCTTATACATCAACATTGGCTTTCTCAATGCGCACATTCCACCCCAAACAATTTTCTTTTCTTAATCCCTTTTTTCTCACGTTGTTTATCAAACTAGGGAGTTCTGAACCCCCTTTTGCACCGAAAATGTACCCTACCGAAAATTCACCCCACCCCTTCACTTTTCTCGGATTCGGACCGTCAATGCATGTGAATTTTGGTAATTGAAAAATTTCTGTTTATTATTATTATTATTATTATTATTATTTGCTGCGGGAAAAAAAAAAAAAAAAGTATTTCGCGAGGCTTAAATTTTTGCGATTACGATGGGCTCGCGAAAATTAAAGCCTCGTGAAAATAAGTGCTTTTACAGTATATATATATATGTGTGTTTGGGACGATATAAAAATATTTAATGATGTTCCCTTAAAGTTCTCGACATGATGTGGGGGCTTCTTTTTTACAGAGTAAATAATTAAAGTGTTTTGTTGAATGGGCAAAAACAAAATAACATTAGTGAGACATTAAAAAATGTTATAGTTTAGTATTAAAGAAAGGCTTAAAATAGCATTGCTATTAACTGTCTCATTTTTTTAATGCCACTATTTCTGAATAAACATTTTTGCTTATTTACTACAAGGCAAACTAGTGCTTTGAAAATCACTGGATTAAAGAGTAAAACAATCAATTTATATTATTGTTTTTATTTATATAATATTTATTTTTTCTTTCTTTCTCTTTTTAGAACTCTTAGGATCTGTATTTTCTCCTATCAAATATGATATTAATGGAAATATTGAAGTGAGTTTTACATTAAAGATTTTAATAATATTTGATTTGATTGTGTTCTGTTTTTATACTTATACCACACTTTTACAGTTCTTATTTATTTTTATTATATTTGCATGGACATCACATAAGAGCGAGGAGAGGCACTTACCCTCCTCCCCCCCCCCCCTCCTGGAAAATTATCAGTATTTTTTTTTTTTTTAACTAGCGAGCTTCGCCCGCTAGCGGGTCAGTATTTTCAAGTGAATCACTAAAATGAATGAATCACTAATAGAAACTTTTAGTGTTAAGAAAAGAAATTTAAAAAAAAATCATTTCTGATTGGGTAAAAAGTCGGGCCGGGTCCCCACTGCCTTCGGCAGCGCAGTCGCGTGCGCGCTGCACGCGCACAACTTAAAGGATACACGCGCTGCGTGCGGGTATTCCTTCCCTAACCCTACATGCCCCCTAAAAAAAATCATTTCTGATCGGGTAAAAACTCGCACCGGGTTCCCACTGCCTTCGGCAGCGCAGTACAGTGCGCTCTGCGCACGCACAACTTCAGGGATACACGCGCTGTGCGTGCGTATTCCTTCCCCTGACCCTTCGTGCCCCCTTAAAAAAAAAATCATTTCTGATCGGGTAAAAACTCACACCGGGTCCCCACTGCCTTCGGCAGCGCAGTCCCGTGCGCGCGCAGCGCGCACAACTGTCAAGGAAGGAGACGCTAAATGCTTAATTAATAAAAAGTAATCTCTTTAAAATAAATAATCTTGACTTGCAGAGTTTAAACTATTGAGCAGATGAAAAACGTTACTGAGTTAATTTGAAGCATAAATAAAAAAGTGTTCTTGAAATGAAGACGATTCATATTATAACAAATAAAGTTTATTTTTTGGATGATTCAATGTAGATGACAATAAATAAAATATCAGCACTTAAATATAGAACAACATTACTTGTAACATCAGCTGGTGACTACATGCATCAAAACAACTTTTTATCACAGAAGAAAAAAAACATATCTATTGAAGACTTGTCAAACACATAACAAAATATATTTTTACTTTACTCATTATAGAAGATTAAATTTAGATTATAATTGCCATTTACTGTTTATAATTAAGAGACCAGCTCCTAAAGAAAAAGAAATGAAGCACTCACAATGAGTAAAACAATCTTTTTATATGTGTCAGACAAATTAATATGCATAAGCATAACGTTAAATAAACAGTTAAATCAATTGAAGCTATGAAAAAAAAAATGACTGGTCAAAACAGAATGACGTCATCGTCATACGAACGGAATCGAACGAAAACAATTAGTTATGAATTCTTTTTTTACTTAGTGAAGTGAATGTGAAAGTTTGTTTACATTTTATGCCACGGAAGCTAATTTACTGAAGACTATAAAATAAGTGATTTTTGATTAAGTGACAGGAAGATGAATTAAATGAAGTTTAAAAGTTAAGTAAGTTATCAAAAATATTTTACTAAAAGTCTTTTCAAAAATTATTTATAATTTGATTTATATAATAGAACATTGTGTTTCAATATAACTTAATTAATGAAATATTGATCTAAATAAATGTTATAAAGTTTAATATATAATAAATTATTTAAACCAAGACAATAAATGGCAAGAACTTTTATAGAAAATCCTATAGCTGTTATTCCTAACAAATCCCCCCCTCTTGACATTTATAATCTCAACATCTATAAGAGGTAAGGAATAAAACAAACAGCTTAAATTATGCCTTAGGCACAAAAAGTTCCTTAAAATAATCTTCTCTCTAAAACAAGCCCTAAAAAAAAACAGAAATTTTTTTTTTGAATTCAAAGTATCCGATATATACATAGGTATACAAATCAGGAAAATAATGACCACATCATTTAGCCCTAAAGTTAAATAATTACATTCTCTAACTGCAAAAAAAAAAAAAAAAAAAATATATATATATATAAATTAAATACAAAACAATTCACAGAAAGTTACTTTCCTCATATATACAATACAAATAACCAATTACATTCACTCGCACATGCTGGGGCCCCAGTCTTTCAAACAATCATACAGAAAGAACTTTTCAAAAAAAAAATTAGAAAAATATATAAAGAATGTACAAACAAAATGTTTAACTCCAGGCATTGAATGGGACCTAATGACATTTCCAATTCAAACATAATAAAACTAGGACTTACAAAATTAAAAAGTTTAACATGCCCGTGAACAGATCCTTTTGAAAATATAAATCTCCCAAAAGACAAACCAGAGAGACATCTGACAAATTACAATGGCACCCTCTACGAGACGTTACCGAGGGCTGTTCTGCCTCACTAAAATCTATCTCTCAAAAGACATATCCTCAATTAGATGGGAAAATTAATTATTCAATACCTGGAAAGACTCAAAAAAAATATATATTAAATACAAGAATTTTATAAAACAATGTACTAACAATTCTGTAAAACAATGTACGAGCAATAAATTCCTTAAAACAATGTACTAAACCATAAATTATTTAAAACAATGTACTAACAATAAATTACAACATTATTTTTTTATGTACAAAAAGATCATAGGTGTCAACTTTTTAAAAAATCTGGGGGGGCGAGTTTCAGTGGAGCTATTTTCAAATAAGATTTAAAAAACTTTAGAATTTATATATATCGCATGTGATACCCCTCATGTGGGCCCCTCGCATGTGATACCAACAATACGGCTATTAAAATGCATTCTTTATAAAAATTTTAACTTTCTATAAAGGGAAAAAACACAACTGATTTAATTGTGAAGCAATGATCAAAATAATGAAACAAATCAGTAGGCAAGAAAAAGGAAAACTGATCTAATTGTGAAGCAATTAAACAAAATAATGAAACAAATCTGTAGGCAAGAAAAAGAAAAATTTAATCCGAACTGATATCAATCTTATCAAAAAGTAATAAGGAGAAATACAATTTTCCTAACTTTAAATTAAAAAAATTCTAAAGGCGATAAATGACTGGATTGAACCTGGCTACTGAACTAATAAGTTCATTAATGAAAATAAAGACTAATTTCTTTTCATACATACATATGAAACTAGTATGTTGTGGCCACCAGTCACAAGACTTTCTTCTATATTTTCCTATATACATATTCAATCAGTAACAATAAAAAAAAAAAAAAAATTACGATTTTTTTCTAAGTTTTTTTTTTTTTTTTTTGTTAAAAGTAATACATATTCAATCAGTAACAATATTTAAAAAAAAAAAAAAAAAAATTTTTTTTTGGCTAAAAGTAAAAAAAAATCGATAACTTTGTTTTAAATTATCACAGATTTATAGTTCAACCATTCATTTTAAAGGTATTGCCGAAATCTTTCGAAAGATACCCATCTTCAAAAGTTACCCCCCCCCCCCCCCGGGGCGGTACTTCCCCCCCAGGAGGGGAAGCGATGCCCCCACATGCACAGAAATTTTTCCTAGTTAACTATTACTATTATCAATAACTCATATTAATTTTACAATCACAAGTTAAAAATAACTCTCATTATGTACATTTATACGAAATTTTGTCCTATACTGCCATGTTAAAAATTTAGAAAACATGAGATCACAGCACCACCTGTTGAGCGATTGATCCCCAAATGTAATCAGCACCAGTTTATGTCAGGGACAAACTAAATACCAAGTTTGGTTAAATTTCGTTTAAAAAAAAAAAAAAAAAAAAGATTTTTTTTTCTAAGTTTTTTTTCATTAAAAGTTGAAAAAAACGATAACTTTGTTTTAAATTATCACAGATTTATGGTTCGACCATTCGTTTTAAAGGTATTGACGAGACCTTTCGAAAGATACCCATCTTGAAACTTTGCCCCCCCCCCCCAGTTGGGGGGGGAACCGATGCTCCCACATGCACAAATTTTTTTTCCTAGTTAACCATTACTATTATCAATGAGACCTTGCGAAAGATACCCACCTTGAAGATTTACTTCCCGGGGAGGCCGCCCTCCGAAGATTTAAAAGTGGGGCCCCCCGTAGTTTACGCCTATGAAAAAGATTCATAATAAACTTTTCAAGATCGTTTCTGGACTGGGGTTTTGTGAAAGGATCACTAAGGTTAGATTTACTTTTAATGTATTTAAGATCAAATAATTGTTTATAAACCAAATCTCTAACAAAAAATAACTTTACATCTATGTGTTTGCTTCTATAGTTCTCTATTGGAGATTTTACAAAGTCTATAGTGGCCATATTGTCAACAAATAAAATTGATTTTTCCTTTTGACCAAAAACTAAATTTTTATGATAACATTCTTCAAGTATTCTATCAAACCATATTAACTCTTTAGAGGCTTCAGTCATTGCCACGAACTCAGCTTCCATTGTGGAAAGACTGACGCTCTTTTCCTTAAAAGTTCTCCATTCAATTGGAGACCTACCTAAAAGAATTAACTGTCCCCCCATAGAAGTTCTGTCATCACGGTTTGCAGCAAAATCTGCATCAGAATAAACTAGGAATTGAATATTATTGCAAGTTAAGTCCAATTTTAATTCACGAGTACAATTGACATATCCAAGTAGTTTTAAGAGACCATTCCAATGATTAAGTCCAGGATCTGACTGAAACTGACTAAAAATATTAGTAGCATAACTTATATCTGGACGAGTTCTGTTAGCAAGAAAAGACAAACATCCCAAAATATTTCTATAGGGGTAATTTAACATTTCTTTAAGTTCATCATTTGTTTTAGGAGAATCTCTCTTAGAATAAACTGAAGTTTTACATATAGGAAGTGAAGAAATAGGGAAATTAAAATTTTTATACCTTTCACATACTTCTTTAATATAACTCTCTTGATGTATGTAAAGTTTCCCATCAACTTCCATAAACTCAACTCCTAGCAATTTTTTAGTTTTACCTAAGACTTTAATATCAAAATTAGAACTTAATAACTTTAACAATTTATCTGAAATTTCTTTACATTTACAAAATAAAACAAAATCATCAACATATAAAATTAGAACTGCATTTGAATCAAATATATACACACAATTACAACTCTCTAACTTTACAAAACCAATATTTAACAAAACCTTATGGATTTCATAAAACCATTCCCTGCCACTCTGATGCAGGCCATACAACGCTTTATTCAATTTACAAACTCTATTTTCTTGACCTTTAACTACAAAACCTGGAGGTTGTAACATGTAAACATCTCTATTCAAACTAGCATAAAGATATGCACCAGTCACGTCACATTGGGTATGAATCCATTTATTATAAGAAACAAGAAGAGAAAAGAAAAATCTAACTAAACTAAAATTGACAACAGGGGAAAAAGTTTCATCAAAAGATTCACCCTTTATTTGAGTGTAACCCTGTGCCACTAAACGAGCCTTAAATCTAACAATTTTTCCAGTCTCATCCTTCTTTACTGTATATACCCAACGACAACCTACTGGATTAACATCTTTAGGAGGATCAACCAAATTCCAGACTTGTCTAGCTTTCATAGTATCCATTTCACTCTCCATAGCACTTAACCAGTCAGGATAATTATCAGACTTTAATGCTTGTTTGTAAGTTTTAGGAATAGACACTTTATCTAGTCAGCTAGACTCGCTTAATTGGGATACAATCTCCTCATTATCCAATTCATCAAGATCAGAAACAGGACCCTCATAATCATTTTCACCTCGAAAATCAAATAATTCAGGTTCAAATAAAAGTTTATTTTTATCACAGTAAGTTTGCACTTCATTTAATGTACGCAAACGCTGTGTTTTTCCTTCCTGAAAATAATAAATGTCTCTTCTGGAATGATCACTACGCATTTTGGGCTTCCTTAACCAAACTACCTTTTTCAGTTCTGAACTTATAGGAGGACTAGGTAAACAATCATGGGAATTATCAGAAGGATAAAAATCGACTTTAGCTTCCTCCCTGTGTTCACTTGGAATAGTAACCTCACTATAATTCTGTATCTCAGGAAAAGGGTTGGTGCCCATCACGACTCCATTGCGCTTAGTTTTAAAAGTTTCATTCTCATCAAATGAGACATTTATTGTTTCGACCACCTTTCCAGAATCGGGCATCCATATTCTATAACCCTTAGTTCTATATGCATAACCTATAAGGTATCCAATTTTTGCCTTTGCTTCAAGCTTATTGCGAAGCTGACGAGGAACACCTACATATGCAAGAACACCGAAAGGTTTTAGATGCCTTACTGAAGGTTTGCGGCCAAAGAAAAGTTCAAAAGGAGTTTGCTTCTGATCAGAATGACATACCCTATTCCAGGTATATGTAAAGTGAGACATAGCATCAGGCCAAAAACTAGCATGCAAACCTGAATCATCTAACAAAGTCCTAGCACCATCTGCAACAGTTTGGTTATACCTTTCTACAATGCCATTCTGTTCTGGAGAATAGATATTGGTAAGTTCATGTGTAATTCCCTTTTCAGAGAAATATTTCTTAAGGTTATTTCCCAAAAATTCCCCTCCATTATCAGTTCTAATACATTTTACTTTAGAGTTCAGAATATTTTCAACTCTATTTATATGCTTTTGTAAAACATTACAAGCTTCTGATTTTTCTCTGAGGGGATAAAGGGAAACCTTTCTAGAATAATCATCTATGATTGAAAAAAAATATCTTTCTCCGTCACGTCCATTTACTGGACTAGGACCCCATATATCTGCATATAACAGTTCTAAAGGATGTTTGGATCTAATGACATTCAAAGGTTTAAAGGAAACTCTCTTATTTTTGTTAAGTTTACATGTCTCACAATTAAATTTACATTTACTTAACTCAGGATGACCAATGACATTTTCTTTAAAGGTACGAAATAAAGATGAAATACCTATATGTGCAAATCTACAATGCCATAATTTATGTTGGTCCTCAACTGAAGTATCAGCTACAAAAGCAATTCTATTTACAGGTTTCTTAGTTAATTTTGGATAAACATAATATATTCCATTTTTAAGATAAGCTTTAAATAACAGACTATTACCCTGTGTCACTTTCACTACACCCCCAGATCCAGAAAAACAGCCTCCCATGAGGTCAACACGTGGGCCAGAAATGAGATTTCGCCTAAGCTTAGGACTGTACATGACCTCTTTAAATTCCACAGTTCTTTTTCCAAATTTTAATATAACAGTCCCTTTACCCTCTATCGGAAATTCGATATCATCAATGGCAATAGCCATTTTTTCAGAAACCAATGGTTTGTAATCTACAAAGAAATCTTTATGCTTACAGAAATGATGTGTCGCGGCAGTATCGAAACACCAGTCTGTTTCACTACTATCTTTCTCAGTTAAACAAGCATTAACATAAGAAATAAAAGGTTTTGACTTACAGTTTTTATGTCTAGTACCTCTATAAAACCTTGACCCTCTGGAATGTCCACTTCTAATGTTATTTCTCCCTCTAAACACAGAACTTTGTCCTGATGAAGGAGATCTCATAGGAGAAGGACTTCTACTGGAAGGAAAACTTGAATTTGGTCTTGAAGATGATCTTTCTCTTGGTCGATCCATACAACGTTGATTAAATCTCGGTACATCTGATTTTGAAGAAGACAAATTTTTACACTGATTATTTATAAATGGACATTGATTTCTGTAATGACGATTACTTCCACAGCAATAGCACACACCACTTTTCTTTCTTATAGTAGATTGAGCCTGTATATTACACACATCTTGATTTCTCACTCTCTGTCGAACTTCCTCAGCTATAATCTCCTGAACTACTTCTTTAAATTTAAAATCAGTGTCCTTCCATCTTAATACTGATTAAACAGAAGTGTCAAAATTTGAAGGCAAAAATTTAAGAAATTGATAAACCGCGTACTTTTCTGAAAAAGAAGAATCAATCTCTCTAATTTGATTAAATAATCGGTTAACTCTTGAAGAAAACAACGAAATTGTTTCATCAGGTTGGATTCTTGCCTCACAAAATTTATTAAATATTTCCATATGATATGAACGATTGTCAGGTCTGAAATTCTTTAATAATTCTTTCCATAATGTAACTGGATCTTCAAAATTTTCAACAAGTTTTCTATACTGTGGTTGAATGTTTAAATAAATTATAGAAATTGCTGTATTACACCTATTTTTAAAATCAAAAACTTGTTTCTCAAATTCAATAGTTGACTCTTTTTCTTTTAAAACAGGCAATTTCTCAGTCTCATTTACAATGGACCACAGTCCCCTCTCCATTAGGAGGAATTTCACATCCTGTGACCATCCATCATAATTAGATTCACTTAATTTCTCAATTTGATAATTGCTAGCCATAATTTATCAAAAAAAAATTTAAATTTTAATATAAAACAGCAAAAAAACTCAAATAAGTTATAAACATTAAATTTATAATCGCTCCCCCCCGTCAATAACGATCGTAATTTTTATATATACTTCATAACTTTACTGAAGACATAACTTCAACTCTTCATGAAAGTAGCAAGAATTTCAAAAAAAAAAAGTCACAAGAGCTAAATATACTTCATAAATATAAAAGTTTCTGCAATATATCATAATCAAAAACAATGTCACTGCCTTTATTTGAACTCAACTGCTTCATTTTATATAATAATCAAAAAAATGAAATTCTTGAAGGAAAAAACTAAGTTCAATAGCAATGTGACACATTAAATAGAGAATAGACATCTTGCAGAAAGAAAAAATTAGCTCACTTCATTATCATATTTAAATACGATCCATCCTTCACGGGAGAAACGAAAACAAAATAAGAAAAACCACAAAAGATAAAAAGTACTTTGATTCATGAACTTGACCTATATTCACCATCTTCCATACGGACGATAATCAAAACAAACATGACAGCTGCTTCAAAAAAGTAATGACTGCCCATAACCTTTATCTGTCAAAGAAGGAGACGCTAAATGCTTAATTAATAAAAAGTAATCTCTTTAAAATAAATAATCTTGACTTGCAGAGTTTAAACTATTGAGCAGATGAAAAACGTTACTGAGTTAATTTGAAGCATAAATAAAAAAGTGTTCTTGAAATGAAGACGATTCATATTATAACAAATAAAGTTTATTTTTTGGATGATTCAATGTAGATGACAATAAATAAAATATCAGCACTTAAATATAGAACAACATTACTTGTAACATCAGCTGGTGACTACATGCATCAAAACAACTTTTTATCACAGAAGAAAAAAAACATATCTATTGAAGACTTGTCAAACACATAACAAAATATATTTTTACTTTACTCATTATAGAAGATTAAATTTAGATTATAATTGCCATTTACTGTTTATAATTAAGAGACCAGCTCCTAAAGAAAAAGAAATGAAGCACTCACAATGAGTAAAACAATCTTTTTATATGTGTCAGACAAATTAATATGCATAAGCATAACGTTAAATAAACAGTTAAATCAATTGAAGCTATGAAAAAAAAAATGACTGGTCAAAACAGAATGACGTCATCGTCATACGAACGGAATCGAACGAAAACAATTAGTTATGAATTCTTTTTTTACTTAGTGAAGTGAATGTGAAAGTTTGTTTACATTTTATGCCAAGGAAGCTAATTTACTGAAGACTATAAAATAAGTGATTTTTGATTAAATGACAGGAAGATGAATTAAATGAAGTTTAAAAGTTAAGTAAGTTATCAAAAATATTTTACTAAAAGTCTTTTCAAAAATTATTTATAATTTGATTTATATAATAGAACATTGTGTTTCAATATAACTTAATTAATGAAATATTGATCTAAATAAATGTTATAAAGTTTAATATATAATAAATTATTTAAACCAAGACAATAAATGGCAAGAACTTTTATAGAAAATCCTATAGCTGTTATTCCTAACAACAACTTCAAGGATACACGCGCTGCGCGCGAGTATTCCTTCCCTGAGCCTTCGTGCCCCCTAAAAAAAAAAAAAATCATTTCTGATCGGGTAAAAACTCACACCGGGTCCCCACTGCCTTCGGCAGCGCAGTCCCGTGCGCGCTGGGTGCGCACAACTTCAAGGATACACGCGCTGTGCGCGAGTATTCCTTCCCTGAGCCTTCGTCCCCCTAAAAAAAAACAAATCATTTCTGATCGGGAAAAGACTCGCACTGGGTCCCCACTGCCTTATGTTAGCAAATTTGAACAAAAAAAAAAAATTTTTGCTCAAGACTAATTTGCAGAGCAAATAGAATACACAGCAAAAACTACTGGAAAATTGACAGCTAAAGTGTTTAAAAGTGATATAACTTTGTCATGAAATAAAGAGAACAGTTTTAAAAACTAACAACTTTTATTAAATTCCATAAATTCAACAATTAGTAAACAATTTCAACAATGTTATTAAATTCAACCATTAGTAAACAATTTCAACAATATTACCATTAACTTAATTATATCTTGTATTTATCATTAGGCAACCAGAATAAAAATTAACCAGCAATCTTTATAAAACTTCAAATATCAAAAGGAAACCTTCAACAGTTATTTAAACTTTAGCAAAAACTTAACTTTAACATCTGTAAATTTAATTTAATTCCAAAGAAACTTAACAACAAACAAACCAACTGCTATAAATCTATTTAACTTCAACTTTTAAATAAATTATCTTAAACTTAACAAATACCAACAATTCTAAATTTTCTCAAACTTAATAGAACATCAATTAATATTGTTCCAACTTTTAATAGACTATATATATAACAGTGTCAAATATAACGACATAATCAACGGCAATATAATTTAAAGATATTAACGACAACAAAAATTCAACAAGTTTTAACAGTAACATACTTTCAAAACGTAACAATTAACCAGAAAAACGATGTCGGCCTAACGGCTAACAAACAGCATCATACCATAATTAACTATGGAAAAAAGGAAAAGCTACTCACATAAACAGACGACGATAACTGCCGGTTTAAAAAAACATACTAACATGCTACCAGAGCCCTGAAGAGAAGAGGTAACGGAGAAGTGATAAACATTCATTAATTTAACAGCGTCACGGCATTTTAAAACTCATGACACCCACAAAACATACTAAGAGCCATCGACCATTACCACGCTGCACTCAAAACAAAATAAAACAGGGAAACTGATGCACTGAGAAGTTCACCTCCTTGTCTATAAATAGTGCCTGGTGCCTGGCGGATCTCAACACCTGGCCAATGAAAATTCACGGTAACAGCCGAACGCCACGCCATCTATTAGCGGCAATCCATACTAGTTCAGATAGGCAAGTAAACCTTGCAAGTGTTGCGTGGATGCCGGTAAATACTAACTTCTGTTGATCGTGCTCTCCTGGAGAAACGTAAACAATACCTCCGAAAAATAAGCTCTGTATTAAAGGTGAGTAATAGGGCTTTAAACATTATAGTATGCTTACCCAATTTTATGCATAATAAAAAGACAATTTTTCCATATGTAAACAATGCTTTTTATGCAACAGCTTAAACTTTATTTTTGCTATGTTGACCAAGCCTAAAACGTTATTTTACCATTTTTGCCCGACAATTTCTTTATATAAAAATTATAAAACTATCAAAAAAAACAACATGGAAATAATTTGACATCACCTTAGGCAGTGCTGTGCGCACACAACTTAAGGGATACACACGCTGTGCACGCGTATTCCTTCCCTGACCCTCCGTGCCCCCTAAAAAAAAATCATTTCTCATCGGGTAAAAACTCACACCGGGTCCCCACTGCCTTCGGCAGCGCAGCCCCGTGCGCTCTGCGCATATTACAGCGCCATAAAAGAAAACTGATTCAGGACACCTCAAAACGTGTAAATCAGGTGAAAACCTTCGATAATTTAAAAGAACTTTAAAATATCTTTCGAATGATGTATTAAAAATAATTTAGTCATAATTAGAAATTGAAATATTGAAATTTGAAAATACTACAGCACCATCTGGCGGTACAAATTTATGTATTCCACTGTTTGATTCCAATTCAATAAAGCTTTCCAATGATGTATTACTTATGAAATTATTTTAATTAGTAGCTGAGATACAAAAGAAAACGAATTCAGGAGACCTCAAAATGTGTAAATCTGTTGAAATCTTTGAATGATATAAAAGAACTTTAACATATCTTTCGAATGATGCATTAAAAATAATTTAATCATAATTAGAAATTGAAATATTGAAATTTGAAAATATTACAGCGCCATAAAAGAAATTTGATTCAAGACACCTCAAAACGTGTAAATCTGGTGAAAACTTTCGATAATTTAAAAGATCTTTAAAATATCTTTCGAATGATATATTAAAAATTAAAAATAATTTAATCATAATAAAAAATTGAAATTTGAAAATATTACTGCACCATCTCGCGGTACAAATTTCTGTATTCCACTGTTCGATTCCAATTCAAAAAAGCTTTCGAATGATGTATTACTTATGAAATTATTTTAATTAGTAGCTGAGATACAAAAGAAAACGAATTCAGGACACCTCAAAATGTGTAAATCTGTTGAAAACTTTGAATAATATAAAAGAACTTTAAAATATCTTTCGAATCATGTATTAAAAATAATTTAATCATAATTATAAATTGAAATATTGAAAATATTACAGCGCCATAAAAGAAAATTGAATCAGGACACCTCAAAACATGTAAATCTGGTGAAAATTTTCAAGAACTTTAAAATATCTTTCGAATGATGTATTAAAAATAATTTAATCATAATTAGAAATTGAAATTTGAAAATATTACAGCGCCATCTGGCGGTACAAATTTCTGTATTCCACTGTTCGATTCCAATTCAAAAAAGCTTTCTAATAATGTATTACTTATGAAATTACTTTTATTAGTAGCTGAGATACAAAAGAAAATGAATTCAGGACATCTCAAAACGTGAAAATCTGTTGAAAACTTTCGATAATTTAAAAGAACTTTAAAATATCTTTCGAATGATGTATTAAAAATAATTTAATCATAATTAGAAATTGAAATATTGAAATTTGAAAATATTACAGAGCCATCTGGTGGTACAAATTTCTGTATTCCACTGTTCGATTTCAATTCAAAAAAGCTTTCTAATGATGTATTACTTATGAAATTATTTTAATTAGTAGCTGAGAAATTGAAATACGCGTATTAGAATATTGCAATGTTTAATCGCAGAACCAAAACACGTGACCTCATTTATCGCTGCTTTTTTTTTTTTTCTTTGCTGTCGTCGAGAAAGCAGAAATTTCTCTTCCTTGAACTGGTTCCCATGGTAACGAAAAGCGGCAATGAACACGCAATAGAATCTCATCGAAGGAAAGTCGCGTATTCTATTTCAATGGGTTTCAAGCGTGAAATTAAAAAATTTATAACTCATTCAGTTTTTGAAATTTTCTCTCAATCTTTTGGGAATTAAATTATGAAAGCTAGATCTATATACAAAAAAAAAAAAAAGAAATGATTTATCTGTAAACGCTTTTGAGTTATAAAATGTTTTGCGAAAAAATCGATGTTTCGTAAAATCTAAAAATATGGATCGCTAATCCGTATTTTGTAAAAATGTTTATATGGTTCGAAAGAGGATTAAATGGCCTTTCTTTATATACCAGCTGTTAAGAAATGGAAGGGTTACTCGGTCGTACAGGGCATTTCAAAAAAGACGACCACGAAAAAGAGAAATTTTCGACCCTTTTTAATACTTTTTTTAAAAATATAAAAAATCCGTATTTTTTAAAAAAAATTGTACCGTAAGAATCGGTAATAAATGCTCTTTCTTTTGGTATAGGTGTATTTTCGATATGTCGAACAGTTCAAACAGGATCGCTTTACAAAAACCCACGAAATTTCCTCTTTGTAGTTCTTCTTTCGAGGTAAGCGGTCCTGGTCGAAAATGGTGGTCGCCTCAGAGTTCGAAGTGTTTTTTCGTTAGACAATGGTTGACATTTTAATTAATATCTCCACTAATTAGGGTCGCATCGTTTAGCAAATTACATATTGTACATCTGCGATAAATTCTCTGTCCGACGGTACCTGTTCGAAGTCCGTGCAAACGTTAGCGGCGGAGTCTTTTCCGTTTCAAGCCGTTTCTCACAGACACACACACAGACAGAAACACACACGCGTACAGATTTTAATAATATGAGGAGATTACATTCAAAGTTCTATATTATTAGATTTTAAATAATTATGCAACTAAAACTTGTATCACAGAACAAATTATAGCCAGTTTGACCCGACCTGCATTTGCAGGTTGGCTCAAACCTTTCCATCCGATTGGAGTTCAAATGGACTTGATAGCTTTTAAGATTCTGGTTGGTTTGGAACAAACTGTATAATTTTTGTAAATAAAATGACTTGGCTTAAATTACATGCATAAAAATCTATTGTAACAGATGCTTATACAGAGGGCTCAGGCTTGTTTAATCTCTTCAATCAACAAAACAACCATTTAAATCTAAGTTATTGTTTTTTTTAATATATTGTAATTTTATGTTTGCCCCCTTCCTGAAAAATGTTTTGGTGACACCATTGTGTATTTGTATAATTTTTTTTTTAATGCTTATTAAGACTGTAACATTAAATTATTTTTGTTTATTCCATATATTTCTTTATCAGTATTTATCTTCATGTTTAAATATTGCATGTAAAATTATTTTATATTTTTCTTAAGTTATTCAATTTTTTTTTTTTTTTTTTTTCATGCTTTAGTGGTGTACCATGTTAATTTTCATATTTAAATATAGCATAAAATTATTTTTATTTATAAGATATTTCAGATTTTATTCATATTTATTTTCATATTGATATATAGCTGTGATGCCGTTTACGTGCTATAGCACATAAATTATGCAAAAAATCGGAGGCAGGACGCAAAAAAAATTATTGTGGTGGGTCCCAGGGTACGTGTAATTTTCGTTCTAAAAAAAAAATAAAAATATTCAAACTGGGAGAAATAAATAAATATATATATATATATATATTTCTCGTTTAAAACTGATATTTTCCTTATATTTTTAAACCATTCTGCTCTGAAGAAGAAGAAAAAAAAAAAAACCTTTAAAACTATTTTACCATAAAGGAAAAAGAACCAATCCTATACGATAAACAGAAACAAGCAGCCAGCGCAAATGCGAAATCAAAAACAAAGTTCTGACTCTGAGATGACAAAACGAAGTTCCAATGCAAAAAGACTATCAGTAAAAAATGCAAGATACACCAAATAACATCAACATGTAACAAATCGCCAATGGGTACATTCTATCAAAGCTTAGCCGAAATATGAAATTCAAAAACTTGTTGTAAAATCTTTCTTACAAAAAATCAAAATTATTCCTATCTAATTTCAATACAATATGCCAATCCTATATGATAAAAATACATACGAATAGCCAGCGAGAAAACAAACACAAAGAAACGTGAAACCAAAGTTCTGATACAAAAAATTTACCAGTTAAAAGTGCTGATACATTGAACTGTATCATCCAGCTGCATTCTGTTCCAAGTTCGTAGAAACAAAACAAAGGAAACGGATGAATGAATGTGATTACGGAACATAATATTATGTCTGTATTAAGATTCAAGAAACTTTATTATTAAGAAAACCTAAGTGCTAAAAAAAAAATAATACGTTTACTGTGCTAATCAAAAAATGAAATATTTTTGCTAATGTCAGAATATTATTATTACTTTCTTTTACAGATAAGTAAGTACACTTCTTTTACCTTTTAAAATAGTGGTAAAATATAAGTGACCACCATGTACAGTATATGTCAAAACTTTAAGTACTAAAACAATTTTAAAATTATTTATTTTTCATCTTCTCGAAGTATTTCATAAAAACATTTATTAATGTGATTGAAAGTTTATAAAAGACAGTGATATTATAATTATGGGTACTTACGTATTATCGCAACCAGGCCAAAATTCGCATAAATCGCCAAATTTGGCGACCCTACTTATGGCAACCCTACGTGTTATACGTGGTTTGTCGTAAAGAAATTATTTTGCTTACTGGTTAGATTGAATGCCGTGAAATACTTTAACTAATACTAATAACTTAACTAATAATAATAATAATAACTTAATAATAATAATAACTAATAATAATAATAACTTAATTAATACTAATAACTTATCTTTCTTACTCAAACTTACAAATCGCGCCAACCTGGTTGCGATAATACGTAATAACCTAATTATGTATTATCTACGTTGCAGCACAGTAGCAAAAATTTTAATGTCAATTAACATAATCATTATTCAAAACAAAATTTTATCTGCAACCCAAAAGGTATTAAATGATTCCTACAGTAAATAGAAATTATAGTATCCAAAATAAGCAAAATGTTTAGTTATAAATATGTAAGACAAATACAAACAATACACACAGAAAGTGTTCCTAAAATTTAAAATTGAATCTGTACTTGTTATATAGTAAAGAAAAAGGAAAATAAACTCAAATGTAAAAACAATTTGTA
This sequence comes from Salticus scenicus, assembly GCA_963930645.1. NCBI lineage: Eukaryota > Metazoa > Arthropoda > Arachnida > Araneae > Salticidae > Salticus > Salticus scenicus. Next base: position 78,565,735 of record OZ005648.1, on the reverse strand, counting down.
CAATTTATTTCTTCAAAATAATTTATTGTATATTTTACTTATTGTCAGTAAAAGTATGCTAAGCAATTTTCTAAATTGTTTAGAATTTCATAAATGTTTACTTTAGATAAAATATAAATCTGCCAACAAAAGTATGTAAAATATTATTCTCTTGTTTATTAATATATCATTCAATGCATATAAATTTAGATCATACTTATAAAATAAAATTAATCTGCATGGTTTCTGCTATCATGTGTTGTAATAATTGATAAAACTATAAGTTTTGTTACTAAAACATGAAATAATTAATAAAATTATAATGGAATAATTAATAAAACTATAATTTTTGTTATTGAAATGTGAAATATTTTTCTTAAATGAATTGATGTTTATTTCAGAAGTTACATAAAATTCATCTGACTGATGAAGAAAAATTTGTGACTTTAAATGATATTATTGAATTTGAATTAAATGAAGAGAATAAAGTGGGGATTGATGCCTTATTATGGCTTAAGAGGTATGCTTATATATTTTCAATTCTTACAAAATTTATTTATTGTTTTTTAGATATCATTTTACTATCTATATTTTTGCGTCAAAAGATTTTTGAGTTTCAAAACAAAAATTATGATCCAACTACCTGGCTTAGTAAAAATTAGTTATTGGATTTCTATATCCAAATTTAGATAATTTTTCATTTGAGGACTGTCACTTGGCAAGTTCTTTTTAATTTTGAAGATACAGTTACACAGTTATTTTAATCATCTTGTTATATTTAAAATAAAAACTTTCTAATTAACTAATATATCTTGAGGGATCCTGAAAATTATACGCAGATTATTTATTTTATTTTATTTTTACCTTATTTCGAACATTTTTTCAATTTATATTGTCCACTTATCTCTAACAGATAATGTATTAAAGCTTGTTCCAATCTTTTTGAGACACTCTGTATAATGGAAAATTTTTCAGCTTGATGACTTCCAAAATACAGTCGAACCTCGTTAATGTGAATCTCAAGGGGGATAAAAAAAAATTGTTCATGTTATCAGTAGTTCATGCTATCAATAACTAATCTAACTAAACTAATCTTTTTGATGGGGATTGTGAAAACAGTTCATGTTAAAATTAATTCACATTAACATGAAGTGTTCACGTTAACAAGGTTCGACTGTACTAAATCAATTCAAACCAAAGTTGAAAAGTGAACTTATCTTAGACATATCTTGGGAAATTTGTCAGGTAACTTGATCTGCCTTTTTGTTTCTAAGTGGTAGCTACTTAAAATTTTAAATTTGCATATTTAAAAAGCATATTTAAAAATAGATTTGCTTAAAATTCAATGCATGCATTACTTAGCTCATAAAGTTCTCAACCAAATTTATTAATCAGCTTGTTTTAAAGTAGCCATCACTTGAAATGAAGCAGACAAAAATATGTCATTATGATAACTCTAAAAATACTGAAATAATTCAAACCAAAGTTGGACATTGGATAATGGACTTACCTTACAAATATATCAGAGGAGTTCATTGGACGACTAGATCAGCCATTTTGTATCCAAATAATGGCCACTTGAAAATGTCAAACTTATTTAAAATGCATATTTATAAATTTATTTGCATAAAACTCAATATGTAAGTAGTAGCTCATATCAAATCCTTAACAAAGTTTATTACTTCTTTCTGCTATCTTGTTGCAAATGGTGACCACTTAGAAAGAAAAAGAAACCAACCTACTCTTCTAAGCTGGAAGGATTTGTTTATTTCTGTATATTTCATAAAATGAAATGTATTTTTTTAACAATGTTTTATGAGAAGTACACTTTTGTACCACAAAACTGCAGAGTTCTCTATAGAGTCTTTGAGAAGTGTGCCAGATCCTGCCTGACCTTTGAAATTCACCAAGTGTCCTAGATATCCCTTGAAGAACAAAAATGCACTCGCTTTGTCCTCTAAAATATCTGTTATTTGCTTCTAAAAACATACCTCTTTGCTTAAAAATAGTGCTGTAATTGTCTCACTTTTATATACTCTGACAGAATTTTACAATCTCCAACAGTAATGAAAAAACTAAAAATTATTCATATAATTTTTTTTTTTTTTTTTCAATATTGATGTCTGTTTTTCACAAAGTGAAATGCCCTTTTTTACTTTCTTCTATATTCAATAGAAGAAAGTATTGGATTCGTAATTCGTAAAAAATTTCGACCTCGGGTTTTTGATGGATTTACACGTTTTCAGAGCTGTAGAACACGATTTCACCATTTTTAGAAAATGTCTGTCTCAGTCTGTCTGTGTGTGTGTGACAAAATTTTGTGGCAACTGTATCTCAGGAACTACTGCACAGAATTTCATACAAGTTAGTATGTAGTTGCACCTTGACATAAATTAGTGCCTATCAACTTTTGGTAAAAATTGTCCTACAGGTTGCGTTGCCATCCCGCTTTTTCTAAATTTTTAACATGGTGATATAGGACAAAATTTTGTATAAATGTGCATAAAGAGAATTATTTTTTAGTAATCATTCTGAAATTTACAAGACTTATTTATAATAGAGATAGTCAACTGGGACAAAAATTTTGTATGTGTACGAGCCTTACCACCCCTCCTGGGGGGGAAGTCCCCCCTCGAGGGGAGTAAATTTTCAAGAAGGGTATCTTTCGAAAGGTCTCGTCAATACCTTTAAAACGAATGGTTGAACTATAAATCTGTGATAATTTAAAAGAAAGTTATCGATTTTTTTTAAACAAAATTTTACCAAACTTGGTATTTAGTTGGCCCCTGACATAAACTGGTGCTGATTAGATTTGGGGATCAATCGCTCAACAGGTGGTGCTGTGATAATATTTTTTCTAAATTTTTAACATGGCAGTATAGGACAAAATTCCATATAAATGTACATAATGTGAGTTATTCTTAACCTGTGATTGTAAAATTAATATGAATTATTGATAATAGTAGTAGTTAATTAGTACCCCGGGGGGGGAGTAAATTTTCAAGATGGGTATCTTTCGAAAGGTCTCGTCTTTAAAACGAATCATTGAACTATAAATATGTGATAATTTAAAACAAAGTTATCGATTTTTTTTACTTTTAACGAAAAAAAAAAAAAAATAATAATGTAATATTGAGATAAAATGGACTTTTTGGATATTTAGTGTTATACTACTTCTCTAATATGGAAGTCGTCTGCATTATCATGGAAGATAATTTTTTTTAAATAATAATTTTAATAAATTATTTTTACTGAGTGAATTTTAGGAAAATATAGAAGAAAGTCATGTGGTGGCCACAACATACTAGTTGTAAAAGTTGCTTAAAAAACATGCCCTCTTTTATTAGCGGCACCCTGCTGCATTTTTCCTGGGTCTCAGCACCTTGCCCCTTTTGATATTTAGGGGGGGGGGTGACTCTGAAACTGTATTTATTTCTTCAAAGAATACTTTATTTATTTAAACTTGGATGCTTTAAGATTTCAGTGAAAGAGAGACTGGAATTCATGAATATAATGGTTAAGTTTGTTGTAAAAAAATTGTATGTGGCATTGTTATGAAATTTATAAATTTATGAAAAGTGAAGCCAGCATAAATTATGCTTCGAAATTTGTAATTTAGTACTTGATATATTTTAAGGTAGTTCTTTGTTTAAAATAATATATTTACTTTGTATATTTAAAATATTGTATGAATGTTTTTTCTTTAGAGCTCTGCAATATGTACATGTCTTTCTATCATGCTTAGTAGAAGAGAGTAAAGAAGGCTCATGTCCAGATAATTTATGCCCTTATTTCAACAAGGCTTATGAAGAGACCTTAAAACCATTTCATGGATGGATTGTTCAGAAACTCTTTGGAGTAAATATATTTATATTATCAAATCTTTGAATATTTAGCAGTATACAAAGTTTCTAAAATCTTTTGTCAGTAATATTTTTCAAATTCAAATATTCTTATTTTATGATCTACATAATTAGTAAGAGCTTTAACTTCAAGCATCTAAACTTAAAATTTAATAATAATAATAATAATAATAATAAAACGAACTTTAATTTTTACTCATGTGAAATGTTTATATCTTTCATTAGTTTTTTTTTTTTTTTTTTTTTTTTTTTTTTTTAATTGGAATTTATGAATAAAAATGTTTTTTACATTAGACTACTTGTATTACATTTCACTTCGACAAATGTCTGTGCAGTAGAATTATTGCTATCAAGTTTTATTATTACTATTTAAGACACTGAATAAAAAACATAATTGCTTTAATAAAATGTGATAGATCAATCATAAATGGCAATTTTTCTCAAATGTATAGTAAATTCTTCCTTTTGTTTCCTGCTAGAAAGTTGGTTTCACCGATTGCTTTGTTTAGCTTAATAAACACACATGCTGTAGAAATACTGTACAGATTATTGTAATATCTGCAGCAAATAAGTAAATGCTAAAACTTTATAGAAGTAAATTAATTCTGATTAGCTGTAAAATTAGCCACATTGGACACTAGTAGACATTTATTTTACCAGTTTCTTTGTGGGTCTACAACATGATTATTCTATAAAATTTCACATTATTATGATTTAACTAGAAGCATAATTATTTGAGTATTACTTTATATATTGATTGATAAGCTATTTAAAAAAAAAAAAAATATATGTTGAATATTAAAAATTTACATAATAATTTCAACATTCAAACATAAAAATATTCAAAAAAGAATTTATCAATCAATATACAAAATAATACCCAAATATGTTTATAATATATTGATAAACTATAATAATGTAAAATCAAAGGGAAAATTACTTAGCATGGAGCAATTTTATATATTTATTTTTTAGATTAAATTTTAAGTCAAACAGTTTTTAAGGAACTTTAATGTATTTAATATTAATATATTTCAATGCATATGTATGCTAACTTTCATAACTTTAAGTCAGTAATTATACATATATTGTCTACCATCTCTTTAAAAAAAAATAATAATAAAATAAAAGTTTACATTATACTCCTAAACTGTTAACTTAAGAAACAGCTTTGTAATTATAATTATGTATGTGTATTTACAGATAAATTTTGAGAAAGAGAGAAGCCATTTGTTTTTTATTACCCACATCTCTATATATACAGCAAGACTTTCAGTGCCATAACTTATTTAATATGTCTCTATTTAATGTCGACTACCTCTTCTTCCACCTTTTAAACATGAAAAGTGTTTGCAACATAAATTTACTTTAACATTATTAATTTTTTCACAGATTTTGCATACATGATTTGAATAACTTATCTGCTTTTTTGTGCATTGGCAATTTTTTTTTTTTTTTTTTTTTTTTTTCATTTGGTATCAGAAAATCTGATTAAAAGTAATTCATAAATTAAAAATCTTTAAAAATGAGTTTTTATTTCAAAATGTACTAAAAACTCCTATTCAGCAGATGTGGATTATATACACATATGCAAAACCTCTTCTTCCACCTTTTAAACATGAAAAGTGTTTGCAACATAAATTTACTTTAACATTATTAATTTTTTCACAGATTTTGCATATATGATTCGAATAACTAATCTGCTTTTTTGTGCATTTGCATTTTTTTTTTTTTTTTTTTTTTCATTTGGTATCAGAAAATCTGATTAAAAATAATTCATAAATTAAAAATCTTTAAAACCGAGTTTTTATTTCAAAATGTACTAAAAAAACTTCAGTTCAGCAGATGTGGATTATATACACATATGCAAAACCTCTTATTCCACCTTTTAAACATGAAAAGTGTTTGCAACATAAATTTACTTTAACATTATTAATTTTTTCACAGATTTTGCATATATGATTTGAATAACTAATCTGGTTTTTTGTGCATTTGCATTTTTTTTTTTTTTTTTTTTTTTTTTTTTTTTTCATTTGGTATCAGAAAATCTGATTAAAAGTAATTCATAAATTAAAAATCTTTAAAAACGAGTTTTTATTTCAAAATGTACTAAAAAAAAAACTCCAGTTCAGCAGATGTGGATTTTATACACATATGCAAAACTTCAGCTCAGCCAGATGATAGGAAGTAAGTTAAAATTAAAAAAAAAAAAAAAAAAATTAATTTGAGTTAGGAGAACTAGATCCTCCCTTAAGTTCATTACTGCTCGAGCTTGTGTATTGCCATCAGAATTATACATGTGCGCAAAATTTCAGCTCAGTCGGGAGGTAGGAAGTGCGTTAAAATTCAAAAACAAATTTTGAACTGGAATTGAGCATCCGGGGCCTCCAGATTTTACCCCATAAGTCCATTACCACTCCAGAACTGTCCATCTACATTAGATTGATCCCCAGTTAGCGAAGTGCCAAGATGATTCTACTCACACGGTAGGGGAGACAGCAAAGGAAGAGAGAGGGGAAATTTTTCTATTACTCTTGACTTATGACTTATCAAGGAGGGCAGCCCTCAGCAGGACACTGAGAGCTAGGGCACATCAACCAGAGGTCTATTGTACCCATACCCAAACACATCCTTATAAGAAAAGCCTCGTAGCTAAAGCAAAGCTCAGCAGACACCTGACGGGAATATCCTGCAGCTCCCAAGGCTCAATAAGATGCCGACCAAGATGCTCAAACCTGTAAGCAGTTCGATTACTCTTGTTTCGTCTGCTATGTGTAGAATCATTGATACTACGGACATTCCTATTTCATAAATGGACCAGCCCTTTTCACCCATGCGCAGATGGTGCCAGGGATCATTCTTCCATGGTTTATCAGTATGTATAAATTGTCATCGGAGCTATACATGTATGAAAAATTTCAGCTCAATAGGATGACAGAAAGTGGATGAAATATCTGAGAGATCAGTCCTTAGATTTGGCCCCCACACATTCACAATATACACTAAATGAATTATGATGTGCACATGAATTTGTAAAAAAAAAAAAAAAAAGAAAGAAAGAAAGAAGAGTTACATGTGCATTTGGAAAGTGCAAACTTTACCTGAACATAAAATTAAATAAGTTATGGTATAGAAAGTCTTACTACATACACTGCATAAAAAAAGTAGACGGACACTTCTTTACAATTTTTTAAAACCCCGTCTTTGTTTAATAGGAAATGTCAATTAAAATTCTTTAACATGTTTATACTAACTTATTAATCTTCATATTTTTGACAGACAAATAAAAATATTCAATTATTGATAATTTTAATGTAGGAAAATGCAGAAAAGTGAAAAGATATACATTTGCACAATATTAATTTTTTTTAAAAAGTAGACGGACACTGGTCAAAAACTGCATTTATCTAAGTGGGTGCTTTTTGCGAAATACCAGTTTTGCATGTACATGTACATTTGGCATTTTGCCAATTGCTAACGTGCTTGACAAGATGGTTTTACGTAGTTAAATTTCTTGGAGATGAATGCGCCATGCCACAAGGAATTCTTCTAACTGATTACCAGAAAGGACACATTATAGCGCTGAAAAATGTTAATAAAGGAGTCAGAGAAATTAGTAGGCTATTTCTAATAAGCAAAAGTAGAATCAGCGATTTTCTACGTGCTCCTGAAGCCCATGGCTTAAAGAAAAAGAGTGGCCGGCCAAAGAAACTTTCGCTTAGAGACCAAAGAAAAATTTTTACTGAGCTGAAAAAAACTGGAGCATCAATTCCCAAAGTTCAAATAAGCACAGGAATTACTAACATAACTTCTCAGACAATTTATAACTACATTAAGCACTCAGAGCTCTTTCAATATAAGAAGAGAAAACATCATCCATGCTGGAAGGATCACCACGTGACAGAATGCCTACAGTGGGCTCAAAACCATATGTCTTGGACTACAGAATGGATATCTGTAGTTTTTTCAGAAGAGAAAAAATTTAATTTAGACGGCCCAGATGGATATCAATATTATTCGCACAGTTTGGAGAAAGACGACCAAGTGTGCTCTACTCGGCAAGTTGGTGGTGGTGGCGTGATGGTGTGGCTAGCTGTTGGCTAAGGTGGAAGGACAAATTTAGTGTTCCTAAGTAAGAAGCAGACTCACAAAGATTATATTGAAACACTAAGAAGTGAGCTTTTGTCATTTGCGTGTGATCTTGGAGGAGAAAACTGGATTTTAAAACAAGATGGAGCACCAATATACACCGCTAACAACGTTAAAAAGTGGTTTCATGAGAACAACTTCAATGTTTTAACCTGGCCAGCCAAGAGTCTGGATATGAATCCTGTAGAAAACATTTGGGCTATTCTTGTTCATACAATTTATGAGGGTGGACGCCAGTATGAATCAATTCACCAGCTCAAAGAAGCTCTTACAAACATTTGGGAAATTTTCTGTCAGAAAAAGATTCAGAATCTCATTGATTCGATTCCTAACAGAGTATACAAACTTATTAAAGCAAATGGGAGACGAACCCCTTACTAAAAACGTTTTATTTTAGAGATACAAAGTGTGTCCGTCTACTTTTTTAAAGACAAATTACAGTGCAAATATGCCCCATTTTTGTTTTCTGAATTTTTCCACTACATAATTCAAAAGGATTGAATCTATATCCAAAAAATAATAATATATGATGTCTCAAGAATATAATTATATTAGAGAAATGAACCTCATATCTATAATTAAAGAAATAAACGGCTTTAAAGTATTACAAGTAAGTGTCAGTCTACTTTTTTTTATGCAGTGTACATCAGGGACGTGGGAAATATAAGAATCAATCGAGTACTCTTTTAAATTGATCACGCTGTATTTAATTTAATTTTTGCTTTTAAAAGAATTTTATTTATTTCTTTTAGATAATAGTTCATGCGGCTCCTTCTAGAAAAACTCTCATCCATTTACTGGCTGGAGATAATGAATCTGCTACTGACGAACAAATTTTAAAGGATGTAGAAGTCTTTTGTGAAAGTCTAGAAAGTAATTTGGACACTTTAAACCAATTATATAAAGAACACAACATTGACTCTAATGCACAAGTTTAGATCTTGCATTAATTTAAGTTACTTTGAACTGCTCAGACATTTTCCTTTATCATGAAAAAAGTATCACATTTGCGAAGCACTTGATATAAATGGTTATGAAATAGGCACTGGTAAATTGTCACATAGAAAGACAAGACACTGCTGAAATCCAACCATGGAAACTTAAAAACACTTGAATGAAATACACTGACACTTCATGCTTATTTACAAGATGATTCGAAAAATATTGGTTTTGTTTGTCTTTGAATTAAATTCGATAAAATGTTAAAAAGATTGGTTGAGGAATATTCAAAATTAACCATCTAATTACAAATTACTTTTTATCTCTACATATTTTCTCTTAGTGAAACAGTTCGCAAATATAGACAAAAATTCTGTAATTGTTAAACATATTGTTATGTTAAATTTTTAGGAGCTGTGAGATATATTATCTCCCAACTAATTTTAATTCCCAACTGCAAAAACACATCCTGGGATTTTTTAACAACATTTTACTTTAATAATTTAGAGGAAAAATTTAATGTGCACATGAAAAATTGCTGAGATCTAGCCATAGCTGAGATCTAAAAACATTTGAATGCCATACACTTCATGTGTATTTACAGGGTAATTCAAAAAATGTTGGTTATGCCTTTTATCAATTTAATTCAAAGATAATGCTAAAAGATTGGTTGGAGAATATTCAAAAGCTACCATCTGATTACAAATTACTTTATCTCTCTGTATATTTTCTCCTAGTAAAACAGTTAGCAAATACAGACAAAAATACTGTAATTGTTAAACATATTGTTATGTTAACCTTTTCATTTGTCAATACCATTGTTATGTTAACCCCCAGGCCCCGGGGGTTTGAATATATTGTATCTTACCCTTCCTCGGGTATATTATATTCCACAATGACATTTAAATTTTTAAAAAAGGTGGTGTTTAAGTTTTGTGATAGTGAATTAAAATTAGGTGGGATATATTATATGCTACATAATTTTAATTCCCAATTGCAAAAACTCGCCCCAGAATTTTGTAACAAATTTTGCTTCAGTAGTATAGAGAAAAAACTTATTTGTAAATTCCGACTGCAGTTGATTTTAAATGAGAGAAATTATCTTGTCCATAAAGAATTAAGGGTGTGTCGGATGAAAATAATTAATGCATAAATAAATACAGTTATTTATTTCTGTAAAAAAGTATGTAGACTGTTCTCCAAAATGGAAAATTAACCTCTGAACAACCCAATGCTCAATTTAGCAGTTAATTTTAATTAAATGTTTAAAAATTAAGGATTATTTAAGTTGTAAACTGAATTTACTTATTGCTGTTGTACAAATAACAGCAATAATAATAATAAAGAATTTAACATCTATAATTATAAAAATGATTTTTAAGATTGTTATTTTATAAAAGCTTGGTATATTTAGAATAACTCACAATTATGCAATTTTTGACTAATATTTTTTACTAATGTTGACATATCCAATCTTGGCTACATTTTTTAAACAGAATAAAATAATAAAATTTATTCATAATTTTTCTTTGATTTACTACTGATTATATGAATCAATGACTCATCACAATGAATAGAAAATTGATTCTTTTTAGTTTTAAATTAATAGCCATGTAAAAATTTTCTGCAATTATGTGCATTCTATAGGTTGATTTTTTAATAGTGGTAAAAATGCCGAAGTAACATTATGAAATAAAACCAGGCAATGTTGTTTATATATAAGTAAGTTAAATGCTTACCCTACCTCAAGAGAAATGAACTTATATTGCCTTCTCTAAGCATGTATATAGTGATGACAGGAATAAAATGGTGAATGTGAACAAAAAAACAGTCACAAAATTTTCAAATTAAGAACAAAGGAACTGTAGAAAATCCACCTTAATAATGATGATGATGGATGAAGATAAGCGAAAACTTTGTAAGCCAACATTATGAATTATAAAAGTTGTTTTGGGTTAAAATAATCCAGTACGATACTTCATCAGTTGCAAAAAAAAAAAAAATTGGTATGAGTTCAGTAAGCAAGTCCAATATAAAAACAGTACTGGACAAAAAAAAAAAAAAAAAAAAAAACTCCTTAAAAATTGGAAGATGGTAGAAATTGCAGTGCATGATAAATGCTGCAGATTGCAGTAGAATCTTTTTTAACTGTCAGTTCTATTATCTATCAGCGTCAAAAACTAACATCCTAACAGCGTAAAATACATTCTGAAAACATAATTAGATAACATCGAAATGTTTTTACAACAGTGTAAATGTTTTGAACTGTTTAGTTTGCTTTCATATTAGTTTAAAAAATGTTGAGAAATGCTCGTGATCGTAATAATGTCCAAAACTTATACAGTTTTTACAGTATCTTATTACTTTAAAGTTGCTAAGAACACGTGTCAATTCTGGTAAATATATTGAGCATCTATGAAACTTAGAATTTTGTATGTATCTAGGGGGAAACAATTACCATTACTAAAAAATCAACTTATATAATTCTAAATTTATGTTTAGAAATTAAATCTTATTACGTAATTATATTACATTGTGTATTGCATAAATTATATTTTATAAAAAAAATATTTTAACAATTGATTTGAAAAACCTATTATAATCAAATCTTAAAACAAAATTATTCAATAATCCTTTTTTTTTTTCCTTCTTCTTTGGTCTGTATTGAAAGTAATATATTTATTAGACTTTCTTATGAATTTCAGTTTGAAAACTTCATTAGTAATTGTTAATGTTAGAGGGAAAAAAAAAAATTCTTAAATATAAAGTTGCATTTTCATTTCAATATGAAAAGGAGGACAAATTAATTATTTTTATTGTATATATTTTCTTGTACATGCATATCTCTTGCTTAATAAAATTAGTTATGTTTGAAATTTTGTGTAAGTTGATTGGTTGAGTGATATTTAATAGCACAGGGTCCAAAAAAGGATTCTATTGTAAACAAATAAGAGAGAGAAAATAATATATATATATAATATTTAATGGCGTTTAAAAAGCCCCTAAAGAATAAGTGTGTTTTTTCAACCATCTGGATAGAGGACTGCATTTTAGTTCTTAAATTATTTTACTAGCAATATGTATTTAACAGGGCTTGAAAATTATATTGCTCGACATGCCCGGGGCATGTATTTTTTCCCTCTTGCATGCCCAGCTGGGCATGCAAATATATAATCAAAATAACTTCTCCAAAGTAAAGTGTGTTAAAATATACAGTCGGTAACAAAAGTGTTCGAACACTAGCAAAAATTCCTATGTAAAAAAAGTACACTTCATACGGTTTTGTTAAATAAATCCTTGTCGAATCTTGTTCTTAGTCAGTGTAAGACCATGATTAGATAGGGATTTATTTAACAAAACCGTATCAAGTGTACTTTTTTTACATAGGAATTTATGCTAGTGTATGGACACTTTTGTTACCGACTATAGTGTCTTGACTTTGACTTAAAAAATTAAAATGAAACAAACAATGCCACTATAGGTATAATGTTAAACTCTTTTCACTAGGTATGTAAATGTTTTTTTATTAATATACATTTGAATACGATATTTGAGCATGTAAAAATTTAATTTGGGCTTGTGTCTTCCAAACTAGCATGCCCGGCAGTGCATGTAAATATTTTTGGATTTTTCAAGCCCTGGTATGTAATGCAATTTGATATAAGTTATGTACACATACTTCTATATTAATAGGCTTTATAAACATTGCTAGAAATTTTCAAAAAAAAAAAAAATTAATTGCTTCTTTTTCTATCACTTTATAAATAAAAAGCTGAAAAAGGATGCCATTGAAATCACTCAATACCTCACTTTCAATTCCCAATACCATTCCTGCACACACTATGTCTGATTCGACTCCCCACTGCTTTCAACGATGATTCTTTTTTTCATCAGCATTTCTTTTTTACTTTCTCTTACCCATAAGGTAGAGAAAGTATTGTTTTTGGGTCAAATTTTCAAAAGTGAGATTTTTATATTTACATGTTTTGAGGTCACCTAAATAGAAAAATCATGTTTTTAGCGGTTAGTCTGTGTGTGTGTCTGTTATCAGCATATCTCAAAAACAAATTATGGCAGAAAGTTCAAACTTGGTATTCTAAATGAGTATCATGAGGATGCTACACTAAACTTTTCGTTAAGATCAAGCAAATGATTCGTGTACAGGGACAATCAAGAGAATTCTAATACATTACATCTATTGGGGAAATTGCAGGCAAGTAGAGTTTAATGTCTATAGACTGCACTAAACCAAATATATATTTTTTATAATAGTGATAGTCAACTGGGAAAAAAAATTTTGTGTATGTAAGAGCCTCGCCTCCCCCCTCAAGAGGAGTAAATTTTCATGATGGGTATCTTTCAAGAGCTTCCCAATACCTTTAAAACGAATGGTCGAACCATCGATCTGCGATAATTTAAAACAAAGTTATCGATTTTTTTTTTTTTTTTTACTTTTAACAACAACAAAAAAAAAACCTGAGAATTTTTTTTTTTTTTTTTTTAATATTGAGAATAAAATGGACTTTTTTTGGATATTTAGTGTTATACTAATTCTCAAGTATGGAAATCGTCTGCCTTATCATAAAAGATAATTTTTTTAAATAATAATTTTAATAAATTATTTTTTAAAAACAGAATTATTTTTTAATAACCGAATTAAATTTTATATAAATCTAGGTGCATTAATGAAACGGGGGCCGCCCCCTCACACAGAATTATCATATAAAACTCTTCTGAAGCCTAATTTGAATTGTTTAACATAGGTTTACATAACATAGTTATCTTACCTCTTAATCTCCAATCTGTATTTATAGTATTAAATTTCAGGGTAAGAGAAAGTCGTGTGAGTGACACACCAGATTATTCTTCTTTGCAGGTGTACTATCCTCTTTTAGGTTTAAGCAAATCAGTAACCCTTTAGTATACCAATACATCACTGTGACTACATTTTTGTTGAATTACAAGTTTGTCTTCATCAGTTATATTATTTTGAATCTTCATTTATTCGTTGTTGTACGATTTTTTAGTGTATTTCCAGAACAGTCTAACCCTCATATCCCCCTTCTATAAATAGAGTATTAATGTACCCATCTTTTTTTTTCTCCTGATTCGTCAACCACTGTATTCATAAAATATTTTTTCTCTTCATTAATTGTGCAAGCCATAGACGATTTAAAAAATAAATAAATAAATAGTGATAAAAGAATCAGAGAGGAAAAAAAATAATAGGCTGGTGCAAGAGATGGCAAATAGAGGGTGAGATCTTCATATTTCTAAATGTTTTTGTGAACTGTTTTATATTGGGGAAATGGACGAGCAACTTAATTTTATAGTCTTTTTTATATAACTGATATCTACTGCTGTAAAAAGATATCTATCTTACTTGTCCTTAATTGAGTAATATCTGGATCAGATGTCGGGAAAAAAAAGTAATCTATATAAATAAAGAGAAGTGTGTGTGTGTGCTCTGGTGCTCACACTACTGATCACAGAGCTTCCAAATTTGGCTTATAGGTACCTGGGACGTGCACCTCATAGAGATTTTTTTAAATTAATGTTTTTTCGATTTTAAATATTGGCTTAAATGTTTCATGAATTTATTCTTCGATTGTAATTGTCTGTGTATCTTAGCAACGGCTATTATGCAATTCATTTTTTATTTAATACATTCATTTGAAGGTGATTTTATTTTTTTATTATTGTTACATTTATTGAAAATCGAATGGTAATGCAATAGAAATAAATTGTTACGTTTATGCATAAATTTTATACTATAGCAACTTTTTATTTTTCATTTTTTTAATTAATTCCTTTAAAAGAAAATTTTTTTAAAAATTATTATTTATAATATTTATTGGGTGAAAAAAATGGTAGTTTATAGTAGAAAGGATAAACTGATTAAAATTCGTTTTTCATGTATTTAATTCCTTTTAAAAGAAAATCTACTTTTTTATTTTATTTTATTGCACTGGTCGGAATCAAATCGTAATATAGTGTAAATAACGGGGGCTATAAAACACATGGTTCAAAAACTAAAATATTTTATAGATGCTGAGATACAGTCATCTTTATAATCGTAGTTCTTAAATAACAGAAAATCCACAAGTCGTCGATAAATACCCAGATTGAAGTGCCCGGGAAAGGCCTCTCTGTAGACAGTGGGAAACTGGACCCGATGCAGTACAGGTAGGAAAAAAAAAACTGTTTTAGGCAACAGGTACCCAAAGAAGCGAGATCTAAAGTGATTTCAGTGTTTTTTTTTTTTTTTTTTTTTTGTATTTTAAGTTTTTATTTGTAATGTGATGTAAAAATTAATACTGATCCAATTCTTTTGAAAATTCATTTAAATATAGTGACCAGCGAAGCGGGCGTAGCCTGCTAGTAATTAAATATTTTAACTAAATGCAAAGTTTATTCTTTACAGATAGAGGCATTGCTATTTGAATTGTGGCTGTTTTACTCAATAGTGAAAACTGAAAACAAACACCATTCTAATTTTAAAAGATTACCTTGATTATTTTAAAGAACAACATTTTTAAAAATGTGTTTCCAGTCATGTCAGGGGTGAAACTACCTAGCTTGCAAAAACCCTGAAAACTGTCCCTTACATGCAGGTAGGGGACATTTATTAATAATATATCATATGGCCACCTATATTAAGTTACATTTGTAGACTTTACAATACATTATAAGGCAAATTAAACATTCAAAATGAAAAATTTCTTTAAAAACAAAGTAATTTAACATGAAATTCAAAGACAGCAAAATTTTCGAAAACCCGGAATTGAGGAGTAGCACCTGAAAAGTTTCACCTGTGTATTGATTTTTGACTGGACCAATCTCAACTCAGCTAGTTTTGAAAGATGTTTTTCATATCTTGAGGAAGCTGAAAAATATCATGCTGCAGTCTTGTTGCCAGATCCCTAACTATTTGGGGTTTGTTCAAAGTGGCACGATATTTTATGAAGTGGTGAGCTGTGATTGGCTGTTTTGGATTTGACTATTCTAGGTGCTTTAGACACTAATAATATAAATAGTCATGCTTTTCTTGGAACGGACAGTGAAATCAGCGTTGCTGATAGTTTGTAAGAGACTGGCCCTCTTAAAGAAGTTTAAAACAGGACAATCAATATGAATTTAATTTTGAAGCAATAGTATTCACGTTTTATTCTGTGTCACCCTGGTGACCACAGTGATTTGAACTTTCAAGTTTCTTTATGCTATTTGTCAACCATAGTAAAGCAAATAAATCTATATCCTTTATGCTATACGTCAACATGACCATAATTATTAGAACTGTATTGTTTTAAAGTTTCCACCTGTGATGATAATGGTTTTCAGCACCATTCATTCTTAAGTTTCAAAGATCTGAAAGTCAGAAAAATTGTGTGTAAAGGTAAAAACTAAGGCTTAATTGAATTGTTGAGTTTGTAAAATTAGTCCGTTCATATTCTGATATTAATATTAGTTTTTGATAGCATTGTTTGAAGTTCAAATTAATGTAAGGTTTTTATCTTTTTATATAACACTGTTGAATTCAGATTAACTCTTTTTATATAAATCTTTTAGTTTTTCTTAATAAAATTTGTTGAACTGAATTTAACTTGTCAAACTTTCAGTTACACACTAGTCATTCAATAATTTTTAAATTTTCATTATTTGTCTTCTTAATATAATAGAAATAAAAGTTGACTATTGTTAAAATCTTAAAGATAATGAATATATTACAAGTTTGGCCACTTCATTCTTGAATTTTAATGTTTTGTAATGTTTGAAAACTTATATTCATACTTCCAACAACTACAACTGGATGCAAGCTATATTGAATTTCCAAATTAATACTTAAATGCAATATGATGATAAAAAAAAAACTAGTTGGCATAGGTGGACTCTGCTCAGTTCCCCATCATATTTATGTTCTCATAAACTTCTAGTGGGAGACATATTATAATCATATTAAAAGAAATGAATTTGACCAAAGCTTGATACAGTGACAGAATGAAATCCTCGCCTAATAGGTTATCCACCGTTCACTTCGATATATTTATCTGATTCTAATCTATTAATTTATTTTATCAGGGTCAATTCCGTTGTTTAGTTTTCATGCTACTATTTCCTCAAAATTCATATTTACATGAAAAATTTACAATTTCACTATGTTGATAAAATCGTAAATTACGAAATTTTCCTATTAGAATATTTGTATTCAATCATGTTCAAACAAATATCATAAATATAATTTTGAAGTTGTCTAATGTATTTATGATCCTCAAAATGGAAGTTTATGCTCATTTTTGCCTTATTCTGACATGTTAAGTAAATCGTAAATTCCAAGTAACTTACGAATTTTTTTAATTGGAAAAATCATAGTCTATGATATTCATGCCAGTGTCCTAAATAATATTTCAAAAGTAGTCTGACATCTTTACGATGAAAATATCTCTCAAAATTAACGTTTATGTGAAATTTTGCCCTATACTGCCATGTTAAGAAATTCGTAAATTTCCAATAACTTGCGAAATTTTCAAAGTAGCATATTTATAGTTACTGATGTTCATTCCGGCATCAAAACTGATATTTTAAAACTAGTCCGACATTTTTACAGAAAAAAGTTTCCATATAATGCACGTTTAAGTGAAATTTTGTCCTATTTTCTCATGTTAAGAAAATCATAAATTTCTCATAAATTACGAAGTTTTTTAATTCGAATGTTGCAAATGAATAGGGTTCTTGCCAGTGTCGAAAGTAATGTTTTAAAACTGATCTGACCTCTCTGCGATCATTTGTTCGGGAGATATCGTGTTAACGGACTGACACACTAACAGACACCATACAAATTTTGTCATTTTCGGATTCCTCACACCTGAAAACGTACAAAAAAGTCGAAAAACAGAGGTCGAAATTTTTCACGATTACCTAAGTTCCCCATACCTATAGTATGATGGGGAACTAAAAAATCAAATTGATTTAATTTAATCACATCTGCCATCATGTTCATCATATGACAAGGATTATCTTAAAATTTGTGTCTGGTTTTGCCGCTTTCTATGCACATGTTGCGGTGCTGTTGGCAGTACATTCTGGTCTGGCACACATCGGTCGACTCAAGAAGATGTTGCTGAAGGCAGAGGAAACTCTTATCAAGGTTTTGACCAATTTCAAGGGAACTATGTTTCCGAGTATATTTTTTGAAATTTTACAAGTGATTCATTTAAATACAGTGACCAGTGAAGTGGACAAAACACATACTTTAAATAGGTATGTATTTATAAATTTACAAATAGCAAATGAACTTTCAATAATAATTTTATTTAAATTAAATTCACACAATTTTATGATATATATACATCAAAATGTCTATTTTCTACATGCTTAGATAATCACAATGAAATATACACATTTACATAAATTCTTAAATTAAAATATATATATATATAATGTACAACTCAAACAACTTTTCAAATATTATTTTGAACAAATAGGGACAAGATATACATTTTGAAAAGAAAACATTTGCACATGGCTTTATTCGAAACATTAGGAACAAAAATGATTTAAAATAAAACTTTAAATTATGACAAACTCATATACAAACTCTCATGCATACAATTTATTTGATTACATAACCATATACTCATGTTGGAAAAGAGGGAGGATTTAAAAATATATAACGGACGGTGTATCATACTAGAAAGTAAATGAAAAGTTAAACTTAATTACTCTAAATTATTAATACTTACTCAGCAGTTAAAGGACAGCACCAATGCTAAACATAAAGCAATATTTAAACTGTTGGCTTTAAGCCCAAGACACAGGTTTACTGTGTAAAAGTTATGCCGCAGATTTGAAGACGAAAATAAAATTTGGCTAATTACAAGTTTATTTTCATTATAAAAGCCAAACTTGCCTCTCTAATTTTATTCAAGCATATAGAAAAAGTAAATTTAACCTGACAAAATTTTATGCAATTTCTTCTAAGCTTTTTGGTGTTTCTAATTTGCAACAAATCTTTCCCATGCATATTATTGCTTAATTATTTATTATATATATATATTTTTTTTTTTTTTTTTTTTTTTGTAGATAATTTTGGCATTTGATCATCTGTTTTCTTCATTCAATATGTAACATGAATACATAAATTGAATTAAAACCGAATCTTTTTCGACAGTATTTTAAAAACAACTTCTAATATAAGTTCTGCATAACTTAGAAACAAGAAATTCAGCATTATTTATTAGAAGGATTTCCTTCATGTTTAAATTCTGTTATCAAGGACAAAAAGAAAAATGATCTATTATATATATTTAACTTATACACTTTTAACAAAGAAGTCTTATGCAAATTTCTTTGCTTGGCAAAAAATAAATAAATAAATAAAATTTCTTTATCATTTTTCAAAATAGTTTTGTTCTTAGGGGGTGGGGTGGGGGTGTCTATATTTTTACAGTCACTCTGTATAATGTTTATTATAGCTTAAAGGTGTTTCATTGAATAAAGTACAGACAGTCACTCGAAATACTGAAAGTGTCATTTTTATAAATTTTATGAAGGGATAGCAAAAAATGCACAAATTTTTGCCTCAGCCCCTGCACTATAAAGAAAGTTGGTTGCAAATATTTTTATATTCTTGAAAACTAAGAGAAATAATAATGTCAACAATTTTATTAAATATTAGAATAATTTTAATTCCAAATGACTTCAATCTGAATAAAATAGTCTAAAATTCAGGGTTTTATGGGAGGAAAAAGAAATTATTTAAATTTTATGAAAAATTACTAAACCAAAGAAGTGGGGAGGGAGTTGTTAGGTTGTGGATAAGCATAAACTGATTTGGGCAATAAAAGTGACACTTATGTTTCAAGACCATCAAACTTTATGTATTTGTAATTTTAGCCAGTCAAAGTAATCTCAAAATATTTTTAATTTAATATTTATATACATATATTAAAAATATACTTCAAATGCAAACACATTTTCTCAAACTAACATGTGGTCTGATGAAAATACATACAAACCCAATAAACATTTAATTATTGGAGATACAGTTATTAAACATTTTCACATCAAGTGATGACTAGAATTTATAATTAGTAAAAAATCTAAGTGATTACAATAATTCAAGTATGCTCAAATCATTGAATGAGCCCATGAAGACTAATTTCACAGGCTGATAACAGATATAAATACAGATGAACTGCTAAAAATTGGACTTTCATATTTAGGCTACCTCAAAACGTGATCATATATAAATAAACCAAAGTTAAAAACAGAACTTCAAAAAAATACTTTGTTTACTGTATGAGTATGAAAAATTAATTTTCCTTCCTAAGCACTATTTGTCAACACAGTAAATTGTAGCAAAGCACTTCCATTAGTTACATTCAATAGAAAAGAACATTTAATTTTGGGTAGTCCTGTAATGTTGACAATTGCACATCACTTTGTATATTTAAATTTAGTCTTATATGAGGTACTTGACACTAAATACATTTCCAGCAAATTTCAAGTATAGCACTAATATATTCAAATACTTTGGGTAGCCTTATAAAAGAAGAATGATTGATTTCCATACCACAGTCTACACAAAACATGTTTGATACATATTTAAAAAAATAAAATAATTCATCCTATTTTGTTTAGGGTAGCCTGGAGATGTTACATTGTGCTTACCACAAAATTTCCCCATTAATATTATGTATTTGAATTCTCTTGGATGCCCCTGTCCATGAACTATTATTTCCTTGATCTCAACAAGAAGTTTACTGTAGCATCACTATATGATACAGATTTAGAATACCAAGTTTGGAATTCCTACTACTAATACTCATGAGATTAGCTGATAACAGACACATGCAAACCAACCACTATAAACATCATTTTCAGATTCAGGGGACCTCAAAATGCATAAATAACCCAATTTCAAAAATCTGACCCAGAAACAACACTTTCTCTACCGTATATACAGGTAAGTCCCCCTCCCCTCCCTCAGTAATAGACAAAAGATTCTGTACTGAACAGACTTTATTTTAGTACAACAGGACTTTTTTTTTTTTTTTTAAGTCTATTCTTCCATATAAAGGCATACATTAACTGTGTTATGATCCTTAACAATGTTTATAAAATTTTCATTTATCAATGTTGTCTTTATTAAGACACAACATAAGGATTTGCAACTTTAAACAGACAAACAAAATAATGGTTTAGATGTTGTCAGACATTCCGATTGATATAAGGTGGGCTTATTTATTCTTTATATACATATATATAAAAGTCTCCATGTGAAATATTATCCAATTTTCTTACATCAATGGTATCTCTGTAAAATAAATTTTCATATAGGATTTCAATTGTAATATATTTTAATTACATTTTTATATGAGATTCTTATTCAAATTTGCATGTTATTCTATATCATTTTACAATTTGCTTTATTTATTTTTTCTAAATTGTAAAAATGCTTGATTCAGGGAGATAGATAAAAGATTCTGTACTGAACAGACTTTAATTTAGCACAACAGGTGAACAGGAAATGGCTGCTGCAGATTTCCCCTAAGTCAAAATTGCTGTTCGAATAGTTCTGTCATAGTAAAAGAATTGTTAAGTAGTAAGATTCTAAAATATTTAATGATAGTTTATAGGGTTTATATGTAAGATTAAAAAGTTATATTTGATGATGCATATTAATTCTGTAGTAATTTATGTTTTCATTGATGAAGAAATGTGAAAATGTTCATCATTAAATAACTGCTCCAAATTCAAATCATGTAAAATATTTATTCAATCATATGTTGGCCATATGTGTATATAATATCAGAATCAGATATTTGCATAATTCTTACATAAAGTTTACGTAGTCTAATCATTGTTATTTAATATCAGTACAAAGGAAGGGAAAAATGTTCACTACATAATTTAAAAGTCTGATTGCTTGAAAATGGATATCACAATCTGTTTATTTTTTATTACTTTCATAACAGTTTTAGATTTTGCTGACAAATATATGCATTAAATTATTAATTAAAAAAAAAAAAAGTTGTAGCAGTGCATAAATTAAACAAATCATACATACATTCTAAATGCTTACAGTTCACAAAAGCCAACCACTTATGTACAATTTTGTAAATGAATTTTAAATAATGACGTATAAACAAGTGTTCAATTGCACAATTTTTTTTTTCATAATTTTACTCAGGACAGAGAATATATTAACATTTGTATAATCAAATTCTTTATGTCATTTGTAAAAACAGTTTTGTTAAAATTACAAATGCACAATTACAACATACTTACAGAATAAGACTAGAATTCTTCTGTGTTTTCAAAAAAAAACACACAAATTAACACAAAAAATAAATCTATATATTCTACAACAAAACTTAGTTTTAATGAAATTCTTAATCACAGATAAAGAAATGGCAGTGCAAAATGGATTACATATCAAACTATAGTTCTATTAAAATGTTGAAAAAATATCTACACATCAAAAAAAAGAAAATTTTATAATACATAATTTACAATAAAATTAATCACATATATAAGGAATATGACTAACACATTTTAGGTTCAAGTAACAAAAAAATATATTATACATAGAATATTTTCAAAGTGAAAATAATTTAGAAATTTGCCTATATTAATTTTAGCATTCTGCAACTTTAATTTCCTAAATAAGTTTTCAATGTCACTTTATGTGCACATTTTCTCTTATTTGCATAATACACAGGGCGTTCAAAAAGTAAATTACAATTGTTCACCCCAGATACCAATATTGACGAACAAGACCAGACAGCACAAGAACGAAACTTGTACAGACGGTAGTTGAATTCCATGGTTTCAATAACAGCAACTGCACTCTGTAGCAGTTGCAACTGTTGCTGCACAGTATGATGGGAAGGAAAAAAGAATTACTCCAATGTTGAACTATGCAGAACAGTATGTTTTTAGTGGGCAAAACATTGCACCAGTATAAAAATTCATCGTGAAAAATCAGCAATGAATGAACCACATGCAATATCTATTGGGAAATAGTGCCAGCAGTTCAAAGGTGGATGCACAGATTTAACCAATGCAGAAAGGCGAAGAAAGCCAACAATGCTGAGCATTTCCAATACGGTACAGTGGTGGAAGACGTTTCTCAGTAAGCGCAGAGTGAATATTGCACATATTGCAAAGGGGTCGGGAATATCTGTTGGCAGTGCTTACTCCATCATCCATCATCAATTGGATTACTGCAAATTGTTTTCATAATAGGAAGGAGTGAATTTCTATGTTTAGGGCAGCAAATGATTGGTGCAAAATTCTGACAATGATTGCTGTGACTGGTAAATTATGTAGAGAAATATTATGCCATATGTGTATCACATTGTATTGTAATGCATTTCTCAAAGTATTTTTGACCTACATTGTTCAAATGTAACTTACTTTTTGGACACTCCTAGTACTTTTATATAGGGTAGCTAGAATTCAATCCATTTGATTTTTCCACGTTAAATTTTTCCCATTTTGGTAAGACACACATTTATTATATTTAATTTCCTGAGTGTAATCTAAGTTTTATGATTTCTTCTTCCCTCTCCCCCAAGATTTAGTCTAAATTTTCTAATTTAAAATTTCAATCAAATTTCCAAACTTTTTCAACATTACAAAACTTATTTTCCTATCATTCCCAGGTTGCTAGCCACCCTAATATATATATGTATATATACATATGCATTAAAAGTAATGCCTTGCTCATTTTTATCTAACATGTTGTAAAATCTAAATATTTATTATAAAATATTTCTTCTTAAGGCTTCTTCATAACATATCATTTAAATTAGATAAAAAAAATCTCCCCTCCTCCCAAACTTGAGATTCACCTTCTTTCCCCAATAATAACTTTCAAGCACTTAGAAAAATTATATATTTTTTTATTTAATTTAAGCAACAACGAACTCAAATTTTCAAGTTATGAGTTCAATGCCTCAAATGGTTAAACCACACATTTATTTCATGATTGCTAATGAATAGCTCAGTAATAATTTGCTGTAACAGATAACTACATTAATTATCAAATACGGCAATCAGCAAATATAAAAATATTTAATCCAATATTTTTATACATACTAAAGTATATTGCATAGATAAGATTTTAAATTTTAGTTGATAAAGATTTTATAGATATATAAAACATTTAAAATGCATTAAATTATTATAAAATTCTGGTATTGCTAGTGAATAGATGGTAAATTTCTTTACCTCATTAATATATCAGAATCATATGCAGATATAAAGAGAGTCAAGGAAGTCTGTCAGTACGTTCCACTGGAATCAATTATAACTATGAACAATACTGTAACATACTTTTCTCTATATTATGAATTAAAAATTCCTAAACTTTACTTAAATGAATAAATATTTGAAAATATTTTTATAAAATGAGGAAAAAAAAAAATGGAATAATTTAATAACTATGAAAATTTATGACTGAAATTAAATATGGTGTTAAAATAATTATTTACACTTAATATACACTTTACTTCTTTCATAATTCTTTTAATGAGTGAAAAGAATAAATGTTAAACATACATTATGTTCTTATCAAGAAAAAAAAAAAAGAAAATAATCAATCAACCTATCACATTAGAAAATCACAGGACTAAATTTAACTACTAATATCTTGGATTAAAAAATAAATTTGTGAAAGGTTTTTTTTTTTTTATATTCTAAATAAAAATCCAAAGTTTCCTTTATCATTTATGAAATAAACAAAGTAATGACTGCTTCCTCCATCTTCTCTCCCCTTTCGTAAATTTCTGACTTTCAACAAAAACAAGGTCTATTTTTTTTTGCAACTGCCATAAACTTAAAGCTAACCAATTAAATAATTTATACAAACTAAACAAATTTACAAAGGATTCAATAATATATTAAAAATTATAACAAAAACATAACTTTAAAATTAAACTTTATGTTGATTATATTTACAAGAACAGGTACCATGCAGAACAGATGTGTTTTTATGATTATGTATAAAAATGACCTTTAAGATGAACTACAATATTTATACAACATGATTTTTTTTTTCTTTAACCAGAAGAAGCATTATGTCTTTAAAATCACAGTACTGTAAAAACATGAGTACATGTTAACACAAAGTAGTAGCACATGTAGGTACATGAACACGGTCAATACTGAAGTTTTTGGACTAATTTCTGTACAAAGTTCCAAAGAATATGTACATCATTTGAGAAAGACCTCTGGCTAGAAGATGGCTTCATAAATATGCACTCTTGTTTTCTAAGGAAAAATACATGAATTAAGAATAGAAAAGATTGCATAAGTATATCAATTCACTAAAATAAAATAAAGAATAACTTGTACCACTATTTTTAACACGCTTTTATTAGCTTCACATGTATGTATGTCAGACCTGCCAACCTCATGACTAAAAATTTAGGAGCAAGAGACTTAAAAAATCGGAGCAATTATTATAATAAGAAAATTTAAATAAGATTTCCATGTATAATCTACATTTACACAGTCTTAATATAGATTTCTTTAAATCAGTGAAGGGGGTGGGAAATAATAATCATTAAAAAAAAAAAAAAAAAAAAAGATTGAAAAATAATTTTACTTCTTTATAGGTTTTTAAGTCCAATAAAGCAAGTTTAAAATGAATACGGACATTTATTTTGTGATGGGAGCAAGATTGGGTAACAAATGGCTTCCACAAAGCATTTAATTGCTAATCGCTAGTTGGAAATAAGAGGGGGGGGGGATAATTATGTGAGCGATAATTATATTTCTTTATACGTTCTAAAATCTCACAAAGTAAGTTTAAATTGAATATTAAAATTTATGTCTTGGATGGAAAAAGATTGAGAATCAGATGGCTTCCATGAAGCGTTTGATTCCCAATAGTTAATGAGTTTTTTAGTAACGAACGATATTCACAACTTTTTTTTAAAGAAGGAAGAAATCGATTTAATATCAGACGCCGGAAGATTAACTTAAAAACCGGAAAAGTTGGCAGCTATGAATAAAAGTGAAAATAACAAACAAATAAATGTCAAGTTTGAAAAATCGGAGTTTTCCAATAATTTTCGGATCAACGGAGCATGCTGATAAAAATTGGAGAAACTCCAAATAAATCGGAGTACTTGGCAGCTATGGTATGTTTGTAACTGCTCTGGGAGCAAACAAAAAGTCTATATTGTAAAAAGAGACTTTCCCTACGTGAACGCTGTGGCTGTGAGGTAAGGCTCCGCGCTACGAACCTAAAGGTCTAGCATTCGATCCCAGTCAGGGGAGATTTTTAAAAAATGGTTTTTCTTTAATTCTAAATTATTTTAATTAAAGATTTAAATGTATGTAAATATTATGGTGTGTCACTCACACGATTTTCTCTTACCCTGCATTTTAATATTAAGATAGATATTTTGTGCTTTTTAGTTCACATTTCTATAAAAGCGTGTTCTTTAATTTTTTTAAACTATAATATTATTTTATTGGATTTGAAATTATTAAATCATTGATTTAAGCACAATTTTTAATAAACATCATAGAATCAAATTATTTTATTTATTTTTTGTGGACTTTGTGCTAAAAAATATATTTACTGTCGAACTTACCATTTAAGCTCAATTTTTGTACATTTTATTGGCTAAAGTTTGTAGATCTAACACAAAACAAATTTTCTCATTAAAAATAATAATATTCCTTTTACCTTATTCAAAACTTTACTTAGTAAAATATGTAACAAAATAAGCCGAAACATAAAATGAAAGTTAGCTGGTATATTTCATTCTAATATAAATACAAGAAAATTTAAAATGTCATTAAAAGAAATTGCTCACTACTTTGGAATTAAAAACCTCTAACTTTTATCAAAGTAACAAACTCTGCTACACACTTCCATATATAGTGCTCCTTTCAAAAACTTTCACTTTATTTTTATTTATTTATTTTCAATCATCTGCATATCAAAAAAGCATACAATGCAGCCACATATCCTAAAACTAGCAGTGAGGATGCGTCCAAAATATTCGAAGGATGCCAGCTTGACCGACAGTTTGAAATTTGGAAAACATCCAGTAATTTCGTGATCTATGTTATTGCTCATTTTCTCTGAGTCAGATGACCGTCACCCCTATTTCAGCATTGGACTCGTTGAATTAGCACTTGTGCAGATACTTCCATGATTTCATAAAATGTGGTCGAAGAATATCTTTTTGTGTTTAAACTTACTACTTTTTTTTTTTTTTTTTTTTTTTTAAACACAGGGGGAATAATAATTCATGACATACATATTATATTACAAACAATGAAATAAGAAAGCAATTTTTTGTCATTTCTGGAGAATAGGGACAACCTATTCCTGGGTTCTAAAATTATGGATCTTATTTCTTCGCTCATTCATTCATTCATTTTTGCTAAATGCATCAGAATGTAAACATTGTCCCGATTCTCATTTTAACCAAATCTTTTTATGAAAGTTTAGTTTGAGACACAATAATGCATTGTATAGCTTTATTTAAACAAAGCAACTTTTCTCATCTTCTATCAATTATGCATGAAAAAATGCAAAAACTGCATATTAAAGTATGGAAAAAATGGCATAATGCATCCATCCCCAAATTGGTGGGAAAAAATATGCTCAATTCAACTAGGGATTATACTGCAGTTTAGCCCTAAATACATTAATATGGGTAATTGAATTATCAATAAGTAATTATTAATTCAATTTTGGAAAAAAAATCGGCCCATCTTAATATCAATACATTTTGAGATCTCATTAATTCATTGTTATGGTGATGTATGTAGAGAACAAATGGCTTTTGGATAAACAGCAAACTTCATTAGTACAGTAAAACACCGTTTATACGTCTTTTACATTTATACGTCCTTTTAGTGAAGTCCCGATTCATTCGTATTCATTTTCATGCAAAAATTCTTCGTTTATATGCCGCTAATACCAGTTATACATCTTTTCCACTCTACTAAAATTCGCAAAATTTTTCGACCTGTCATTATTTTCCATTCTAAATAAGACGAATTTTTTCTAGAAAGCATCTTAAATGGAGGAACACAGGAAAGATCGAAGAATACTGATCAAAGAATCAATTGAATTCACAGTCGAATTTTTAATACTCATAGACAAGCAGCAAATTAGATGAATAATAAAGATTTTTTAATGTTATTAAATAACTGTATGGACATAAATCGTATGCTTATTATTAAAGAGAATCGATATATATAATAAATATTCAAATGTGTTCATATAGTTCTTAAGAAATGTAATATAATACTTAATATATGATACATATAATTAGTACCGAGTCACGCATTAATAGTATGATTTCCCTCACTTTTTAGAATAAATATTTTTTTTAAATAATTATTGTCTTAAAAAGTATAACATTTACTAACACTTAGAAACTTTATTAATTAGTATTTTTATATAAATTTTACTTAAGTGCCATTAAATTGATAGTAATCAAAGTGTTATTATTAAAATTTCGATTATATGTCTTTTCATTTATATGTCCTTTTACGTCAGTCTCTTGAAAGACGTATAAATGGTGCTTTACTATATTTTACAGATCACTGCCACATAAACTGCATAGATTTATATGAGTATAGAAATATGAAGTAGTGCTGACTCTAGGCTACTTCAGCAGGGTGCTCCACCCAGCAGCCCTTTTAAACACATTTTAGCACCTAGCAGTCCTTTTTCCAGGGTTCCCACTCTTAAAAAAGAAAAAAAAATCAAGGATTTTCAAGGCCTATTTGAAAATTTTCAAGGACTAGGGGAAAATCGCAGAACGTTAGGCATATACATAAAACTTTAGTAACTATTTCATAAGCAATATTTTTTTTATAATTAGAATAACTTTGCCTGTTTTCACAATACATTTTTGATGGACTGACCAAATTAACATTTACAAGAGTCAAAAAATAATTAGTTCAAGATTTGGAATCATCATGATTATTCCAAAGTTTTTAGGTTTGAGACCTGGTCTAGTCACTTTCTGTTCAAAATTAATGATCAGTCCATCAAACAGGTATGAGACTGGCAAAAAAAAAAAAAAGAAAAAAAAAAAGTTGAAACTATATGCAAAAGCAAGACAATGAAATAAGAATTTTATGACAAAATCATTATATTAGACAATGGAGTGCGCATGTGGAGATGGAGATAGTTTAGCCTTGACAGAATTCGTGCTAAGCCCGTCTATTGGAGTGGAAAATTCAAGGATTTTCAAGGACTTTGCACAAAATTCAAGTACTTTCAAGGGCCCTTGAAAAAGAAAATGAAATTCAAGTACTTCTTAAGGATTTTCAAGGACAGTGGGAACCCTGTTTTCAACCCATTTTAGCACCTAGCGGTCCTTTTTACAACCCATTTTAGGACCCGACATCCTTTTTATAAACCTTTTAGTATTAAGTGGCCTATTCTAACATTTTAAATGCTCAGAGGACTTTAGATACTTTTCTTCCTGATACGTAACCTTCTAGCAACAGTTTTATAGCATACCTGGAAGAACAAATGCATTATAACCTACACATATATAGACAAAATTAGTAATTCACTTTTGTCACGAACAAAAATCATAACACAAAAGCCTGCAAATAATGCCTTTTTTCAAAATAGGTTGCCCTTTTTACTGAATTCTTTCCGGCGGCCCTTTTATTCTAGAGTCAGCACTATGAAGGCAAATTCTTATATACATTAAAGCTATGGAATCAAACTATTTGAAGTGTTTTAGTATTATTAAATTATTTAAACAGAACAAAACTTACATGTTACATTGGTTTGGTAAAGTTTTGTTATCGAAAATAGAGTGTGCACCACTTAATAGTAGTTCTTTCACATGAAAATATGAAATAATTCACATACGAGTCCTAAAATTTCAGATATGTTTATGATTTTTTGTACAAACACATAATCTTAAAAAAAAAAAAAAAAAAAAAAAAAAAATCCCTCTCTCTTGGTCTTTCTCTTTTTTTTTTTTTCTTCTTAAACATAAATTATTTTATTCAGAATTTTGACCATATAAAAGAGTAACAAATAATATTTCATGAAATTTTCATTATAAAATTCAGCCAATGGGACTTTATTTCCAGAGACCCATCCCTCAAACAAAAATATTTTTGTGGTGGTCAGGATAACTACTGATAGCTTTTATCAGAAATAAGAAAAACATTTTTTTTTTTAATCTATCAATACGACAAACTTAAAAACAATTAACAAATTTTAATAAGTTGATGATGAATGTTCAACATTTTCTCAAATATTAAAATTATATTTCTTACAAGGAAACATTCAAAAAGGTGTCTTCAAAAAATATTGAAAAAAAAAATATATATATGTGATTCTACTGTTCATAAAAACACCAGAAAGTGAAAAAATTATCGACTGAAATGAATTACAGTGACCACAAAAAAAATATCAAAATTAAGCATATTTTAACAGTGTTAGGTGATTGATTTTGAGTACTTGGAGGAGAAGCAAAACACAGTTCTGTTCGTACACAGCAATCTCGGTGCTAGCGAACCTATCGCCTAACAGCGCTAAATCGTCAAAAATGCTTAATTTTGATAATTTTTTGTGGTCACTGTAATTCATTTCAGCCGATTACGTTTTCACTTTCTGGTGTTTTATGAACAATAGAATCACATATTTTTTTTCAATATTTTTTGAAGATGACACCTTTTGAATGTTTCCTTGTCAGCTAAAAATTAGATTTAGATGGGAAAAGGAGGAAATGTCCACTTTCTTTTGTTTGCATGCTTAACTTGTTTAATAATTTCTATCCCCCCCCCCCACCTCAAAAAAAAAAAAAAAAAAAAAAACAAGGGTCTTAAATTTCAACTTTTTAATATTATATTCAGTATTTCAACATCATAGTTAATATGAATTGTAAATAATGCCTTACCTGTAGAAAAGTAATATTTATGAGATATATGAACAATGAGGTATTAACTCTGTTCTGTCACTTGTGCAGATGATGATGTAACAGCTGTCAAGACATTAACATTATCTGTCGTTGAGGTAACATTTACTGGCGATTCTGAGTTGGATTCGGTAACTATTGGTGCCATTGCAACTTGAATACCGTGGGCTTGGACATCAGAAAGTTGACTTATATTTGCAACAACAGTCTGATACATAGACACTGGTATAGACACCATTCCTGACACTGGGAAAGCTGAAAAGAACAATACTATTATTGCTTTACGCACTTTTTTTTTAACTGAATATATTTTTAGAATTATGTTTTATTTAATGGTACAAAAAGAAACTCTGTTCCTTAAAAATTTGTTATTGCACAGTTATAATTTTATTCAATACATAATATATGCATGGAAATCAGGGTTGTTATTTCGTCCACTTTTTCGTCAAAAGTCCGGGACGCTGGACAAAAGTGGATAAAACCACAGAAAACTGGACAAAATAAAATCCACTGAACTGTACATGTTCAGTGCGTAAAATTATTCTGTTAAAACAATAAATTGCAATTTTAACTTTAAATTGCAATTTTCACTTTAAATTACAATTTTAACAATAGAAATATTTTATTAAAAATTAATAATTTGATTAATGAAAAGCATAATTTAATTTTAATCATGATTAAAAAAAAAAAAAAAAAAAAAAAAATCATGAAGAAAATGCTAATTACATTAGTTTACAGTTTGTAGATGCAACAAAGTACGTCTGTTGTGGTGGACTATTATAACAGTATCATTCATCTGGATATTAAGAGGGGAAAAAAAAGTTATTTAACACTAGATCTAAATCTTCAAAAAACAAAAGAAATAGACACAGCTGTTTAGTCAGAAAAAGATTTCCTGCACAATGTTGAGTTATCTTCAGTACATAATGTTGACAATTAAAAATAAAGAATAACTTAATCCCCCCTAACAACCCTAAGAGACTATTTTCAATAATACATAGACGATTATAATCTTAAAAATTATTTAAGTTGTTTCTTTGCTATTTTGTACTTAACTTGGAAATATCTTATTTAACAATTCTATACTAAGTTAAAAAAAAAAAAAAAAATCTCATAAATGTAGATAGAATGTTTTTATCAATTTATGTCCATAAGTCCTTTCAAAGCAAACCTTTCATTTCTATATAACATTTTATTTGCAATACCAACATGTCATTTTTCAATCCAATAATTTAAAAAATCAAATGTACATACTTAATCATTTAATAATTTTATATTCTTATTTTAATTTTGTAAAAAAAAATATTATTTGGTAAGAGAGATTTCAGATTAAAAATATAAAAAATTAAATTTTACTTCCACATAGAAAAGTTATTTATTTTTCACAAAAGTAATATCTTTAATAATATAAATGTGACATATGTATATGACTGTGTATATATATATGTGTGTGTGTGTGTGTGTGTATATTTATAATCAATTTGATAAATATGCAGGAACTTAAAGAGAAATAATAAAAATGTTGAGTGACTCCAGTCGACTCTGAATATTAAAGTAATTCACTGTTGTTTAATAAAATAAAGTAAGAGAAGTCATTAAATAAACAAACGAGAAAATTATAATAAGTGTTTGATTATTTGCTCCCAAATAATATATTGTTTAATGGAATGGAATGCATCCAAATTCTTTTGTGTATCTCTGTAAAAGAACTATTAGTGTTAGATTCACCAAAATGTATACAGTTTGTGTGGCATATACTTATAATTTGTATATGAATTCAAAGCTCAATCAAATGAGGCATTCAGATGCCATCACAGTTTAAATAAATTCAGACTATAGGCCACAGTATTACAGAATTTTTTGTTATTTCCCTGTAAAAAAAACTATAAACGCTAGATTCACCAAAATAAATCTATAAGATTCATTCGACAGTGACCAATAACATGTATATAAAAGTTTCAGCTGAATTGAATAAAGAATTCAGATGCTATCACATTTTAAATTATTTGAACCCATAGGCTATAATGATAAAGAATTTATCTTTGTGTCCCTGTTAAAAAAATGAAATAAAATAAACTGTGCTAGATTCTTCAAGATGTATACAGTTTGTACTACGATTAACCTGTAACATATGCACCAACTTTTAGCTCATTTGAACAAAGCATTTATACAGTATTGTGTTCACTCTACTCAGATATACATACATCATCGTAAAATAGCAAAAATGAACTCATGGAACCTCAAAACATGTAGATACACTACCATCACAAAGTCCAATTTTTGTCATGATTACAGTACTTTCCTTACCTATGTATTTTCAGAAAGTAAAAAATTTCATGAAAGATATGTGAACCATTCATTTCATCATGCTTAATAACAATTTTTTTAAAGGTGTTTACTAACTATGAGGGAGGAGATGACAATGTAGTTGAAAACAGTGGGGAGGGGGGGGGGGATTAAAATTGAAACTATAAATTATCACTTTTGCATCCAATCCACCCTTAGAAATAGATATATTTATTTATTAAATATTGTTAACTTTGCATGTCTATTTCAATCATCCATGTCTATTTTGAAATATTCACATACACAGGGTTCAGGAATTTGTACAAAAAAAATTGTCGCCAACAAAAAATTCTGGTAGCCCATAAAAAATATTCTCTACCGTTTTCTTTCTTTTTTTTTTTTTTTTTTTTTGTTCCATTTCAAAATTTACTTGAATATAGAAATTAAGATTCTATATACC
Organism: Salticus scenicus; assembly: GCA_963930645.1. NCBI lineage: Eukaryota > Metazoa > Arthropoda > Arachnida > Araneae > Salticidae > Salticus > Salticus scenicus. The sequence continues at coordinate 78,532,124 of OZ005648.1, read as the reverse complement.
AGTTATTATACCAACTAAAAACAAATTATTTATTAGGCTTGAATGATTTTTTTTTTTTTTTTTTTTTTTTAAACATCAGGAAACATCTGTTTAAATTTAACATCATGAAACTGGTTTTATTATTTTCACAAAATCAATACACCATCGGCAATGATACATCATTACACAGGTACAACAATTCAGCATCAGGTCGACAGCTTGTGCAGACAGGAGCAGTGTACACCAATTCCCTAAAATGGTGCAATAATTTAACACCGAGTTGTGAAACATGTATGGAGATGTGTAAATTCCCTAATTCAACACAGTGTCTCAAAAAGTTGTGAGAGAAGCAGGCATCAAAATAGCCAAAATAGAATTGGAGATATTAAAAAAAGAAAAGAAAAAAAAAAAGTTTCTTAAAGTTGAAAACATTATTGCTAGTTAAAAAATGGCGACTGTATTTCACGAGCTCTCACATACATATATTGATAAAGAATTGTTTTATATATATGGAAAGAATAAAGGTAATTTTTAATTTAGTATTCGCAAATAATTAATAGTGGACAAAAGTGGACAAAACGGTATTTTGTCCGGAGCGGTTTTAACCAGGATTTTTCCAGTGGTTTTTTCCACTATGGAAAAAAACGAACAACCCTGATGGAAATTAGATGCAGAATTCTTACCATTATTAATGAAGGAAAAAAAAAAATTCTCTTTGTAAATTGCGATATGAGTTCTGTGCCACATTCCAATACGTCACAATTTAAATCATATTTAACTTTTTAGAAACTTTAAAATATTCCTTTATTTAGAAAGTGAACATTTACCACTCTGTGTTCCATCCTCCCCTGTCAATATTATCTGCCCATCAGGATTGATGGTGGCTTCTGTCAATGTTGCTACAGCCTGTGCACCAGCCTCACCATTCAGATCAATACTTACAGGAGTAACAGTCTGACCATTAACTTGATGAGTTCCAGCTGTTATCTCACCATCAGTTTGAGATCCAAGAACCTAAAGCAAGTATTAAAACTGTCAGTTAAAACTAGAGAGATTAGTCACAGAAGATCAGCTTTCAGCACCTATGCATACCACACACATTATAATTGCTGGAAATTAGAGCTGCACTGAGCACTCAATATATAACAGACCGAATTTTGAACCAATAAATAGCTGTAAGAATTTTATTGTTTTTTATGCATTATTGAAAACAAATGTATTATAAATAAGCTAAAAAAAAACTATGAATATAAATACAGAGTCATTATATTAGACTGTAATTTACAGAAGAAATTTCACTAACCATGTTGTATGTATACAATATAATTCATAAAGTAACAAAAATATTTTAGAAGAAGAAAAAAAAAAACTTTAAAAGTTGCTATACAAACCTAGAAAAAAAATCCCTGACTTTTTCTGTCTCTCTCAAAAATAAGACAAATGACATGCAACCATGCAATGCAACATTATGATATGAATATATATAATACATATACGTATAATAAGAAATATATTCGTTGAGGTATGAGCATATTTAGTAAATAGTATTATTTTACTGATGCGTGAAAGATAGAAAAATGTTTATTGCATAGGCTGAAAGACAGATATATTGAGCAACTTTCGTCAAAAGCTCATTTGAATAGAGTAAAAATCAAGCAAATTGTTGGCAAAAGAACGAACAAGATTTTAGGTATTTTCCAGAGTTGAAATTTCATAAGGGGTTTTCCACATTTCCACATGATATTTAATTTGATGATCCAATTATTTCAAACACATTGCAAAAGTTCTTTTTTAAGAAAAATCCTTTATAGGCTTATAACTAACATATTTTTATTTATTTACAGGGTGGTCAGAAAAACATGATAGAAAGTAAGCGATCATTGTGGAAAAAAGACAACATGCAAGAACATGAAACATATTTTTTTGAATTAAGATATAAATGACATTTAATATAAAAGATGCTTAAAATGTCTACCGTCCCCGACTATAGTGTTATAAAGCCGGTTCCAAAACTCTGTCAAAATGTGCTGGAGTGTGTCGTAATCAAGTGCATCAATCTCCCTTCTGATAGCCAATTTTCGGTCCTTTAGTGAATCAGGGCTATTCCTATAGATTCTAACTTTGATGTAACCCCATAAGAATAAGTTGCACGGATTTGGGTCCGGACTGTACGGGGGTCCACTCTATCCCGTGCCCCGTGAATTTCTCTGCATCCAATGCAATCAAACGCTCACCAAACATCGTTTCAAACCACGTGAAGACGTCAGCAGTTTTTTGGGGACGAGCCCCATCTGGCTTGAACCAGTACCGGCGTGTCCTGTTGAGATGGCCCGCATAAGGGCCAAAGTGACGCTCTAGCAACTCTCGACACTTCACTCCTGTGACCACACCATCAATAAATATTGGACCAATTATCTGCTTCGACGATATGGCACACCACACCATGACCCTTTGTGGATGCAGTGAAGAGATGGCGCTGAGATGAGGATTTTCCGTACCTCAGTGGCGCCAGTTTTGTTTGTTCACGAAACCATTCAACTGAAAATGGGTCTCATCACTGAACCAGATCTTGTAATCACTGATGGAACCATTTTTAAGTTCCTCGATTATGTGGTTTGCGAAATCTCTCCACTTCACAGTATCCCCCCCCCCCCCCCCTTTAGCGGCTGTCACATTCGAATCTTGTATGGACACAATCCTACTGCTTTCATTAGCCTTTGTAATGATGTTTTAGATATGCTTAATTGTTGGGCCGCCTGTCGAGTGGAAGTGGTTGGCTGATCCTCAAAGTATGTGCGCGCAGGCTCCCTGATGTCGTCAGTAACAACTGCTGATTTTCGTCCCGACGCCTTTCTTTTTGCATCCTAAACACTCCCTGTAGATTCATATCTGTCCATCAACCTGTAAACAATGAAAATCAGTGGGAGATTAGGACCATTACATCAGTCATCTGATGGCTTAAAAATCACTGCGACTTTAGAGTGCTATAACTTACTGCGCGATTATCTCTTCACTAAGCGTCCTTTTCATTTTGAACTCTGAACGACATGCCCGTCGAACGGGGACATTACATCGGTTATTCTCATAAAATTTTCCTACGATATATAACCGATCTTAAAAGGTTTGTGATTCTATATTGCTTATTCTTTATTTCCGGTAATTAAGCATTCAACTGAAATGTCACTATATGTGCTATTATAATATGGAAGAATATTTGCATCAATACATTTGAAATCAGAAACTTAAAATACTTTCTATCATGTTTTTCTGACCACCCTGTACTAAGATGCGTTAGTTTATAAGGCATTGTTCACAAAAAAGAACTTTTGCAACGTGATTGAAATAATTGAATCTTCAAATTAAATATGCGGCATGTGTAAAACCCCTTATGAAATTTCAACTCTGGAAAATACTTGAAATCTAGCTTGTTCCTTTGCCGATAATTTGCTTAATTTTTTCTCTATTCAAATGAGCTTTTGACAAAAGTTTCTCAATATATCTAGCTTTCAATCTATGAATAAAAAATTTTCTATCTTTCACGTATGTGCAGTAAAATAATATTTACTAAAAATGCTCATATCTCAAAGAATATTACATGTGTGAATTTTATGTGTCAGAATAATGTTTCTCTAATGTTTTGTCAATTTTTCAGTAAGCTTTGTAAAATTTTATGGAAATCAGTTCTCGTTATAAGCAAAAAACTTAGTAATTTTTGAAAAAATATTTATACTTGCCTAAATAATAACGTAATTCATGCATCAAAACATACAATGATTATACATAGTATGAGCAACAATGTATTAAAGTTACAAGTCATTTGCAGCTTTTTATGATACAGGGTAATCCAAAGTATTTGTTTTTTTTTTCAATTTGTGGTTGGTCCCCTAATTGCACTCAACTAAATCGATAGTGGAAAATGTGACTTTTTAAATAGTCTGCTATTTAAATAGTCCTGAGCTATTTTGTCTATTATTTTTAGAAAAAATAAAAAAAAATTCTAATAATTTGAACACTCACTGTAAAAGTTGGCAAAGACCTATCTTTTTTTTTGAAGTTTTGTCATTCTATCTTCATACATTTTTGAAGATATGATAATCAGAAGATTCTGCACACACTGACCAATTGCCAAAACATACATTTTGAACTCAGTAGATCTTAAAACACATACATTAGCAGGGGTCAAAGCAATCAAATAGGAAAATATAGGAAATTTCTCATACAAATATAGGAACATAATTTCAAGAGAATATTGAGAGACTCATTAAAAACAAACTATCTCTAACATTATTTTGTAATCTCGGAATGATTAAATGACTTTGTAAATAAAACGTCCTATCCTAATTTAATCTCATATGATTTAACAGATAAAATAAATGAACAGATCTATTACTGTTTACTTTTCATATTATTTAGAAAAGAACATCTTTCCAAATTTATGATCTCTTGCTTGTCTAACTGTCATACCAGTTTATATTATTTAACATTAGTCCACATACTATTTTTTAAATAATGACTTTTTTAATATCATAATTTTTAAAAAGTCAAAAGGAAAAAAAAAATCTCAACCCTTCAATGTAATGACATGTAACTGGTTGAATACGTTTTGAGGCTGCTATCAGTGCCTACTTAATGAATTGTGCTCTCACCCCCCCCCCCCCCCTCTCAGAAAAAAAGTAAAAGAATAAGTGAAAAATATTAAAATAGTAATGGAATTATGAATTCTTTTGATTGTATAATTTTTTTTTTCTTTTTTCAAGTAATATTCACTAAGCTCTAAGCAACAATATTTATATTAGGATATATTAGTTTTATTTTAAATTACCTTTTTATTTTATTCATTTGAAGACATGGGTGAAAATTCCTTTATTTTTTGTCATATTTTATGTTAAATTATCCTTTAAATAAATTTATTTTTTGCCTTCCATATCACAGTAATAGTTTTTTTTTTTTATCGATAAATTGTTATAGCTATGAAGTTGAAGTCACAAGTTCATTGGATTATACGAATTCTTTGCGAAGTTAAGAGTCAGTAACTAGATAATCTATCTTTTCCCAAGAGATGGCGTTGTATTTCACTTGAGCGATAGTTTTCTGTTTCTGGTAAACTAGTTCTCAATTCTTATTATGAAAGTACTATACTGAATGCCTACACACATTTTTTTTATGACAATATTTATATTTCTTAAATTTAAGAAAAATGATTGATAGTGTGGGTGGATGTTATGCATTTATACATACACATATTAAATCACAAATAACAGATTTAAATTATTTAAAAAAAAAAAAAAAAACAATCCTGATATTTGAGCATTATGAACGAATAACTTAAATACTACAAAAACTTTGAGAAAACTTGATAATTAAAAAAAACAAATAAATAAAACAATCTGATTATTCTAAAAGCATTTTCTTTTTTTTTTTTTTTAATTAAATATTGGAAATAAAATTAATTTATGGTTAAAGTTTTCAATATCTTGTTATTTTCTTATAACGTGTGCAATGACAAATTATGCAACATATGATTTCCAATCGCATTAGCAGAGTGAATGTCGAGAAGAAAAAGCAATTATTTTTGCTGTGAATGGTATTTTCGAAAGATACGAGAATTTGAATAGGATGCCTAGCAGGGAAAGCAGAAAACAAGAAAGAAAAACAAACTGAAGTAGCAGAATATAGGAAATATAGGAAAATTTTTCTGAAATATAGGAAAAATGTAAAGAATTATAAAATATAGGAAAATATGGGATGTTTTTCATGATTTTTTGAAATATATAGGAAAAATAGGAACACTTTGAGCCCTGCATTAGGTAAAAATGCAATATTGAAATTTTCTTCCATTACCTACAGTAGTTAGGGTCTCAGAAAAAAGAAAAAAAAAAAAAAGAAGTTCATATAGTTTTCTCTTTGAATAGAAGTTCATACTGTCATATTTTATTGCATGTTTTCCTGTTATTTACTTATTACAAATTTTAAAAAGGCATTACCCAATGGGAAAAAAAAGCTATATTTTCAAAATCAAACAATCTTATTGTAAATTTACTTAAAAAATCATTAACCACATTTATAAGAAATAACACAAAAATAAATTTAAAGTTATGAAAACTTATTTGAAACAAAATTTTAAAATAAAAGGGATTATCATGCTTAACATTACGTATATACTTTAAGTTACTTACTGCACTGACAGTACGTAATTGTGCTTGAGTTCCATCAGGTAAAGTTACAACGGTATTTGTGGGATCAACTTGAATTAAAGATACGGTTCCATCAGGGTTGCTTATTGTCTGAACCATAGTTGGATAATGAGCTGTTAAAGGTTGAGCAGCATATAATGTCTGAAAATATAATTCAGAAAAATAAACTGACAAATATGTAAAATAAAAAAGTAAAAACTAGTTTTTTCAATAAAATTTTAACCACATTTTTCTATTTAGTTGCCATTTAATAAGTGGATATGATTATTTTTTTTTCTTATTGGTCATTGGTGTTTCCAATAAGATAAAAAAAAAAAAAAAAATCATTAGTGGATGAAATACACTAATGTAAAGAAACCAGATCTATTAATTAACAGCCTGCAAAACAAACGAATCAATAAAGTAAAACAACAAATCTTAACTTAAAACATAAACTTATCAAAATTAATGAAAAAACAACCCAAGAAACACAAGATAGGAAGAAAGAGGCAGGCGGCAAGACTTGTGACTTGCCTGTGGGGTTACACTAGTTTTACGCCGGCAACACTCCCCCAGCCTGCCACAACCAGAACAGGAACCATATGGATTTAAAAATGCAAAATTTCAAAGCAGATGAACAACAATGAAACCACGAAGCGACAATGAAATTCACCGATTGATCAAATTGTGTTTAACAGTATATATGAAAATTTAGTTATGAAATTTTTTGTGAAGATTTAATAAAATTTTGCTTAATAGCACTGATTCTTCCTTAAAAGAAAAAAAAACAAATAATTATGCTTTGGCATTCAATGAAGTTTTATTTAATTAGCTGATGCCGAAAATGCACTTCAGAAAAACAGAAAAAAAAAAAAAAAAAGCTGAAAAATCTCATTTCTGTAGTCAGATTCCTTCTTTCTCCTCTTACTATTTTTTATGTAATCCTATGGGTTCTTTGTTGCTTCATATTATAAGGCTATCCTCGAACAAAAATAAAGTTTTTCGAATTACTTTCTTTGAACATGTTGTATTTTAATTTACAGAGCAATTTTTTTTTAAATATTTTATTAAAAAAACAACGCTGTAATGTTCAACCCCGAAAAGAAATATAAATAAATATATATATATATACATAAATCATACTTGTAAGGGAACATAACAGAAAAAACTTACTCCTTGGGCATTAGTAAGAGTTTCAATTGCTGATGTCTGTGCTTGAATTACAGCTTTGGTCTTTTCTTTATCATCTTCATTTGTAAATGCTGGAAGAAGATCTTCTCTACCATGATATTTATAGCAATTTATTACTATCTGCCTCAATGCATGAGTCCAAGATACCTTAAATATTTTTAAATGGTTAATATTTTTTTAATATTCCCTCCAAGAAAAAGGAAAAAGAAAGAAAGAAAAGAAAAAAGAAATTTTAATAATACTGAATTTGCTAACCTTCTGTTTATCTTCATCAGTGCGAGCATCACTACGAACATTTGCCCATGGTAATTCTTTTGGCCACCAAGCTGGCCTAGTTGATTCTCTTCCCCAACCTGGTTTGCCTCTACCAGTTGAATATTTAAGCATTAATGGTATGAAGGTTCTTAGTTGGGCCTAAATAAATCAAAGTCACACTGAATCTGAAGTGTATAATATATATCTAATTTAATTAGTTCAAAAGAAAAACATAATGAAATTATTAAAAAACAAGAAGTATCCATCAATTTTGTCAATTTAACTCAAAGGATTATCAAAGACTAATAATATTGGCAACTTTAATTTCAAAATCAGTATTAGTGTTTTCAGTTCTAATATTAATTATGTACTATTTTAAAAATGTTTATGAAAATTTAGTCTATACATTGAAGCAATAGTTGCTTTCAGCAATTTTGTAATAAATTCATAGCACAACACATTTAGAAAACATTTGAAGATATCTAGTATATATTAATTTTATTAATTAACTGCATAGTTGGCAAAAATGATATAACTAACTATTCATTGACCTTCATTATAAAGCAAAAATTAGAAAAAAAATCTTTTGACTGTGAAACTAAATAATTTAAAATTAAAAACATACCAAAATAGTTTTATTTTGGACACCCCCCCCCCCCAAAAAAAAAAAAAAAAAGTTCCCTGAATTTTCCCTATTTTTGCAATAAATTTTGAAATTCCCTTTAAAATTCGGGAATTTCCAACCAAAATTTGGAAATTTGGCAACTCTGAAAATGTGTATGAATTATTAAGATTTATAAGTTATATTGCTGACATGAAACTGTATTTATAAAACTACATCATATGAAAAAAAAAATAAATAAATAAATACAGATATTCTATAAGCTGTACTTTCAATTGACAGGTATTCAATATATGCCAGTTTTTAATAGTTTAATCCACAGTTTAAATTAACAAAAATATATGTGTAAGCAAAATTTAATAAGTAAAAATCTAGTAATTATGAATAAAATATAGTATCTTTTGAGATGCAAGAAAATTATTTTCAGCAAAAGCAAAAAATCTGGCTTAAAAATTTAAGATTTGTTGAAGTTTTTCATAAATTACATGTATAATTCAGGAGAAAGAAATGCGTGTGGAAAATAATAATATTATTTGTTTGTCAAAGATTTAGTATTCTGATAAATCATTTATTATATAACTAAATTTTGTCAACAGTAAATAGTATACAATATAAGACATTTATCAGGGTTGCTACACAAATCAGGACAAAAAATTCCCTGAGGTTTCCCTGTCTCTTTTAGAAGTAAAATAGATGACATGCAATCATGCAGCATTAGAATCTAACATGTTTACAAGTCAAATTAACATATTCAGAGTATATTAATTTTAATTAACTTACTATAGTTGGGGAAAAAACCATAATTGATTCATTATAAAGCACTAAAATTTGAAAAAATATTTGATTATGAAAAAATTTTCCAATGTTTTTCCAAAAAATTTCAAAATTACCTGAATTTTTCCTGTTTTTACAATAAATTCTGAAATACCCTGAGTTTTCCCTGTTTTTTAATAGATTTTCAAATTCCCTGAGTTTTCCCTGTTTTCCAGGTACCGTAGCAACCCTGATTTATTATTAATATGTTAATATAATATTTTGTATGGTATGGAATATGATATGGTTAACCTTCAGATTTACAGAGCTACACTAATATATTCAGATACATTAAAAGTTACTTAAAAAAAAAAAAAAAAAAAACCACTAAGCAAATCAAAACTATAATAAAATACCTGAGTCATTTTCTCAACAGGAGTTGGTATGCCATCTATAACTAATGGAGGCAATTCATGAAGAGTTGGATCGTCTTGTGTTTGTGGAGGTGCCTGCTGTGCTAGGGCTGATTCTAATTCTTGCATTATTACATTTTTACAATTTCTTACCTGAAAACAATTATTTTATTAGTTAAATTCAAAAATTAACAAAATATTTAATGGGGAACATAGATAATCAAGGCAAGGCAACAAGTAAGTTATAGGTATAAAAGAGTGTTAAATGTTTTATAATTAAATCTCAGAGTTTTGATCAAACAATATGAAAGGTGATGAGGAACTGTTTTCAATTTTTATTTCATATGGAAAGTAATATCAAGAAGAAAAACATGCACGCACGCACACACACGAGAATCAAAATTACAATAAAGAGATCTTGCTTTCTTTTCAATTTTAGACATTAAATGTTAACAATGCTCATAATTGTTTTAATAAAAAGCATTTATTTATTTATTTATTTTTTTAAATAATTTTGACAATGACTAATGCAGATTCAATTCATTTTACTACACATAAAATCTTGAATAGCTCAGCAATTCCGAAACGTGGTCTGCAGTGCCTCTCGGGGGAGGGGGTGTCTATGAGTACCCTCATTCAAATTTTACTTTTTTAACAGACTCTGAGAGGAGAGGACTCATGAGAATATTAAAAACTGTGTCATTCTAAACTAGAACAGGCTTTTTCCCACTCTGGGGGTATCTCACTTCCTTTTGATTCACCCTGTCTACTTAAATCCATCTTGTTATTTTGTGTTTAGTTTGTCACTTTGATTCACTGCTTTCCTCCCACCCCCTTCTCACAGAGCTGTTTTTTTTTTTTTTTTTTTCTTCTTCTTCTTTTTGTTTCACAACTAATTTATTAGTCTGTTATTTCTTTTCAACTTTACTGCATGTTTTGTATAATAAGGATTATGACCTATTTCCACAATAAATTACTGGCTTATTTTAAAATACAAAAATTTTTGGTCATGTATCATCATGGAACATACTGTCTTTAACATTAAATATTCTAATAAAATACTAAGAATTTAGATCAACACACTATTAAAAGAGAGGAGTAGGCTGTTGAAATTTCGGTGAAATGCAACTATTGAGACAGCTGTAGGGCAGCAGAAAACACTGACTAAAATGGTTTTAAAGTATATAATCATACTTGTTTGAATATATATATATATACATACTTTTTTAAACCTCTTTTTGTCTTAAAAATAATAATAACAACAACTTTGCTAAAATTTATGGTTTTTAAGCTGTGCCAATCCTGCTTTAAAATGACAAAATTAATAGAATCCCCCCCCCCCCCAAAAAAAAAATAAATAAATAAATAAAACTGATATATCTTGCTTTGGAAGGAGGTATGGGGTTTAAGACTGATTTTCTATCAAGGGATCTAGGCCTGGATGAGATGTCTTCTGAGGAGACCTTTCTAGGAGTCTTAACCCACATTCATACAGTTTCAGGGGGAGGGGGAGAATGAAAACTGAATGGCTAAGCCTACAAGCAAGATCTTTTCCAGCACCTTGTTGTGCTTGTTAAAAAAGCAAAATATCTCCCCAACAACAGACCTGCTTTCGATGGATCACTGAATAATAAAAGAAACTTGATCGAGTTAAAATTTAATTCATCACTAGTAAAGAAGTACACCCTGAAAAAATGCCTGTCCCAGGCAGTGTTTGAAATTAGTAGTCATTAGGTGTATTTTGCACCTAAAAATTTTAATTTGGCAACCATAAAAATCACATGCAGGCATCATTTTTAACACCTAACTTTTGATCAGATTTTAATAAATCAATTTTGTTATAATAAACTTTTTCTTTATGACTACAAAATACTCACTTTTTATCATATTAAAAAAAATTCTTACATTGTTAGTTTTCAACACATATACATAAACTCAAAAAAAAAAAAAAAAAAAAAAAAACCAGCAAGTTCAAAAACAAATAAATGCTGTTTAAAAAAAATTTTCTACTGTTTGTTCTAAGTAAGTTTTTAATTAATTTTAAGTATAACTGTATTAATTTTTTTAACTTTTATGATTGTATTTATTATTTAAATAAATAAAAACTTAAGCTTTATCCTGTTATGATCCAATAAACAAAAAAATAAATAAATAAATAAATAAAAATTGCCTGAGTAGACCATTTTGGCAAGCAAGAAAAATAAGTTAGGTGCCATTGACACCTGACTTTTATATTCCACTTTCTAACCCTGGTCCCAGGCACTTGTTAAGCTAATATTTAAACTTAAAACTTCTTTACACAATGCACCATAAAATAACTACACCTGTCAAGCCAAGGCAGAAACTGCACCAAATTATATTTAGTATCTTCTAGAACAGGGGTGGCCAACTCACGCCGGAATTTAAAAAATATATATTCTTTTACTTTATATCATGATAGTAAAAATTAATAAATATGTTCTGACTTTCCTGAATGAAAACACCAGACAACTATGGCGACTGTAAGAAGAAGAGAAAAAAAACATTTAGTGAAAGAAAAGAGAAAAAGTACAGATTACACAATGTAGCCTGCCAAAGTAAAATGGGTTTCTGGTGCAGCCCACCTAACATTAAATCAAATTTTTTAATCTAAGAGTAAAAATAGTATGTGTTTAAAATTTTCTTTTGTTATTCAATGAAAAATTAAAATTATTAAAAAATACTCAACAGTTCTAGGAACCACCATACACAGAACTGCAAAAATACGCCGATGATGTTTTTGTAGTAATCGAGAAAGGCATTCAACCCAATGTGTAGTTACTGAACACAATTAACTAAAATATATAATATAATAATTGATCTGCAAAATAAAATACTTAACACAAAATGATAATGCTTCAAAAATTGGTAGATTTTAAAGACCACTTGGCAAAATTATGTCATTTTACCGCCCATTACATACTTCAATTTTCTCTTCGAAATTAAATATTTATTAAAAAAAAAACATTTTAAAAGCTAAATTTAAACCTTTTCTTTAATTACTAAATTTTCTAATCAAACATTATAAACAATACTTAGAACAAATATATATTATTTATTAATACTTACAACATTTTCTAAAGGATGGGCCCCAAAAACTTTAAAATTATTTTGTGGTTTACCAGGCGTCACTACTAGAACAACAGCTTGTTGTCCAACTCTAATTGTGTATTCATCAATTGTTGCCTTCAGTTTTCTGGAACAAAAAAAGACAGCTTTAAGTTTAATGAGTATTATAAGTTTAATGAGTATTATTAGGTTTAATGAGTATTAATAACAACAACAGAACAATAAAATGACAATATAATAAAAGTGGACAAAGTCAATAATAATAAACTAGTCAACAAAATTATTGAATCTCAAAGAACACACACACACAAAAAAAAAAAATAAAGTTACATTTTATGTTTTGAGCAACAAGTACTACAGGGTGGCTAGAGCATTTAAACCTTTTCAAATTCTCTGACTTTTCTTCGAGATTTTCCTCCATTTTCCCCTGACTCTCACGTTTATTTTCGATGAAAATTTCATGACACTAGTAAAAAATTTAGTGATTTAAAATATCATTAATAATTTTATGATTAATATAGCTTATTTTCACAAAATTTATTTAAATTCCCTGACTTTAAAGGAAATTCTCTGACTTTTCCAGATTTTCTAAATTCCCTGACTTTTCCCTAATTCTTTGATTTTCCCTGACTGCTAGCCACCCTGTACTAAAAATTCATAGCCAAATCACATTAATCCTCATTCATTTCATGAATGTCAAGAAACAAACATACTAAGAGCTTTTATTAGTAAGATTTTCATTTGTTTTATGTAAACTTCAATCTTGCATAAGTTCTATATTTATCTTTACATTACATTATAATAAGACAAAAATGGCTCCACCTCCAATTTGCTGGAGGTAGTAACAGAAGGGCAGAAACAAAGGTACTGCAGAAAAGCACAAGCAGTTAATTTACTTCGGAAGAAAAACAGAAGGGTTGATTAGGAAAAAAAAAAAAAAAAACTGTTTAAAGATAAGAGAAGATACTTTGTGCTGGTTATATGAAAGAAAAAATAAAACAAATTTAAAAAGAGGAGCACAAATTAAAGGATGTTTGAAAACTAGCAGACAGCCATTTCAGAACCTTTAAAATTTTCTTAGTGTTAAAGGAAAAATTTTTATAAATAAAATTTTAAACATGAAAAAATTAAGTAAATGAAAGAAACAGAAAATTTGAAATTGAAACGCGTGGGGCCTGCTAAGCAAGCGTGGTCTAAAAAATGGGCAAAAAAAAGGCAATTTGTTTAATGCACTTTTAGTATACATGTAAAAGTTAGAGTTACATGGTTGAAAAGAGAACCAACTGGAAAATGTAGCGTAAAAACCATTTCAAAGGAGGGGAGGAGGGAGAGGATAAGAGGAAAGTATTTTACTAAATGAATCATAACCAAACTTTGAAAATGCTTAGTGTGGCTGAGAAATCATTTATAAGGAAATTTAAATCTTTGTGGATGTGGAAAGCTTTCTAAAAATCTAGATTGTGAATGGAAGTACATTTTTGAATAACAGATCTACCAAAAAAAAAAAATTGAAATAAAGATTACTAAGCCAATTATGTTTAGTTATGGCAGAACATTTAATATCTCCATTTTTATCATGGGACTTTGTTCTCCTAAATGGAATTTAAGGGGACTTGGCACCTTTTACGGCACCACTGAAATAGATTTCACATAAAAGCTTATATTTTCATTTAATATTTATAAGTTGAACTATATTAGGTTTGTTCAATGAAATATATATTTCAGGCACCAATTCTTGTGGTATTTGAAATCTTCCAATTGTGTTTTATCAGTTTGCATTTTTTTTATGAATTTATATAATCTTCAAAATTCTAAAACTTCTACAGATATTCAAGAAAAAACTTAATATTTTTTTGGGGCATTTAATGGAACCTACTTAAAGGAATGAAGGATGGGTTTTGAAATTTGTTAATTAGTTTTCGAGAAAAAGAAATTAAAAGTGCATGTCTAGGTAAAAAAAAAACTAATTTTGCTATATGTTTTTTTTTTTTTTTTTTTCTTTTAAGGATGTTGCAAAATCCATCCCTAATTCTTTAAGTAGGTTGTGATGTCCCCATGCTTTGAAGATGGCTGTGTAGCACTCAAAAATATTAACAGTGAAGTTTAATGGTTTTATTTTTATTTTGAATCAAATTTTAACTTTACTTGTAATTTACTTAATATACGAGGTGTGGCTATTAAATAACGAGATTATTGCTGCTACAGATGAACTACATATGCACCAAATCCGAATGAACGACAGCTGTGCAGCGTAAAGCCTTCTCTTTTGATTTCAGTGCCTACCGTGTTTGAAGAGAAATCAGTCTGGCCGTAACCTTCGTTTGTGTAAGAGGTGTTTGTTTCGTTTTGCTGAAAACGTGATATGTGTAAAAGTAGAGCAACGAATTGTCGTGAAATTTCACATGAAACTTGGTAAAACCTCTAGTGAAACTTATCTTTTATTAAAACAAGTTTATGGCAATAAATGTTTTACGCCTGCGAGTTTATGAGTGGTTCAACCGTTTCAAAGATGGCTGAGAAAACTTTGAATATGATGACCGAAATTCAAAGCGATGATGATCCTTTCTTTTCGACATTCATGGTATTGTGTACCTTCAATGGGTTTCTGAATTTCAAACTAGTAATCAACATTACTATCTTGAGGTGCTTACTCAACTCCGTGAAAGGGTGAGGAAAAAATAACCTGAATTGTGGAAGAATAAGTCATGGGTTCTCCATCAAGACAACGCGCTGGTTCACACGTCATTGTCTGTCAAGACGTTTCTAGCCAAATACAACATCCTAGTTTTATACCATCCGCCTTATTCGCCTGACCTGGTCCCATGTGACTTTTATCCGTTCCCCAAAGTTAAATCTGCATTAAAAGCAGGGTTGGCAAAAACCCGGGTTTTTCTGGGCTTTTGTTTGAATACATTTGCATTGCAATGTTATGTTATTTAGCATATTAGTTGTAATACACCTTATATTAAACTACAAATTAATGATTAATCTAATATTTATCTCAGAAATAAAAATTGGTTTGATTCTAATATTAAAATAGTCTTAATTAGTATGATTAAGCTATATTTTATTTTAATGTATGCTTATTCAAAATAAATATTCTTAATGACAATAACTGATAAAATAAAAGAATTTAAATTCTTAAATACAATACATATCATTTAATTTTTTGTTCCCCATCATGCTATAGATGGAGAACTTAAGTAATCGTGAAAATTTTCGACCTCATTTTTTTTTTTTTATTACTTTTTTACAAGTTTTCATGTGCGAGGAATCCGAAAAATGACAAAATTTGTATGGTGTGTTAGTTTGTTAGTCTGTGTGTACACGATATCTCAAAAACAAATTGTCACAGAGAAGTCAGATCAGTTTTAAAATATTACTTTCGACACTGGCAAGAACCCTATTCATTTGCAACATTTGAATTAAAAATCTTCGTAAGTTATTAAAAATTTATGCCTTTCTTAACATGGGAGAATAGGGCAAAATTTTACTTAAACATTAAAGGGCAAAATTAACGGTCGCCACCGGCCACATGGCGACTAAATAAAAAAAGATGGCGATTAAAAATTTTGCATCGATCGCCACTATAGTCGCCACTTTTTGGGATCATTAAAAGATTCTAAAAATCGAGCGACGATAGGCAATCGAAGCCTTGTGATTTCCAATCTTTTTCCATCCATGGTATAAATCTCAATGCTCATTTTAAACTTGCTTTTTTATGTTCTACAATCTATAAAGAAGTAGAATTGTTTAATATATCTCACTCATATAATTTTTTGGACCCCCCTCCTTTCCCTCCCCCTAACTATCTGTGATCACACAGCTTAGAGAAAGCTTCATAATTTCTATTCATTCTCAATTTGCTGCAAAAATATAAATATCTATTTTAAACTTACTTTATTAGATTCTAGAATCTGTAAAGAAATAGAATTGTTTATCTCCTACTCATAATTCTTATAATCCCCCCCCCCCCAACGATTGGCAACCACATGCTCCACTGAAGCCTTGTGATTTACAATCTTTCTGCATCCATAACATAAATGTAAATATTCATTTTAAACTTTATTTATTAGATTCTAGAACCTATAAAGAAGTATATAGATGTATCCCCCCCCCCCCACACACACACAGGTGCACTCCATTTCAACTAGCAGTTAATGATCAAATGTCCTGCAAAGCACAATCTTTTTCCATTATTATCTCCATAGTATTTAGTGTATATTTAACTCATTTAAGATATTTGACAAATATGTGTATCAAAATTTGATTTGGCTTAAATGTGTATTTTTCAAAAATTTTTGTATTTGCTTACTTTTGAGTAGAAATCTTCCTTTTATCCTTCCCATTTTAAAGTAGAAATCTCCCTATTTTTAAAGCTACAAATTTGGTAGCTAAGTAAATTATTTTTAATGAAGCAGCTAAGTTCCCATATCTATACTTTTTAAGAGGAAATATTTTAACTCTATTGAAATAAAATCATTTAAAAAAGTGTGTCTTTAGAAATAAGAAAAAATAATAAAATTGCTAACTGTATTTACACATGACCATGTGAAAGGTTGTGATGATGATGAATCAGCTGATTCATTTACTAGAAAATATCAATGTGAACTGTGAATAACAACAGCTTATTTCACTTAAATAAATTGAAAAAAAAAAAAAAAAGTACTACTGAATTATCTGAAAGATAAAAATTTTTGCTGTTATTATTACAGTCCTAAGCAGATTTTAATTTAGGATGTGCAATTTAGGATTTTTAAAAAGAGCGTAATTACGAATTACAATTTCAGTGTCCCTGTGTTAATTTTATTATTATATGTATTTCTTATTTTCATATTTTTCTTGTGGTAATTATACCGCAAAATGGGGACAATGCTTTTTGCAGTTTGAAAGAGATAGTCTTATGATGTGAAAAGTGGCCACTAACATAAAAAAGTGGCTACTAATGAAACTGGCAGTACCGGCCACTGGCCACTAATGAATTTTCCCAGTTTTGCCCTTTATTAAACATGCATTAAATGGAAAATTTTTACTGAAAAAATGTGAGACCAGTTTTAAAATATGAGTTTTGATGTCGGAATGAACATTAGTAACTAGAAACATGCTACTTTGAAAATTTCGCAAGTTATTGGAAATTTACGAATTTCTTAGCATGGCACAATAGGGCAAAACTTCACATAAATGTCAATTTTTAAGGATATTTTCATCGTAAAGATGTCAGACCACTTTTGAAATATTATTTAGGGTACTGGCATGAATATCAGAGTATAAATTTTCCAATTATTTGGAATTTAAGATTTACTTAAAAAATTGAGCATAAATGTCTATTTTGAGGATCATAAATATATCAGACAACTTCAAAGTAACATTTATGATACTTGTTTTAACATAATTGACTACAAATATTCTAATAGGAAAATTTTGCAAGTTACTCGTAATTTAAGTTTTTATCAACATAGCAAAATGGGGCGATATCCCATATAAATTTGCAGTTTGAGGATTGTTGCATTGGAAATAGTAGCATGAAAACGAAACTACAAAATTTATCCTAATAAAATAAATTAATAGATTAGAATAAGATAAATATATCAAAGTGAACGGTGGATAACCTATTAGGTGGGGATTTCATTCTGTCACTGTGTCAAGTGTTTGGTCAGATTCATTTCTCTTGACATGATAATTATGTTAAGATAATGTCATGTACTAGAAATTTATGAGAACATATATATGATGAAGAACTGAGCAGAGTCCACTTATGCCATCTAGTTTTAGTTATAAAAATAACTAAAATAGCTTTATCCTTTTTTTTTTTTTTTTTTTTTTTAAGCTTTTTAATAGTTGAAACGGTTATAGAAAATTTTTTATTTTATTACATTTATAATTATGTTGCTACTAAAATTAAAATAAAATTATTATAAAATTGAAACAATTATAGAAGATAAACTTGCTTTTATTATATTTACAACTGTAGTTACTTTTTATGTTTAATACTATTTTCTAGAAAGTAAAAACATGAGTTTTTTCTTTAAAAGTAAGGTGTTTTCTATACTTTATAGATGGGATTTGTAAATTATAAATAATTTTTAACAAAAACCCACTTATTTGCAAAAACCCAGCGGGTTTTTGTTGGTGGGCCCAGTTTGCCAACCCTGATTAAAACGAACAAGATTTAAGCTGTGAAAGAAAAAGCAGCACACCTCATGCGGGAGTTCACAGGACAAGACTTCCAGCACTGTTTTGAACAATGGAAATTTCGCATGGAGCGTTGTAGGGATAGAGGAGTGGTGTATACTGAAGGTGATAACTAAATATGTATAAATTTAAAATAAAATGTTTTATACCAATAGTCTCGTTATTTAATAGCCACACCTTGTATATTCTAATAAACTCTTTAAGCAGTCTTAACTTTTATAAATTTAGGATATTCAACAAATATAACATTGTTTAATAAATTTATTCTTTGCTAGTTTGAAAGTCATTTAAAATAAACAGTAATTAAATCAATCACCTCAACAACCTTGTTTGTTGTCTCTTTCTTATAGATGGGTTTGTTTCAAATGAATGAGGTCTTTTTCTTTTTTTGGCAGTGGCAATTGCAGCAGCTGCTGCCATTCCAATAGGACCTAAAACATAAAATTTCAAATTATTTTCAAAGTGAAAAAGTAACAGTTTTTAAATAACTAAACAGAAATGTTCTAAGGTATTTTTTATAGTTTATATATACAAATGATGTTTGCTGCACTTATGACTACTTTGTTCAGCTGACAAAGAGTCATTTTATTTAACATGTTAATCGCCACGATAATATCAGAAAAATTTTCACATGGCCCATGGTAACTTTATTAGATAATTTAGTTAAAAATGTATCAAGGAAACTTAATGTATCACAGAAAAAAATTTTTTTGCCAAAATTCCCGGAAAAACACTATTTTTTATGTCACACATATATGACTGACATGGCCCTATATTAAAACTTTTGTTCTCGACAAGCCGTGTCAGTCTTATATGTCTGACGCATCCAAACAACATACAACAAGTATTAACACGTTAATCGCCATGTCAGTCATATGTGCCTGACGCTAAGAAGTTCTACATGAGCCATGTCAGACATTATGTCTTACATGGCTCATGTAGAACTTCTTAGCGTCAGGCACATATGACTGACATGGCGATTAACGTGTTAAACCCAAAACAAATGTTTTGAGGTTTTTGCAATTTATAATGTTTATTCTAAGTTTTTTTTTTAATCGGAGATAGTTACACTTTTTCTCAAGTTAAAAATAAAGACAGTTTATGAAAACAGCATTTAGAGAACATCAGAAATGAATTAGATTTTTAAGTATTAAAGGACTTGAGACTAAAATCATTAAACACATAAATGTTAAGCTGATTTTTTTTTAATGCCCGTCACATATGTGAAACAGGCTTTAACTACATAATAAAATAGACATTTTACAAGGTTTCCACTCAATTTAAACAATACAATTTCCTGACTTTTCACGGTCTATTTTTTATTAAATTCTAGATCAAAAAATTTGATTATGGCAGATAAGATAGTTCACAACATAAAAGAACACAGCACATTTTAAATTGCATATTTAAAAAATATTTATCAGGTTTATACCATTATTTCTCCAGGTTTTTGTTTGGACATCATTTACAATTTTCTCTGGCATTACCCTGATTTTTTTTAACTTTCCAACTCCCTGACTTTTCCAGATTCCCCCTGATCCATGGGAACCCTGATTTTATGGGTCCATTTATCTTTATTAACATTATCCACTGCTAAAAAAGGCACAGTATTTGGGGATATGCATTGGTATATTCTTCTCTGGAATCGACCAATTAGAGATAAGAGAGCCAGTAATTTTAGTTAACTATTGAAATACAGTATGACCCCGCTTAACACTGTTTCGGTTTAGCGTTCTTTTATTTCAACCCGGGGATTCACCGAAATTGTGCACGCCTCGTTTAGCGCTGTTTCGCATTACGCTCTACTTTGATGGAACGTATCCCCCGCGTTAAGCGGGGTCTTACTGTACAGTTAAAAAAAAGTGCTTACACTGCCTCTTTATTAACTGTACATACAGTGTTAAATATATATATATATATATATATATATAAAGGTGCTAAGAGCTTAATACCACGTTACATACAGTATTTAGCACATTATAAAGATTTTATCAATTTTAAATGGACAATCAAAAATAACTTTAAAAAAAAGGGGGGGGGGGACTCAGGGTGCTTGTACCACCTCTTTGCACATTATCAAGATTTTATCAATTCTGATTTGACAGCTAACTGTTTATATGACAGATCGGTCTCATAGGGCCTCCCGGGAAAAATATACATGCATTAATTTTATGAAACTATGACATCATGGAAAGAAGACATTTGTGTTTACACCAACTAAATTATTCTTATAATATCTTCTTTTTTCTGACTTTGCATTATACAGGCATGAGAGTGGGAAAAGGACAAAAAGTCTGAAAATATGTGTAAACTTAAATTTCACCAAAAAAAGAAGGAAAACAACGTGGCACACCAACATATTTCGCATTAAAAGGAAAAAGAAATTAAGAACTATATCATTCGGGTAAATTACAAAGCAGTTTTAAGAGTAAAATAAAAATACAAATAATTTCTGATAACAATTCAACAATACATTAAAATAATGTTATTGCAACAATAAATTTATTTACTTGTTTATTTAAAGTTTTCAAAATCATATGTACAAGCTCAACTAACTGTAAAGACTCATTTATTGTCATGTAAATTTATACAAATAAGAATCTGATTATTACTATTTGAAATACCCAAGCCTAGTTAATTAAAAAAAAAAAAAAAAAAAAAGAGAGAGAGAGAGAGAGTGAGAGAGAATCTCCCTTCCCTTTTTTTTTTTTTTTTTTTTTTAATTTTAATGCAATTTTAATATTATTTTAGTCCAAAATATTAGACAATGTTGATAGGTAAACTTCCAGTATTGGAAAAGGTATAAAATTGCATGAAAGCTAAAATATGAAACTGGCCTAAATAAAAATAATAAGCAAATTAGGATAAGTTAAATGGTTCAAATTTAATGGATAGCCTACTAGGTGGAGCATTTCAGTCTGCAACTATGTTGATTGATTTGCTAAATTCATTATCCTCTTTTCTTTATTTTTAAAAAGGTTTTTCCTTTTTTTTAAACAATCAATGTAAGCCAGAGCAAGTAAATATATATATATATATATATATATATATATACTAGCAGGCAACCCCTGCTTCGGTGGTCCCTATTTTTAAATGATTCACTATAATTACTGAATTCTCAAAATTGCATTAATT
The DNA here is from genome assembly GCA_963930645.1 of Salticus scenicus. Taxonomy (NCBI): domain Eukaryota; kingdom Metazoa; phylum Arthropoda; class Arachnida; order Araneae; family Salticidae; genus Salticus; species Salticus scenicus. The sequence continues at coordinate 78,510,324 of OZ005648.1, read as the reverse complement.
TTTATCAGGTGAAAAAAAAAAAAAGAGAAACAAAATCTGATTAGGAAAAAATGTCGCACCGGGTTCTCACTGCCTTCGGAAAAAATTCCCAAAATGCGCTAACTCTTATTTCTATTATTTTTCCCTTTCGCCCCCCCCTTTCCGCTTATCCTAATATTTTTACAGATTCGAAAATATCCGCAATCAATTTGTAAGTACGAAAAACCTCTATGCACTAGTTTTGAACGATCTATCTCTATTTTTTTGCCCCTCCGTTCCCCCTTCCCGCCCCTCTCAATAATTTTAAAAATTCGAAAATATCCGCAATCGATTTGTAGGTATCGAAAACCTCTATGTACCAATTTTGAATGATCTATTTTATTTTTTTTGCCCCTCCACCCCCCTCCCTCCCGACCCACCTAATAACTTTACACTTTCGAAAATATCCCCATTCGACTTGCAGCCCTTTAAAACCTACCTGTATAAATTTTGAATGGCCTAACTGTATTTCTATTTGTTTTTGCCCCATAACCCCCTTTACTGCCCCCCCTCCTAATAATTTTACAAATTTAAAAATATCCGCAATCAATTTGTAAGTATCGAAAACCTCTATGTACTAATTTTGAACGATCTGACACTATTTTTATTTCCCCCCCCCCTCCTAATAACTTTACACAATCGAAAATATCCCCATTCGACTTGCAGACCTTTAAAACCTATCTGTACCAATTTTGAACGGCCTAACTGTATTTCTATTTGTTTTTGCTCCATGCCCCCCCCCCCCTCTTGCTGCCCTACCTGGGGGCTGAATTCCTAAAATTCCAGAAATTGGATTTTAGATAGTTGCATTAGCTATATTTTAAAGCAAAAATTTTACGGATATCTGTTTTTTTGCTTGAGATATAAAGGATTTTGTGAAATCACGTTTTGCCCCCCCCCTCCCCCCCTTGGGGGGCAAATTTTGTAAAATCGCTTCTTAGTGGATGCCTACATCATAGAAAGAACATTATCACAAAATTTCATGCTTTCAGGTCTAAGGGTTTGGTCTGGGCGATGATGAATCACCCCCTCACCCACTCAGTCAGGAAGAACGATTTTATATATATAGATATATATATCAGTTTTTAGTATTGTCCTAGTTCAAAATACTGACCAATACTGGTAGGCAATAAAATAAAATTTAAATAAAAATTATCATTATTCAATTATCTCTTTCAGTTTTTGGAACAGCTTCAATATAAGGCATCAATTGCTATTGCCGGTATACTGCTCGCAAAATTTTACGTTTGGGAATTTTTTACTTTTATTTATTTATTTTTTATGCTAAAAATCTGAAATTCTTGGAAAAATTTTTAAAAAGTCGGAAATTCCGATGAAAGTCGGAAAAATCTCATCCCTGATTATAAAATAGAAAAGATTACAAGAATTAATTTTAATCGACATGTGTAGGTAAAATTTTCTTTAACTAAATATTAATTCTCTTATGTCCTTTCAATGCAAAGAATTTCCTTAAGCTTAATATGGAAAAAATAATAATATGGTGTGTGGCACTTGCATGACTTTTCAGGACCATATGGACACACCTAGTGTCTGGGACAGTCGGTGATGGGGTGTGCCTGCACACCGCCTTACTTACCATGCATTTCAATACTAGAAAGACTTCAGATTAGAGGATAAGATAAAAAGTACTGTAAATAAACCTACGTTAAAAAGAATTCAAACCAGGTTTAGGAACAGCTTTATTTGACATCTACAGGGTGGCTAGCATTTAAACCTTTTCAAATTCCCTGACTTTTCCCTGACTATTTTTCGAGATTTTCCTCCATTTTTCCCTGACTCTCACAGTTAATTTTAGATGAAAATTTCGCGACATTAGCAAAAAATTTAGCGATTTAAAAAATCATTAATAATTTAATGATTAATATAGCTATTTTCAAAAAAATAGTTAAAATTCCCTGACTTTAAACGAAATTCCCTGACTTTTCCAGATTTTCTAAATTCCCTGACTTTTCCCTGATTCTTGGATTTTCCCTGACTGCTAGCCACCCTGATCTATTTCTGTGTGAGGGGGGCTACCAACTCCTCACCCCCCCACATTTTCAGACAACTTTCACCCACATCATCCCTCCTTGAAACTTTTCAATTTTGATCACACTTTTCAAGTAGCAACCTCATACAAACTTCAAAATACAACATTTTAATTGCCTGCAATTATTTGTTTTTAAATTAAGCTGATAACAGACATACACGAAAACAAACCATTAAAAAATTGACGTTAATATTCAGGAAACCTCAAAACAGATAATTATACAAAAAACAAGCACTGAAAATTTATTTTATAAAAATATTTTATTTACTGTATGGGGTATGGAGAATTTTCATTCCCAAGCAGTTTTATTGCAATTTCTAAGTACAATCACACAATATTGTAGTTCTTTTGGGTAGCCTGGTAAACAAATGGGGAATGATTTTTATGTGACATTCTACACGAAACATGCTTTTACGCATATAAAAAATATATGTTCATTTCATTTTGTTTAGGAGAGCCTATTGCCTATGTTAAATGGTAACTACCAAAATTTTCGCCCATAGACATAATGTATTTGAATTCTCTTGGATATCCCTGTGCACAAATCACTGGCTTCATCTCGATGAAAAATTTAGTGTAGCATCCCTATATAAACACAGATTTAGAACATCGAGTTTGGACTTCTTGCTACCATTTGTTCTTGAGATATGTTGATAACAGACACACAGAGCAACTGCTAAACACATGTTTTTCAGATACAGGGAACCTCAAAATGTGTAGATATAACAAAAACTTTATTTCGAAATTTGACCCAAAAACAATACTTTCTCTACCATAAATATGAGTAAGAGATAGTAAAAAAACTATAAAACTACACTGAATAAATTTGGTTATAATGCATGATAAATTCATACTTCCCTATTAGCAACAAATGCTTATATTATTTTTGGAATTTGTTTAACCTGAAATGATTATGTGTTAGTCATTTCACAGTCCATCATTCAAAGTTAGAATTAGGAAACTGTAATTGATCTTGGCTTTTACAGTTGACAGTAGGGATGAAACGGATAGTGATTTTGCCGGATACCGGGAGCTCTTCTGCCTGCCGGATACGGATATCCGGCATTAGTTTTGTTTTTTGTTGTGTTGTATATTTCTTTTCTTTTTCTTTATTTTAAAACAATGAAATATAAACATATTTCATATACTATTCTTTTAAAAACATTTTAAATATAATTTATTTAAACATATTTATTTAATATTCTATTTATTTGTGCAATATTGCCATGAAGAATAAAATTTTAAGCCTAACATACCCATTCCCACACTTGCAATTTTTGGTGAAAAGCACTTTCACAAAAAGATAGGTTTTGTTCAGAATTATAAAACTAAAACTTATTATTTGCATATTTTTTACAATACTATTATTAAAAAAATGAAATAAAATATTTTACTAATATAATCACTGTTGAAGAGTTATTTTCACATGAAAACTAATATGTTGTGGCCATCACAAAACTTTCTTCTACATAATTCTATATAACAGTGCCACTTACGGTTTAAATCGTATAAACGTTTAACCATAGCTTCTCACAATAAATATTTTACAAAAGGAGTTTATGCAATTTTAATCAACAGATGCTGAGATATACGCTTGTGAAAAATCATAATAGTAGCTCCACCTGTCGGCTGATACATACATAAATAAGGTCAACATTTGCTTTCATAATGGTTGTCTTATATATCAATTTTCATGCACATGTCATAGAAGTTAGGATTAACTCAGCCTATTCATTGGGTAAATTGTAGTGCAGTATTGCCACCTGTTGGCCGATATACACCTAAAATAAATCACAATAATGTTTCACAGTGGCTCTCTCACATACCAAGTTCTATGCAATTATACACAATAGAATAAGAGATATAGCCTTCCCCTTTTGGGGGGAAATTTCTGTATTGCAGAGCCACCTACTGGCCAGCATGCACCCAAACTGAACCAGCATAATTTCTCATAATGCCTTTCCAACATGAAGTTTGTGTAGTTACATGAAATAGAACCTAAAATAAAGCCTTCCCTAAATTGCAGAAAGCACTGTATAACAGCACCACCTGTAGAGCGATTGGCACCAAAATTTGATAGGCACTAATATATGCCAAGTTACATGAACATATATATTTATATGAAATTCTGTGCAGTAGTTTCTGAGATATAGCCTTCCTCTAAGTTGCAGAAATCGCAGTATGGCAGCACCACCTGTTGAGCCATTTGCACCAAAAGTTGGTAGGCACTGATTTATGTCATGATGCAACTACACATAAATTTATATGTAATTGTAGTACGCAGTAGTTCCGGAGGTACAGTTGAACAGAATTTTTGTCACCACACACAGACATTTTTTAAAAATTGGTCAAACCAGGTTCTGGACTTCGTAAAATGTGTAAATCCATCAAAAACCAGAAGTTGAAAATTTTTATGAATCCAATACTTTCTTTTGAGACATTTATAAGAAAACATAAAAGAAAGAAGGAAAAAAAAAAAAAAAAAAAAACTAAAAGCTTCAAACTAGTATGTTATGGCCATCACAAAACTTTCTTTTATATCTCTCTATGTAACAATGCTACATGCTGTTTAACATGCAGAAGAAACATAATCATAGCTGCTTACAATAAAGATTTTAGATATGGAGTTTAGTGCAATTTTAATCAAATTTTTTTTAGATGTAGCCATGTGGAGAATCACAGAAGATTAGGAACAGCTGCGCCACCTGTTGGTCGAAATACACCCAAATTAAGCCAACTTTCATTCTCATATTATTTGTATCTTGTTTATCTCTTAAATTTTATAGATGTTGAGATTTAGCCTTCCTATTCACAGAGTAAATTGAAACATAATATAGCCACCTATCGACCAATACAATATGCACCAAAATTGAATCAACATGATGTTTTATAAAAATGACCCTTTCCCATACTAAATTTTTAGCAATTATACATGAATGAATCTGAGATTTAACTTCCCAATTCACGGGAAAATTGCAGCATAGCAGCATCACCTATTGGCAGGGTTTAATACAGGTCGAGTTTACTACCTTTTATGGGTACCTTCACAAAAATCAACCTGGCAAAAAAGGTACCTTCACAAAAATCAATCTGGCAAAAAAGGTACCTTCACAAAAATCATTCAGCTAAAATCGGTACCTTCACAAAAATCTTAGTCATCCCAGCAAAATCTGGCATCTTAAATGAGCACATTTTCAAAGAAGAGTAACTTATTTGTGCATTTCTGTTGATGCGATTCACAAGGCAAGAATCATACACAATGTTGGTTTTAATCTACACACAAGTGTTTTCTATGGGCAAGAAATGGTGTAACATAAGTAAACAAAACGATCCTCGCATGTATCTGTACAGACACGCTTTGGAGTTGTGACCATAGTGTACTGTTTGCTGATTCATCAGGTGGTTTGATGCTTTGATGACTGTATGGTGATGTGTATCCTCCCTTGTACAATTCATGTGCAGTGTAGTGATAATAGCACAAATGAAAACAACTCCTACTTACATTCTCTCTACTGAGCTGTTTACTTCAGAGAGAAATGACTTTTGATTCCTGTTCTGCTATAAGCCTCACACCAACTGTTAAGTGTTATTTTTATTATTTTACTTAGTTTGAACTCCCCCCCCCCCCTACACACACAGAAAAAGAGTGTGCTGCAATTTTTCACAAAAATGAAATATAGTTAAGATTTTTCACAAAAATAGGTATTAATTTTGAAATCCTGGATTGGCCCCTGATTGGCTGTTATGCACAGAAATTGAATGAACATGTTTCATAATACTAGCCCTCCCTGTGACACACTTAGTTTATTTTTTTAATTATGCACAGTATAAGCTGAGATATAGTCTTCCTCTAAATGGGAGAAATCACAGTGTAGCAGCGCCATCTGTTGAGTGATTTGCACCAAAAGTTGATGGTCACTTTTTTTTTTTTGGTAAGATGCAACTATGTATAAATTTATATGAAATTCTGTGCATTAACTCTCTGCACAAAATTTTTGTCAGATAGACGTTTTCCAAAAATGGTCAAATTGTGTTTTGGTTCCCTCAAAATGCATAAATCCACCGAAAACTGGAAGTTGAAAATTTTCACGAATCCAATACTTCCTTCTATTTAATATAGAAGAAAGTAATAGTTCAAAATGAATTTATACTTTTTACTTATTTTATATATTTATATTCTGTACAAGTACAGATAAGAAAGAAAATTTTACATTAGTTATTAAAATTCTTTAAGTAAGTGAAGTTTTTCTGCAGTACAAAATCAAAAACTTTAAATAACTGATTTTTTTTTTTTTTTTCTTATGAACAATATGAAAGTGAAAGTACAGACTTTTTGAAAATTTAAATATGTACTTTTATTTGAAGTAATTTTAATTTTTTGAGATATATCTATGCAACGCAACAGAGAATTCTAAATTTAGGTGCTTTAGTAAGATATTCCATTAAAAATGCAAATTTATATAAATTGGGGGTTTAAAAAAAAAAATCCAAATCGAATAGATAGATGGCGCAAGTAATGCCAGGTTTCTGCTAGTATAAATATATGGTCACAAAAACAACAGCTTTATTGTGTATGGAAAACTGGATTGTAAATAAACAGGTTCTAGTCAATAAATGCATATTATTTGACTCATTCTCGAAACAATCTAACAACTTTAACATCCAAGACTAACAATATTACTAAACAATCTAACAACATATTAGCAAAAGACAGGAAAACAGAGTTATATATAAACTGCAACTGCAGAGAATAAATATCATTTGTTCAGGAACAACAATGAACAGCTCTTTTTATTGTTATGGGGAAGATTAGGGGGAATGTTATAGATAACTCTGGAAAAAAAACCTAGGTAACTCTGTACAAAATTAAAATAGGGCTTCTATATTTCTTAGACCTGAAGCTACTTTTGGCTAAATTTGTTTGCTAATGAGTCCAAAATCGATTTTCGCAGAAGCCAACTTAAAAAATAAAAAAAAAACTTTACAAGCTACAACTAATCTAAAAAAAATTAAAAAATTGTCGCAAAATTTTCATCTGATGGGAGTTTAAGCTTGAATATTCTCCTTCGGATATCTGTATCCAGTGTGCTGATATCCGGTACCCCGCCGGATATTTAAAACTCAGCCGGATAGGCCGGATACCGGATATCCGTTTCATCCCTAGTTGACACTTCACTACAACTTGACCTTTCTCAGTTACAGTTTTCCAACTGTAACTGAACTTGGCTTACAGTCTACTAGTACAATAAAATCCCCTGAAAAGTTTCACCCCTGGCTGATACATATTTTCCCCCATATACTTGCTTTTCCCCTTATGTACTTAAAAAATCTACAATTACACACTTTTGAATTGTAAGTACAAAGTTTACATATAACAGCAACAAGATTTAGCTTAAAGTGCATAATCATATTTTTAATTTCAAGTCAAAACAACTATTATTTTAATACTTTGTAAAAACCATGCAGTGATAACATAATTTTGCTCTTTCTCCAGATGCTCAGTGGGTTAATTTGAAACTTATATTTATTAAAGTTTTCATTTGCAAAAAGTACCAAAATTTTTATTTTTTTTTTTCTTTAATTTATTATACATGATTAAATGTAGAGGAAGTTGGAGCACAGTGGACCACAACTATTTAAATCTATTAATATTCAACTCTTTAATTCATACAGATACTCATTATGGTAGCATGGTACTAGTTGTAAGCAACCCAAAAATCCACATGAGAAATGGTAAGGTAGCAATTTCGAGCAGTTTTTATGTGTTTTTTTTTTTTTTTTTAACTGCTCAAAGTAATTTTTCCACCTTAAAGTGTTTAAAATTTTATAAAGACTGAACTGGTGACTACAAGTAATATATAGCTTAATAATATATAACATATATTATTAAGACTGAACGGAAGGCAAGATATTGCTGTTTTTTAAATTCTTAAAAATTATTAGCATATTTATAGTCTATATATAATTTTATTAATATAGTTCTAGCATGGGGCACAGTGGACCGCCTGTACATGGAAGCACAGTAGACCATCTTCCAATGTGCCTAAAAGTACAAATTAGACTTAATATAGCTTATTTATTTTAATTAAATTTATACATACAAATGTAAAGTATTAATAACTCAAAAGAGTAAATATCTTAATGTTATGATAAAATAAATAAAAAGAATAAGTTTCTGAAAATAAAATAAATATTTGAATAGCAGTATAATTATTAAAATCTGAATTTAATAATTATTTGAATGATGTATTAATAAAGGCAGAAGTAGCTTAATATATTTCAGTTAAATTTATCCTACAAATATAATGTAAATTAATTATACCTCAAAATAATTAAAAAAAATAATAATAAATAGAATTGAAATAGAATGAATGAAATTGAATAGTAGTACAGTATTTATTAATATCTGACTTAGACTAGAATAGTATAAAAAACTAATTTTTTAAAAAAAGTTTAATATAAACAAAAGAGGTTGGTCCACTGTACCCTGGTGATGGGGCACAGTGGTTCACTTTGTGAGTGCACACAATTTTTTTTTTTTTTTTTTATTATTCATAATGTATTAGAAATATTATAATAAAATTAGGACATGTCAAGAAAGACTCGGAAAATGTTTGTTAATTTTTTCAAGTACATTGTTTTTTTTTATGTGAAGAAAAAATTAAAAGTGGTCCACTGTGCTTCAACCTCCCCTACAATATAATTTCTATAAAAAATGAGTCTAAAACCAGAAGATATCTTCTTTTCCTTTTTTAACTAATATTAAACACAGCAACAAATAGACAGAGTTGTGAGCATTTGCATATAAAAAGAAAATGCTTACCAGCAGCTGCAAGCTGTGCAGTGACATCTGCAACATTTGAAGAACTTAGAAGATCACTATCTTCAAAACCAGGACTATCTAATGATGAAGAGGGTTCACTCATATCATCAGGGATGATAGAGTTATTTACTGTCGAACTCACATCACCACTGATATCAGCGCTCCCGCTCATCCTAAAATGCAAAAAGAACCAGATTTAACTTCAGTAAATTAATGATTTACAACAAAAAACTTTATCTATAGTTAAATTAAAGCACATGAATTAATGCAAATTAATTGTATACAATATGGTAACTACATATTATTTTTATATGCTCTAGGTTTTAAGTAAAGTTGCTCTAAAAAACTTATTTCAGATAAACGGAAGAATGTTTCCTAAGCAAGTATTAAAATTTATATATAAAATACTTATTTCATATGTAAATATTAATACTATATTATTTTAAGTTTCAAAAGTAAAAAAGCTCACACTTGGCATTTTGGATGCATAATTGCAAAAAATAGTTTATCTCAATTTCAAGTTTCCAACAGTGAACAGGACTGATCGTGATCCTACTTTAAAAATTCTATAATTCTATAAGAGGGGGGGGGGAAGCCAGAGATGTGATTTTTTTTTTTTTTTTTTTTTTTTTTTTTACAATTGTAGCCAATCAAATACAAATAAAAATTTCTGTAAGCCTATATGAATGTACTATTAAATTACAAAAGATATAACTAAATTTCCATTATACAACAATTTTTTCTTGACACATGTTGAAAAATAATTTTTAAAAATGCCTTCAAAGAGCAGAATTAAAAAAAAAACAGAATTCGAAAAACTTTCTTTTTGAACAAGACACTCTTATAATACAAAATAACAAAAATGCCATAAGAATAAGACTCCATGAAAGAGATAATCTGACAACCAACCCCTCTTGGTCCCATCTCAAGACCATCCAAAACCCATGTTAGCATATGAGGAAATACATCCCCATTATTATTTATTATATAATGTACATATTTTTAAATTCTCTTCACATTCACAAAATTCATGACCATTAAAAATATAAACCATTGTTTTCAAAAAATAGGTTTTCAAATTATAAAATATATTTTAATATTTAAAAATAAATATATATATTAAAAAAAAAAAAAGAGGAAAACAAGGACTGCTATAAATTTTCTGATCTTGACACAATTCTTTAAGAAGCATATTAATAAGCTTCATATAAAAAAAAAAAAAAAAACCTTTCACAGACACGCATAAAAATCTATTTAAATATTAGGTTTTAATTTCATTAAATAGACTCCTCTTGATTTTTTAGGTGATTTTTTAACTTATATTTTTTTGTTTAAAAAAAAAAAATTAAATTTTCATTAAATCCTTGTCTCTAATAACCCCACTTGGGGTAATAAGAGACCAGGTTTGTAACTGTCCATATATAGCAATGTAAAATCATGTGGGGTAATAAAAGACATCTGGAAACAATTCTGAATCAGCCAATAGTTTTTAATTTTTATTATTTACATCCATTCAAAAAATATGTTTTCTCGAAAATTAACTGTCATAAATGTGTTTGTGAAATTCATTTCTTTTAATATTACGTCGTAAATAATATAATATTGTACTTAATGATAGTTCTACATAAACAACATAACCTAGGGATTAACCAAAAACATCAATATAATTTTTAAAATGGTCAGAAAATACTTTATGCATTTTCTAAAGTGTAGTCGAAAATAGGCAAAAAACCTTATCTTTGAAGTGTATACAAGCGAACAAAATGTTATAAAAATAATTTCTAGTAATTATAAATGAACTTATTTATTATGTAATGAAGTATTAATGACTAAATACTAACTTATAGACATTCTAAACATAAATTTACATAATCATAAACCTTAAATATGGTCTAGCCTAATGAGTAAAACTGCTTTTTGATTTAAAGTGAAAAAAAAAAAAAAAGTTATCTTGGTAAACTTAGACTAGGCCTAACACTAGGTAAACTCTTCATAAACTAGTCAAGCAGAATTAACAGGAACTACAATGGGGGGGTGGAGGGTGGGAAAGGGACACAGGAATTAACAGTGGGGGTAATAAGAGACTCATGTCTCTTATTACACCCCCAAAAAATAAAAATGGGGTAATAAGAAACATGCCTAGAACATGTAAATAAAGAATGCTTTCAAGGTTTTAAAAAATTGTACATCAAAAGTCATAGTCTTGGTCAAAAGGTTACACATTAATAAATCCCAAACATCTAACCCACAAAAAAAAATTACAAAATATTTAGAAAAATGTCACGAACTTTTAGGGTAAGTTCAAAGCGAAGGTTTTTTTCATCGTATAAAAAAAAAAATTTCAAAATGTGTTATAAACTTCTCAATAAGTGTTTTGTAGTAAAGAATACACATGATACTTAATATTACATATTTTTAAAGTTGTCTAAGTATATTTTTTGGAGGTTTTTTTGACTGTGTCTCTTATAACCCCTGTCTCTTATAACCCCGGCTTCCCCTAACTTAATTTTTAATTCATTACTTGAATATCACTATATTTTAGCCGAAAATTCAGTTAAATGTTACGTTAACTTATTTTTATTAATATTATTATTGAACATATGGAATTTTGAGCTAGGGGTGATTGTAACTTAAAGGTAAAAACCCTGAAAATTAAAGCCTTGAATAAAAAAGACCCTGGAATATCAAATGATACTCAAATTATTTAGACCACAAGCACTCAATCTCTCTACTAGTTGTCCATATGTCACCTAAATGACAAATCAACAACTGATTACAACAAAAAATAATTTTTTAAGAAATATGAAAATACAGATGGATTGATTAAAAACCCTGAAATCAGGGGTAACCCCTGAACACAAACACCCCTGCGTGACTTGCATCTTAAAGGAAATAGTAATAATAATAAATGTCATAAATATATATATTTTTTAATAATTGTCTCAGAATTACAAAACATTGAATACATTTTTATTGAAACTTAATATGAAATGTCTAAAAACTATTCAAATATATAATTAAAAAAAAAAAAAAAAAATTACATTTTTAAGTTAGTAGGAAGAATTTTTAAAATGTTTAAAATTTTATTTTATTAAAATTTAAATGGATTGCTGATGCATATATGTGCAAATTCTTAAATTCTAACCCAGTTAATTAAGATTCATAATGTACACTATCCTTTTAATTTGGCAAAAATTATCAATGAGATAATATGCAAACACACACTAAATAAATAAATAAAAAAAAAAATCAAAGAAAAAACATAGTACATACCGACTGAACAGGAACACTTTTTCTCGTGGCATTCCATCTTCAGTTTTTGTAGTACTTAATAAAACCTTTGTCTCAGCAACATCACCCTCAAAAGACATGTCCCCTGAAAATTTTTTAAAGTAGCTATTTATATATATTTTTTATACCTAATAAACATTTACAAACATATTTAATAATTCTATACATAAAAAAATTATAGTTTTTTTTTTAATTAAAAACTTCATAAACATAATCTAGAAATTTTTAAACACTCAATACCCAAACCTTACTAAAGCAGATTTAATTCAAGGCAAATCAACAACTTGTTTTAAAATTTGTACCGATTTCAGGAAAAAAGCAATTTAAACAATATTTTCAATAAAGTAACTCACTTTTAACAAACTATTTTTCATGGATCATGATAAAGTCATTTTATAACTTTCAGTTTAGATTCTGTGTTCTAATTGCAAAATCATCAGAATTGCTACCCAAATCAGGAAAAAAAATTCTGAGTTTTACCCTCTCTCTTAATAGTAAAATAGATGACATGTAATCATGCAGCATAAGAATCTAACATGCGTACAAGTCAAATGAACATATCTAGGGTATATAATTTTATTAACTTACTATAGTTAGGAAAAAACCACAATTCACTTTTTCTTCTTCATTATTTAAAAAAAAAAAAAAAAAAAAAAAAAAAAAACACTAAAATTTTAAAAGATTTGATTATGAAAACATTTTCCAAAAAAATTCTGAATTCCCTGAATCTTCCCTGTTTTTGCAATAAATTTGAAATTCTCGAGTTTTCCCTGTTTTTTTAATATTTGTTTTCAAATTCCCTGACTTTCCAGGTTTTCCTTGAATTCCAGGTACTGTAGCAACCCTGACCACTGCTGCTTTTAGTCAAGTTCACATCAAAATTTTTAAACACAAATATTAAAATGAAAATAATTTTCGAAAAAGCGCTTATTCAAGTATTTTTACTGTGTCAATTTTAACAACACACAACATATTTCTTCAAATCACACCCTTTCACATTTAATCCCAGCCTGAAATGCTCATTTAATAGGATTTTCCTGTTATTAAACAACTGAAAAATAAATATCAATTCACACGATTCATTCATATTTTCAAAAGTAGTATTACAAAAACAAACTGTTGAGCAGTAGCTGCATATACAAATTGATTACTTACAGATATTTTCTGTACTAAATTTATTTTAATAGTAACAGGCTGTGCCGGCTTTGCTGGTCATGGTCACTAATCTTTAAAGGAATTAAAAACAGACTCTCTCTCTTTTGTATCACTTTACAAACAAAAAATAAAATGAAAATTGAAATTGCTCAAAAGCTTGCTTTGGTCCTCACTGCCTTTGGCAGCTCACAAAATCTTGTATATGTGTCTCCACTGCCTGCAACAATGCCTAATCTGTGGACTTCAATGTGGGCACTTATCAGATGATAATTATTTTGAAATAGACAGTACTGAAAAAAAAAATTGCAGCAGCTCTTTTATATTTGAATCCCAATCACATATGAACAATACAACACTAATATTTACTTTTACGTTATTTTCTTATATTTTATTTATCTGGTCAGCCATAAAATGACAGCATTCATGCCAAATTTATTGTAATATGCCAATTTTTTGTGGTTATATATATTTTCCATTATGGTTAGTTTATCATGATTGGTATACAGAAAAATAAATATATAAAACTGACTATGGCAAAGCTTTATTATAATAGCTCCCCTTGGCAACTTAAATTTTTGTCGTCATTTTGGATTTTTCTATAAAATGATATAGTAAGTCAAAAATAAATAATTTATGCGATTGTTTCTTTCTTTCTCTCCCCCACCCCTCAAATATTTTATAATTTATTTTAGCACCAATGGGACTATTCTGGCCTGTTCGTTAAAAAGACAAACCGATTGTTATTTTTATTCAGCGGTAGAGCAATTCTGCACTCCAAACATTATAATCAAACGAGAATGGGGGAAACTGCATTCAAGGTCAACTCTTTCATCCAATCAGGAGAAGTATACTGATGCACGTGGTTTGTTTTATTATGATTACAAATGAGTAACAGCAGATGACGATCCGGCGTGTTAAATAAAGGTTGGTTGGTTGTTAATTTATTTGTTGTAAAAAATAAAAAACAAAGGCAAAATGTGGATTCTTTTATGTGTTGTAGCAGTGCAGTTTTCCAGTTCAATTTAATTGTGTCATCTAGATAAAAGGGACATTTAAAATATCCAAGTAAAGTTTTATGTTAGACTGGCTGTTAAAATGAAATCAGCCACTCAATATAAAATATTTACTCGGCAAAATAACAAGGTAGTATTTTCTTATATTATCTTCAATATTTGGTATTTAGATAGATATACTTAAGTAAAATTAAACTATAATGCTAATTTAATAGGTAAAACAAAAATATTTTTCTCTATTCATAAACTTATTTTTACTTGAATAATTGAAGTTAAAATTTATATCTAGTCATTGCTTATTGAAATGATAAAAATATTGATTTGAACTAATATGATAAAATTTGTTTGATTTTATTAAATTAAACAGGAATTTATTTTAATGATGTTAGATCTTTTTAACAAAAAAAAAAAAAAAAAAAGTATATAAAAGTTTGATTTACACTGTATATACTAATTTCTAGAAAATTATTTGTATATTTACATGAAAAGTATGTTACTTAATTTTTTTACATAAATATATGAATAATAATGTATTACTTTCTAAAATATATTAAGCTTTAAAGTTGTTTAGAAGATTTACTAAGCCCAAAATATTAAATGGAAGTATGCAATTGATTAGAATTATTCAAAATCATTATTTAAAAATAAAATTATTATATAACTTTATTCACAACTTCAGCTGAAATTTTCATAATTTTAAAAGAAGAAAGTTTTTATATTATTCTTTTTTTCTAATTCAGTAAGTAAAGCATAAAAAATATTAAGTTAAAATTTACAAAGTCATTGTCTATTGAGATGATAAAAATTATTTAATGATTGATTTATGATTTATATTAATATCATAGAATTTGTTTGATTTTATTAAATTAAATGTGAATTGTTTTTTAATAATGTTATAACTAAAGAAAAAAAAGAGAGAGAGAGAGAGAGAGAGGGAAAAGAAAAAAGTATATAGAAGTTTGATTTAATCTGTACACGAGTTTCTAGAAAATTATTTGTAAATTTATGTGAAAAATGCATTGCTCAAATTTTTACGTAAATGTATATGATTAATAATGTATTGCTTTTTAAAAAAATATTAAGCTTTAAAATTGTTTAGAAGATTTACTATACCAAAAATATTAAATTAAATAATAAATTTAAATAATAAATCAAAAAATTAAATTATGTACACAATTGTTTAGTCATTCAAAACAATTATTTAATATATAATCAATTTCATGTCTGTGGTATTTATATGAATGGCTCATCTTCATCCTCATCTTTTCATTTTAATCACATAAATTCAACATTTTATATATATATATATATAATATATAAGTAATATAAATAAATAGTCTCAACTACAGATGGAATTTTCATAATTTTAAGAGAATAAAGTTTTTATTTTATTCCCTTTCCACTTTATTTAACTTTGGATATGTGTGGGAAAAAGTGATTAATTTTTATTTACATTTACATTCTATGTATTTTAAGCTTTGATAACATTTCTTTAACTAAGTTTCCTTATTTCAAACAACATAACTATTTCTTACAGGGAAAAAAATTAATGATGTTTAAACACCTTTATCATACCAAATAGGCATGCCATATTGTAACGAGTACAACAGCCACTCAACGACAGCATTGGTCTCAAAAAACAACGAAGATAAATATTGCTGAAATTTCGATTAGAGGTCAGCACGGGCAAGGCATACGGCCTGAGCCTGGCCCTCAAGCCAAATTTTTCAATCTGTTCTCGGGCCAGGCTCAGTTTTTTCGTGTATACTCAGGCCGGGCTGTGTCGGGCCAAAACTTTTTCTTGTTTCCTCGTTAAACAATGAAAAAGGAAAATGATAAAATATTTCTTCAGTCATTTATTTCACTTAATTTTACAGGTTGATAAATCACATAAAATTTTATTTTATTAAAAAATGTCTAACTTCAATTTAATTGTTTATCAGTCTGTCTTTGCGATCTGATTTTCCGCAAATATTTTTAGCATGTCTCAAAATTAATATATTTTATTTCAAGTAATATGGTTTCCTATTCAAAAGAGTATGCATGTCACTACTAGTTAGCGCACATGTTCAAACCAAAGAAATTACATACGTTACTGTGTATAAGACTTTGTGCCCTATGGTCTGTAGAGTTTAGGTGGTATGAAGGTTATAAAAATCCTGCCGCTGTAACTTCTTCTCTTAACTCCTTTTTCTTTTCTCCAGTGCACTGAATGAAAGTAGCATCATTTTTAGAATGTACAAAAGCATCTTTTCTATTGAATATGGTTGGATTATCATTACAATTTGGTTTACCGGATCACACATTACAGTACATAAGAGGAAATGATTGAACGTGCATTTTTAATAACCATTTTAAATATCGTCCTATATTTTTAATAAAGAAGCATCACAAAACTGGCGTTGTAAAAAATTATTACTTACAAACTTTGAATAAACACCATAAAATGCCGCTTTGATTGCAGCACTCGTGCTTACTTTGTTCGCCTGATGAAGGGTCGTGGTTTTTTCGACCCGAAACAATTGTTGCGAGTTTATTGCATTTTATGGTGTTTATTCAAAGTTTGTAAGTAATAATCGTCCTATATTGTTTGATGAGTGCTAATATTTTTTATTTAACTTTCTGTCTGTCTTAGTGCCTTCTGTACGTCTGTAATAATGAACTTTTGTTTATATATAATTATCTTGTAAAAGTTCAGCAGTTTTGTTAAAGATTCTATTGTTTCGCTATATAAAACCTCTGCAAAACACATACTAAAAATCTTTTTCATAGAAAAGCATGCATTTTTTTTCTTCATATTTTTTTTAATCGGGCTGGGCCTGATTTTATCGTTTTTTGTCCAGGCCGGGCCGTACACTGGCAAAAAATAAATGGGCCAGGCATCGGTCGAATTTTTTAATTTCATACCAGGCTAGGCCTCAAAATTCTGGCCCATGCAAACCTCTAATTTCAATAGCAGCAGCACAGAATACCAAATGAACGTTATATTCCAAAGGAATATAACAAAGCGAACAGGCCAGAATAGACCCACTGGCGACTCTTAAAAACATTTTAGTACCAAGTGGCCTTTTTAAACATATTAAATGTTCAGAGGTCTTTAGATACCTTCCAGCAATAGTTTTATAGCATTCCAGGAACAACAACAAATGCATATAACCCATATATATACACGTAAAATTAGTAATTTACTTTTGTCACATACAAAAATCACAACACAGACGAGTGCAAATTGTGCTCTTTTTATTGAATTCCCTCAGCGGCCTTTTTATTCAAGAGTCAGCACTATTTTTGATGTGATATGGCTTAAAATGGCTATCGTGAAAATAGATTTCTTGGCAAAAAATATCCAGTTTTTGTTTTAAATGACCAAGATTATAAGTATATTTAATTTTAAAATTGTGTCATTTGTTACTCTCTGGCTGTGTTAGTTTAATCCCCGGTTGGCAAAGTGCAAGGACGATTCTACTCACGTGCTAGGAGACGGAGCAAAGAAAGAGAGGGAAAAAATTTCCTTACTCTTGTTTCGTCTGCTATGTGTAAAATCATTGATACTACGGACATTCCTATTTTATAAATGGACTTAGCCCTTTTCACTCATGTGCAGATGACGCCAGGGATCTTTCTTCTGTGGTTTATCAGTATATGCATAAACTAATTGAAATTGATAATTTTTTTTATTATTCAGGTTAAAATAAATTTCTTCTTTATAGGTATCTCGGGGGAGGGGGTGGGGGGAAATTGAACTCAAACTTTTTTGGCAACAATTAAATTTTAAGTTAATATTTAATTGGCTAATAAACTATAATAGGCTTATTATTTTCACATATTTCAATAAAAAAATAAATAAGAATGTGAAAAATTTTAGAACCCCTTTGAGAAATTTGAAACCGAAATAGCTCAGACATTTCTCGCGAAAGTCTACTTATGCAATTGCGATAACCATTTTAAATCGTCAACGAAATGAAAATAAAAATTTTAAAGCCACCAAGAAGTTCCTAAGCTAATGCTATATCAAAGAAATAATTTTAATAATAACCTTTAGAGCTATAATGAAGTCAATTTTACCCTGCAAGTTTAACTTTTCGCAAAGTTTTCTATCAACTAGTATCGCCCAGTGCTCGAAACTCGACCATTTTTTTGCAAAGCGAGGCAAAGCAAAGTTATTGCCTTGTCCTAAACGGAATGCAATTGCAACACAGCTGCGGCAATTGTGTGCCGATATTCACTCTAACTGAATCAGCAGAGTTTTACTTAATATAACTATTTCTCTCTGTAGATGTTAGCCTTTCCTGAAATGAGAGAAAATCGCAACGTGAAAACGCCCCTTGTTGTGTGATACAGCCCAGAAGCTAATAGGTACCATGTCAAACCAAGGCCCAACCAAGTATCAAATTCTGTTAAATTAATTCGATTGGTTCATAAAGTACAGTGTTTGAACAAAAAAAAAAAAAAAAAAAAAAAAAAAGATATTTTTCAAAAATGGTCGAATTGAGTTCGGGAAATTTCAAAACGTGTAACTTTATCGAAAACCGAAAATCTAAAACTTTTCTGAATCTTATATTTTCTACTTATATATGCAGAGGAAAGAATAATAAATCCAGTTTTTAAAAAATAAAAATAAGTAGTCAATTTCACTTAATTAAAATGCAAGGAAATCTCAAAACGTGTAAATTCATCGAAAACCGGAAATCAAAAGTTTTTATGTATCTTCTACTTGCTTCTTCTACCCACAAAAGCCAGCATTACAGACACTTTTTAAAAAAATAAGTAGCCAATTTCAGTTAATTGAAACGTAAAGAAAGCTCAAAACATGTAAATTCAGCAAAAAACGGAAATCGGAATTTTTTCCGTATCGTCTACTTATACATGCAGCAGTTAGTAACAAATCCATTTTCCTTTTATTTAGTATATTAGTTGAATATTTATTGTTTCAGTGTTCCCCTTTGAGCCTTTGAGAAGGGCGTCGTGCCCTGCCTGCCCTTTAAATTTTTATGAGCGCCCTAACTGCCCTTTAAAGTACAAAAATGCGCCCTCCTTGCCCAAAAGACGCACCCTTTATGCCCGAAAATCGCACCCTTCTTGCTCCCAAATTTAACCACCACGACCCAAAATAGCGCATTTTTTCTCCTTTTTAAATATTCTTAGTGCTTTATTAATACAAATTTTCTTTCTAGAAGCTTTTTCACTTTTCTGTGTGTTCTACTTATTCCAAAAGCGAGTTGACACTTAGCAGGTGTATAGACTATTTATCAGCGTAAACATAGTTGCCGTCGAACTTCTTTAAATGACCCTGCAGCCTATAAGGGTGGGGTGGGGAACAGACAAATAAGTGCTTCCCCGGTGTTAGCAAAAAAAGAACGGGAAAATAAGGAAGATATTGCTCTTTTCTTATATTCCAATAATCCTTTTGCATCATAAATCATGTTTTTTTTTTTTTTTTTTTTAAATCTTTAAAATCACGTTAACAAAAATAGCAAATCTAATTACTTTTATGATCTAGCTGAAGAACCACAAAAATCATCGTTAAGTTCAATCTCATAAATAAGTAAAAAAAAAAAAAAAAATGACTCAGGAAAGAGAAGTGTTTGTTTACATTAGATGAAAAACCACAATCAATTAGAATCAAAAGCTGAAAGAAGGGGGAATGAAAAGGAAATCTAGATTGTGCAGTGCTTTGGTTTTTATTTACACGATAACCACAGACAAGGATATTCTTTTTATCTGTGACAATAACAAAAGTTCATTTATTTTAATGATATTTTGAAATTTGTGTAAAAATGCTCTCGCATTTCGGTAATTAGTCACAAATTATTACAAATATCACAAATCATTAAAAAAAAAAAAAAAAAAAAAAACTAATTACATCGATTAGTGTAAAATTAAAGCCTATCTTAGGTATTGCTATTAAACATAAATTTTGATAATTAACGGCAAAATGATTAAATACTTCCGCTATCGGCTAAAAAAAATATTGTGAATTTAGAAAGTCAGCTTTTTATAAAAGTACGGATTTTATTAACATCGGAATAATAAAGTATTTCATAAATAGTTGCAATTAAACGTAAATTTTCGAAAGTTAGCGGTGAAATCGAAATGATCCTGTATTTCCGAAATCGGCTGCAAAATTACTGCATATTTTGAGATTAAACTATAAAAATAACTCAAATTTTATCGATTAATGACGGAATAGATAATTATTTGGAAATTTAGCTTTGAAAACAATGTGATTTTAATCTTAGCAGCAAAATAATAGAGTATTTCAATTCTTACAGTTTCCTTTTTACTTTCTTCTATATTTAATAGAAGAAAGTACTGGATTCGTAAATATTTTCGACGGATTTACACGTTTTGAGAGGTCTAGAACATGATTTGACCATTTTTAGACAATGTCTGTCTGTGTGTGTATGTGTGATAAAAATTTTGTGGCAACTGTATCTCTGGAACTACAGCTCAGAATTGTATATAAATTTAGATGTCGATACACCTTGACCTAAATTAGTACCTATCAACTTTTGGTGAAAATCGCTCAACAGGTGGTGCTGCTATACAGCGATTTCCGAAATTTAAAGGAGGCTATATCTCAGGTTCTATTACATATAATCGAACAAAACTT
Organism: Salticus scenicus; assembly: GCA_963930645.1. Classification (NCBI taxonomy): domain Eukaryota; kingdom Metazoa; phylum Arthropoda; class Arachnida; order Araneae; family Salticidae; genus Salticus; species Salticus scenicus. Next base: position 78,489,361 of record OZ005648.1, on the reverse strand, counting down.
GATTTTTAAGGTCTTTATGAGACATTATGATGATTCAATGTAAATGTTTATCGGCCAACAGGTGGCGCTGCTATACATCAATTTCTGCAATTTATGGGAAGCCTATTTCAGGAACTACTGCACAAAATTGCATATAAATTTATATGTAGATGCACCTTGACATAAATTAGTATCTATCAACTTTTAGTGTCAACCACTCAACAGGTAGCGCTGCTGCACAGTGTTTTCTGCAATTTAAGAAAGGCTATATCTCAGGTTCTATTGTGTATAATCAAACAAAACTTGACATGTGCAAAGGCCATTATGAGACATTATGCTGATTCAAATTGGATGCTTTCAACCAATAGATGGCGCTGCTACACTGGAAATTTCCTCGATAATGGGAAGGCTATATCTCAGTTTGTATGGCATATAACTGTACAAAATGTGATATGTGAGATACTCATTATAAAAGCATATTTTTAAGATGTTATTTATAGACAATAAAACTTTCTCTGGATATTTAGTGTTAGCTTTCTCTAAGATGAAAATCATTTGCATTCATCATGTTAGATAATTTTAATAAATAATAGTTTTAATAAATTATTTGCCCTTAGTGAATTTGTATAGGAAAATACAGGGGTGCAGAATATGTCCGAACGCCCGAACGAGGTTCGGGGGAAATTTAAACTAACTGGGGAAATTCTAAATATTTTTTAAGAGAAAATAAAAATGTAAATAAAAAATAAAAATTTGCTGCTTTGAAGTTCCTATAATTATACAGTAACAGCGATATTTTTATGTTACACTGTATACTTATTCTCTTAAAGATTTATTACATAGAACAAATGACTTTGTATAGCAAAGTAGATTTTTGCATTATTGAGGGAAATTTATACTGTGGTTCTGGGGAAATTTCCGAGGTCTGAACATTTTCTGCACCCCTGGGAAAATATAGAAGAAAGTCTTGTGGTGACCACAACATACTATCCCCCCCCAACAAAATAAATATATTAACCTGTGATACTCTTTGATGGTTAGATAATGCAGAGTTCAAAATTTAGCAACCTCTGATTTTCATGCTAGTTATTTTGTTTTTATAGAAACTTCTCATTTTGGGTGTTAAATTTGCCTTATATGTATAAGAACTTTATAAATTTAACTCATTATAGGTACAAATAAGTACTTTTAATAATAACCTATATAAGTAATCCATCCTCCATTATTCATTCTACAGCCAGGTAGTAACAGTTTCCAGGGATTTTGCATGTTGGGTAGTTTCATCCCTAATAGTTGTAGGAGCTACATTTTTAGAGATCAAATTTCAAAAGAATATTTCATTTACCATTATTGAAATCCAGCAAACAAAGTGAGTAAATTCCAAGGATATATTAAATTTACTAACTGATTGTAACATTAGAAATTAGCAATAATACATAAAAAATTGGAAACTATTAAAAAAAATATCATTAATTAATTAAATCGAACTTTTTATCAAACTATTTGATTAGAATGTGTAAAATTTTTCTTTAATAATCACTAAAAAAAGGTCTTTGGTTTTCATTTTAAGAAATTTGAGAAAATATTAAAGATAATTTTTATTACAGTTCTTTACTTTCATTTCAACATTTATAAGATTTTCAAGAGCTTTTTACATATTTTTCAGGAAGCAATTTTAATACTTTTTATTAGGTTTAATAGAACTATAGTTAAAGATAAAAGAATGTGAAAAAATAAATTTATTTATTTAATTTTTGCTGACTAATTTGTACATTTAGTGGGGGAGGGGGGGGGGAATTGCTGATTGCTTAGCAACTGTATTTATAAATATAATAAAATTGTTTGTAATTTTGGAGGCTATTTTTTGCGAAGCGATATGCCCTTTTTCATTCTCCACAAATGTGCCCTCTTTTTATAGCACCCTCCTGCCCCTTTTTCCTTGGTAGCAGCACCCTGCCCTTTTTCAAACGTAGGGGGAACTCTGTTGTTTAAATATCACCCTTTGAAACGAAATGTTTATGTTTACATTCGAAACTGGAAGTTTGCCATTTTTTTTTTCTGGAGTTTTGTGATTTTAAATTAAAATTTTATCAATTTTATAGAAAAAATAACTCAATCAAACACATGTAGACAGTAACTTATATATGACTATACCCAAATATCAGAATTAAAATCGGCAGATAATTTCCGTTATTTTTTAATAATTTTTTACAAAAAATCCAATGGACGATTATCATAGAAAATCTTTTTCATGGCTCCATGGACAGACAGTGACGTCATCACTTCGCTTGCGTATAGTGATGCTACATTATACAAATTACTGTGTCTATGGTTTTATTTGAGCTTTATGAAATTGCCAGATTTAACAACTTTCTACTTTTAGGTATTTTTTAATGTAAAGGAATACGTGTATAAAAGGGAAAAATGCATAAAAAATAAATGTATTTTTAAATACCCTCTTGACATCGTAAGAAAATAATATTTGTATTCGCACCTTCCGGCTAACCATACCTTTCGAATGATACCATTTTTAACCCTCTACTCCCATAATTAATATGTTAAAAAGGGACTACAAATTTTATGCTTGCCTATTAATATATAGATTTTAATATTTACGCATGAATTTCTTTTCATTTAAAAAAAAGTCAACTCGTCAAACTTTTTTAGCAATGATTAAAAATTAAAATTATGTATTTTTGTTTAAAAAAGGGCTTCTTCAACTTTTTCGATGCTGATTACTATTAATTTTCTTTTCTTAAAAAAAAAATAAAAATACAATTTTTATGAAATTCTGGCAAAAGCAGAATTTAGTTTAGTACGGAAGACTTTTTTTTTTTTTTTTTTTTTTAAATTATAACATCACTTTAAAATTATATTTTCGATAAATTTTCAATTTCGATAAACGTCCAACAATCATAAAACTGGCGACGTTTTATCCATAGATTGAGACTAATAACCTCCGTACTAAATCAAAAATTCAGAAATCTTGCTTTAAGGTGCATCAAGTGAGGTCAATACAAACCTCTATGGAAATTTCTGTAGCTCTGTGTTATGCCATTTTCCTAAGAGTGTTGGGCTTATACCAGGGCACGAAATTTCTGCTCGCCATTGGCGAGTGGAATTGTTACTATGGCGAGTAAAAATTTGGTCTAGTTGTAGATAGAATTCTTACACGATACGGTGACAGAAAACATTCTTTTTATAGATTTAAATATGGCAAAATCTTGCCATCTTATAACCTCATATTTAACTTCTCCTTTTAAGATTCTCGGAAAACCGAGTCTGTGTGTGCGCTGCCCGAGATCGCCGCAGCCTGGGAATAGAAAAATGCTTAGGGTATACACAAAAGTTTTGATCTCTTCAGTATTTTCGTTTCTCCCACTGTTACTTCTCCAAGCCGAGTGAGATTAGACGAGCAGAGACAGAGAGCCTCTTTGCCCGTCGCCCACTATCCGAGAGAAGAGATACGCGAAAGTTTTCCTATGCAATATTGTCACATGAAAATGAGCCCGAGCCCTTTTAAATATACTGTCTATGTTTATTTTGTTGAATAATGATAAAAAAGTTAATATTTTCCAGTTTTTTACTGAAGCGTCAATGATTTGTGCTTGTAATGATCTGTAAGCAACAATTTTATCGAAAAAGTTATTCCGAAATGGCTATTTCGAATTACAACAGTGAACAAGTTATACACATCGACATTCCGTCAAGTAAATAAATAGATAAATAAGGAAGCTTAATTTTTCATAATAAAAAGATTTTCACAGGCTATTGTTTGACAAAGAATTTTTTTTTTCTTCTTTTTTTCTTTAATGACTCTTTGCATTTATGTTATTAGATATTTTAATCTTTTTCAAATCTCAATTACAATAAATTATAATGGTTTTTAATTATAGATGATTATGAAACATGATGATATATGCCCCACTTTTAATATATATAATTTTAGATATATTTGTAAAATCTTTTCAAATAGTTAGGAAAAATAAAAAACCCAAAATGCATAAAAAAGAAGACAACCCTATTTTGTGGCGAGTAAATTTTTTTTTCGGCGAGTGTAATCCGAGTTGAAATTTCGGGCCCTGGCTTATACACATCTTTTATTATATGCATAGAAGTATGCATGAGAAAGATTATATCATAGATTGATAAATATTTTCACTACTAATAGCTCTCTTTATTTTAGATTTTTATAATATTCATCAATTAACTTTGTTAAAATAAATAATAGTAGTAATCTGTTTTTATAATGATACAGGTAATGCTTCTTTGAACATGGAAATTTTTCATGCAACTTTCATTTAAGTTAATTTTTGCTTCAATTTCTGGAGGCCAAAATCTGAAAGAGGATTGCAAAAGTTGAATCGAAGACTGTCCAAAGAATTGGTTTGCACAGTGTTCAATACATGTCAAGGCTGGAGCTTTTTCTTCATTCTTTTCTGGAGCCAACGCAAAATCTCTGTGGCAGAACGAAAAGAACAATGAACACCAACTGTGTCTTTTCTTGGCATGTATAATGAGCTTTCTTTTCATTGGCTTATAATATGAGAAATTGTTTGTACAAATTTTTTTATGACTGGCCAGAAAAAATTGTATTCTCAACTCCCATTACATTGAGTGCGGAGGTGATTTAAGCCAACGAAATTGGCTCAAATTAACAATTGGTTTAAGTTGTGTGTAATAACAGCATAATGTTTTATAAAATAGATCTAATGGTATTGATCCAGATAGAGAATTTTTTTATCTTAATATTCTCCTAAAAGTAAAATATACAATTTGTATGTTTTTTTTTTTTTTTCTTTTAAATTTATTATTAGAATAACATGTCAATTTGTACCCATCTGATGCCAATTTTTAAGCTATAACAGGACATTTTCAAAGAAGATTTTCTTTCTTAATAAGTTCAAAAATAAAATATATGTATATGAATTCAGGTTATAAGTGTCAGTTTATAATATATGGACTGGCCAGTTGTAATAATATTCCTTTCAGCATAATTTGTACAATATCAGAACTCAGAATATGAACATAATGTGACTCAGTTTATAAATTACAATAAACATTGAAAGATGATAAGGCTATATGTGAATCTGAGAAATTCCATTATTGATGCAAATGTTTACAAAATTTACTCAAAAGAATTTTAATTATAAAAACTTTAGAAGATATTAATAAAAAAAAAAAAAAAAAAAAAGGAATGCATGCAAGCATTGAATTGTAGAGAGAATATAAACTTTTTCAGACACGTTTAACAAAACACACTAAATTTAGCCTAAAAATTCAACGCGTGAAAAATATGGGTAAAATTTTAAGGAGTATTTTTATATTTTAATGCCTAAAATATGCTTGTGGAGGAGTTAAAAATATCTCTGGCTATAATTATTCAACAACTATTTAATACATTTACATTTCACACACACTCTCCTACCCCCTTCTCTGTATTAATTTAGGCATGAAAAAATTTACGTAAATGTGAAAAATAATAATAATAAAGGCTATCACGATGTTACCTTAAAAAAAAAAAAAAAAAAAAAAACTAATATTTAGTTAATTTATATGTACAAGTTAATTTACATGTACAGTGAAACCTCTCTAGAAGTCCACTTCCCATAATAAGCAGCAAACTTTTACCCTCTGATTTAATGCTAAATTATATCCTTTTAAAAGATCCATGTACAATGATGTACCTTTTCTCTTAGGGATTACATTTTATGAGAGCATAGGATTTTTTTTTTCTTAAGGAATCAGCACATATAAGGTTTATTAATAACATCTCAAAAGAATTCATTGATTTGATCATAAAGTTAATTTCACTTTATATTTTAAAAGTTTAATTAGAAACAGGCAATGGACAGTTTTTACAAGTTAAACCTATTATTTCCAGACACCAAACTTTAGTGAGAATTAACAGATTAATAAAAAAACTCTTGCTCTTTTTAGAAATATCAAAATTGAACTATAAAAGAACCCATAGAAAACAAAATACTTTTAATTTATAATATTTTGCTGCCTGAATAATGATTTTCTAGCCAATCTATTAAAAAGCTCTCTCTCTAAATGGATGATTTAATGGCCCTCTTAAGGATATTTCTCTGTATTGTGTGTATCCTTTTACTTTTCAATTACTACATTAAACATCTAGGATATAATTATTTATTCAATGACTCTTTTGGAATAAGTCAGACAATTTAAGAAAGGCAAAGATATGTAACAAATAGAAAATATTACAATACTAAATGTACGTAAACAAATTTATATACAAGAAATTGCAAGTTTTACAATTATTAAGTCACTATTAATCAAGGTTTATTTAACAAGAAAACGTGATATCAGTCAGTTTTTTTAAATAAAAAAATTTTGGACCCCATCTCAACAAACGATCAAATGAATTGAAAAAAATAAATAAAACTGCACACACTTTTTTTTTTTTTTACATATTTCTTTAAACATACACAGTAATACTTAAATTATTTAAATACATACATATGAACAGATCTTTAAACATTTCCTTACAAAAAATAATTTAAAAGTAAAATATTGTACAAGAAATTTTTTCAGGATATTCAAATATTTTTAACAAATAACTCTAGATCAACTTAATCATATGTCATGTGTGTGAATACATATTTATAACAATATTGTTCTCAAAATAACGTAATTACGTTAATATCCATATGGTATTATGAAATATAAAAACGAAATTTTAAAAACAATATTTATAAAAATCTTTTAAATTATCATAAAAGTACTGAACAAGTAAGCCGAATCAGCTTTGTAAGTAAAACAATATTGTAAGTTTTTGTTTCAATTTACCTGACAATTGAAGCATCATCATAGTTTTATAATAATGAGTGTGTAGTTGCGGGTTGTAATAAAGTTTTTAAGGTCTAGGAAAATTAAAATTAACCATCTTTTTTTAAAAACAGAAAATGCCGGTTTTTCAAACGCAGATTAACGAAATTCAATATCGATCGGCTACCCATATCTACGTCGACAGTTAAAAGCAAAGCACCACAGTAGGGTATGGCTGCAAGGACAAACATATCAGAAACTAAGTTTTTATATACAAGAAATGAATTGTAAGTCAAGGTGTCAAAAATTAAATTCCTATAACTCAGCCGAACGCCCACTTTTCGGCTTTACAGCTGAGCTTTTATTTATGATGTTAAACTGGAAAACTGAGCACCTCCATTGAGCAGTATGTGTGTGCGTCTGCGCCAAATTCCCTTGCTAGATCACTTCATGAAGTTAATACGAAAGAAACACAACATCCGAGAACGACACTAATATAACGAGTTAAAAACCCGGTATGTACCTTTATATTGTTTTCAAAGTTTATAAAATGCATCGAACTGCAATAAAAATGCAACTAAACAAAGCACAGAATAAATTATTTAATGTGATTGAGCCTAAATTAAAGTCTATACTCGGAAAGAGGGGCATCGCCATTTTGCTTTCTGCGACTGCGCTGTAGGCTTCGCTTCACGGGAATAATTTATCTTAAATTTCATCAAAATTATAACTAATTTATGCTACAACTTATATTTAAAAGAAAAAATATTTTCTGTTTTTCTAGATTTCATGAAGAATTTTGACAATAATACTTACCTTTTAGAGCAAAAGTATTTACAAGTCGTCATGCGCGAAATAGCTCAAAAGGTTTTAATCTGAGCAGGTAATGGCATGGCGTACGGCTGTGTATTTTCAACCTTGCAGATGTAAAATCCGACGAAGGCGATCGATTGCGACAATGTACATTAGCGCCATCTAATGTCAATAAATTAAACAAAATGACTGATGTCCTATTAATTTTTTTTTTTAAATTTTACAATACAATCTTGTTGAATTCCTTTAAACCCAGTCTGTGTTTTTTATTAACATAAAAAACTTTTTACATCAAAAACATTTTAATTATTTTGTTCAAAATTTTTACCAAGTAATTTTTTTTAAGTGTTTTATTTTAATTGTTTACAATTTTTAAAATGCATAAAATTCATCCACTTACTCCTAAAATTCAGATTTTATAATCAAAAAGCAATTATTACGTTGTATTAATATAATTATTCTTCCTTTTAAGTACATATGCGCTCTCGTAAAGCTAAAAAAAAATCGGTATAATTTTAGCCAGAAATTGCTCTATTTTGTTAATAGTAATAGTATTAATATGGGCACTAAACATTGTAAAAAATTTATGTGAACTATGAAATCCTTTTTAAACATTGCACAGGAAGGAATGATAAACACATGAAGAAGTAGAAAAAGTTTGAAAAAATCAGAATATAACTAAGGAATCATACAATATTGATACTTTATCAAGGGGCTTCTTTGATTGAATATTGTATGCAATATATATGTATATGTCATTAGTTAATATATTTATTTTAAATAGAAATTAACAATTCACTAATAAGTACTTTCATTCGAGATGAAACTGGTCTCTAAAATAAATTATTAAAGCATAAAATCCATTATTTGATTGACAGATATCAAATGTCATTTTTTAATATTTAGTCCAGTTCTTGGAGGAAAGTTGGGGGTAATTTTTTTATTATTTATTAAACTATTTGTACTTTACTTTTTAACTTTGAATTAGTGTGAACTTATTGAGTTAGAGTATTTTTCTAGCTAATAAAACATTTTGATATATCTTCTTTAATTTAAAATTAACAGAATAATAAAAACAAATTTTATAATTTTCAAGAAAATATATTTATTTTACGTATCATCCATAGTTTCTAAATGTTACTGACTAAAAATATTTGGAGTGATTCCACTCGACTTTCCAAACATTAAGTAATTAAAAGTTGTATAAATAAGTAAAAGTAAAAGAAGTCGTTAAATAAACGAGAGAGAAAATTATAATAAATTTTGAGTATTTTTCTCCATATAGTGTGTTGTTTAATTTAACGTTATTGTAATTTAAATAATTTGAGGCCATAGATCCTAATGATAAAGAATTTTTCATTGTGTCCCTGTAAAAATCTATAAGTGCTATATTCATCAAATTGTATACAGCTTGTGCAACAGTGACCTATAACACGTATAAAAATTTTCAACCTAATCCAATACGGCATTTAGAAGCTATCGCACTTTATATAATTTGAGCCCGTAGGACATAATGATAAAGAATTTTTCTTACTATCCCTGTAAAAAAAAAAAAAAAAAAAAAAACTGCTGGATTCACCATATGATTTGTGCTAAGGTGACTTGCAATAAACGTATCAACTTTTAGCTCAATCGATTAAAGCGTCTAGATTTTATTGTATTCACTCACATATATACATCACTGTAAAAATAGCTAAAATGAATTCAGGGGACCTCAGAATGTGTAAATACACTAAAATCTCAAAGTTGAATTCTTTCATGATTACAATACTTTTCTTACATATGTATGTTCAGAAAGTAAAAAGATCTTGTAAAGAAAACTAGCTTTTTTAAAAAAGGCCAATTTTCTTTATGAATTTTTTCTTTTGGGGAAGGTGGAATAATTTTGTCACATGAAAAATAAGCATATTTTAAAGGTTTTCTTAGATTTACATGCTTACAAAAAAAAATAAACGAGGAATCTGCTTGTAGGAAAAAAGCATGCTTGATTTTTAATGTCAGAACTGAGGTCAGTGAGTCAATTTTTTCCCAGCAAACATTATTTTTAGTTCCAATTTGCTCTGCTTTTATTCATTAACCATTAACATTGTAGATCATGCACAATTGTTTTCCTCATGCAAAGGAACCTCCTTATATCAAAATTGAAAGTTTTCTGAGGGGAGGGGAATAAAAACTAAGCTTATATGTTAGGCATATATTGATAGTTGTATATTTTTTATTAAATTATTTTCTCTTGCTTTGTTAAATTAAGTGTAGAAAGTACATTATCTCAAGCTACATGATTATAAATTTATATAAGGTAAAGTACTAAGTAATGAGAAAAACTGATCAATTATACCTAAAATAAAAATAATTTATGGATTGATCAATAATGCATACAATTACAAACAGTAATTCACAAAAATAAGAACAATAGGTGGTGATAAAATGTGATCACTTAGAAATTAAATGAAGAAATAAAATCTAACACTGGAGTATCTTAGAATGCAATTATTTTTAATTAGGAACGATTCAATTAATATAAATTATCTTCATTGTTATATAGAAGCTTTTTTAATTTATATACAGAAACACTTTGATAGTTTAACTTTTTTTACATAATGATTTGAAGGATTTATAAAAGTTATATAAAAGTATAACTTTTATATAGAAAGTATATCAAAGTAAACATACAGTACACATATAGAGGTTTATGCTATATGGAAATTCTGTATATAGTGTTTTCACTGTACATGTTTTTTCCTTATCCTTAATTTTAACATGAGAAGCTCCAAATCACAGAGAAAAGTCTAGTTGAGTGTTTTCTCAGTGTTTTTTTTCAAAAGTGGCTGACAGGGTGGCATTCTGTTTTGCATTGGGACCGAGAGCTACCTTCACTGCTTATGTAAGAGGGCACTGTCATTCCTGGAATAATAAAAAGAAAAATTTAAACCATGATAAAAGGACACTTTAGCAACATCAAGTACAATGAATCTCTTACAACCTTTACTAAAGTCCTACCATAAAAGGAATATAGAAATAGATTTTTTAAATTATAATAAACTAGCATTGCAATAACCATTTTTATGCCGTAAATCATGAAGCTATAGAGGTTTTGATAGATGTAAATGCATGTAATGACAAAATGAGTGGTAGAACCATTTCTAATTGATGCAAGATGGCAAACTCTGTTGTGGAGAAGAAAAGGGGCAGAAAGTGATGCCATATTAATTGTGTGAAGATAGTTACATAAAGTGACCGAAAATGTTTTCAGTAAAATTTTAATGGTTTTAATTTTTTAGTTTCTTTTTAATGTACTTAGCTTTATAATAGCATTATAGATTTTCATGAACAAATAGTTTATTACAGAATCAATGAGTTCACAAATATGTAAAGACAAAATGTTTGAGTTGAAAATAAGATTTGGGTACTAAATTAAATTCTGTTTAATAAGAAAAAAGAAAAGGTGTTCTATCACGTTACATATTTCCAATGATATGATGAAATGGAAAAAAAAAAAAGTTTCAGAATTTGTATAATATGAAATGAATGACTTGAATCTCAGACGCCATGATGACGATTTTGTTAAATTTAATGAAATTTATTTTTCTGACTGAGTAAAAATAATACTTGGACCGGGAGTCGAACCCCGGATCATTGACTTACAAGGTCAAGGCTCTTCCAATTGAGCTATCCAGGCCGACAACCGGTCAGCATTACTCACTCAGACTAAATTTAACCTATAATAGGAGTCTTAATTTAGCCCACAAATAATAAGGGAATTTTGCCAATCATAGTGCAGCTTTTTCCACAAACAGTGGAAACTCCACATCATTCTAGTCGTCCATTCAAAAGTTAGAAGCACATTTTTTTTTTTTTTTTTTTTTTTTTGTAGCAAAATTTAAAAAAAAAAAAAAAAAAAAAAAAACTGATAGTGTATATTTGTTAAATTTATTCTTGTAAATCATGCTTTTCAATTCAAAACAGAGGTAAGGCACTGTCTGTTAATGTTAATATGCTGCATTTATACATATATATATTTAATGAATGATTTGTGTAACTCTTAGTAATAAGATTTAGATATATTATAAATATATATATAATAGAATTTATGCTTCTTCTTTATTTTAGGTGTGTCATTCATAACTAAAATATGACTGCTATTCCTTTAACAACATTTTGTATTTTAAGAAGAGGTTTAGCTACAAAAGCATACCAAGAGACCAGTGTTTATAGGCAACGACGACTGCATGATAGAATTTTACGCGTTGATCATGCTGGAGAACTTGGTGCTGATAGAATATATGCTGGACAAATGGCTGTTTTAGGTAATTCAAGTGTTGGCCCTGTAATCAAAGAAATGTGGGAGGAAGAAAAAGAACATCTTAAAAAGTTTGAAGAACTTTTACCTAAATATAGAGTTAGACCATCTCTCTTACTTCCAATTTGGAATGTTGCAGGCTTTGTACTGGGAGCTGGTAAGTAATCTCTTTTGTACCTTTTTTTTTTTTTTTTTTTTTTTTTTAAGATAATTTAGTCAAGAACATTTCAAATTAACCCTAAACTATATGAAATTGCATATTATGTACAGTGCTGCAGATCTAGATTACATGGGCATACCCAGAGGTGGGGGGGTGGGGCTGATGGAGGATATAGCTCCTCCCAAAATTTTGTAGAAAATTTGAAAAAATAAATAGTATTTGACATCTTAATTTTTACTTTCTTTTACTGTATGTGGTATAAATAGCATGTCAATTGTTTTGGTGGCAAATTTTCGAAATTGCAATTTTTCTGTTTGTGCACACTTTGAGGCTCTGTGAATCTGAAAATCAGGTTATTAGTGATTAGTCTGTGTATCTGTTTGCCTATCTATAAATTTGTTACCAGCAAAACTCAAGAACAAACATCATCAGAAAGTCCAAATTCGGTATTCTAAATCAGTATCATATGGGGACACTATACTTGAAACTTTTTTGTGAAATCTATAAAATGAAACATTCGTAAGTATTTCAAATGCATTATGTCTATGGAGAAAATTTCTGGTTACTAATACAATTTAACATAAGTAAACATTACTACACAAAATGAAATTGACATATTTTCTTTTTTTGGAAAAAGCATGTTTCACATAAAATATGATATGAAGCATGTTTATCCTTCATTTACAAAGCCTCACAAAAGTATTTCATTATATCGTTGCTATGTTTGGAAATGACTCAAAACACATTTCAAGTTATGTCAAGATCAGAGTCAAAATTTAGAATGTGAAAGTCAGTTGTCAATGGCACCTAAATATTTTTTCTTAGTTGCTAAAATGATCTATTTAGGCGTAATTTTTAAATTTTTTATTGGAAAAATAACAGGATAAAATTTAATTTTTATTTATTTATTTATTTATTATAATAAATTCAAACACAAAAGTTAAAAAATGAATACATTTGTGTTTAAAAAAATTAAAAAATTGTTTTAAACTGATTAAACACTGGAAAAAATTTAATTTTTAATTATTTGCTCTTGCTGGTCAACTTTATTTTAAATTCAGTGAAATGTACATCTTAAAGCAAAATAACTATCAGAAAATATTTATTTAAACTTTTTTTTTTTTTTTTTTTTTTTTGACATTATTAAATTATACTTTTAGCCCAAATTTGTAATAAATAAATAAATCCAAATTTGTTTACATTAATTCAATATTTCAGAATTTATCAGGATGACAAATTTTTGACAATATAAGATAAACTAAGAGACTGCAATAGGTAGGAAAGTAAAAATAATAATAATATGTATTTGAAATTCATCTTTCTGTAAACAGCATTTGTGTTTTTGTACTTGTTGTTTTTTATTGAGCTGAACTTATGTATGCATATTTAAACTGATAACGTAACAATTTTTTTAAGGATAAAAAACAGGGATTTGTAAATTATAAAGAAAAAAAAAAAAAAAAATTTATACGGAATTAATTTTTTTAAATCTGGTCAAAAGTTGGGCATCAAAAATGATGACTGAGTGTGATATTATAATCGCCAAACTTAAATTTCTCGGTACAAAATACGCCTAACTACTACTAATTTCGAACCCTTGTCAAAATATATACATTGTATGTGAGTGATGACACACTAAATTTAAGTACATTGTTTGACATGACAGGGCTACTCAGTATTAGTCCAATAATATTTAGAGAATAGTTTGGGCATGAATTCTGTAAATAATTTGAAATCAATTTAGAAATTTAAAAAAATCCTTGAATATCTTATGAATGCAGCTATATTATTAAAATAGTAAGTTATGAGGTGCAATAGAATCATAGGAATTCATATTGAAATTTTCTTCAATTAACTGTTTAAAAGACACTAGAAATTTTCAGATAAAATACTATGTTTTACACCTTAAACTGTTAATGATATGTCTGAAGTATTGTAGGATAAGAGAAAGTAGTGTGAGTTCCACACCAAATTATTTAACTTGCAATTATAGATATTTCTTGCCAGCCTTAATTTCATGCAAAGGATGATGTGATATTGCATTGGATTAAATCTCTTTCCTGCCTCAACTGAACTGTTGCTAGAATTTTTTTTTCAAGGTGGTTCAAACTTCAGTGTTAAAAATGAAGTTTCACAAAAAATTTTTTTTTCAAGAAATCTGCAGTATTTTGGGGGTGTCTGAACCCCCACCCTGAATCACCCTTGGTTACGACTTTGGTTACAATAAAAGTAGATTTACGATCAAAATTGAAAATACATAGCATTCCATTCACTTTCAGTAAGGTCAGCCTTGGCAACATGGCAACCAAATTTGAAGAAAAATTGTAGTTTAGGATTCCTGAGGTATCTAAGCTCTATGTTGAATAGGAGTCAAGTTCTAGAACTTTCCATTAGATGTTAGCACAGAACCATCACCAAACTTTGTGGCCACCACAAGACTTTCTTCTATATTTTCCTATACAAATTCACTCAGTAACAATATTTAAAAAAAAAAAAAAAAAATCCAAGTTTTTCTGCGTTAAAAGTAAAAAAAATCGATAACTTTGTTTTAAATTATCACATATTTATAGTTCAACCAGTCATTTTAAAGGTATTGACGAGACCTTTCGAAAGATACCCATCTTGAAAATTTACCCCACCCCGGGGGAGGGGGGGGGAAGCAATGCCCCCACATGCACAAATTTTTTTTCCTAATTAACTACTACTATTATCAATAATTCATATTAATTTTACAATCACAGGTTAAGAATAACTCTCATTATGTACATTTATACGAAATTTTGTCCTATACTGTCATGTTAAAAATTTAGAAAAAATACGATCACAGCGCCTCCTGTTGTGTGATTGATCCTCAAATCTAATAAGCACCAGTTTATGTCAGGGGCCAACTAAATACCAAGTTTGGTTAAATTCCGTTTAAAAACATTTTTTTTTTAAATTACGATTTTTTTTTCTAATTTTTTTTTTTTTTGGTAAAAAGTAAAAAAATCGATAATTTTGTTTTAAATTATCACAGATTTATAGTTCAACCATTCGTTCTAAAGGTATTGACAAGACCTTTCGAAAGATACCCATCTTGAAAATTTACTCCCCTCGAGGGCGAGGGGGGACTTTCCCCCCAGGGGGGTTGATGAGGCTCCTACACATACAAAATTTTTTTCTCAGTTGACTATCTCTATTATAAATAATTCTTGTAAATTTCATAATGATTACTAAAAAACAATTCTCTTTATGCACATTTATACAAAATTTTGTCCTACATAACCATGTTAAAAATTTAGAAAAAGCGGGATGGCAACGCAACCTGTCAGACATTTTTTACCAAAAGTTGATAGGCACTAATTTATGTCAAAGTGCAACTACATACCAATTTGTATGAAATTCTGTGCAGTAGTTTGTGAGATACAGTTGCCACAAAACAAAATTTTTTCACACACACAGACAGACATTTTCTAAAATTGGCCAAATCGTGTTCTACAGCTCTCAAAACGTGTAAATCCATCAAAAACCCGAGGTCAAAAATTTTTACGAATCCAATACTTTCTTCTATTGAATATAGAAGAAAGTAAAAATATAAATAAAGATAGGTTTACCTTTGCAGTGTTCAGAGAGCTATTGTGAGTGATTCTATTTGGAGACTGTGTTCAAAGCAATTTTATTCATGAGTCAGTGAAATTTCTGTTCTTTGGAGTATTCAATGTTATTTTCTTTACCTTTGTGGAACTGTTTTGAGAATATTTGTTGAATAATGATTTTTGTGATACAAGCGACAGTGGACTACTTCAAGACTATTCTATGAATTGACAGTTCTATTGGACTGTTTCAAGAATATTCGAAACAGCTTTTTGTATATTCATAGCTTTGTTGAACTGCGTCAAGAAGTTACACTGAATAAAATTCATTCACTGACTAGAACCTGCTATTTTCTTTATGAACTACTCTCTTCACACATGAAAGTCAACAATTTTCATAACAGTACGGAACTTTTTATCCATAAAAATGATTAAACGTTATTCATATTTCATCTGACATATTCCCTTGTTTTTAGCCAGTTATAGCAATTAAAAAATGAAAAACCCTACCCACTAACTTAAGATAATAAGGGAGAGAAATACAATTTTTATTAAAATCACACAATCAACTGTCGAAGAAAATCATATTTATTGAAATTTTATTTTTTCCGACTGAGTGAAAATAATGCCTTGACCGGGAGTCGAACCCTGGATCTTTGACTTACAAGGTCAAGACTCTACCAATTGAGCTATCCAGGCCGACAGGTCAGCATTACTCACTCAGACAACCTTTAGGCAGAAATATACAATAAATATGATTTTCTTCCACAGTTGATTGTGTGATTTTAATAAAAATTGTATTTCTTTCTCCCATTGTTTAATGGTGTTTTCCTTTCCTGCAGCTTATTTCTGTTGAGCTATCTACATGATAGACCAGAGATGTTTCTGCCTAAAGGTTGTCTGAGTGAGTAATGCTGACTGGTTGTCGGCCTGGATAGCTCAATAGGTAGAGCCCTGACCTTGTAAGTCAAAGATCCGGGGTTCGACTCCCGGTCCAGGCATTATTTTCACTTAGTCGGAAAAAATAAAATTTCAATAAAGGGAGGGAAAGTCATTCCATGTGACTCTATCATTTAAATAAAAAGCAAAAGTAAACACCTTTGTCTGCATTATTCCTATTACGTTGTTTAAAGAATACGGGTTACAATGTTATGTGCATAATTAATATTTTCCCAAAAAGTCTTACCATTGTAACATACATCCTTAATTATGATGCTTAAAATGTAATTATGCACATAGTCAATAAAAAGTAACAAAAGAAATACGGAATTAAAATTTAAATACCTTGTGAAGTTTCTTGACTTGGGACAAGTTTCTTGACGATTTTTTCAGTTGGGACCCCAACTTTCATTAAAACCTTTTTTATGTCCACCATCTTCTTTCTTTCTTCATGAGAAAAAAGAAGACAGTAGACATTAAAGTGCTTGCAACAGAGGTTGGTATTCTAAACGAAAAGCTTAAAACCAAGAAACTTCTCAAGGTATTTAAATTTTAATTATATCAAACAAGTTTCCTTTAGTTTTCAGAAGTGGAAAAAAAAAATACAACTTTTTAGTTTTGTATGTGTTTTACTTTTTAGTTATATATGTTTGATTTTGTTTAGAAATTTTTCAAACATTCATTGTTTTTGTAAATATTTTGCTTTCTCTTTTACTATGAATTTAAAAAAAATTCTTTGTGAATAATCATTTATTTCTAAGCAATTAACTATTTTTGCCATCAACCCAGTAGCAGAAACAGTGCAGCACGGCAGCAAGAGCTACAGATTATTTAAAGCTCCACAGATTAATTTAACATCTCAAAAAGAAATGCGAAGCTTAAAAATACAAATATAATTTACATCATGTTTCTAAATTACTACACTGTTTGTATATTCTTGATTTATTTTCTTTGTAACTACAAATTTTACATATATTATGAATTACTAATACTTCTTGTGTTACCTGATTGATCCAGCATACCTGGATTGCAGACAAATTTTATTTTGCTGCAGATAGATACCAAAAATTCTGCTACCCCGGCCATCAATAGATTGTGCTACCAAGACCAATTACTACTTATCTGGAAATAATTTGTTATCCAGAACTTGTATAATCCACATGATTCCAGATAAGACGTTCATTACTGTATGTCTATACTATCAAATAAGTAATAAAAGTTAATAGAAAATATTAAAATGAAATAATAACTAAAAAATTTTGCAGAAATAGAATCATTCAAATAATTGAAAGGTAAGCTATTATGTCAGTTTGTATTATTAGCTAATTACATTTGTGTAAAAGCTTTTAGCTTTAGCTATCTATAAAAAAAATTAGTTTAAAATTTAAAATACATTAATATTGATAGTTATAGTGAAATTTAATAGTAATTTTAGTATCTGTTATATTTAAACTGTTTATTTAGAAAAAAATTGTTAGGAAAAGTGTTAGTTGGGATCATTAGTATAATACCATATAATAATATTGTTCATTTATGTATGTGGGTGAAATAGAAGAACTGAAATTTTACTGAGATGTATAACTGATAACCAGGAACTGACAAAAGTTCTAATATCTAAGGAATATCATTTACAGTCTTTTTCAAGAATATAAAGCTCAAATTAATCTTCCTTACAATTTTAAAGCAGAAAAATTTAAAACTCTTCTTAACTTTGTTATCCATAATAATTATATCTTCCACAACAACGCTATCTATTTGCAACAATTAGGCATCCCACAAGGAGGTTGTAGCTCCAGTATTTTGGCAGATCTCTATCTTTATTATTATGAAAAGCAAATTTGCAATGATGATGTTCGATTTTATCGTTACATCGATGATATTATTGTATTTTATCTCAACAAGAACTCACAAAATGGCTTTTCCTTCAATTATCCACCTAATTTAAAGCTAACTCAAAATACTCTGACTAATCAATCAATTAACTTTTTAGATCTAAAAATAATCATCGATGGTAATAAACTTTACACAGATATCTATGACAAACGGCAAGATTTTTGTTTTAATGTCAACTTATTTACACATTTTAATTCATGTCTGCATCTTTTGGTATTTAGAAACATCATCATTAACCATTTATTTCGAATTAATAATTTATGCTCTGCAAAGTTTAAAAACAAGAATATTAATAAACTGATCACAGCCACTGCTAAAATGGGTTTTCCTAAAAACTTTGTATTTTCTATTTTATATCCTTAACCATGTCTCTGTTAGTACAAAAAAAAAAAAAAAAAAAAAAAAAAAAAAGCTGTGTACACTCTTGTGTATATCAACAAAAAAATTATAAAATAATAAAAGACAATAAAAAAGGTGGCGGTTGGGTGGGCAGATGTTTGATTACGGAGGTGGGGTGGTGTTGTAAGGCTGGATGGTTGGGTGGGTTTGTGAAATTAAATTATTAAAAAAAATAGTAGAAGGCTTGTTGCATTTGCTTTGTATTACTATGCAAACTTTCATTTTCCAATAAAATTTCAGATTTTTCCTTTTTGAGTTGTCAACTATATTTAATGTTCTAATTATACTGTTAAACACAATGTGATCAATCGGTGAATTTCATTGTGGCTTCGTGGCTTCATTGTTGTTCATCTGCTTTGAAATTTTGCATTTTTAAATCCATATGGTTCCTGTTCTGGTTGTGGCAGGCTGGGGGAGTGTTGCCGGCGTAAAACTAGTGTAACCCCACAGGCAAGTCACAAGTCTTGCCGCCTGCCTCCTTCTTCCTATCTTGTGTTTCTTGGGTTGTTTTTTCATTAATTTTGATAAGTTTATGGTTTTAAGTTAAGATTTGTTGTTTTACTTTATTGATTTGTTTGTTTTTGCAGACTGTTAATTAATAGATCTGGTTTCTTTACATTAATGTATTTCATCCACTGATGATTTTTTTTTTTTTTTTTATCTTATTGGTCATTGGTGTTTCAGTGATCTTGTATCTGTTGCTTGGCTTCTAATATGCTTAATAGATCATCTTTATTATATTTACATTTAAAATTAAACCTGCTGCAATTGCGCATAAATTTTGAATGTATTTTGTGTTTAATAAAACTTATTGCTTTGTCATTTAAATTATCTAATATATGAATTTCATATATTTAGATTTGTCTTAAATTGGCATTAACACTATTTTTTGTATTATACACTTTGTATAAAGCTGCATTTGCGCTCTTACAATTTGTATTATTTCTGTAATTTCTGTAATTTTTTCAATATGTTATTTACTGATTTAAAATTTATATTATATTGTGATTCTTGTAGTGTTGTGAAGTTTTGCGACAGTATTTTGTCACTGGCCCTGGATCATTATTAACTAACTGTATAGTTGGCAACTTACGTTAATAATTTACTCTTTATTTTTATTTATTTATTTTTTTTAATTAATGGTTGTGTATGTGTAGTCGAATATTTCATTATAATTATTATATAGCATTTTGTGCCTGACATTTTGTGAATTGTGATGGTTAGTTTTTCTTAATTTAATTTTTAATTGGAACCAAATCAATAGATTCAGTCAAAGGAGGTTTAGTGTAAATATGTACATATTATTTATTATTATTATTATTATTTTTTTTTTAGTTCTCTCCACTTTTCATTAATCCAGATACTTATTATTCAAGAATCAATTTAATTTAGTAATTGAATTTGGTATAGCCCACTTTCGATAAAACTAATGTAAATACATACTTGCCTTGTGATTTTTAATATACAAAAACATTTTTTCTCTATGACTCTGTTTAGTAAATTTTTAGATCCTGGCAAAAAATACTTAGCTTCACAGCAGTATTGTGCCCGGTACAAGGATATTTATAGGGATATCCTTGGATCGACATCCAGTTACCTATTATCTCCTCCTCCTTTACTTCAGTTTAGAACATGCGGTTCTAATAGATGTAAAACTTGCCCTATGGCCTCTCACACACAATTGAATAATAATCACTCTTTGGTTCCATTTTGTCAGGCATACAATGTTATTTATAAAATCAATTGTGGTCATTGTAAACTTAGTTATATTGGTGAAACTTCAACTCCTCTTCATCTACGCATTAATCAGCATCGATCAGATTCTAAAAACCTTTCAGCTGCATCTTCTAAGTCAACTATAGAATTACAACACTTTAAATCACATAATTTTAATTCATGTACCATAGAGATTGTAAAAATTCAGAAAAATAAAAGTGAGCGTCTATTTCTTGAATCAAAATTTATGCAATACTATAATACAATTTATCCATATGGCCTAAATTCCGAATACTTTAGTAAAACTATTAAATCATTTTCTAACATCAACCCTCTACATGATTATTCGGCTATTTATGCACAACTTAATCACAAAATTAACAATAAAACTTCTAGAACTAAACGAGGTAGTAAAAAAACAGATTTAATCTTTTCTAAAAGTGCCATTATTAAACTCATTTCAGATCTACAGACTAATTACTTATCTAACTATAACTGGTTCATTATTCGAAAATTTATTTTTGCAATTAAAAAGAAATACTTAGTAAACTTTCTGAATGTCTTTCAAAGCCAATCCTATAATAAACATTTTTCAGACATTTTTTATGATATTATAATGTACAAAATCAAACAATTTAATTTAAAACTTAATAAAAAGCCCAACAAATTTAAAATAAATACTCAATTAATTGTGAATTTTACAAATCAAATATTGAACAGTATTAACATTACGTCTATCATTAATGACAAAGAATGTTTGTTTCCGATTAAAGATTTAAATCTATCTCGTACCTTCAAATATCCTCTTCCTCTTGGCAGAAAGATATTCAATTATAATTCTGTATCTAAGTCTACCTCTTTTACTAACACTGTAACCTGTAAATGCAATGATCCTTCTTTCTCAAAATTTATTGACAGAGACCATGGACACATTATCACGGGTAATCTCAATATTATGGATAATTATCAATTAAAAAAATTCATGAAATTTGGCACCAAATTTAGACTTCCAGTTAAAACTAGCATTCCACAAATCTTTCAACAGTTTTCTTATGACCTAGATTTATTTATTTATAAAATATCTATTACTCATAATAAACCTATTGCCTACTTCACTCA
Organism: Salticus scenicus; assembly: GCA_963930645.1. Taxonomy (NCBI): domain Eukaryota; kingdom Metazoa; phylum Arthropoda; class Arachnida; order Araneae; family Salticidae; genus Salticus; species Salticus scenicus. The sequence continues at coordinate 78,467,679 of OZ005648.1, read as the reverse complement.
ATGGAAAGTTTTAGTGTTACAAAAAATCAAAAATGCATTATTTATCAATTCTTCAAATCTGGTGTTATTTAAAAAATCTGTACTTCTTAACTCAATCAAATCACTACAGGATGACTTTGTGATCACTTATGTTGACAAATCACCTAATAATTATGCCATTATTTGTAAATCCTACTATCTCTCTATTTTAAACTCATCAATCAATAATAGTAACATCTTCAGTTTAACTAATAATAACCTTATTATTAATAACCGAAAAATACATAATTACTATAAACTACTTCAACTTCCCTTCAATAACTTTAATTATCCTTATATAGTTCTCATACCTAAGTTTCACAAATCTCCAATTAAATTTCGCACTGTCACTGTTGGGTGTAACACTTATAACAACAATGCTAATAAAGCTCTACTGGATATTCTAAAACAAATTTACAAATGTACTTGCAAAGTTGATAATTTACACTGTCTTAAAAATAGCTTTCAATTAATTCATTACATAAAATCGCTCGATTCAATAGACAATATTATGACTTTTGACTTTCAAGATCTTTTCAATAATATTGAGTTATCAGATCTTAGTAATATCATTTACAGTCTTTTTCAAGAATATAAAGCTCAAATTAATCTTCCTTACAATTTTAAAGCAGAAAAATTTAAAACTCTTCTTAACTTTGTTATCCATAATAATTATATCTTCCACAACAACGCTATCTATTTGCAACAATTAGGCATCCCACAAGGAGGTTGTAGCTCCAGTATTTTGGCAGATCTCTATCTTTATTATTATGAAAAGCAAATTTGCAATGATGATGTTCGATTTTATCGTTACATCGATGATATTATTGTATTTTATCTCAACAAGAACTCACAAAATGGCTTTTCCTTCAATTATCCACCTAATTTAAAGCTAACTCAAAATACTCTGACTAATCAATCAATTAACTTTTTAGATCTAAAAATAATCATCGATGGTAATAAACTTTACACAGATATCTATGACAAACGGCAAGATTTTTGTTTTAATGTCAACTTATTTACACATTTTAATTCATGTCTGCATCTTTCGGTATTTAGAAACATCATCATTAACCATTTATTTCGAATTAATAATTTATGCTCTGCAAAGTTTAAAAACAAGAATATTAATAAACTGATCACAGCCACTGCTAAAATGGGTTTTCCTAAAAACTTTGTATTTTCTATTTTATATCCTTAACCATGTCTCTGTTAGTACAAAAAAAAAAAAAAAAAAAAAAAAAAAGCTGTGTACACTCTTGTGTATATCAACAAAAAAATTATAAAATAATAAAAGACAATAAAAAAGGTGGCGGTTGGGTGGGCAGATGTTTGATTACGGAGGTGGGGTGGTGTTGTAAGGCTGGATGGTTGGGTGGGTTTGTGAAATTAAATTATTAAAAAAAAAATAGTAGAAGGCTTGTTGCATTTGCTTTGTATTACTATGCAAACTTTCATTTTCCAATAAAATTTCAGATTTTTCCTTTTTGAGTTGTCAACTATATTTAATGTTCTAATTATACTGTTAAACACAATGTGATCAATCGGTGAATTTCATTGTGGCTTCGTGGCTTCATTGTTGTTCATCTGCTTTGAAATTTTGCATTTTTAAATCCATATGGTTCCTGTTCTGGTTGTGGCAGGCTGGGGGAGTGTTGCCGGCGTAAAACTAGTGTAACCCCACAGGCAAGTCACAAGTCTTGCCGCCTGCCTCCTTCTTCCTATCTTGTGTTTCTTGGGTTGTTTTTTCATTAATTTTGATAAGTTTATGGTTTTAAGTTAAGATTTGTTGTTTTACTTTATTGATTTGTTTGTTTTTGCAGACTGTTAATTAATAGATCTGGTTTCTTTACATTAATGTATTTCATCCACTGATGATTTTTTTTTTTTTTTTTTTTTATCTTATTGGTCATTGGTGTTTCAGTGATCTTGTATCTGTTGCTTGGCTTCTAATATGCTTAATAGATCATCTTTATTATATATATATATATTTTTTTTTTTTTTTAACTCCAAACGCATATAAAGTAATTAATTTGCGGTTTGAGATAATCTAAATGACTCATCTTTCAGTCATCCTCATCAAATCCCTATAATTTCATAATGATCTGCACCTGTTCCTGGCCGTTATTTTGGCACAGTGAAGTATGCCTTTTTCAATCGTCTTTTCTAAATTTAAAATTCCCATTGAATTAACATTAAGACAAAGAGATTTTATTTGGCACTCTGCGCTGATATTTTTATAGGGCTGCTAGATTTGGCTATTAAAATACGAAATGAATCTTGCTCTTTTGGCCACTCTTACTCAAATTTTTCGGCTAGTTAAGATGTAATTCGTTTTGCTCTCTCTCCCGCAACTTTTAATGGTTACCAATTCTGTAACAAGCCTGAATATGATTTATGGTTATTGCTTATAATTTTTAATAATAATATTGACAATAGTTTTCAAGATAGATTTCAATAAATGTGCTATATGTTAAGGAAGGAATTGCCTCTGTGTTATTTGAGAACGAAGTTTATTTTATTTTTGCAATGTACAAATTATTAGTCAATAGATCCTTAAGGGTGTATTCAAAAGCTATTTTCGCCAAGAAAAATGCGGCGTTCAAGATTTCTCAGTCTGTAATTAAATAAATCGTACAAAATTTCAGTGTCGTACAAAATTCGCTCTCTAGAATCATAGTATGTTAAAAAAAATAGATATTTTTTTAAATAACTAAATTTTTTATTCAAAAACTACTTTTGGCGACTTATTGCCCAGTTGGCAACATATTATTTCAAAGAAATGAAACTTTTTTATGAAAATAATAATTGATAAATTCACAATTTTTTGGATAAACGGGAAGGTTATCTAATACAAAAATTTATTTTAAGTAAGTTTTTTGTCATTTCTTTTCCATTTTAGTTGAAAATTTGAAAAACTGCGCTTGAATTGAAATAAACGAGTTATTCTTCTCATAATCAATAGATGGCAGCACTATTGCCGACTGTGTTGTTTTCTGGCTCTGCTGTTAGGGGCGTAATGAAGGGGTCGGGCTTATCAAACGGAAAAACTGATTTGTTGTTGTAAGCAAAGGGAGTACATGTACTAGCTTTTGTTGTGTCTGTGCTGGAAAAAAAGAGAAAGAGTTCATTTCAGGCAGAAGAGAAAAAATATACACAAGAAATTTGAATCGTAGGTTTCAATCACGGATTAGGAGATCCGTGGTTTCAATGTACAAACTCGCTATACTATCACATTTACATTAACGGAGGTGATAGTGATTAAAATTCTATTGGCAGTGGTGATTAAAATTTGAAAAGAAACTCAAATTTAAAAGGAGTGAGAAAAATTGACAATTCATTGAATTTTTATTCGATTATAAAACACTTTGTATTGTAAACCCCATTTAACACGTTGAGGTTTTTGATACCGGTTTGAAATAGATTGGCGAAAAAAAGTCACTACAGAAAAATATATCAAAATAAATAAATAAATAAATAAAATGCTTTTTAAAAGCTTCTAAGAATGTTTTAGAGTGAGTATGGGCTCATTTCTTCTTTCTGTTTGTTTGCTTGTTAACTCAATGATCAAGTTCTAATTTCCGCTAATATTTATTCAATGGTATGAAGCTAGTATATGTTACTCCAGTTTTCTATGGCATATTCTGCGTTGAAAATGGTATAATTAGTGTAAGTAAAGGGATTTGCAAAATATTTCTAATGCATTCAAGTCCATGATTAGTATTTTTTAAAGTATACTTTCATATTTTATACTATACATAACATGGGAAACTCTTTGCATTCTTTGAAGGTGGTAAAAAAGAGCCTGCTCTAAGAAAATTCGGCATAAGGATGTTTGAATACATGTAAAAAGGTAATAGTTAAAATATTAAGACAAAAATAACATTCCATTGGACGGACATCCATAAAAATGACATTTAGATGAGAAGACGTATTATCGAAATTTTAGTAAACGATTCTGAATCTTACAAGTTTTATTTTAAACGAATGGAATTTTATGTAATACTATTATAAAAAATAACAAGTAATAATGTAATGTTATTAGTTTTAAAAAATCCAAATATAGTTGTAGTTTATAATTTAATAGCAGAATAGTCACATGCATATTATTTATTGAAAATAATAAATGACTTAGCACATGGATAGAAAAGTGACATCTTGAATGCAATATGATTATAATTGTTTGTCTTTAGAAATTACATTCAGAAAAAAAAACGTATGTATATAATATATACACACACCACCGTCATCTAGAACGAATAGGTATATTAGTCATTTTATGAATCCCTAAACTAGAACTTTATATTTCTGAGCTATACGTATAAGGTAAACAAATAAATTGAATAGACGAAATGATCGAGAATTTTTAGTCAATACTTTTCAAGATGGTGAAACGATACCTTATATTATGAGTTTTTTGTATTGCTGGGAATACTCGAATTGACTCATAAAGTCGAATTATAGTTAATAAAACTCGCCTGAGTTCGCATTTATTTATAAAAACTTTTCAATAAATTTGACCACGATAATGTAAGAAAATGCTCCAGAATTTTAAAACAGGTGCGTAGAACTTGCTATTAAAGGGAACTAGAATAGCATGGAACTATGGCATGGATGGCATGGAACTATCGATGGCATGGAACTATTTTTATTAAAGCTACACCCCCCCCCCCTCCCCCAGTGTAAGCTATAAAGATAGTTTTGTGAGCTTCCTAACTCCACAGGAGAAAGTTTTGTGCTAGCTGTACTTTTTTTCTTTCTTTTAAACTAATTACGATGCAAATAAAATTACCTATTCCTATATATTTACAAATTTGCCTTTGCCAGTGTTACAGAACGTTGTCTGATATATATATATATATATATATATATATATATATATACACACCATTATTAACACACATACACATATATATGATGAATAAATATATTTAATATAAAAACTAAAACTGAAAACTGTGTGAAATACGGGGAAATGTTCAAACAAATGAAACTCATTCAACAGAAAAAAGAATCCTTACATATGTGCGTTCGGAAATAATGAAAGCGCTGTTTGAAATATACACATACTTTAGTTTAATATTAGTCTGAACAGAACACATTTTAAAATGTAAATAGTTTTAACGAAATCAAATAATAATACACTTTCCTTGTAAGTGTCAAGATAGATTTATATATATATATATATAAAAAAAAGGACTTTTATTTTGATATTATTATATTCTCTATAATGGTAGAGGTAGATAATGTTTTGTTTTCGAATAAAATTTTTAAAACTGAGCTTTTGCAATGTCTGTACATTTTGAGGTTACATAAACCGAAAAACAAGTTTTTTAGCAGTTTTATACATTTACTTCATTAGCAAATGATTGGCATATTTTTCTACTTTATTCTTTTGCTCTACTACTCAGAATTTTGAGAAGCCCTGTTGTTTAATAAAATTATCTAAAAAGTATTATTTGAATTCAATCACACCACTGAATTCAACAGTTATTTTGAAAGTTGCTTTTTTTTTTTAAATGCAGTATTTAACAAAATACTTGTTTTGCTTCCTAAACGTCAGTCTATTATCAGTGAAATTTTCCCCTTAATAATTTGTAAAATTATTTATAATTTTATTAATACTAGCATATTTACTTTGATTGTATATTTTTGTATTATTACTGAATATATAGAATATAACTGATATATAGAATTTTTTAAAGCATAAAGCATATCGTGTCTTTATAGATTCTAATTTTTTTTTTTTTTTAAAGGGGCGGGGTGGGGGATTTCGTAACTTATCTGAATATGTGACCGTATAAACTTATTATTCATGGTAATCATCTATTCTGAAAAAAAAAAAAAAACCTTTTTTTTTTTTTTTTTTTTTTTTTTAATCATCTTTATAATATACACTAAATATGTAAGTGTTAAAAGACATTTTTAAACGATATATATATAATTGTATATTCAAATGTAAAAAATCAAGTTTTTTAAAATCTTTATTTAAAATTAAAATTTATTTTCATAAACAATAATAAAAATTTAGAAGTTTTTAGTTTCTTAATGTATAAGAAGTTTTAACTTCTTAAAAATTTTTATTGTTCTTGTGATGTCGTGTACACATACTTATTACCTAATACACACACGAACTAAAAAACGGAAACCATATCAGTTTTATCATTTTTAGGTTCCTTCCATCTCAAAACGTGTAGATATGTTAAAAAACCGAGGATGAAATTTTTTATGACTGTCTAAAATCCCAATATCTATAGTATGATGGGTAATAAAAAGTATGCATAGATTAAAAAAAAAAAATCTGGAGTGACTCCACTCGACTTTCCGAACATTGAGTAACTAACAGTTTTGTAGATAAAATAAAGAAAGAGGAGTTGCTAAATAAACAAAAGAGAGAAAACCATAACAGAGTGTTTGAGTATTTTTCTCCATATATCACACGAGGTTTTATTTAAAGCTACTGAACTAAGGGCTCAAAGCCCTTAGATCATAATGATAAAGAATTTTTCGTTGTGTCCCTGTAAAAATCTATAAATTCTGACAAACTTAAACAAATTTTCACATTTTACCCACAATTTTGTCAAAGTCCCACTTTTTTTTTTTAAATTATTGTTACTGAGTGAATTTGTATAGGAAAATATAGAAGAAAGTCTCGTGGTGGCCACAATTCACCAAAATGCTTATAGTTAGTGCAACAGTGATTTATAATATTCATACAAATTTTCAGCTCAATTGAATAAGGCGTTTAGATGCTATTGCACTTTTAAAAATTTGGTCTCATAGGCCATAATGATAAAGAATTTTTCTTTGTGTCCCTGTAAAAAAAACTGTAAGTGCTAGATTCACCAAAATCTATACAGTTGGTTCAAATGTGACCTATAACATGTGTACAAATTCTTTGCTCAGATTAATAAGGCGTTTAGACGCTATCACACTTTTAAAAATTTGGCAAAGAATTTTTCTTTGTTTCCCTGTAAAAAAACTATAAGTGCTAGATTCTCCAAAATCTATACAGATTGAGTATTTGTGACCTATAATATGTGTATAAAGTTTTTGCTCAATTGAATAAGGCGTTTAGATGCTATCGCACTTTTAACATTTTGGTCCCTTGGCCATAATGATAAAGAATTTTTCTTTGTGTCCCTGTAAAAAACCTATAAGTGCTAGATTCACCAAAATCTATAGGGTTCTTACTATAGTGACTTACAATATACATACCAACTTTCATCTTATTCGAACCAAGCGTTTAGACGCTAGCGTGTTCACTCACAGACATACACACATACATACACACATACATACACACATACATACACACACACATACATACATCATCGTAAAAATAGTGAAAACGGACTCGTTGGACCTCGAAACGTATAGAAACATCAAAATCTCGAATTCGGATTTTTGACATGATTACAATACTTTCCTCACTATAGTGTTCGGAAAGTAAAAATTATATATATATTATATATTTCTTTTTTAATGAAAAATGCTTTAAAAATGTAATACGACAAAAGTATAGTTGATTTATTTACACATTAAAATAATTTATACTTATAAAGAACAACCTTTTCGCGCTATTACCTACTGATACTTTGAAAATAATAAACTACTAATCTGTGTTTTCGGTAATTTTTTTTTCTTATATTTTATCCTAATTTAATTAATATGATACAGGACAAAATCGATATAAATTAAGAGAAGAGTCTGTGTGCCTGTCTGCGCTCTTGCGCTCACACTACCGATCGCAGACATACAAAACTTGGCATATGGGTACCTGGGGTGCTGGTGTGCACCTCATCGCGATATTTTTGAATTTCGAATTTGAATTTTTTTAAGTAATTTTTTTTTTCAATTTTAAATATTGACGTCTATGTTTCATTTTTCATAAATTTATTTTTCCATTGTAATCGTATGCGTATCTTAGAAACGGCTATTATGACATTTATTTTTTATTTAATACACTAGGGGGCTCTGCACCCTGCTCGCTCCACTCACCAACCCCCGAAGGAGGCTTCGCCACCTCCCCGACTCACTTTACTTATTAACACATGCGGAACTCTGCCCGCCTATTCGCTGCTTTCTTTCACTGAAAAGGAATATTAATAGTGCATATTACAAGACAAAAGCAGAACATCATTATGGAAATCCTCATATTCAATGTCAAATTGAAATATATAATATTTAGGTATATTTTTTTTATAGAAAGAAAATCATAATATCTAGACCATTTTGCATTACAGCTTTAGTATATGACCCTTTTTATTTCTTTTTTACAACCTTAAATCCGGACCACGGTACCCCAGTCGGTAGAGCGCCGAGCTCTAATTGGAAGATTGTGGGTTCGGTTTTCGAGCCGACCAAAGACCGTCGTGTACCGTGGGAGTCTTTCTTACACGCAAACGAACTAAAAAAAATCTGGAGTGACTCCACTCGACTTTCCGAATATTGAGTAATTAACAGTTTTGTAGATAAAGTAAAGTAAGAGGAGTTGTTAAATAAACAAAGGAAAGAAAATTATAATAGGGTGTTTGAGTGTTTTTCTCCATATAGTACACGATGTTTAATTTAACGCTACTGAACTTTGAACCCATAGATCATAATGATAAAGAACTTTTCGTTGTGTCCCTGTAAAAATATGTAAATGCTAGATTCACCAAAATGCTTATAGTTAGTGCAACTGTGACTTATAATATACATATAAATTTTCAGCTCAATTGAATAAGGCATTTAGACGCTATCGCACTTTAAATTTGGTCCCATAGACCATAATGATAATGCATTTTTCTTTGTGCCCCTGTAAAAAAACTGTAAGTTCTAAATTCACCAAAATCTATATATTTCGTGCAGCTGTGACCTATAACATGTGTATAATTTTTTTGCTCTGTGTAATAAGGCGTTTAGACATTATCACACCTTTAAAAATTTGGCCCCATAGGCCATAATGATAAAGAATTTTTGTTGGTCTCCCTGTAAAAAAAATATAAATGCACTAGATTCACCAAACTAGATTCATAGAACTAGATTCACCAAAATCAATGGGGTTCGTGCTGCGATGACTTGCAACATACGTACCAACTTTCAGCTCATTCGACCAAAGCGTTTAGACACTAGCGTGCTCACTCACACACACACATACATCATCAATAAAAAAAGCAAAAAAAAAAAAAAAAAAACTCAAGGAACCTCAAAATGTGTAGAAACACCAAAATATCAAAGTCTGATTTTTGACATGATTACAATACTATCCTTACATATGTGCGTTCGGAAATAATGAAAGCGCTGTTTGAAATATACACATACTTTAGTTTAATATTAGTCTGAACAGAACACATTTTAAAATGTAAATAGTTTTAATGAAATCAAATAATAATACAAACACTTTCTTTGTAAGTGTCAAGATAGATTTATATTAAAAAAAAAAAAAAAAAAGGACTTTTAATTTCATATTATTATATTCTCTATAATGGTAGAGGTAGATAATGTTTTGTTTTCGAGAATTTTTTTTTAAACTGAGCTTTTGCAATGTCTGTACGTTTTGAGGTTACATAAACCGAAAAACAAGTTTTTTAGCAGTTTTATACATTTACTTCATTAGCAAAAGATTGGCATATTTTTCTACTTTATTCTTTTGCACTACTACTCAGAATTTTGAGAAGCCCTGTTTAATAAAATTATCTAAAAAGTATTATTTGAATTCAATCACACCACTGAATTCAACAGTTATTTTGAAAGTTGCTTTTTTTTTTAAATGCAGTATTTAACAAAATACTTGTTTTACTTCCTAAACGTCAGTCTATTATCAGTGGAATTTACCCTTAATAATTTGTAAAAGTATTTATCATTTTATTAATACTAGCATATTTACTTTGATTGTATATTTTTGTATTGTTACTAACTGATATATAGAATTTTTTTAAAGCATATCGTTGTCTTTCTAGATTGTAATAAAATAAAAAAAAGAAAGGGGGGGGGGCACTTATTTGTTCGCCTGACGAAGGGTCGTCTTTTCTTTCGACCCTAAACAGTTGTTCCACGTTCTTGCATTTTATGATTTTTATTCAAAATTTTGTGCTTATTAAATTCATAATTTATTGTTAAAATTATCATAATTATATTAAAATTATTATAAATTGTCTGTTCTGAAAAACGACAGTTTTCGGATTTGATATTTTCCTGCTTGACAGTCATTATTATTTCCTTAGGAAGTGTAACACAAATCTCTTCTTATAGTTTTCCCTTTCTGAACAACAGAACTGCTTGTCTATAGAGTAGGATGGGAAATGCAAGGTCATCCCCACGGCCACGGACACCCCCTTTCCCTTTGAACTTGAGATGCCTGCGGCCATATATGATGGGGTGTTTTCACTAGAACTCCGAGTCTTAGTTTTCACCCTCCTAGAAATCTTGTGACATCACTCTGAATCAGCAGAACCAATAGTCCAGTCAAAATAGGATAAATAGAAAAAAAAATCGTGTAGTTTTGAAATTTTGCATACTCATAGCCGAGAGGGTCCTGAACAACATACTAAAAGTCCCCGCCCGTGGTGGGTGAGCGGGGGGCATTTACGGGGGGGCACATTTCAGTTTTTATTAAATATCTTAAAAACTATCACATTTAGAGAAACAATGTTAATTACAAAATTAATCTACGTAAAATTTCCTACAAAAATGTATATTACATTTTGTTTGTATGATCAATAGTTTAGAAGATATAGGGGATAAAATAACACATTTTCATGAAAAATTCTTTTTTGCAATAGTAAAATCAACTAAAGTGTGCAATTAAAAGGGTTCTCGTCAAATATTTTCTAATGTACAAAACAAATATATGCATAGGGAATATGTAAGGATAATACAACATGATTTGTACGTTTTAAATAACTTTAAGGTTAGTAGGCACAAGTGGTGGTTTAGGTAAAAATCCAGATAACGAAGACCCAAAACCGATCAACATAAAAAAAAAAAAAAAAATTGCATAGCTTTGAAACTGAGCACAGTCATAAGGTTAAGTGTCCTGTCCTCTAAAAGTCCCCAACCGTGGGGGGAGAGTGGAGGGGAGCAGAGGGCATTTATAGGAAGCACTTTTCCATTAATAATATCTTGAAAAATATCGCATTTAGATAAAAAATGTCAGTTACAAAATTAAACTACGTAAAATTTCCCATAAAAATTTTAAGCCCGAGCTCGTCCCGGCCCGAATCTTTTTCTAAATTCCTCGTTAATCAACGAAAAGGGAAAATGATAAAATACTTTTTCAGTCATTAATTTTACAGTCTGGAATGTCACATAAAATTTTATTTTGTTAAAAGGTGTCTGCAACTACAATTTAATTGTCTCTCAGCTTGACTGATCGCGATCTGATTTTCCGCAAATATTTTAAACATGTCTCGAAGTTAATATATTTTATTTAAAGTAATATTAGATGGTTTCTAATTCAAAATAATATGCATGTTACTACCAGTTTGCGTACATGTAACAAACAAAAGAAATTAGATACGTTACTGTATATAAGGCTTTGTTTTCTATGGTCTGTAGTGTTTAGGTAGTATGAAGGCTATAAAAATCCTTCCGCTGTAACTTTTCCTCTAAGGCTTCTTTTTCTGTTCTCCGGGGCACTGGATGAAAGTAGCACCAATTTTAGCATGTGCAAAAGCATCTTTTCTATTGAATATGGTTGGATTAGCATTAAAGTTTTGTTTACTGGATCACATGAAAGATTTGGATACATTACGGTATATAACAGGAAGTGGTTGAAAGTTTTTTTTAGTACTATTAAAAATTTTAAATATCTTCCTATATTGTTTGAGGAATGCTAATATATTCGATTTGACTTTCTGTCTGTCTTTGTGCCTTCTGTACTTCTGTAATAATGAAATACCATTTATATATAAATATCTTGTAAACATTCAGCAGTTTTGTTAAAGAACATTCTATTGCTTAGCTATATAAAACCTCTGCAAAACACATACTAAAAATCTTTTTCGTAGAAAGGCATGTTTTTTTTTTTTTTTTTTTTTTTTTTTTTTGTAATTTTACATATTTTTGAATCGGGCCGGGCCGGGTCAGGCCTGATTTTATCGCTTTTTGTCCGGGACGGGTCGGGCCTGGGCCGAATTTTTCGATTTCATACCGGGCCGGGCCGGGTAAGCAAACCTTTCCAACGGGCCGGGCCGGGCCCGGGCCTGAAAATTTCGGCCCGTGCAGACCTCTACTTCAGTGACTTCAAAGACCCTTAATAGGCGGCTCAGTGAAATGGGGTTGAGCTCAGTCCCCGGATCTCTCTTCCACTGAGGACGTTTGGAGCATCATGAAAAAGGTCCTACAACCAGCTAGGGATTTTATCTATCTAACGCACCAATTAGACAGAATTTGCCACGATACTTCACAGGAGCACATCTACCAACTCTATCAATTAATACCAAGCCGAATAGCTGCGTACCTAAGGGCCAGAAGTGGATCAACGCGTTATTGACTTGTTTATTTTGTGAGGCCCTTTCTTTTGATTAAATCATTCAAACGTTCTGAAACTGTAATCAACTGTTTTTCTCCACATGTACATCACACCTACAAATTTTTATCCCATTCGGATAACTCCTTCTTGGTGCGTCGCTTTTTTTGTTATAGAGTGTATTTACGTGTACTTACTTGTTATATCGTTTTACCTTAAATATTTTTTTTCACAAGTATTAAAAACGCTAAGCATAACTGATGCATTAGAAATGCGTAAAGAAATGTACATTTAGTAATTTCTGATTATATACTAAGATGACCGTACAATATTCAATAAGAATATTTGGCGTACTTGATTAATATGTATCATATTCACTATGTTTTTTTATATTTTATTAATCTTAATATAATTTACAGAGCAACCCACTTACATAGATGATAATGTATCTGAATTCTTTTCAATTCTCTTTACAAAAGCAAGTAGAGTTACTTATGCAATTTGTTTGAATTATCGAGGAAGGAGTCTCAAAAAAGAATAAAAAACTATATTTATAGCTTTACTTTTAAAGAAAAATCAGAAAATATGTTTTTGCGTCGCCGTGTATATTGACTAAAAATAAAATTAGAGACAATTATAGGAAATCAACAGTTGTATTAGACAACATTTCATATTATGTTATTGAAAGACACTCGTTAGAATGAATTTTAATTTGATATAATAATTTTAACTATTATTTTAAACACCTTCATCAATAACTCAACTTTTTAAAAAATACAATTATTGTGATAATAATTTAAACTTGTTATGTATTAATTACAGTTATAGCCCTCATATTAAAGATAAAATTGTTATTTAAATCCTTAAATGTTATATAGTAGTGTTAATAATTTGTAATAAAATTGTTACAATATACTTCAATTGAAATATCTTTGCAGTATGAAATACGTAGCATCAAAAATAAAGAAATAAATGAAGTACAGTATTTTTTTTTCTTTATATATATATATAGCCATATAGGCCTCTGCTCCTTCTTCTAGTTATTATTTATTTATTTCTGTTATACTTGTTTCATATTTGTGATGTATGATCAAATCATACAGGCTCCAAATACATCAGGCTCCCAGAAAAGCTCATTAACTTTTCAATATATATTGCTTTATATAAAGTTTCATTTCCATGTGTAATTGTTTAATGATTAAAGTATGAGTAGTATGGATTAATTCATATTTCATTTGAATCCTGAATATATATTTTTAAATTTATAGATAATTTTGGTAACTGTTCATTTGTTTCTCTTGCATTCTACAATTATATTACATCATAAATAGGCATATATATTTTTTTATTGATAGGAGTAAAGGATGGGGTATAAAAAATTATTTTGTTTTTATTATTTTAGCTTTATAGGAATTTAGGAAAATAATTATATCTGGAATTTTTCTTATGTATTATGTGTTTAATTTTCACAAGCCATCCAGTTTTTTAAAGTTGGTTAATTTATACACTGTTGTTTATTAATGTTAATTGTTTAATCAACAAAAAAGTATTCCCTATTTTTCCTAAATATCAAATGAAGATTTTAAAAATATATTTATTCTGTGTTCATTAGTCTTACAACTTTCAATTGCGTTTGACATATCTGAAATTAACTTTACAAAACTGAACTCTAAAGAAACATTTCTGCATTATGTATGAATAACAAAAGCACGTGTTTTGAGAAGAAAAGTCTTATTTCATCAGGCAAGAAATGCGTACTATTCTATAAAGAAGCATAGGAAATCATACTCCGTATTTTACCTCAAGGTAAAAGGCATTTCTTTCCTAATGAAGGAATATTTTGTTGTTTCAAAATACGTTGCCTATATTAATATTTTATAGCGCATTCAAAAAGTTTTCTGTTTGAATTTATAACTATGCACCTATTTTATACTATGTGCTTGGGATACTTTTTACATTTTTGAAAATAAAGAAAATATTTCACGTGCAGAAATTGAAAATTTTACCAAAATCTGTACTTTCATATTTAAAATTTCAAGTGATTAGTTTCATTCTCCAGTGTAATATATATATATATATATATTGTATAATGTATGTATATATATATATATATAATGTATGTATATATATATATATATATATATATATATATATATATATATATATATATATATATATATTACAAAAGTGGAAAAGAGGTTTTATTTCATTAATAATTAAAATAATCTGGTGTGTCACTTACACGACTTTCTCTTACCCTGAAATTTAAGACTAATAAATACAGGTTGGAGATTAAGAGGTAAGATAATGAGTAAGATTACTGAGTGAATTTGCATAGGAAAATATAGAAGAAAGTCATGTGGCGGCCACATCATTCTAGTTTTTAATGTGTAACTGTAAAATTAATATGAATTATTGATAAAAGAAGTAGTTAACTAGGGAAAAAATGTAAATTTTCAATATGCGTATTTTTCGAAAGAACTCGTCAATACCTTTGAAATGAAAGGCTGAATCTATGATAAAATAAAACAAAGTTATAGATTTTTTTTTTTTTTTTTTTTTTTTTTTTTTTTTAAATTTTTTAACAGAAAATAACACCAATAATAATAATAATTAGAAAAAATAATCGCATTTTTTCTGATGTAGACACAAAATTGACTTTCTTTCGGTATTTAGAGTTATAATTTTATGAGATAAAAATTGTTTGCATTCATCATGGAAAATAATTTTAATAAATAATAATTTAATAAATAATTTGTACTGCCTGAATTTATGTAAAATTATATAGTGTCTAAGATGGCCACATTATACTAGTTTTTCCTTGTTATAATAATTGTGAGATATTTCTATAAATCCAATTTCAATAACTTTACTTTCCACGAAGTTTTAGGAAATTGAAATATGTTAATTATGTACACAAAATAATGCTTTGCATAGAACATAGCATGCTTACCATTAGATTTACAGGGTGACACAAAAATATTCAGTTATATTAAGAACTATTAATAAAAAAATTGCTAGAATTGTACTTTCGTTTAAATTAAGCGTTTTTGACACTATCTATCATTTTTTTAAGTGTGAATATAATTTCAATTTGTGTATCTGTCTGACTGTTCTTCTGATTGTCTGTCTGTCTGTCTGTTTTTCTGCGCTCTAATTCCCGTAAATATTTATGGAATTTCTTTAAACCGATATATTTTATACAAGTTCACTATCGGATGTTCCCTATTGAAAATGGAATGAATACCTTTTCTGGTTTGTGTACAGGGACACCCAAAAGTATTCGAAAGCATTGTGTTCTATGAGAGGAATTTCTATAAACCATATTTTAATACCTTTAATGTATAGAAACATTAATGAAATTTTAATATATTATTCAATTCCCTATCAGATGTTTTCTATTTAAAATAGAGTACATTTCTAACTGGTTTGTGTATACAGGGGCACTTGAAAATATTCCAAAGCATTGTGTTGTATGAGAGTTATTTTTATAAACCAAATTTTAATAATTTTATTTTCCACAAAGCTTAATGCAATTGAAATATATTATTCGTATGCACAAAAGAATGCCTTCTATGTAATATAGTATGGTTAGCATTAGATTTACAGGGTCACACAAAAATAATCAGTTGCATTAAGAGCTATTAATAAAAATTTGCTGAAATTGCACTTTTGTTTACATGAGCGTTTTAACACTTTCTTATAATTTTAGTGGGAATATGATTTCAATTTGTGCATCTGTCTGTTCGATTGTCTACCTTTCTATCTGTTTGTCTCCGGCTCCTATCATCCGTGAACATTTTGCGAATAAAAAAAAAAAAAAATGATACACTCAAGTTCCCTATTTAAAAAGGTCAATAATAGGTCCTGTACAGCTAGTTTGTTTACAGGGACAAAAGCAACAAGCCAATGTATTACGTTTTAGGGCTGAATATTTTAAAAGTTGCATTTAAAAAACTTTCTACTATAAAAATCATAAAAACATTGACATGTATTATTAACACACAAGAAAACGTTAGTCCTTATATTCTAATTGCAGTCCATAATGTATCTGAATATTTTAGTGTAGCCCTATAAATTTGAAGAATAATAAAATCGTATTCTACACAAAATGTTATTTTAGCATATTAAAAATAAATGTCAATTTTTTTATGATTTTTTCAATAGAAAGTTATTTAAATGTAATTTATAAAAATGTCTATCCTAAAATGAAATGCATTGGCAGTTTTTGGGATGTCCCTGTGCACAAACCAGTTGCACAGGACCTATAATTTCATTTAAAGTACGGAACATTCCATAGTGAATTTGAATAACATATATTGTATAATTTTGTAAAAATTCTGAAAATCTTTACGGACGCTGGGGAGGGAAGATGGACACTCAGACAGACAAATACTAAATTGAAATCATTCTCACTTTAAAAAATGTTAAAGTGTTATATCGCTTAATCTAAACGAAAATGCAATTCCAGTAACGGTATTAAAATTTGGTTTATAGAAATACCTCTCATAGGACACAATGCTTTCGAATACTTTCCGGTGTCCCTGTACCCACACCAGTAAAGGTGTTCACTCCATTTTCAATAGGGAACATCCGATAGTAAAGTTGAATATATCAATTTCGAGAAATTCCATAAATATTTACGGATAACATGAATAACATATTTGAATTTCATTAGGATTTGTGTAAAGAAACGGCATTAATATATAGTTTATAATGTCTACCATAGGGAACAATGCTTTGGAAAACTTTGGGATGTCTCTGTACAGAAACAAGTAAAAATTTTCATTACATTTTTGATAGGGTACATTCGATAGTGAACTTGAATAACATATATCAGTTTCAAGAAATTCCATAAATATTTACGGGAGTTAGAGCGTGGACAGACAGACAAACCGAAGTCATACACATTTTCAACCTTGTTGGGAAATGTAAAAAATGGGAATTTATCTAAAGAATGACAAAGAAAATGTTCAATAAATTCCCCCCCCCCCCAAAAAAAAAAAAAAAGAAAAGAAAAAAAGAAAAAAAAAAAAAAGAATCTGCAGTGATCAATTTTCACAAAATGATGAAAAGATTAAAATATTATTAAATGATTCATGAGAAATTTCAATTAATTTTACATAAATTAAGATATTCTTTTTCATTCAACTATATAGGACTGGACAAGTATTTAATGAAAATAATAATTATAATAGAAAACACCAAATTCTGTCCTTTTAAAAATATATGTATAATGGCCTCTAAGAAAGAAAAAAAAAAGTAATAAATTATATAAAAAAGGAAATTTATATAGTAACCGCTGCTAAGAAACAGTAATTTATATTTAAAAAAGTTGAATCAGTTTTTTTCACTCATTTTTGTATATTTTAATAATAATAATAATAATAATAATAAAAAAAAAAAAAAAAAAAAAAAAAAAAAGATAACCATTAAATTATATAAAAAAAAAAAAAAAAAAAAAATTGTATTTACCCCATTTTAAATCGGGAATATCCCATCGTAAACTTGAACGTATGTCGATTTCAAAAAATTAGTGAACATTTACAGAAGTTACAGAGCTCAGAGAAAGACAGACATATAGACTAATTCATGTAATAATTACTTTTGAACATCGTTAGAAAATGTTAAAAATGATTAATGCAATCGAAAATGCAATTCTGGAAATTTCCAGTCATACCCATTAATGTAACTAAATATTTTTTATAACCCTCTAAATCTTAATGCTAATCATATTACACTCTAAAGAAAGCTTTTTTTCTTTTTTCACAGTGCATATGTATTGTTAATGTCAGTTGCATTATGATTTACAGGAAATAAAAGTGTTAAAATATTATTCATAGAAATGCTTTGAAATTCTCTCTGGTGTCCCTGTAGACAAACGAGAAGCAGTATTTACCTCACTTTCAATAGGGAACATCGCGTATAGTAAACTTGGACAACATATACCGGTTTCAAGGAATTCCATGAATATTTATTGTAGTTAGTACGCGGACAGACAGACAAACCAAAGCCATAAACATTTTTCAACTTTTTGGAAAGTGATAAAAACAGAAATACACTGAAACTTTTGTAAGAAAGCCACTCATAATGCTGTAAAAAAAAAAAAAAAAAAAAAAAAAAAAAAAACTTTAAAGACGTTGCCTTTTATAAGAAATCGTTCAGAAAATCACAATTCTTGCAAAAATTATTATGGATGAAATGGATTTAATTATTTATATTTACATTATAATTATTAATTTTTTTTAATTGCTTTGTAATAATCACTGATAATAGTTTTAATTTTAAATGCTTTTTTTCTTTTTTTTTGGAGTAATTTTGTTTATAAGAAATCTTTTATATCCTAGATGTAATCGATCAATTTAACAACATTTTAAGCCCACTTTAAACTCTTATTAAAGATAATATGTTTAGCTTGTAATTTTTAATCTAAACTCAAAACTATGTGTAATATTTTAATTTTAGAATTTAAATTCAACATTACTCTCTTAAAAGCTTTTTAAATTATTAATTTAAAACAAAGATATAAAATTCATTTTTCCAAGCCTGAATTTCACCTAAAATATGCACATTAAAAACTGTTAAGTCTTATTAACACACTTCTTTTCTCTACCGACAAATTCATAGGAAGCATATGCCATAATTTCAAAATTGGAATAGGAGAGCAATAAGATCAAGGCTGTAGCCAAGGGGAAGGGGAGAGGATTAAGGGGTTAAACAGTCCCCGAATTTATGCAGATTTGTTGAAAATGTTTGAAATAAACTTATCCTTTTTTACGCTCAAAACTGTGTACTAAAGTTTGAAGCCCGTACAGACGTTAAATAGAAATGTGGTCAAGTCACATCAAGAGTTAAACAATATTACCTGTTGTCGCAAAATGTGACCATTTACAGAGATATGCATTTGTACATGGGCATTGAATCAAGGTAAATCAGTATTAAAATCCAAAAGGAAATTTTGAGAACCAGGAATAAAACTAGTATGTTGTGGCCACCACAAGACTTTCTTCTATATTTTCCTATACAAATTCACTCAGTAACAATATTAAAAAAAAAAAAAAGTACTATTTATTTTTCCAAGTTTTTTTCGTTAAAAGTAAAAAAAAATCGCTAACTTTGTTTTAAATTATCACATATTTATAGTTCAACCATTCGTTTTAAAAGTAATCACGAGACCTTTCGAAAGATACCCATCTTGAAAATTTACCCCCCCCCACACCCCCCCCAGGGGGGGGGAGCGATGCCCCTACATGCACAAAAAATTTTTCCTAATTAACTACTACTATTATCAATAATTCATATTAATTTTACAATCACAGGTTAAGAATAACTCTCATTATGTACATTTATACGAAATTTTGTCCTATACTGCCATGTTAAATATTTAGAAAAAATACGATCACAGCGCCACCTGTTGAGCGATTGATCCCCAAATCTAATCAGCACCAGTTTATGTCAGGGACCAACTAAATACCAAGTTTGGTTAAATTTCGGTAAAAGAAGAAGAAAAAAAGTTACGATTTTTTTTCTAAGTTTTTTTTTTTTTTTCGTTAACAGTAAAAAAAAAAAATCGATAACTTTGTTTTAAATTATCACACTTTTATAGTTCAACCATTCGTTTTAAAGGTATTGACGAGACCTTTCGAAAGATACCCATCTTGAAAATTTACTCCTCTCGAGGGGGGACTTCCCCCCAGGGGGGGGGGGGGGGCGAGGCTCCTACACATAGAAAAAATTTTCCCCAGTTGACTATCTCTATTATAAATAATTCTTGTAAATTTCACAATGATTACTAAAAAAAAATTCTCTTTATGCACATTTATGCAAAATTTTGTCCTATATCACCATGTTAAAATTTTAGAAAAAGCGGGATGGCAACGCAACCTGTAAGACAATTTTTACCAAAAGTTGATAGGCACTAATTTATGTCAAGGTGGAACTACATACCAATTTGCATGAAATTCTGTGCAGTAGTTTATGAGATACAGTTGCCACAAAATTTTGTCACACACACACACAGACAGACAGACACACAGACATTTTCTAAAAATGGTCAAATCGTATTCTAAACCTCTCAAAACGTGTAAATCCATCAAAAACCCGAGGTCGAAAATTTTTACGAATCCAATACTTTCTTCTATTGAATATAGAAGAAAGTAAAAATGACCCTTATAGGAGGTGGTCCTTAAATAGAAGTGAACTTTTAGAGAGTTTTTGATTGCTGATGTTTATTGAACTATGACAGATAATTACTTAAAATGATTTTACTGAAAATATTATTCAATCTTTCCAATATGAAGTCAAATTGTTTTCTTTTAATTGTAAATTTTGTGAATGTCTCTTTGTGTGTGTGTGTGTGTGTGTGTGTGAGTTGGGGGTGGGGGGGGGGGGGGGATTGGACCCGACATTAGTCACAGCATCTAAAGAAATATTTTTTAAAAAAATTTAAAAATGTATACAAATCCTTTTCAAAAACGAAAATTAAAATAACATTTGAAATAAATAATAATAATAATAATAAAATTATAAAACAGCAATGCAGATCGTTTATTTTTGTACAAATAATGATTTAAAAAAATTTTTATATTGAAACTGGCTTAATGACAAATAAGATCAGGAATCTGACGTTGCTGCATTCTATTAAGTATGTCAGTCAATTTCATTTGTTTCATTGTTTTTCAGTTTGTCATTCACAGTTTAACGTATGCATGTTCATTAGTTGGTTATCGCTGATAAAATAACATTTTTCAAGTCCTTCATAAAACAGTTGTGTTGACTGAGATTTAAGGTGGTCGTGTTTAATTCTGACTTTCGGTATAGCAGGAATAGAAACTATCTCTTATTATTAACTTTTGGATTTGCCATAGCGAGACAAAAATTTCGTTGTTCTTTTTCGGAATTTTTGCCATCATCCTGATTAATCTGTAACAAATTCACGATAGTCTGTAAATCAATAAAATTAAATGAAAATTCGTAAACTTTACTAATAGTCCATAAAAGTTGGCAAGCATACTGCGAATTAAATTGGGTACTACTACGATTTACAGGCGGAGGTTTAAAAATAAAATAAAATAAATAGAAATGTCATTTTTGCCGGTTTATGGGTGTTGCCGGATTATAGAATTCCGGATTATGGATGCTTTATTATAATTTGAAAAAAAAAAAAAAAAAAAAAAATGTAAAAGTAAAATCATCGGAAGAGTGAATACCTCTAGCAACTAATATCGTAATCTAAAAATTTTATTATTTTAGATAAAATAATAATAACATGTTGAGATTTTACTTAAAATCTTTTACATTTACATTTTTTTTTTTTTTTTTTTTTTTTAACATTATAAATATATTCTTCATAAGTTTCGTTATTCACTTGCTTCTCATGATACTATTTTTTTCGGGCCTTGAGATATTTTTTATAAATGCATTTTTTTTTTTTTTTTTTTTTTTTAATCCAATTTCTAAATAAGTAAATAAATAAAAAATAAACTACAACGAAAATAGTATTTTTAATCGAGTATTAAATACTATTCAGAAATAATAACTAATCATGAGAAAACGAAAACAAAAACTATTCTATGTTTTAAAGAGAGAGGCCTTGAGATATTTTTTATAAATACTTTTTTTTTTTTAATCGGATATTTTTTTTTCCAATTTCTAAATAAATAAATAAAAATTAACTACAAAGAAAATATAAATTTGTTTCCCTCTTAAAATACGCAAAAAAAGAATTTTTTTTTTCTTTTTTTTAATCAGGTATTAAATACAATCAGAAATACGAATTCTGTGAAAACGGAAATAGAAATTATTCTATGTTTTAAAGTATTTCTCTAAATTTTCACCCCGCCTTTATGTGTCATTTATTGGTCAATCATTCAAAGAACAGGAAGAAAAGAAGACTTAGGTATTGGTCAGTAACAATTGAGTGACATTTTCCAATACACTCCTTTTTTCAGAAACCCATCCCCCTTTCAAAATTCCCGGTGAAATTCAGCGCCATCTATTGAGAAAAGGTAACTTTTCAAATTTCAAAATACAGCCTTAAAGAAAATTACTTTCAACATGGATTATCCATGTTACAGAGCCAGAGATAGCAAACTATTTCTATAGATGGCAAAACGTAGGAAGCCTAGGGCAATATTTCATTATTTTATAGGCAATTAATGCAGGTCATTCATATATTATTTTACATTATAATATTTTTGATTGAACAGTTCATTTGTTTAAATATATGAAAATTTTCCTTTAATTTGCAATGGTCACCAATGAGATATTTTTAGTCACCCAAAGCAACCTAGTGCTGTTTGTCTTACTCTGCCGATAACAATACATGATCAGTTAGTTATGACTTAGGGATGCAAGTCTGGGGGCCCTAAGCCCTGAACTCCAGCTCAGTTTTTTTCTTTTTCTTTTTTAAATTTTAACTCATTTCCTATTGTTTGATTAAGCTGAAAATTTGCATACATGTGTATTATTCACATGCACTGAATTGCAGTCTTTAACATTTTTAAATAAAAGCATGTTTTGAAATTTTTTTGTGATTGATGTATCAATTCTTTTTCAATCGCTACATTAAATGTTTTTTAATTTTTATCATATGTTATTTTAAATCGCTTATTATTTCATTTATATGTTACAGGTACTGCTTTATTAGGTAAAGAAACTGCAATGGCATGTACAGTTGCCGTTGAAGAAGTAATTGCTGATCATTATAACAGTCAAATTAGAGAACTGATGGCTGAAGATCCTGTTAAAAATAAAGAACTTTTAGATGTTTTAAAAAAATTCCGTGATGATGAACAACATCACCATGACACTGGACTTGCACATGATGCACCGAAAGCACCTTTTTATAAATATTTATCACAAACTATAAAAATAGGTTGTGTTGGTGCAATTTGGTTAGCTGAACGTTTATGATATTTAATTTAAATGATATTTAGAGCATTGAAATCTGTAAAAATAGTAGTCATTTGTAATTATTGTATCATAATAGATATCTTTGTACAAATACTTTCTTTCGGTATTCTACTTAAAACGTTTTTTCAATAAAAGATCTGAAGTGAAGAGTGATTTTTATTTCTTTAAAGTTTTACTTTATATTATCTTTGTAGTTTTTGATACAATTTGAACATATTCTTCAGATATCTTCGATGAGTTCGTTGGGCAACTTGCTCCGCCATATTGTTTCCAAATGGCGGCCACTTGAAAATTTGTTATACTTAATATACACATAGTTATACTTGAAATACTTAATCAGTTCAAACCAAAGTTGAACAATATATTTATCATTAAAATATCTATAATTTCATTGGGCAACTTTCTCTGCAATTTTGTTTTCAAGTTGCGGTCACTTGAGAATTTATTATTGCAATAACTTTTGAAATGCTGAATTTATTCGAACCAAAGTTGGACAGTGGACTTATCTTGCAAATATCTTGGATTAGTTCACTGAGCAACTTGCTCTGCCATTTTAATCCAAGTGGCAGCCACTTAATTTGTCAACATGATAAATTTTGAAATTTTGAACAAGAGAAATTAACCTACTCTTCCGAATGAGCCGGAAAAATTTGTTTGAACATTATGGTTTTTTAGACAGGAACCTACCACATGAAGTGGAATTGCAACAAAGTTCCAGGTTAAAATAATGGCACAACAATTTCACCAGAAACATATGCTTAAAGGTTAAGTTTCTTTGGAGGCCTCTTAATGACTCTAGGGTCGCCTTGCCACTCTGCCCCACTCTTGATATGCCACAGTGTACAGGTTTATAAGAAAATTCTTTCTTTTAGTTACATGCATTTGAAAAAGACTAAGAACATTATTATATCTTCTTAAGTTTTATATCTTGGATTATATTTTTAGTTATTGTTAGTATAGATTAAAAACTTGTCTGTTTTTTGCATTGGCAGATTTTCTGTTGCTACCACACCAACAATTTCATTTTAAAAACATATTAAACAATATGAACCTGTTTCATGTGTATGTTTTGAATCTTCTTTTCATGAAGAACAGGGCTTGAAAAATCTCAAAAATTTTACATGCCCAATCTGGAGGATACATATCCGAATTAAACTTTTACGTGCCCAATTCAAATGCATATTAATAAAAAACATTTACATACTAAGTGAAAAGATTTTAACAAAATTATATCTATATTGTTTATTTCATTTTAATTTAAGTTAAAATCAAAAACAAGACGACATATGTTAACACACTCTATTTTTAATTAAATATTTGCATGCCCCGGTGGGCATGCAAGAGGGAAAAAAATATGTGCCCGATTTGAATTTTTACATATCCTGAGCATGTCGGACAATATAATTTTCAAGCCTTGATGTAGAAGTACTATTCTATGTAGGTGTTAAGGCTACTTGACAGCACAAGATTCCTAGTTCTGTGGGGAGTACTTTCTATTGGGGGGGGGGGAGTCCTTCTAAGGGATCCTAGCCTGTATTTAGGGGAGTTTTGGAGAAAACTACACTGAAGTACTGATTTTCAGACTTTTTCTTTTGGTTAATTATGTTGCTTATTTTGTATTTACAAATATTTATACTGTATCTTTTATATATATATATATATATATATTAATTATAGAATATTTATCATCAGAAATTATAAAAATATATCCATCAATCTGCATCCGCAGATTGTTTATATATTCCATTTTAAAAGAAGAATAAATTTTAATTTCAAATAACCTATTGCAAATATATATATATATATATAATAATAATAAAAATCTAAAAATACTTGCTTTAAAATAAGTTCCCTGTAATTCTTTTTTGCAGTATTTTCAGACCTAATTATAAATATATTTTTTAAGAATATTCTTTTATGGCTTGCTTAATAAAAAAGGAAATATAATTTTTATTAAGTTTTATTCTTGTTCTACTATTTTTAAGAAGCACTTTCACAGTGATACTGGATAAAACTGTTTCTCAAAAACAGAAAGTAAATTATCTTAATAGCTTAAACAATGCACTGTATTACTAAAAGATGATATAATTTTGATGCTAAAATGTTTTTATTTTGCATGAAATATACAGGGTGAGCCAAAAGTCCCTGACACATTTTAAACTTTAATATAAAATGAAGTAACTGACACGTGAGAGCCTGGTTTCTTTTACATTGCTCCTTACAACAAAAAGTTGTGTTTAAGCAAATAAAAATTATTGTTCCAAATTTTACTCATAGATGCTTCTCTACCTTAAAATATACATAAATCTATGTAAACCACTAGTAATTAAAGAGCAATTATTTTATGAAATTTGCTACTATATTTCAATATGTGCATGACTTGAACCCAGTAGCATTGTCAGAAAAATTTTCAGGAGGAGTCATACTTAAAATTGCAAAATTTCACTATATTTTAAAAATAGTTAGATTAAAATGGCTTGTTGATTGATTGAGGTGATTAGGCAAGCATCTGCAACAACAAAAGTTTAAACATGTAATTTAAGCTAAGATATTTTATTTATAAAAATTATACAACTTGTGCCAAAACAACCAAATCCAAAAAACTATTCACAGAGAAAGAGGTTACTACAACCAACTTATGAAAACAGGTCGGGTCAGATTGGCTCTGTGATATAAATTTTATTTGGCTAATCATTTGATATCTTATGACATAGTTTTAAAGCTTTAAATGTGATTTAAAAGAAAAAAAAAAACTTATTAAAATTTTCTATTTGCCCCTATGTGCTGATGCTCATGTTCGAACCATATTCAAACTGTTATCTAATTTGATTGACATGTTTTCTAGCATAGATTCTGGAAGCAACTGGATTACCTGTCTATGTCATCAAGATTTTAGTGTCAACCACAGGGTAAAATTATATTTTATTCTTCACATATAAAGAAGAAATTAAAGGGTTTGAGTGTGGGGATCGATGTGGGCATGGGAAAGCTACAAAACATGCTATAAATAAAATATAGGAATAAAAGC
This sequence comes from Salticus scenicus, assembly GCA_963930645.1. Lineage (NCBI taxonomy): Eukaryota > Metazoa > Arthropoda > Arachnida > Araneae > Salticidae > Salticus > Salticus scenicus. Next base: position 78,441,265 of record OZ005648.1, on the reverse strand, counting down.
CATCTGAGGAAAAATTTGAAGCTAATTTTTTTTTATTTGTTTAATCCAAGTTCATCATGAGAAGCATTGCACTGTAAAATGCATTCATGTACACAATTTACCTGAGCAATATTATTCGAGTAATTTACTTGAGTAGGCAATTTTCCCTAATGTAATATAATTTGCTAAAGTAATTTATTCAGTTACATCCATTACAAAAGTACACATTTCCTTAATTTTGAGTAGCCCTTAAAATGTTTGTATTATGTGCGTACTGCATTGTCTACTTAGTTTTGGCACAATAAAAGAAATATGTAGCATTATTTGAAATGCACTTTAAGGAAGTTCCAGATATAGCATTAATAAATCTGAATTCTTTTATTATACTCCCCTGCAAATAAATGATGAATGATTATTATCTCATTATGTAAGAAACATGTTTTTAGGTGCTTGTAAGAAATACATTTCTATTTTTCATTTTGTTTAGTGCATTCTTAGTATGTAAAAATGTACCAATAAGAAATTTTACCCATAAACTCAATATATTTGAAATTTTTGGAATATCCCTGTACACAAACTATTAGTTTGATTTTGATAAAAAGTTTAAATAACATCCGCATATGATACAGATGTAGAATACCAAGTTTTGTCTTCCTGCTAATATTTATGTTTGAACTAATAACAGACAGACATAGACGAACAGTTAAAAGCCAAAAATCTATTTTTTAGATTAGGGGATCTCAAAATTCGCAAATATAGAAAAAATTCAATTTCAAAAACTTTACCCATTTTTTTTTTTTTTTCTTTTAAGCGAGATTTTTTTTCCCCCCCATACCTTACTTATAATAATTGTTTATCATAATATTTGAAATAATTTGTGCATTGTTTTTGTTTTTTAAAGCATTTTACAAAAGCCGGAACATAAAATTGGTGTTCTTTTGATTAAATTATTTTTTAATTTTTAATTAATACAGTTTTGAAAAACACATATGCAGAGATATATTATTGACTGTTAGAATAAAATAAAAATAAACTTAATTTCTCTGTTTTGACTTTTATTACAATACCAGCAAACACACAAAAAAACACAAAATTATAATTTTATTGTTAAATTTATTTATTTTATTAAAAACTAGCAGGCTATGCCCGCTTTGCTGGTCACTGTATTTAAATGAATTTTCAAAAGAATTGGATCAGTATTTATTTTTTACATCACATCTATAATAATAAAAGGAAAGGTTTGTCTGTCTGTTCTTCTATACGTTCAGCCCCTACTGAACGCAGAAGTACAAGAATTGACATACTGATGCACTGGAGCCTTTCAGAGTTCCTCCTCGAAACAAAATTTAAAAATTTTAATTAGTTGTGGAAATATTAATTAAAATGTCCACTCATGTCTAATCTAAAAGCGATCTCAATGTCTGAGAATTCACCGCCATTGCATAAAAAAAGATATTTTAACAGAGTTAAAATTAGAAAAAGTGGAAAATAAATTAGAAATATTTGTCCGATCGTTACGATATCGATACCAAATGAAAGGGGATTTTTTTCTGCATTTAAGTGTGCAAGCGGCTGATCGGTACAACAATTAGATTTTTTTAAATTAACTAAAGTATGAATTGTTTGTGGCAACATCATTTCAAATGCCAGACGACCGCCTGGAAAAAGGAAATGATAGTAACCGATCAAGATGTCACGTGTTTTACAGTGGGGATAAAAATTGCAATTTTAAAACTTTTTCAAATTTTCATTCACGTTACATTTGAATTAATATTCGGCTTAGACTGCATATTGTAAATCTACTGTTCAATTTTCATGAAAATATCCGGATAAACAAAAAAATTAGATTAAATTTTGTTTTATATTTTGCAGTATATATTTTAAATTGAGATATGCCGTTGAAATTTTGTAATATTTGGTTTTAATGCCCGATAATTCGATTCTGAATATTTTTGAAAGTGTAGAATTATTAGGAAGGGCTTGAGGGGGAGGGGGGGGGCGAAGGGGAAAAAAAAGAGTTACAGCGTTTGAAATTGGTATTATTAGGTTCTAAGTAAAGATACATGGATTGTGAATATTTTCAAGTGTAAAATTATTAGAAGGGACGGGAAGGGGCAAAAACGTAGAAAAGGAACGGTTGTTTCGGAGAAAACAACGGAAAACCCAGAATGCCTTTATTCTTTTATATTTTGCAGAGTTTCGAATTCTGATACTCCTTTCACATTTCATACTATTGATTTTTAACAGTATTTAGCCCGGAATTACGCAAGTTTCAGAGAAAAACATGAATAAGTCAGACATAAGTCGTTTTATAATAGTGTTTATATCATTTTTGTATCTCAGCTTCTAATTAGCATAATTTCAAAAGTAATATGTCATTTTTAAACTTATTTGAATTGAATTTCAAGAGTAGACGCCACAAATTTTTGTCACCTTTCATTAACCGACTACCGTAAGTAATGGAATTCGAGATTTCACGTGATTTACACGTTTTGAGGTCTCCTGATCCTGAATCGTTTTTTTTTTTGTATCTCAGCTACTAATTAAAATAATTTCATAAGTAATGCATCATTTGGAATCGAACAGTAGAATACAGAAATTTCTACTGCCAGATGGCGCTGTAATATTTTAAAATTTCAGTATTTCAAATTCTAATTATTATTAAATTATTTTTAATACATCATTCGAAAGATATTTTAAAGTACTTTTATATTATCGAAGGCGAAATTTGAGATTTCACCCGATTTACATGTTTTGAGGTCTCCTGATTACGATTAGGTTTTCTTTTGTATCTCAGCTACTAATTAAAATAATTTCATAAGTAATATATCATTTGAAAGCTTTGTTGATTTGGAATTAAACGGTAGATTACAGAAATTTCTACCGCCAGATGACGCTGTAATATTTTAAAATTTCAATATTTCAAATTCTAATTAGGATTAAATTATATTTAACACTTCATTCTCTTACCAACCAGGCCGCGGTAGCCTGGTTGGTAAGAGCAGCGAGTTCGTGATCGAAAGATTGCGGGTTCGGTCCTCGAGCCGGCTGAAGACCGTCGTGTACGTTAATGGCGACTGGTGCACGTTAAATTCCGTCGTGGTCGCAAAGTCCTCCAAGTTCCCATCAAAAATTATACCTCTGGGGGTACTGGAACATGGGTCTAAACTCACTCTGATCCGGATCAAAATTCGAGTTTGGCTGGTGCTGCCATCTATCACCAGCTTATGGAACTAGAAGTCGTACTTCCTCCGTATGAGGCGTTCCTAATAACGGAAGACGCAACCCTCTTGCCTTAAAATAAGTCCGGTAGTTTCACTACCGGGGCTCGGAATTTACGAGTGGCACACGACAACAACAACAACTTCATTCGAAAGCTATTTTAAAGTACTTTTATATTATCGAAAGTGGAATTCGAGATTTCACCTGATTTGCACGTTTTGAAGTGTCCTGATTAGGTTTTCTTTTGTATCTCCATTACTAATCAAAATAATTTCGTAAGTAATACATCATTTGAAAGCTTTGTTGATCTGGAATGGAACAATAGATTACAGAAATTTCTACCACCAGATGGCGCTGTAATATTTTTTAATTTCAAATTCTAATTATGATTAATTTATTTCGAATATATCATTCGAAAGATATTTTAAAGTTCTTTTATATTATCGAAAGTGGAATTCGAGATTTCACCTGATTTACAATTTTAAGGTGTCCTGATTAGGTTTTCTTTTGCATCTCAGCTAATTGAGTTAGACCTTTCAAAATTAGTATATGTAGGTTAATTAGGAGGGGATGGAAGGGTAGGGAAGGAATAGGTGCGCGCAGCGCGCACGAGACTGCGCTGCCGAAGGCAGTGGGGACCCGGTCCGACTTTTTACCTGATGAGAAATGATTTTTTTAATTTTCTTTTCTTAAGAATAAAAGTCTGATTTCAGAAGGAATGTGTGCGCGTGCAGCGCGCATGGGACCCGGTGCGAGTTTTTACCCGATGATAAAAGATTTTTTTTTTTTTTTTTTTTTTTTTTTTTAATTTTATTTTCTTAATAATAAAAGTTTGAGTTGGGAAAGAATATGCGTACACAGCGCACGTATATCCTCACACGTGCGCGCACAGCGCGCATGGGTCTGCGCTGTGCGAGTTTTTATACGATGCTAAATGATATTTTTCTTTATTTCCTTTTCTTAAGAATGAAAGTTTATGAGTAATAACATGGAATTTTGAGAAATCATAAGGATAATGAAGGAATACGCGCGCGCAGCGCACGGGTCTACGCTGCCGAAGGCAGTGGGGACCCGGTGTGACATTTTTCCCGATCAGAATTTGTTTTTTCTTTTTTTATCACATGATAAAAATTAATGCAATTTTGAGAATTCATTAATTATTGTGATTCATTTAAAAATATTGACCAGCGAAGCGGGCGTATCCTGCTAGTTACAAATAAAACTAAAAAAAAAAAAAAAAAAAAACATTGAAATTGCTCTGGACTCTAGACCTCACTTTGCGTATCCGCTGCCTACGGCATCTCTTTTTCCCTCCCGTACTGCATTGGGTCCAAGTTCCCACTGTCTGCAGAGAGGTCTTTCCCGGGCACTTCAAGCACCTATTATATATTTTAGTTTTTCATCCATGTGTTTTATAGCCCTCGTTTTTTACACTATATTACGATTTGATTCCGACCAGTATAATAAAATAAAATGAGAAGTAGATTTTCTTTTAAAAGGAATTAAATACATGAAAAACAAATAAATTTTAATCAGTTTAATCCTTTCTACCATATACTACCATTTTTTTCCCGATGAATATTATAAATTAAAAAAAAAGAAAAAGAAAATATTTTAAAGGAATTAATTAAAAATGAAAAATAAAAAGTTGTTATACAATAAAAATTATACATAAACATAAAAAAATTATTTCTATTGCATTGCCATTTGATTTTCAATAAATATAATTAATTAAAAAAAAAAAAAAAAAAAGCCTTCAAATGAAGGAATTAAACAAAAAATAAATTGTGTAATAGCCGTTGCTAAGGTACGCAGATGATTACAAAGGAAGAATAAATTCATGAAAAATGAAACATAAAAGCCAATATTTAAAATTGAAAAAAAAAATTAATTAAAAAGTTCAAATTCGAAAATATCTCAATGAGGTGCACACCTACAGGGTCCCAGGTACCAGTCTGCCAAATTTTGTAGTACAACATGCATCATTCATGCATGTTGTACTTTTCAGTGCTGGAATGAGCATGTTCATCCCAATACTGATAGCCCACCTGTGGTCGAGCGGTTGTGCATTCAAAGCTGGTAGACGTGAGGTGCTGGACTCAATCTCAGGTCGACCTAGCCGTTTGGAATTTTTAGTGTTTTTCTCCGAAACTTGCATAAATACAAGCTAGGACCCTTTAGAAAGTAAGTTCCCCGCGGAGGACACCCCCCCCCCTCATGTTCTAGGACCCTAGAGTAGAGCAGTCAATTGGCCTTAATCCCCACAACCAACCAACTTAGTACTGATGAGTTTCAGTACGCAATATTAATGTGTTCCCATATTTTTTCATTTTAATGAATTTTTATGTTAGACGAAATACATGGGAACGCATTAATATTGCGTACTGGAAATCATCAGTTCTGAAAATCCAGTCTTTGATTTGTTATTATTTCTCCTCTACAACCGTTACTATTCTTTTCTTATAAAAAATACCGACATCATATTCTTACTTGACAAACAATCTTTTTTTCTTTTATCAATTCTTCCCAACTATCAACTAATGGTTTTTCTACCTCACTGGTTCCTGTGGAAACAGGGACCAGTACTAGTTGTTAAAAGTTTGTGTTTTAACTTTTACTGAGCAGTAAAATGCAACCACAATTTCAAGTTACATGTATAAAATATCAAAAGTAAGTAGAGAAGTAAACAGTACTTTGTTTTTAATAAAGAAAACAACCAGTTTAACAACAAATTTAAAAAATCAACAGGAAACACAATATTAACAGGAATTAAATAAAAATGAGACTGCTGAAGGAGACCTAGCTGATCTTTGTAAGATTTGATTTACAACTTAAAAATAACTTTTCAAAATTCGTCGATAGACTTGTAAATGAGAGAGAGAACACATATGAACGTAAGTTCTGGGAAACATTAATGTTCCCTCACTTATTTTATTAGAAAGTAAGCCCTTGATATATAATTATATATAAGAAAGAGAGAGAGATGGATGGATGGTTGGTTGGTTGGATGGATGGGTTTTACGTCGCACTAGTGCTGCGCAATAGGCGATTGAAGTGTATTTTTTTATTTAATAAAAATATTCATAAACGTTTTGTGAGAACAAAACATTCTGTAAATATTTGGGGAGGGAAGGAGGGCCTTCAGTAAAGTAGTAGCATTTTGCGAAAATTTTACTGTTGGCATTGTGACTTGCACTTGCATTTTTGTTTTTTGATGCTAAGAGAAAGTTAATTTACTTCTTCCGAACCTTGTGGACTTTAGAAATTCGCGTAAATATGGGCTAGGCCTTTTAAAAAGACCCCCCCCCCCCCCCAAGTAGGGCATTCTACCCATAGGTCTAGGACGCTAGCATAGTCAATTAGTCTTAAATTAACAACCCACCAACCAACCTTGTGGGCTGTGAAAAAATGATGTGCATTTCTCATTAATTTAAAAAAATAAAATAAATTGAAAAGATCTTTTTTTTTTTTTCCTTTAAGTTTGATTAAAAAAAAAAAAAACAGCAAATTATAATATTGCTACTATATCTCTTTTAATAAATTAGCTTTTTTTTCCCCTTTCAGTAATTAATAGATCTTTGCTACTTACAGTAGAAATCTTTTACTATTAATAGTGCTGCCATCTATCTTCTATCAAAATAACTGAAGAAAAAAGAAAAACTCTATAGTACTTAAAAAGATGCATTAAAAATAAATTTATATTTTTTGTTGCTTAAATCTTTTTGTACAACTTATCGTATGAAACCTTGAATATTTAATCAAAAGGTTTATTAAATTATGATTTTTAAGCAATTAAATTTATTCCGTTTGATGTTGTTGATTATTTGTTCAATGAGATGTAGTTAAAAATTAGTTTATGAGCCTTTATTTTCTAGTGACATCTTTCAGATAGAAAAAAACTCCAAATCTTGAGCGTCTTATTTAAAAATTATATGAAATCAAATCAATACTTTAGCTAATGAATCATTAGAATAATTCATATTTAACATCTGAATGAACGCCTAGATGGCAGCATTAACATAAATTCTCTACGTGAAGCAAGACTGCCTTATCATAAATATAGGGTAAGAAGGTCTTGTTGTAAAGCATTATGAACTATCTGCAAAAAATTGAGCTTTAAATGTAATTTTTCCAAATGTTTATTGCCTAGGTTGTACTTGTTGGTCTAGACGTTTGAAGGAAGTTTTCCGTGGTTTTCTACGAAACTTGCGTAAATACGGGCCAGAACCCCTTAGAAAGTCCCTCCACAGCAGACACTTCACCCATAATTAGGATCCTCATCTAGATAGTTGGCCTCCCCCCCCCCCCCACACACACACTCAAAGTTACATTTAAAATATTTGTCTTATAACACCGCATGAATTCTGATGGAAGGGGGGGGGTGATGTGCAGTGCTGGTGCTGTAGATTAATGTCAATCGTCAACATGAGAAAGTAAAATGTTTTTCTGCGGTTTTCTGGGCAGTATTTCGGAGAAAACCACGGAAAACACGTGGCTAGTTTGACAAGCGTAACCTAGTATCGAACCCGACACTTCCTGGGAATATGGACCGATATATTCATTAAAATATTAATCTGTAATCAGTATGAATGAAATATCAATATAATGGTAGTTTTATTCATCCGATTCAATTACTTTTCCATTGATAAAATTACGGTTGACTAACGATTTTATAATAATCGGAGACATGTTTTTTTAATTCTAGGTAATCGGGTATTACAAAGGGTCGAGTTTGCTGTTTGACAACTGAAAGCTGATATCACTATATGCTATTTCTTTTCGATCCATCTTTTTCAGTCTTGCATTAGCCATCTCATACCTAGCGGGAAGTGCCGCGTTCGTTCCTAGGTTGTGCTCATAGCCCTACCCATGACCCTGGCATTTGCCGATGCCAATATCATAGACTTTGAAAAGGATTTTGGTCTTTAGCCCCAAAAATTTTGTGATTAAAAACAAAACAATTTTTTTCCAGATTCAATTCACACATTAATATTAATGTGTGTACTGCATAATTTTCATTTCTTTTACGAAGATTTTGTTTTAGTGTATTAATAATCAGATAGTTTGTCGTAAAAATTCTCAGTTAACAGCAATTAAGTAGACTCTACTCACTGCCCTGCTTCTTTGACTTAAAATTCCATGTTTAGTAATTTTTAAGCCTATTTCAAGATATCTTTATATTTGTATCGACTTATAAAAAAAGTTTTTTTTTTCTTTTTTCATATAAATTTGCTGAATTATATTGAAATAAAGTATAAATTCGTAAAATGTAAGGAATAAAAATATCATATTTTAAAATTTTCTAGAACTTTTTATAACTATGACGTTAGCTTTAATAAGGGCAGTTTACGGGAGTTACGATCGCAGTTCCTATCACGAAGATATAAGAAAATGTCTGTTTTTGTTTCCCCTAATAACAAAAGGGATCCACATATCCATTTTCAAAACTTTATATATCATGTATTATGGGGCAATATTTTACAGAAATGCGATACAGCTTTGAATAAAATTACAAATTTAAAATTTAGTACACTGTGCTTGTATTTTTTAGTATACTGTGACCATCACAAAACTTTCTTCTGTAACATTCTTTGGGTTGACGAAACTAATAGCGCTACTTACCATTTAATATAAAAAATATTTAGTCCAAGCTTTTCACAATAAAGATTTTACACATGCCAGTTTAGCGCAACTGTGACCAGCAGATGCTGAGATGTAGTTTTTCAGAAAATCGCAGAAGGTAATTAATAACGGAACTGCCTGTCGACCAAGTACACCCAAATTTAAGTGTCTTTCACAATGGTTATCTCACTTATCAAGTTTGGTGCATTTACACGCAATTGAAGCTTACAGTACAAGGAAATTTGCTTTATATCAGCGCCATCTGTCGATCAATACACAGCCAGATTATGACAGCATTCGTTTTCCCAGTTCATCACACGTATACAATTTATTGCATTTATTTACCATAGAAGCCGAGCTATGACCTTCTTATACATGGAGAAAATTTCAGCATAGTAGCGCCCTCTGCCACCCAAAACGTACCTATATTGAATCAGCATAGTTTCCTCTTATATATCAGGTTTTATCAAATTATGCGTAGCAGAAACTGGGGTAATAGTCTTACTATAAATGAGAAAAATCATACATGCTCGGTGATATGTTACGATTGCGTAACCTGTTAGTATGAACTGTTGCGTGATTTGCACCAAAATTCAGTAGGCATCGTTTCATATCAAGGTGAAACTAAATATAAACTTTTATAAATTTTTGACAATTAGTTCTTGATCTAAAGCTGCCACTATTTTTTTTTTTTTTTTTTTTTTTTTTTTTCACAGACACACAGACATTTTTCTAAAAACGATCAAATCGTGTTTTAAATCAGAATGTGTAAATCCATCGAAATCCGAAAGTCGAAAATTTTGAGATACAAGAAAGTAATAAATGCACAGGGCCTGATTATCGCACGGGCACCCGGGGCTCGTGCCCTGGGCACGAAATTTCTGAGGGCCACAAAATTTTACTAATGGTTAAAAATATCTGATCTAAATCCCCTAGTTTTTCTTTCGTTTTCTAATTCAACTATGTTTTATTTTTATGAATAAAATTTTAAAATAAAATCTTGATTGATACTGTACATCAGATCATTTGAAATACATGAAATTGTACAATTAACGTACGGAGAAGCATCGATAATCCGGAAACTTATATTACTATCTATCTGTTTTTGAGTGTGCCACAGGGAATCGACAAAATTGTATATTAGATTGAATATGTAAATAAACTAAATATATTTTAATGTGTATTACCCAATAGGTTGTGCTGCCATATTTTACTTTTTACAATTTGCATGATAGATATAATGTATCAGCACACTGTAAAAAAAAAAAAAAAAAAAAAAAAAAAAAAATACAGAAAATGCCCTACAGAATCTTTCTTACAGGAAGTTCTTGTTTCCTAAAACTACAGAAATTCATTGCAAAATTACATTTCAGTCTGTCAAAAGACACAATTTTTTCTGTAACCAGATAAAATAATAATGCACATGTAACAGATTTTATCCGATGAGTACATATATTTTCTGTTTTGCCTATGGAAAACTTGGAATCATAAGGGTATTAGGAAGCGCTGAGTAACAGTATGAAATGTGGTGCCGTAGCTGAGAGGTAACATTGTCGCCTACTGTGGTGGACTCTGGTTTGGTCCTGGCCTATCAAACTAGAAAATTTTATTTGATGACTGTTTTCTTTTTCTTTTTTCTTTCTTTTTTTTTTTTTTTTTTTTTACATTGTATACTACGGTGAAAATATGTTACGTATTAATATGTACGTATTATATGTTATGTATTATATATAATTATGTATATGTTGCGTACAGTCGGCAACAAAAGTATCAGAGTACCCAAGTTAAAATTCTTGCTGGTATTTGTTTGCTAGTCTAGCATTAAATGCTGTATCCCAGCATGTAAAATAGCATAAAATACCAAAAATATTTGCTGGTTCCACCAAAATTACCAGCAAGTCATGGTGTGTATTGGCACAGTTTATTGCTTGTCCAGCATACATAATCCAGCTTCTGTTGCTTGAATAGTATGTTGCTGGTCCAGCAGTAATTATGACTACTATTTGCTTGAAATTTCTGCTATACTAGCAGTAATTCACAACCAACAGATGCTTTTTTGTTGCTATTTTCTCACTTCTCACTGGCATCTAGCATGCCATGCTATTTCTACTTAAGCTGCCGACATAACATATTACGCTGGCAAGCATAGAAAAGCACATAATAGCTTGTTAAGGTACATACCTCTCCAGGCTTTGGAAAAGCTTAAACAACAAATAAGCATAAAATGCTTGTATATAGCTTGTCGTGCTATTGCTGTGTAAGCTAGCTAATATAGCATTTTATGCTGGCTAGCATTATAAAGCATATAACAGCATGAAAATCTAGCAGACAAAGCAAAACATAGCAATAACTAGCCTATTTTCTTTGCTGGTACTAGCATGGATTTTAACTTGGGTACTAGTAAAAAAATTCCTATATAAAAAGAGTACACTTAATACTGTTTTGTTAAATAAATCCTTGTTGAATCCTGTTCTTAGTCTAAGAACATAATTCGACAAGGATTTATTTTATGGAACGGTATTAAGTGTACTTTTTTTATATAGGAATTTTCGCTAGTGCTCGGATACTTCTGCTGCCGACTGTATGAATATTTTCTGTACTGTTCTGTTATGAAAAATTTCTCTCAATATATTTTTTCCATAGAATGTGAATATTTTCCATAGAATAATAATAAAGGAAGAAGGAGCACGTTAATACGCTAATGCTTACAAACCACTTCTAGTGAAATGCCAGCGAAAGCTACTTTTGCTCCTCTCAACATTGAAGTTTGTTAATAAAGGCTTGTTAATAATCGCTGTTTTTTGTGGCAACACAACAGCTTATGTAGAAACACTTATGCTCCTTCTTCCTTTATTATTATTCTATGATATTTTCTGGTAATTTTGTTGCCAGAAATTTTCAGCAATGTAACAGTTATTATTATTATTATTATTTTACAGTGCACCTATGACATGAAATAGAGTAAAATTTAAGATGTAGGATACATATCATGGGAAATTATGCTGATAAATTTTGGTGCATAATGACTGATAAGTGTTGCTGCCATGCTGTGTTTTTACTCAAGCCAAATTCTATATATAGGATGCATATTATGCAAATCCCACTGATTTAATTTTGATCTGGATCTCTCAATAGAGGAAGTTGTTTTGTTTTGCAATGAAAGCTATATTTGTATCTCACTTTCTTTTGTGTAAAATTCGTACAAAATTTATATTGAGTACTTATAATATAGAGAAGACCGTACATTAGAATTATATATAAGAAAGTTTTTTGATATTAACTGGGTTAAAATATTCATTACGCGTTGGTTTCTGTTTTTATTCTTTATATATCCCACTGCCACTGGTATAGAGGTAGAAGACCCGTGAGGTCCGCGGCAAAGGGGTGCCCTGGGACTTAAGGAACTCTTCCCCCCCCCCCCCAACAAAGGATAAAAAAGTGCAAATAAAAAATATTTTTGTAAGTAATTATGCCAATCATTGGTGCAAATTTTTACTTCCATATTTTGTTCTACCAAACTGTGGAATGCTCAAAATAAATATGTCAAATCAGCTGTATAATTTTGGTAAGTTTCGCCATATAAACTTTGAATTGTTAAAGCATAACAACTTTCCAAATATAATTATACTAATTTTTTTCTTAAAAGATAAAGCAATAATTCGATTAATTATGAATAGTTAGACTCGGAAAACAACAACCTATGTCGGGCGATTCCGGAGTCCGAGTCCTACCCTTCGCTCTTCAACGTTTTTAATCTAACTATTTTTTGTATAATTTTTCAAAAAAAAAAAAAAAAAAAAAAAAAAACGAAAATTAAAAAAGCGTGAGGCATTATTTTTTTGAGGAGGGCTCGCTAAGTCGCTAGCGCCGACACGGTTTATCACTAAGCAAAAGGAAAACGACAAACAATAAAGAGTTTTTCTAATGTAAAAAAATAAACTAATAAAAACAAAAGAAATTAACGAAGAGCATTCTTGTCAGACTACCTTATTACGTAATTTTTCAACTTGTGCAAAGGGTGTGGTTGCCTTAGAATCATCATCACGATTTTGCCCTATGAAGCTACCATAAAATTCGCAAGAGTATCTTATAGAAATTGTTTCCTTCAAGATAAAAGTCATTGTCCTTCGATAACATCTATGTTTGTTGCGGCAGGCCATTATTGCGTAAACAGATCATCTATTGATTCCAAATGTATAAATTGAAATTTAAAATGAACTCAGAAACACAACTTTTAGAAATAGATCTGTTAACAAATTGACTAACTGCTGAAGTTTGAAATATCCAGATTTTAAACAAGAAATTACTATTATTATTATTATTATAAAAGTCAGTTTTGTTAAGTTATTCATAATATATAAAACTACGAAAAATTTTTTTGTCATAATACTGTAGTAATTTGAAAATTGCAGTTGTATCACAGTATAATGCATATTAAATGTAAAATTGATGCATATCTGCTCAGTAGAAACATTTACATTCGTAAGAAGTTTCACAACTACTACCGGGTTACCTATTACTATTAAAAAAATAAAAGAAAATAGAAAAAGAAAAATCCTTACTTAGCGGTTAATTTTATAGCATAAACATTGTTTTAAACCTTTTTTTTACACACATATCCGACTTGTGTTAATCTTCACAATGTTGAAAACAACTCAAATTTTGCTATTTGCCTACTGATACTGACAATTCAAAAGTCCCTACACTGATGATACAAGTCCCTATTTTAGCGAAAGATCATGAAAGAGTGTAAAAATCAACATAATCTATGCAGAATCCCATGAATAGAAAATTAACTCTCCTCCCCCCCCCCCCCCAAAAAAAAAGTCCCTACAAATGCAAAACACATTCCTACATACTGAAAAAAAAAAAGTACCTAGGCGTAGGAACAAATCACTACAGTTGGCAACATTATCTTCTCAAGATGAGGAGCGATAGCAATAGCACAGGATAGAATCACAACACGGGGAACTCACTGGAAGTAACAGCCAGGGAGCCACCTGATATCGAACTAGAACCCCCCCCCCCCCCAAAAAAAAAAAAAAAAAAAAAAAAAAAAAATCCCCAGAGTAAGGCAGAGAAATGGACTTACTTTTATCCCCTCCCGCATTTCAAACGTTTAAAGTATTTAATGGAAATTTATTAATTAAGAGTTTCAATTTTTTTTTTTTCTTAAATACATCTTGCATGAAATTTGATCTCATAAACTTCAATGTACATATGTACTTCTACTGATACCAAAAAAGAATAGAAAAATGAGATGAGGGTAATCACATGATCGAATGCTCCCTAATCGAAATTTCCCCGCATTAATCGAGGAAGCGTCTAAAATTACTAAACTAACTGAAAACCATATTAACAGAAATCGCAGTTATGGAAGGATACCAGCATTGATTTTAGATACAGTGGGTGATCAAATTATTCTTTTTTTTTTTTTTTTTTTTTTTGACATTTTTTCGATTGTCTAAAAAAAATGCTAGACGAAATGGCCTTAAACTTCACATATGCAAAGAACATTTAAAAACTCATTGTTTCCACAATCGATTTAGTCCAGAGTGCAATTAGGGGACCAACTACAAATTGAAGAATAGCGGAAATACTTTGGATCACCCTGTATCATAAAAAGCTACAAATGACTTGTAACTTTAATACATTGTTGCACATATTATGTACAGTGCAATTTTTGTATGTTTTGGTGCCGGAAATGCGAATTATTTCGGCGGATACATATTTTTCATTTTTCAAAAATTACTAATTTTTTTCTTTTCTTTTTTTTTTTTTTTTTTTTTTTTGACAAGATTTTTGCTTATAACCAGAACGGATTTCCATAAAATTTTATAAAACATGCAGAAAAATTGACAAAACATTAGAGAAACATTATTTTGAAACATGCTTCTGCAGCACTGTATTATTTTTATAGTTTTGTGCGTGTGATAAACATTAAACAATAAACTACAAACGCTAACCTTGAAACTCATTTTTGTACACTTGAAGTACACACCACACAAAAATAGTTAAAAATTATTATTAATCTAGATTTTATATTTTTAAAAGTTTTACCGTAGTATATTAGTAATTACATGTTTAATTCTTTTTAAGGTGATTTACCAACTGTATGACAAATGAAAATTTATTTTATGACTTAAAAATGCTTTGCATGATTTTGAGATAAATTATTAATTTTCATTTAGATTAGGGTTTTGAGTCGGGTTCGGGTGAAAGGAAGTCGGATATCGGATCGAGTTCGAGTATAAAGAAATCAGGTTCTGGTCGTCAAGATTCTTTATTGCTCACCCGACCCGAGCAGGAGTCTAGACCTGGGCCCAGGTGAAAAAAGATGAGATTTTCTGAAAGGCTTAATTGTTTAAGCTAGTGCAGTTTCCACTGCGGTTGGTTGGAAGTCGTTTCGAGCAGCGCTATTCAGAATCCTTTGATGTGATCAAGCGGTTAGAGGTGTTTTTACAGGCCGGTTTTCATTGCGGTTGGAACTTTGAGGTTCAAAAAACCATTAATCACGCTCCCGACACAAAGAGCCAAATGTCTTGTCATCAGTTGTAGCCCTTTTTTTTTTTTTATCAGATTGTGCAGTTACTTCAAAGGAAAGCATGCAAAATTGACAAAGATATCTGCCTCTGGCACCTCAATTATCTCAGCTGGGGGTTAGAGCCAGGGATTTTCTCGCTTCGAACCAACCGGTTGAACCACCTCCAACCGCTTGACCACATCAAAGGATTCTGAATAGCGCTGCTCGAAACGACTTCCAACCAACCGCAGTGGAAACTGCACTTACGGGTTGGTTCGAAGGGAGAAAGTCCCTGGCTCTAACCCCCAACTCAGATAATTGAGGGGCCAGAGGCAGATATCTTTGTCAGTTTTGCATGTTTTCCTTTGAAGTAACTGCGCAATCTGATAAAAAAAGGTTGCAACTGATGACAAGACATATTTGGCTCTTTGTGTCGGGAGCGTGATTAATGGTTTTTTGAACCTCGAAGTTCCAACCGCAATGGAAACTGGCCTTAGTGTGGAGAGGAAAAAGGTGTAATAAAACAAATTGTTTCTAGAGTTTACTGTTCAGAGAATTTGCAAAGAATGTCCAAGAAAATTGTTCCTGGCTATGTCATTAAATTCATGTATTAATAGATCAGTCAGAGGAAGAGGTGGGGGGGGGGATTGCATTTATCCTAAAATGTGTTATATTCATCAATCATTTCACACGAACATTAGAATATCATTACTCCATTGACTTTTCTTTTCTTTTTTTTTTTTTTTTTTTCTTTTTCTAAGTTGAACTCTAGATATGATTAATAGTTTTTCATAAATAATTACTAGCTTAAATGACTACGTAGATACGTTTCGAAAGAATAGGGATTTGCCCCTTCCACTAAAAAAAAATAAAATTGTGACTGTTTGAATGAAACATCTGTCAGCGTTAAAAAAGAATAAATAACAATAAATAAAATAAAATAAAATAAAATAAAAATGTAATGAAAAGTGATATTTATTTCAAACGTGAGTGGAATTTCTAATAAGTGCAAATTATAACGGCGCAAAAATCACACAATGGAACTGAAAAGATATTTCATTGTGAAAGGGTGGAATTCTGAAAAAAAAAAAATATTGCGTACGATCTGGAATACAAAAGTAACTAGCTCAATATTTAAATTTTCGAGTGCAGAAAAGCGCTAATGATCCTAACCTCAATTTAGGCTATAATTTTTTATTCAAGAAATGCGGACAGGCTGATTGTTTGGAAGAAACGCTTTAATTGAAAACAACGAAACTATCATTCTTTGAATGAAATTGATTTCCGTAATGATGAGGGGTTATGAATAAAAATCGAAGCAAAAAGTAATATGTTAATTTAGCGTCATTAACTTGCGTACAAACAAATTATTTATGTAACTTTTAAACTATTTCGCATGGGAGTGTAGTAGGGTAAATGTAACAACGTTTTGTCACAGTTCGAATTTGTCCAAATTTTGAACAGTCGCTATACTTACACTTCTGTAATTTTTTTAGGTATACATTACAACTTATTGACTTTTTTTAAAAATAACAGCATTTTATAATTTAACAATGTACCATTTAAAGAAAAAAAAAAATCTTGTGTGAAACAATCACACGACTTCCACGTATTATAAGCCTAATTTTTTATTTTATTTTATTTTATTATATATATATATATATATATATATATATATATATATATGGAGATAATATGATCAGAAGACATAAAATTGACCTAACGAAGTAGAAACCTAAAATTTTTCCTGTATGAGAAACATAATACACGAGTAAAGACATATAAAACAAAGTTTACATGGCAAGTTACAAAATTACAGAAAAAATGGTTGAGCTATCTTTAGAAACACCAATTTCCGAGATCTATAATTAACCTACCTAAGCAGGATGACTGTTAATTTTTCTGCAATAACCCTGTAATACAGGAAAAATATATCTAAAATTGATTTATGTAACAATTTTCAAGAAAATCGTTAGAGCCGTTTTTGAGATACAGGCTTTCACCAAAACTTGACAAACTCAATTGTTGACCGGAAAACAACAAGTACATATGAAAGGATACCTAAAAAAAAGTTATTATGCTGAGTTTTAAAAAAATCCGTGCTGCCATTTTTAATGGAACGCACTTGCGAGACCTGAAATTGAAGTACTTATACAGGACACCTATCAATTTTTCTGAACTAACCAACTATATCATTCGAAAGGACATCTAATAGAGTGTTTATATAGCAATTTTAAAGAAAACGTTGGAGCCGTTTTTGAAATACGGTTTTACGGTCCCACTTCCGGTATCGGATGTGATCCATTACTTCCGTTCATCCAATTTTCATCAAAATTTGGAAATTTCATCTGTACACCAGACCTGTGTCAATTCTGAAGTTTCGTCGTTCCATCTTTATTAGTTTCGGAGATATGATAGTCAGAAGATTCCGCACATACATATATACATGCATACACACAAACGCACTGACCAATTGCCGAAAACCCCTTTTTTGGACTCAGGGGACCTTAAAACGTGTAAATCAGGTGAAAACTCGATGTCGAATTGTTGGACCGAATACATTACTTCCGTGTTACCTACGGTAGTTCTACTTGTCCCATGGTTTGGGACAAGTGTAAGCTCAGCCTACTGCACCGATATACAGTACACTAAGAGATATGTAAGTCGGTATTCCAGATATAAATAAACTTTCCTAAATCTGGGTCTTCTTTAACGTTTAACCCTTTATCTACTGATGTTACTTTAAAGTATCATTAGTTTAAAAAGTGTGTAAATTCGAAATCATTTAAGAAATGTCAAACATATTTTTAAGAATAGAAGGTATATACCTCACTTTAATCGCACGACATGGCAGTAGACACTACATGTAACCGTTTTTGTTCTAGAAGATATTTTATAAAGTGCTCTCGCTGTTTTTATTTAGTATTTTTCACGTTCCTCACGTGTGTTATCATTGATACCAATATTACCTCAAGAACCTACCACCAATCTTAGAAAAAATATAAAGAACATAAAAAGTAAATACTTTTTTACACCTTTTTAAGGTTCTTATATTTTTTCGAACTCTATGTACTAATCGTATACCATAGTTGCCAACTTTTACTCAAAATAAGAATATTCACCAGTATATTTTTAGAGGAATTTCTTACATTAATTTTCGGAGATTTAAGATCACGAAATTCACTATCATAAAATTCTGGTGTAAAGTCTTCCCGAAAATCGGGAAAACTTGGCAACTATGGTACACTGAAATACCACCTCATTAAATCGTCATTAATAATTTATCATCGATTCCAATATTACCTCAAGAACCTACCATCAATCTTAGAAAAAATATAAGGAACATAAAAAGTAAATACCTTTTTACACCTTTTTAAGGTTCTTATATTTTTTTTTACATCTATGTACTAACGGTACACTGAAATACCACCTCACTAAATCGTCATTAATTACTATGTTGAAGTGATATGCATGAATTTTATTGCATTTACCTTTAAAAATTACGCTTAAGTAACTCAAAAAATATGTTTCAAATAAAGGGTTA
Source organism: Salticus scenicus (assembly GCA_963930645.1). Classification (NCBI taxonomy): domain Eukaryota; kingdom Metazoa; phylum Arthropoda; class Arachnida; order Araneae; family Salticidae; genus Salticus; species Salticus scenicus. Next base: position 78,422,375 of record OZ005648.1, on the reverse strand, counting down.
AAATATCTCAACTTTTTACAGTTTTCCAAATTTTTCTGTACGTTTTCAACTAGTACTTCACATTTTAAATTTTTAGACATTCCAACAAAACCTAAAAATAGATCAGGATATTAGGTTTCATTAAAAATTAAAAGACAGAACTGAAATGTAAAAAAAAAAATATATAGTTAGTGCAGTTAAGATGCTTGGAACAAATGTAAACGCTCTGGTAACACTTTCTCGACATACACAATTCTAGGAGTACGTGTAAACACAGGTGACAATCCAAAAAGCTTAAGAACAAATCTGGTGTTATATTCAAAATTTAAGTAAAAAATTTAGTTTTTTTTATAAAAACTAAGGCGACTATTTCTCAAGTACACCGATGACAAAACTTCGAATTTTGAGAGAGGAGCTTATTTTTGTCGGAGAGGAAATTGTAAATATAAGCAATTTTTCAAATTTCTGTCACATTTTCATATTTGATTTGGTTTCCCAACAAGGCTAAGAAAGATTCAAACAAATAATTGCAATGACAATTAGGTCCAAATTCAGCTTATCAATTGAGTTATTACATACCTGATAATATTTATAATTTATTCCGGAGTACTGGTAGCCTTGCCCTTTTTTTCATACCAGTATATTATAAAAGCATTTTTCTTATTATTTCATAGTAGTTACATAATGGAGAAAATTTCTTTAAAATTCTTTTGGTGTAAAAAAAAAAAAAAAAAAGGCGGGGCTAACAGTACACTCCGAATTAAATTATAAATGTTACCAGGTGTATTATAATCCAAGGTTATATTTATTCTTTGGTTATACTTATCTCATTTCAATCTATTTGTAATTTGTAATTTTTACTTTTTGTAAAACAATAGTACATAAAAATCATTTTTTGAGTACAACTAATTTAGTATACCTTTTTGGTACTAAAAACATTGTTTTTTATACTGCTGAAAATTTCGCATAAAATTTTAACTTTTTACATTTTATCAAAAATATTTTAGTTAACTTTCACCATAGCCTCCTAAACTAGATACCTGTCGCGTGACTCGGAAACTTGGCAGCATTTGAAGCAGTAGACAGTGCTACCTGGTACAAATTGCGCTACTTTTTTATTCAACAGTCACCAAAAATTTTTAAAAGTGGGATATAATAATACTTAAAAGGCGAATAGAATCGAAGAAACCTCGATTTTATATGTCATGTATCACTTCTTAAAATTATTGGTGATATTTGAATAAAAAAGTCGCTCAATCTGTACCAGGTGGAGCTGTCTACTGCTTCAACTGTTGCCAAGCTTCCCAGCCACGCGACAGGCATCTAGTTTAGGAGGCTATATGCCTCCACTGATACAAGACATATAATGAAACATTCAGTTAAAAACTAAAAACACGCAAATTTTTAGACAATTTTCAGACCGAAACAAATATATTTATCTAGTGGAATTATGTAAATAAAAATTAAATCAAGTACTTATTGTACAATAATATTAATCAAGTTAAAATAAAAGCAATCTTACCTTAATATGATTTTTTTTTTTTTTTTTTTTTTTTTTTTTTTATAATATAAATATTTTTATAAGATTGTACAAGATTTTGAAGTTTGAAAGATATTGAATTAAATTGTAATATTTTGTAAGGAATTTTATTATTAGAAGGATAAGGGCGGCAGTTTTTATTAAGAATACTACCATGTATGTAAAGCAATCTTCGTAAAATTTTATCGAAGAAAAATACGCAAATCGTTTGATTACTAAATGTTACTTTAAAAAGATTGTATTCAAAATACAGACTATTACGATCCTGGTTATTGATTTGACTTACTATATTGGAGCATTTCCCAACTAATTATAAAGTTCCACCAACGCAAAAATTTCATTGCAGGAGAACTTTGCAGTACAAAGAAAGCATTATTGTAGGTTCCAGTTATCATTTTCAGAGTTCTTCATTTTCTTGCAAAATTGTCGTTTTTTCTAATCCAGCTTTTTGTTCCATGTTTTTGTTATCCATTTAAAACTGTTTCATCACCCGACGGGATATCATTGTTCTGGGACTAATCTGTTTTGTTCTCCCGATATCATATCATCGAAAAACTTAAAATCTTATTTTTAATTTTTCTAATTTTTGCAACATAATTATTTCTTTATAAAAATAAACCCCACTAGTGGCCGAGAGGTTCTGCGCTCTTACCTGGTAGATGGGAAGTGCCATGCTCGATCTCAGGTCACGCTCATCACCCTAGGCGGGGCTTTTCGTGGTTTTCTACGAAGCTATCGTAAATACGGGATAAGACCCTTTAGAAAGACCCATACGGAGGTTATTCCCCCTGCTGGCCTAGGACCCTAGAGTAGTCAATGGACGACTAGAACGAGGCGGAGTTCCCCTTTGTTTGTGGGGAAAAGCTGCGCTATGATTGGCTATAGTCCTTTATTTGTGGGCTAAATTAAGACTCCTGTAGGTTAAATTTCATCATGACGTCGAATGACGACAGAAAGTCAAGTCATCAATCGGCCTTAGGGCACACAACAAACCAACCAACCATAAAAATCAGCTTACGTTTATATATTGAAATTAACTGTGGGTATTAAATTACATTTCAGTAATAAAAGAAAATTAGTAATTGTAATTTATATAAGATTTTTTTTTTTTTTTTTTTTTTTTTTTTTAATGATTAAATTTATCGTTGTTAAACAATTCCATCTCTTCTATTAAATTACCTGCAATAGTTTTTTTTTTTTTTTTTTTTTTTTTTTTTTGAAAATAGCAAAATATCTATAATATTTTTGACTGATATAAACTTCAATATTTAGGAAAGTTTCACTAACGGAAACTGAAACGGTGAGATCTTAGTTATAAAGGTGATATTGTTGAATATCAGATTTCTCATGAAAAATAAAAAGCTGCCTAATGGGGCCAAGTAATCTACAAAATTAATAAAGAAGCATCACAAAACTGGCGTTGTAAAAATTATTACTTACAAACTTTGAATAAACACCATAAAATGCAATAAACTCGCAACAATTGTTTCGGGTCGAAAAAACACACGACCCTTCATCAGGCGAACAAAGTAAGCACGAGTGCTGCAGTCAAAGCGGCAACGCACGACTGCCGCTTTGACTGCAGCACTCGTGCTTATACTTTGTTCGCCTGATGAAGGGTCGTGTGTTTTTTCGACCCGAAACAATTGTTGCGAGTTTATTGCATTTTATGGTGTTTATTCAAAGTATGTAAGTAATAATCTACAAAATGTCGATGTAATTTTTAGTGCTGCACAGAGTAGCACTTTGGCCAAGTAACCGAGTACCGAGTACTCGGCCTTTTACTACTCGGTCGAGTACCGAGTACCGAATCCGAATACCGAGTAAATGTAAGAAAGAATAATTGATATGCATATGAAAAATTTTGCACATGTTGAAATTTAAAAAAAAAGCTTTTTGAACACAAAATTAAGTTAATGGCAAACAGCACATTTTCATGAAATGTTTCAGAACTTTTGTAGTGTATATATGTACACGCAATTAGGTTCATTGTTATATTTGATACTTCCAGGTTAGTGGATTATTAAAACCATAATAACTGATAACTTCATTCTTTATTATATAGTCTTTCTCAGATGCGAATCATTCTCAGATAATTCTTAGAGAATATAAAAGTTCCTAATAAATTCAGGCTTAATTTAAGATACACGAAATTTAAATATGAAATAAGAACATTAAAATAAATGTTTTATCATCTCAAACATGATAGGTTTCATTAATCTTCAAATTCTAGGAGAGTAAAAAAGATAGGTTGTTTCGGGCCATAATTTGCAAAACAACAAATTTGATTAGATTATTAAAATATATTTTTAATAACATTTTAGTCTATTTATCTTTTTCATAATTATTATTTTTAAAATTAAAAAGCAATCTTTTCTCACAGTTTTAAAAGTGTCTTAATTTTATTTGCACAAATATGTAACTAAAGTTTTATCTAGTATATTCGTATTATATAAGGGTTCTTTATTTTTAAATATTTTATTTTTGTCTGTTTTATAGAAATAATTTTATGTACTAAATTTTTATTGAAAAAAATGTTGCCTACTACACACATACAAGATGGTTATACTTAAATTCTTGTAACTAAAATGGATAAGCTCAAATCATGAATCGTCTCTATACCGAACCGAGTTTGGTGACAATCTACTCGCCCGTTTTAACTGCAGAAAGCTGTTTGTAGAAAAAATTTAATGACTCTATATTTCTATTTTTATAATTTTTTAGTTTAGTTATTAATAAACAGCTCTTGTGAATACACATCTTTCAGTAATACATAAAAATAATGAAATTCTTACAACTACTCGGTATTTGCCGAATACCTAGTCCAAATTTTGCCGAGTACCGAGTACTCAGCAAATTGGCCGAGTACCGAGTATATACTGAGTACTCGGTACGACTCTAGTAATTTTTAGCAATTATGCGTATTCACACTCTACTCTGAAACTACTCTCAGTTTAGCGTTGATTTATTTACGTGTAACACGCAGTGTCCGCACTATGAATTACTAATTTAAGAAATTTGAATTTCTAATTGATAACAGCTAAATTTTTTTCCACAAAATGTTACAGTGGAAAAAAGTCATTCCTTTCATTCCTTTTGCTTTCGTTTGTAAACAGTGTTGCTAAATTTAGACTTTTTTATTCAATAATCATCAAAAATTTTGAGAAATATTGTTCGATATGCACGACAAACGATTACTCTTCGATGTGATTAGGTAAAAATTACAATTAAAAATTGGTGGTGGATATTGAATAAAAAAGTCCTAAAATCGGCAACATTGCAAATTTTTAAGCTTTGCATATTACATTAGCATAATTACCCTGCCCTTCAAAGGATTAACGTGCTTATAGTGCGATTACCAAGATCACGATCGTAAACCACCTTTATCCGCCATCTCATTTCAAAATGACAACAACTTAAAATATTCAAACTGAAAAAATTAAAATAGATAAATATAAAATTAATTAATTAATTAATTAATTAACTGAGGATAAGAAATTTTCTTCGTCTGTAATTTTAGAGTTTAGCATAAAAGTTAAAAATCTTGAAAGGTGACTATATGATATGAATATGCAAAATTGGTGAGCACGCATTTAAAACTAAAGTATCACAAAGATGTTTTCCCTTAAAGTTTTCAAATTTCCTTTCTACTTCAATATAACAAACTATTTTTAGGTCTAGCTGTAATGTATTTTTTCTTTTTAAGGTGCCTGCCTACCTTTAAAATGCAATTTTCGGTCAAAACTCAGATTTTCTATTTTTGGGTTAGTATTAAAACCTGGGATTTTATCTTTCTAAATCAGTTTGAATTTTGTTTCTATCTTGCTTAGAACTTGAGTTACAGGCATTTTAATATTAGTCACTCGCCTGTTTTTGAAACCGGAAGTAACCGGAAATGACTCGTAAATGTTTGTTTACATAAATGTTTTACTCAATATGAGCAGCAAAATTTGTTACTGAATATAAAATGAATTTAAAAAAGAAAATAAAAAGCTTTGAAATAAATCAGGAACTTATTAAAATTATTTTTTGTTCAATAGGTAAAATCTTGATTTTAAATCTGTTTTCTGCTTTTTCTCAAAATGTGATTTTTAGCATTTTGCTTTATTCCAAAACATCATAACTCCAAAAGTTATAATTGAAACGTTATGAAACTTTGACAAAATACTCTAGAGAAGTTGTTTTAGGTATTGAACTACGATAATATATCTAGCTAAATTATTTTTTTGTTTTTTTTGGCGATAGAAGTTATGAACTGTCATGTAAATTCATGATTTTTTCAGCATGTAAAAATGTTATCGTCTCTTATAGTTTTGAGAGTAGTTCACTCCCTTAAGGACCTTTCAATAATCTAAGTAAAATTTACAGAATAAAAATATCTTTATTTAAATTTGACTTATGATATTTTGTAAAAGTGCTTTTTTTTTTTTTTCTTCGAAAATTTTATGCATATTTTGAGCCTAAATTTCAAAATATTTTAAAATTTGCATATTTTTTTCAGGTTTTTCACTGTTTTTTACTATATTGTATCATATAATGCACATAAATAGGCAATTTTTCAATTATTAAAAAAAATCACCTCCGACGGTAGGCGGGCACCTTAACTTATAATTCAATTTGACATTATATGACTGTTCCATCCGCAGATGATCAGAAGCAATCACTGGTAAGAAAGGTATCAAGATCTCGGAAGCGGAAGTAAATATACTTTGAAAAAATAAACGCAAAATAATACATGATGGAATTTTCTAAACAAAATGTATAGCTTCTTTTTAACGATCTTATAATATTCTTATTCGCACGATGAAGCGATTTAAAAGGGTGGTGCTACCCCTGAAAATGAATTTCAGCGTCCTTCTACAAGGAGGAAGTGTTAGTAATTGAGACATTGTGCGTTAGTCACCGGGAATTCTGAAATGTATACTTGTTTTCAGCCTAATGGATTTAAGTTGTTATTGAAAAATAAATAAGTTTACCTGAAAAGACATTAAAATGTCGGCGGATGTGGTAAATAATTGCCCTAGCATTCTTTCTTTTCTTTCTTTATTATTCTTTTCCTTTTCTTAAGTGGATCTGCACCTGTGACATGGCACCAATGAAGTAGGTTTTGTATCGAAATTTATATTTACATACAATATTTATAAATTGAATTACATTAGATTTGTTCAATAAAATATGTATTCAGACAGCAATTCTTGTGGTTTTTGACAGATTTTATTTTTTTATTTTTATTTATTTATTTATTTATTACATATTTGAAACCTTTAAATTGAGTTTTCTTAATTTACATTTTTTCATGAATCCATGATCCTCAAAATGCTAAACTTTCTAAAGCTATTTTAAGAAAAAACAACTTAACTATACTTAAAAATTTTTTTTAGAATCGATTTTAAAGTTTATAAATTAGTTTTTTTTTTTTTTTTTGGGGGGGGGGGGATTAAAAAGCGCATGTCTATGTAAATATTTACAAAAATAAATAAATAAATAAATAAATAAATAAATAAAATAAAAAAAATCTGTTACATTTCATTTATATTTTTCAGATTTTTTTTTTTCTTTTAAAGATAGCTCTAAAATAATAATAATAATAATTTTTTTTTTTTCCTTAAATACCTGTAGAAGTTTTAGCATTTTAAAGATCATGAAAAAAATGCAAACTGAAAAAACGCAATTTAAAGATTTCAAATCCATAAAAGATATATAAAAAACCAAGAGATTTGTTGCCTGAATATACTATATTAAACAAGCCTAACAATCCAAATAATAATAGACAAACCTAATCTAGTTCAATTCATAAATATTCAGTGGAAGTATAAGCAGAGCTGCCAACCTAATCCGGCAAATTGTTAGTACCGCCTCTTTTTCTACACCACTTAATTTTTAGAGTATTTTTCTTCTTAATTCATCGTAGATAAATTTAAAGAGAATTACTCTAAAAATTAAGTGGTGAAGAAAAAGAGGCGGTATTAACAATTTACCGGATTAGGTTGGCAGGTCTATATAAGCTTTTATATGAAACGTGTTTTAGTGGTGGAAGATGAAGTTGTCTAAGTGTCGTTCATTTGTTCCAACTAGAGCTAAATGGTCTCGGGTATAGCAAATGACAAAGGAATTACAATTGGATTAATTTTTATACTGGTGTGTTTTCCGTTTCACATATTGATGACATTGTGAATTTTTTATATCGAAACTGAAATTCGAAAGTTTTATTAAAATAATTGTTTTTATCGAAAAGTGTATAATTTATATATCTTAAAGTAATAATTAAGAATAGTAAGATAATAAGTTTTATAATTTTGCATTAACGAACCTGCAAGTTTTTTCATTCTATCTGCAATTTATAAAAGGATCAGCATATAGAACATATAGAAATTACTGTTTACCATTGTTAGTTCCCCATCATACTATAGGTATGGGGAACTTAGGTAATCGTGAAAATTTTCGACCTCGGTTTTTTGACGTTTTTACACGTTTTCAGGTGTGAGGAATCCGAAAATGACAAAATTTCTATGGTGTCTGTTAGTCTGTTAGTCTGTTAGTCTGTTAGTGTGTAAGTCCGTTAGTTTGTTAGTCTGTGTACACGATATCTCAAGAACAAATTGTCGCAGAGAGGTCAGATCAGTTTTAAAATATTACCTTCGACACTGGCAAGCACCCTATTTATATGCGACATTCGAATTTAAAAACTTCGTAAGTTATTAGAAATTTACGATTTTCTTAACATGGGAGAATAGGACAAAAATTCACTTAAACGTGCATTAAATAGAAACTTTTTACTGTAAAAATGTCAGATATTTTAAAAATACTTTGGACTGATATTTTAAAACTGGTCTGACATTTTTACAGTAAAAAGTTTCTATTTAATGCACGTTTAAGTGAATTTTTGTCCTATTCTCCCATGTTAAGAAAATCGTAAATTTCTAATAACTTACGAAGTTTTTAAATTCGAATGTTGCATATAAATAGGGTCCTTGCCAGTGTCGAAAGTAATATTTTAAAACTGATCTGACCTCTCTGCGACAATTTGTTCTTGAGATATCGTGTACACAGACTAACAAACTAACGGACTTACACACTAACAGACTAACAGACTAACAGACTAACAGACTAACAGACACCCTACAGACAGACACCATAGAAATTTTGTCATTTTCGGATTCCTCACACCTGAAAACGTGTAAAAAAGTCAAAAAACCGAGGTCGAAAATTTTCACGATTACCTAAGTTCCCCATACCTATAGTATGATGGGGAACTAATATCAGTTTTGATGCCGGAAGGAACATCAGTAACTATAAATATGCTACTTTGAAAATTTCGCAAGTTATTGGAAATTTACGAATTTCTTAACATGGCAGTATAGGGCAAAATTTCACATAAACGTCAATTTTGAGAGATATTTTCATCGTAAAGATGTCAGACTACTTTTGAAGTATTATTTAGGACACTGGTATGATTATTAATGACTGAATTTTCCAATATAAAAATTTCGTAAGTTATTGGAAATTTACGAATTTCTTAACATGGCAGCATAGAGCAAAATTTCACATAAACGTCAATCTTGAGGGATATTTTCATCGTAAAGATGTCAAACCACTTTCGAAATATTATTTAGGATACTGGCATGAATATCATAGACTATGACTTTTCCAATTTAAAAAAATTCGTAAGTTATTTGGAAGTTACGATTTACTTAACATGCCAGAATAAGGTAAAATTGAGCATAAACTTTCATTTTGAGGCTCATAAATATATTAGACAACTTCAAAATTACATTTATGATATTTGTTTGAACATGATTGAATACAAATATTCTAATAGGAAAATTTCGTAAATTATTCGTAATTTACGATTTTACCAACATAACGAAATTGTAAATTTTTCATATAAATATGAATTTTGAGAATTATTGCATTGGAAATAGTAGCATGAAAACTAAACAACAGAATTGACCCGGATAATATAAATTAATAGATTAGAATAAGATAAATATATCGAAGTGAACGGTGGATAGCCTATTAGGCGGGGTTTTCATTCTGTCACTGTATCAAGCTTTTGTCAAATTCATTTCTTTTAACATGATTATATCTCTCAAACTAGAAATTTATGAGAACATAAATATGATGGGGAACTGAGCAGAGTCCACCTATGCCAACTTGTTTTGTTTTGCATGTACTGTAGAATTATATATATATGTACAGGGTGATCAGTTTAAAATTGTACAAGTTGGTTTTTCTCATTACCCTTAAATCTGACGGATGTGGCAACTATTCTAACATTGAAGTATAATTTTTTGAACCTTGTTTAAGTTTGTGAGACAATTTCTAACACTTTTGGGCTGTTACAACTTTATTTTTGAGGTAAAACAGAAATGGAGACGCACAGTGTTACTTAATCCTGTGATAATTTTATTTTTGAAAAACATAATTTAATTAAATTTTTTTACATTATCATTCCTCCCAGAAAACGTTGAAAATGTTCGCCACCATTTTGAATGCAAACATGAATACGTCGAACCAGGTTTTTGACACACTTCGCAGCATTGTTGGTGTTATTGACGAGATTTCTTCAGTTATGATCTGTTTTAACTCATCGATGTTTTCAGGACTTCTCTGGAAAAGCCTATGAAATGATATTGTAAATATGACAATGATAATGTAACTGTAATGTAGGAATAATAATGTAAAAATTTTTAATTAAATTTTGTTTTTCATAAATAAAATTATTACAGGATTTAAAAAATTGTGCGTCTCCATTTCGGTTTTGGCTCACAAATAAAGTTGTAACAGTCTCCCACACTTAAACAAGGTTCAAACAATTATAGTTCAGTGTTAGAATAGTTGCCGAATCCGTCATATTTAAAGGGTAATAAGAAAAACCAACGGGTACTCTTTTAAATTGATCACCCTGTATATTTGACATCTAAACTTCATAATTATTTTGAAAGCCGTGTAAATACTCTTTCCGAGGGATAAACATTAGTTTCAAGTTTCAATAAATTATGAAGCGTTGTTAAATTCGTGCTTAATTCATTTCAAAGAAAGGTAGGTTATCTGGTATGTAATGCATGATTTTCCTGGATCTTCATTAAAAAGTTCTTAGATTATGTGTACGATGTGTGGATTTATACAATTTTTGCGTACCTTATGTGTTTTCCTTGCTGGTGAGACTGTACGATTAGCACCATACATCTTCTTAAGTTGTAAACTGTATGTAAAGGAATGTTATTGAAATTATTGTTGCTCTCATACCGTCTTTGAATTTAATACTTTTATATATATAATATTGACTAGCAGGCAACGCCCGCTTCGCTGGTCCCTATTTTTAAATGAATCACTATAATGAATTCTCAAAATTGCATTAATTTTTATCACGTGAAAAAAAAAGAGAAACAAAATCTGAGTAGGAAAAATGTCGCACCGGGTTCTCACTGCCTTCGGAAAAAATTCCCAAAATGCTCTAACCCTTATTTCTATTATTTTCCCACTTCGCCCCCCCCTCCTGTCAATCCTAATAATTTTACAAATTTGAAAATATGCGCAATCGATTTGTAAGTATCAAAAACCTCTATGCACTAGTTTTGAACGATATATCTCTATTTTTATTTTTTTGCCGCTCTACTCCCCACCTTCCCGCCCTCCCAATAATTTTAAAAATTCGAAAATATCCGCAATCGATTTGTAGGTATTGGAAACCTCTATGTACCAATTTTGAATGAACTAACTCTATTTTCTTTTTTTTTTTTTCCCCTCTGCCCCCGTTCCCGGCCCTCCTAATAACTTTACACTTTCGAAAATATCCCCATTGGACTTGCAGGCCTCTAAAACCTATCTGTACCAATTTTGAACGGCCTAACTGTATTTCTATTTGTTTTTGCCCATAGCCCCCCCCCCCCCCCCTTACCGCCCCCCCCCTTACCGCCCCTCCTAATAATTTTACAAATTCAAAAATATCCGCAATCGATTTGTAGGTATCGAAAACCTCTATATACCAATTTTGAACGATCTAACTCTATTTTCATTTTTTGCCCCCCCCCTCTCCCCTCCCCCTTTCCCGGACCTCCTAATAACTTTACACTTTCGAAAATATCTCCATTCGACTTGCAGGCATCTAAAACCTATCTGTACCAATTTTGAACGGCCTAACTGTATTTCTAACTGTTTTTGCCCCTCTGCTCCCCCCCCTTCCCGCCCCTCCCAGTAATTTTAAAAATTCAATAATAGCTGCAATCGATTTGTAGGTATTGGAAACCTTAATGTACCAACTTTGAATGATCTAACTCTATTTTATTTTTTTCGCCCCTCTGCCCCCCCTTCCCGGCCCTCCTAATAACTTTACACTTTCGAAAATATCCCCATTCGACTTGCAGGCCTCTAAAACCTCTCTGTACCAATTTTGAACGGCCTAACTGTATTTCTATTTGTTTTCGCCCATAGCCCCCCCCCCTTACCACCCCCCCCATCCCGTCCCACCTAATAATTTTACAAATTCGAAAATATCCGCAATCGATTTGTAAGTATCGAATACCTCTTTATATCAATTTTGAACGATCTAACTCTATTTTCATTTTTTGCCCCCCCCCTCTCCCCTCCCCTTTCCCGGCCCTCCTAATAACTTTACACTTTCGAAAATATCCCCATTCGACTTGCAAGCCTCTGAAACCTATCTGTACCAATTTTGAACGGCCTAACTGTATTTCTATTTGTTTTTGCCCCATATCCCCCCCCCCTGCTGCCCCACCTGGGGGCTGAATTTCTGAAATTACAGAAATTGGTTTTTAGATATTTGCATTAGCTATATTTTAGAGCAAAAATTTCACATATATCTATTTTTTGTTTGAGATATATAGGATTATGCAAAATCACGTTTTACGCATGTGAAATCACGTTTTGCCCCCCTGCTCCCCTTGGGGACTGAATTTTGAAAATTCCAGAAATTGGTTTTTAGACATTTGTATTAGCTATATTTTAAAACAAAAATTTTACGGATATCTGTTTTCTTGTTTGAGATACGAAGGATTTTGTGAAATCACGTTTTGCCCCCCCCCTCCCCCCTTGGGGGCGAATTTTGTAAAATCGCTTCTTAGTGGATGCCTACGTCATAGAACGAACATTGTCTCAAAATTTCATGCTTCTAAGTCCAGGGGTTTGGTCTGGGCGATGATGAATCACCCCCTCAGTCAGTCAGTCAGTCAGTCAGTCAGGAAGAACGATTATGTATAGAGAGATATTGATAATACATTAGAAATACGTTTTTAAAAAACTAATAAGAAGCACATGAAATAAGTTGGGACAAAGTTTATATATATATATAATACAAAGAGAGAGAGAAATTTTCTATTGCTCAATTGTCAAAAATCGTCGAAATACGATTTTTTTTTTTTTTTTTTTTTATATATACTATATATATAGAAAAAGTTTGCAATGGGATTCATTATATTTACAGGATTTTGTTAAAATAGTAAATTAAAAAGCCTCATATAATGTTAATATTAATTCACTGTATTATCAGTCAAATATATTTGAAAAACATTTTGAAACAAAAATGAAAGCAAAGAACTTCAGCGAAATTGACATTCATACAGATAAAACCTTTAATCACATATCTAAGTCAAATATCGCTTAGCAGAGCTATATGATTTTGAAACAGAAATGAATTGTGTCACATTTAACCCTTTCCGGAGCAAGACAATTCGGATCCTTTAAATTACACTGCCACCGGAATTCGTGAACTAAATTAAAGTAAAAGAAATTTTGAATTTTAAGGTTAAAAAAAACCGGTTTTTTTCTGATATGTTACAAACGTAAGTTTTTTCTAAAAAAATTCTGGGATGAATTCTTCCAGTTGGGAAGTGAAATTAGGTGGGATATATATATCCCACCGCGCATGAAAGGGTTAATGAACTACTCTGCATGAGAGCCGGCAGAAAAAAATGGGAGGGGCGAGAGAGTAGGGCATTTTTATACTGGTCCGTAACCAGTTCTACTTTAGAGAGACGAGGATAATTTTTTTTTTAAAAAGGCAATGTTTTTCTGGTAATATTTAATTATTTAAAATATATAATATTTTTATTAAATATATATATATTTTTTTAATTATTAAAGATAACGACAATTTTAGATCAAACTTTCAAAATCCGGGATGGTTGTTATGGGAACTCCTACCCACACTTGCTCATGAATGCCCATAAAAATCACCTAACAGTTCTACAGGCTTTGCTGCTTCAGTTTGTTGAAACGAGACTTTGGAAAATAAGATTAAAAAATTGAACCGATTTTTAAAAACAGCCCAAGAGGTGTGAGAAAAAGAAGACACAATATAGTTTTTTGAAAATATTTACTTTTATAGAAAATTCTGGTGTGAAATATAGTCAAGAGTTGAGGTTATCACAGATAGTAGGGCGCCTATAATTTTACTAAAATGCAAACTTTAATAATAGTTGAAATTTAGTTTGAAAATTAACACTTTCGCAACCTCATGTTTTATCTTCTTGACAGTAACGACCGCCTGCGGGCGTTATTCTCCTAAGTTACAATATTTCAAAACAACATTTTCTGTATTCACATTTATATTACAAATGGATAAACTTTACAATTATATTCGGTATATTTTAAAGAAATAAATAACATACAAATTTCGAAAGAAACTCCCATTGGCGGAGTTACAGAGTTTTAAATGACGTGAATCTACGTCAGCGGTCGCGAAAGTGTTAATCAGATATAAGGAAAGCGCAGCTGACGTCACGCCCAGGGCAAAACACTCTACTCAGGGTAAGACTACTATATAACAGGCTGAATCATTCGCCGCCATTTGTACGTCAAGTCCGTCATTGCTAAACTTAAGATTACTATATAATAGTCTTATATAGTCTCATATAATAATCTTATATGGTAGTTCGTCACTGCCAAACCTAAGACTATTATATAATAGTTTTATATAATCTCATATTATAGTCATATACAATAGTCTTAGTTTTAGCAATGACGGACAAATGGCGGCGAATGATTCAGCCTGTTATATAGTAGTCTTAACTCAGGGCAAAACATTGGTATTTCCACCAATAGAGATTGTCCTTTTGCCACTCGTGAGTGGAAAAGATTGATTAAAAGAGCGTTTGTTTGTAAACATGCCCTTTCCTTATTGATATTCTCTTTCATACTTTTATTTGAATATTTTTTGTCGCATCGAATTTATATTATATTGTTATTTTAAATTCTACATTAAAACTAATCTGTTATTTCCTCTTCCTGTTAAAATGTTGATGTTTTTTGAGCGAATATATATATATATATATATATATATATATATATATATATATATATATATATAAGAAAAACATCGGGAACAGTGTTAACTAATACGCTTTTCACTTAATGATTTTCATGCGTATTCTGCAATGATAAAAAAAAAAAAAAAGAAAAAAATGCACTAAATTCTATAAAAATGCAGTTGCGTTGCGTCCATAATATCTATTAAGGATTTCTCACGGTTGTTACGGAAGTTGATTGGCATGATATATTTATTTTACATGGTTAAATAAACATTCAGCTTCATCTTGATTAACTTTTAAAACAACAGTCAGTGATGTTATTTACATTCAGTCAATCGAATTATGTTAATTTCTGGTACATAACCTGAAGGTTAGATAAGTCTGCTTTATAACAGGAATTGTATTTCATAAAATGTAACATTATTCTTCGCAGACTTGCGTTACCAACCGTTTAATAATAATTAATAAAATTTCTAATTTTTAAATCAGGTTGCAAACCAGTATTTTTTGATAGAAATAGTTCATATTAATTTTCTACAATTGAATAGAATGAAATTTATTATAGAGTATTTCTAGTATAAAGTCGCCCGCCTAAATTGGAGGCGTGGCAACTATGTGTACCATAGATTAATAATCATAATCAATGACTAATTCTTTATGCATCTATGATGTGTACGATAATTCTCATACAATAGACAACGCTGATTCTTCGCCTCAAATATTCGAATCAAGCTTTTAGGAGTAGTAGGACACATCATAAAGATCGAAAACTGCATTAGGAGCACATGACCACAAACATAATTTTAACCGTTTAAAAACTGGATGTGTTATACTACTGTGTACTACTAACTCTGCCTATTGTGTAAATTTTAAAATCTTATATATGCTTCATTATTTCGAAAAATTATACACAAAGTTAGAATACAATAAAGTACACAGATTTAAAAAAAAAAAAAAAAAAAAAAGATTTTATTTATTTACGTAAATGCGTGTAAATTTAGACATGTAAAAACTTTTTTTTTTTTTCTTTTTTTTTTTTTTTAATGCAATATTCCAAAACCATGCCCATATTCACACAAAAACATACGGTTCTTAAAACATAGTTCGTACAGTCCTTGAATTTTCTTAATTTTCTGCACCCGTATTATTATTTAGCAAATTTCGATTTAAAAAAAGCCTTAAAACTTAAAAGAAAATATATTGCATAAAAATACTGATGAGAGAGTCCTTTAAAAAAAGGCATGGCCGTTTCGAACCATGCCAAAGGTTAAAATGACGCTTGCGGTCATGGGTTCCTATGCAATTTTCAATCCTTATCATGTGCCCTATCACTACGTTGATGTTTGAATCACCCTGTACATAGAATATAGAATACAGTAAAAAGAAATTATGCACATTTTTGTGCAACGGATGCAAGCACCATCAAAATTCACTATTTCTGAATTATTTAAAACGGAAACATATTTTACCTTTTCCTATACCCTTTACTTTTCAAAATACAGGGTGATTATAATTAAAGTTACGATTTCAAAACGCTATAATTTTGAAACTGCCCATCAGAGTGATTTGATACTTTACCACCGCCGAGACACATATAAGCGAGACGTATTAAACCCTGGACGACAGGACCAATGCCCCAGCCCGCCCGATTCCCGCTCTTCGATGTCTTTTTCTAGTCAATTTTGTCCTCTTATTACTTCCGGTGTGAGCCTGTTTTTTTTTTTTTTTTTAACACACTTGACATTGTGAGTTTTTTTGGTTTTCTTCCCATGATATTTCTATGGCGTTTTTTAGCTTCTTTTCCCCTCTTTTTCCACATTCTAAAGTGGCGGCATGAGGAATTGAAAATTTTGTTGGAACTACTTTTTTTTTTCCTAAAAAAGTAGTTCCAATATGTTCCTATAGATGGCGCTGTTATGGTAATGTCAGGGGGAAACACCTAAATGGATTCATTAAACATATGCATGTTGTTAGCAACACAATGGAATAGCAGGAAAGAATAGACTTCAAGGGTTTATTAAATTTTTTTTAGCAAAAAGACAAGAATACGTGTTTACAGCGGAAACAGTCATCGTGAAAACAGAAAAAAGAGGAGATTCATGAAACAAATACTTATACGGATAATTAACGGCACATTTTGGAACTTTTTTTTTTCTTTTGCCAAACAAAATTTTATTGCCTCACGATTGCTCTGGTAAAATATCCAATCGCTGTGATGGGTAGTTTTAAAATTATAGCGTTTTGAAATCGTAACTTTAATTATGATCACCCTGTAATAAAATTAACTAAGTTAAAAGAAAAAAAAAAAATCTATAGAATACTTTTTTTCTTTAAATTACAGAATAAGTTTTGACATTGTAAGAAATAACAAGTGCGGTTTAGGATAATTTCAATTTAGAATATATAATTGTTTTCTTATCTGACAATTTAAGCATTTCTTATCTGACGAAACTTTATTTTAATCAAAATATTGTATTTGCCCTTTCGGTAAGAGACCTTATTTTAATTCGAAAAAGAGCATGTTCGTTCGGTGATACGAACGAAATAACGAAAGAGCTAATGTGTTGTTAGTTCAGCTTCGTTGCATGAAGCCAATGTCTGAAAAATCATTAGAGTGGAAAAATTAATTTAAAATTCATTATGTCCAAAGTTATATGTAGTGTAAAGCGTCTCGCTTAAGATAAATCATTTATAATTGTGCTTTTATAGCTAAATTAGAGGAAATAAAATAAAATAAAATAAACTTTAATCGTTAAATTATATGCTTAGACAAAAATAATTTGTTACGCCATTGACCGTTGGTTACCTCACATAGTTTTTACTTCCATTACCCGATTACCGTAGATAATGGAAGTATTGTATTCAGACTGAAAATTCGATACCGAGTTTTCACATAATTTACATGTTTTAAGGTCCCCAGAGCCCAAAAAGTAGTTTTTTGGCAATTGGTTAGTGTGTGTGTGTGGTGAATCTTCTGACTATCATATCTCCGAAACTAATAAAGATAGAATTACGAAACTTCAGAATTGAAACAGGTCTGGTGTTCAGATGATTGTTCCAACTTTTGGTGGAAATAGGAAAAGCGGAAATGGGCTATGGGGAACCGGAAGTGTGACTGTAAGTCCTTATCGAAAAACGGCTCTAACAACTAAAATATTCAAATTCGAAATTCGAAAAAATATCGATGAGGTGCGCACCTGCAGATCCCAGTTACACATCTGCCAAGTTTTGTAGCTCTGCGATCGGTAGTGTGAGCACCAGAGCGCAGACAAACACACCCACACACAGACAGACACTTCTCTTTATAGAAGATAAATATCTATAAAAGTCGTTATCAGGACATGTGAGTATCCTTTACAGATAACAAATTTGTACTCTGTGATTAAAGGAAAGGAAATTTTAAAGTGAGAAATTTTACATAGATTTATGTTGTGCTTAGATACTGTTTTTCGTAAAGTGGTTTAACAGCATCTTGACTTTCGATAGTTAAAAATCTACGTGTATAAAGCTGATTGTTACTATGTCCGAATTTTTAATTCACTATATTATACAAAGCTACACTGTTTAACCGACCACTATTAAGACTGGTATTATTGTTAATCAGGATAAAATCTAGCTAACACCGTATTTTTTAGTTCAATCTGATAATTGTATCAAAAGATAATAAATAAAAACCCTATTTTTAACTTTAAAATTATTTTTAAAAAATCTGGTGTGAAACAACCACACGACTTCCATTACCCACTATTACACATATTATATGCATTTTTAGGAGATAATGTGATCAGAAATAAGTAGAAACCTAGCATTTTTCTGGTAAGATAAACTTTATACGCATGTAAAGACATATAAAACGAAACTTACATATAGCGAGGTAAAAAATAAGAAGAACAAAGATGGTAGAGTTATTTTTTAAAACACCAGTTTTCGAGATCTACCTAAATTTCTGACCAACCTAAACAGGGTAGCTGTTAATGTAGTTCTATAGTTATGATTCAACAGAAAATTTAGAAACATGGTGTCTAAAAAGTTTTTTTTTTTATCTTATTATTATATAAAATTTGTTTTTCAGTAAATAAGAATTAAGATTTACTGTTATAAAAAGCTATTGTTTTCGAAAATGTGAATTCATCAACATCCCCTTTTTGTTTTAATTATCGGATGTCATATGTCCGAGGCCGTTCACCGGTTTCGTAAAAAAAAAAAAAAAAATTAGCAAATGTCCTTGAAATCAAGAAATCATGTGTAGGTGAGCCAACATACAAACTCCTACAGTTTCTTCATAGAAGACAGTATGAACATGCATATATATGTCATCCAACCTTTAAAAACCAAGACAACAATAAAATTTTTTATGTTTGATCTCAAATGTCAGATTTGCAAGAGCAGATTTGCCCTTTTCTCTTTTCTTTTTTTTTTTTTCTATGCAGACATGCAAATCAGTTAAGAAGTGAGTTTAATGATCTCAAAGATTAATACAGTTAATTCGGTTATTTATCTTTTCTACCTTGCTCGGGCCTCATCTAATAACAGGTCAGAAACATGATGTGTGGGATGTTGTGCCTACAATTTTGGGTTTTTACTAAGACCATCCTTTTTTTAAAGATAAATGCGTAACTAAGAAGGTATTTCAAAGTTAAAATTTTATTATTTAATATTTTATAATCATATTTTACTTCTAAAATATTATAATTTAAAGTAATAATTATTTAGAAAATAATGATTTTAAATCAACAAGATAAGAGCCTAATATATGCATATGCAGTCGAACCTCGTTAACGTGAACACTGTTAACGTGAATTACTTTTAACATGAACTGTTTCCAGAATCCCCGTTAAAATGAAGATTAGTTCAGTTAGATGAATATTAGTTACTGAGAGCATGAACTACTGATAACATGAATAATTTTTTTATCCCCCTTGAGGTTCACGTTAACGAAGTTCGACTGTATTATATATATGGGGATATTGTGATTCAAAAAGGGATGAAGGATTCATATAAGTGCAGATATGAAATAAAAGTTTTTACTATACATTATACAGAGCCCGATTTATTCACTTCAGTATATAAAACTGTAATAACAACCTATCCTCATTAAAATGTTTTATATAAGATTATTTGTTTATCTTTTAATATGATATATATATATATATATATATATATACACAGTCGGTATCAAAAGTGTCCGAACACTAGCAAAAATTCCTATGTAAAAAAAGTACACTTCATACGGTTTTGTTAAATAAATCCTTATCGAATCATGTTCTTACACTGACTAAGAACAGGATTCTACAAGGATTTATTTAACAAAACCGTATGAAGTGTACTTTTTTTACAGAGGAATTTTTGCTAGTGTTCGGACACTTTTGTTACCGACTGTATATATATACAATATGCAATATATCAAATCCCATAATTAATAAATAAACAAATAAATGAATGAATAAAATTGAGGTTGAGTAAGTTTTATGTCGCATTGGTGCTACAGTAGGGACAATCGGCGAAGGTCTGGGAATCATCCCTAAAAATGGTCCGGAAACATATCATCACAATTTCCATCCTGCGCGGAGGGGATATAAATAAATAAGGAAAGTCGCTATAACAAGAAAATAACTGATTTATCTAAAATTTTAAAATAATTAAAGTTTTTAAACACACTATTGCTTTACAAAAAATAAAGATATGATTCACTTTTCTATTCTAATTGCTAAAACTAGCATTTCCCGCAATTTGTAAATATTTTATGTGTGTCTTTTGTCATAGATACCAATCATTGACGATAAAAAGTTAAATAATCACTCTAAGGAAATAAAAATTTTGCTCACGAAAAATTACTGTTGAAGATTTCTATTTCCAGATTAATTTTTGTTCAATAGCTTTCTAGAAAATTAATATTTTCCTTGCGGAATTATTCTGTCTCTCTCAGGGCTCTTGTCATAGGTAGAAATCCTAGGGTTGGTTGGTTGGTTGGGTTTTTACGTCGCACTAGTACTGCGCGATGGTCTGGGACTCACCTCTAGAGGTGGTCCGAAGACATGCCATCGCAATTTTGATCCTCCACGGAAGGGATGACTCTCCCGTTTCGGTTGACCCCCCCCCCCCCCCAGAGGTATAATTTTGATGGGAATATGGAGGGCATTGCGGCCAAGACAGATTTTACGTGCAGCAGCCACCATTAGTGTACACGATGGTCTTTGGCCAGTTCGAGTACCGAACCCACAATCTTCCATTTACGAGCCCGGCGTTCTACCGACGCTAACGCGGCCCAGAAATCCTAAGGATATCTTGCCATAGGTAAGCCCATAATTGCAGCATTTCTAATTCAGCCTTTGCCACCCTCCATGATCCTTAAATTATACTATTTGACTGTAAAAGATGTATCTGCACCACGGACTTAGAGAAGAAGGACAGTTTTCCCCAACGGCAGCCTTCCCTCAAAAATGGACCCGAAATGGTCGCTATTATTCGTTCGCCGCTAGGGGTCGTATTTGTTCTTTGACTGTCCACTACCTCCGTAGAAAACCATTGCGCGCAGACGAAATTTTAGTTTTATTTTCAGTTTTCTTTTTAATTTCTTTTTAATATTGGATTTTTTTCATAATGTCGCATTGTTACGCACCGGGTTGCACCTCCGGATATCGAAGTGTTCGAAAAAAAAACAAAGAAATAGGTGAAAAGAACCCAAGTTTATTTCGTCCACCTAATGTAAGCTATTGATTTTAATGTTTTGTTGACTGATAAAATTATTATCTTATAAATATTCTATTACTATAAAAAAAAAAGGCTGATTTAATTGGTATGGTTCTTAGTAAAATTCTGTTTGATAGATTTTTTTTTTTTTAAATTAATTAAAATGTAATTTTTAGGTCACTTTGCATTAAGATTTTAAAATTTGCGTGCTAGCAGTATTCCTTTTTTCATATTATTCGGCGAAAAAAAAAAAAAAAAAAAAAAAAAAAAAAAACATGCGAGCTTGCAATCTTACGAATTTAAATCATGTTAAATTATAAATTACGTTTTTTTTTTTTTTTTTATAATTGCAGCTTAAAAAAAAAGTATTTTAAAAATCTTGAATTGTAAACCGATTTTGGCAAGAGTTAAAAATTGGTAAAAAATGATATGAGTTCACAGTCAGTCTTTTTTCAATTCATTTCAAAATTACTGAGTTTTAAGATATTTAAAAAATAATTTAAAATGTTTTTTTTTTTTTTTTTTTTTTTTTTTTTCTATGCCACTTTGCAGTGACATTTTAAATTAATTTTACAAACTGCCAATCTTTTAACTTCCAATTCATGTTAGATGATGAATCACGTTATATTATTATCATTATTATTACCATATTTATATTATAGAAATGTATTGTTTTTAACAAAAAAGAAATTTTTAATTGGTTTTGTCAAAAATTAAAAATAATGATTATGATGTCACAGTAAAAAAACTCCTAAATTCAGTTGAAAATTGGAGATTTTAAAGAAAAATTATATTTAATTAAATTCATCACCAGTGCCACATTCACATTTCATAATTTATAAGCTAGTGTTCTTCCAGCTGAAAATTAGAGATTTTATGTAAAAATTAGAGTATTAAATTCAAGGTAAGTTGTTTTTATAAAGTTAGCTTTACACTTAATCTCCGTGTCATCTCGTCGGTGTATCGAGCTATTCCCTAAAATAATATATATGTGATATGTATATATATAAAATAAATAAATAAAAAAGTAAATCATGTATATTATAGCATGAGCATAGTTGTGAAAAAATAAATAGAGTCAAAGACATCCAACAAATGTCAGATAAAACTTCCTTCTTAATACGGTATACATTTCATTTGTACATATTACATGTCTCTTGAACGTTCAAATTTTACTTACAATATTCTCATTTAAATATGCACTTAAGGTATAATTTTCTCATAATCATAAAACATCAATATAAAAAATTACGTTATTTAATCTTCATAATGTTAAATACTTCATGAACAAATGCATGACTTCCAGAAATCCGCATGTTGTAACCAATGTAACTATCAAACCGACAGTAAAAATTTTAATATGAAAAGTTCAAGATAGCGCTGATATTAACCCCTTAACGCGCGCTGTCCGCGCTGCGAGGATGCAAAATTTAAGATCCAGCAGCGAAAATTCATCCCGCTAATTTTTTAGAAAAAAAATTACCTTTATAAAATAGCAGAAAAGGCCATTTTTTTAACCTTAAAATTTAAAATTTCTTTTAGTTTAATTTAGTTTATAAATTCCAGTGGCACTATAATTTAAATGATCGGAATTGTCTTGCGCCGCAAAGGGTTAACAGTGATTCATTAGAAACTGAATATCACGAAACACAGAAAGTCAATTTTATGCAGATTACTTTCTGTTGATGATAAATTTTAAATGCATTGATGCTATAAACAAGAAATAATTGTTCATAAATAACAATAAATAAATAAAATAAAAAACGATTTTTGCCTATATTTTAAAAAAAGTAATAAAAGGTAATATACTTGTAATATAAGCTTATATTGTATCATATGTTATGTAAAATTTTGTATCTTACTTTATTAGGTACATTTTAATTTCTTAATTCAAGATTGGTTGGATGGTTGGAGGATTAAGGCCGATTGACTCCTTATGTGTCCTAGGCCTATGGGGGAAATGCCCTCCGTGGGGGTCTTTCTAAGGGGTCCTAGCCCGTATTTACGCGAGTTTCGGAGGAAACCACGGAAAACTCCGAACGGATAGGTCGATGAGCGTGACCTGGGATCGAACCCGGCATCTCCCATCTACCAGCTGTGAGCGCAGAACCGCTCGGCCGCTGGTGGGTCTCCTTAATTCAAGAAAAATTAAACTTCATTATCATGCATATTTTTTACAGAGTTGCTTATTCTCTATTTAATTTTTTCTTTTCTTTTTTAATTATTTTCCAAGCATACTTATTTGTATTTTTCCTCATTTTTTATGCATTACAGTATCAAAATCTCGTTTCATAAATGCTAATTTTCACAAAATTCCAAAATACACATAATTTTTGTTCCAATTTGTGTAGATTTCTGGAAATCTCCTGCATACACATTAAATTTAAAATTAAAATTAAAAAAATAAAATCCATTTACGTATTAATGTAACTGAATTCGGCTTTTGGGATAGGTTTTACGAAATATTGTTACTATTCTTTCTAAATCTAATTTCTTTGAATCCCTAAAATCATCAAATTTTGCAACCTGCTTTCTGCACTGCAAGTTCTGAGGTAGTTTTTCACTATTCTAACATTTATAAATTGAACCGACGGATGTTTCAGTCGTTGGCTGAATTATTTCATAATTATTAATATATTTTATAGTTGTTTGGTTGGTTGGGTATTAACGTTGCACTAGTGCTGCTCAATAGACAATTGGCGGACACACCCTATCCCTAAGGATGGCCCGGAAGCATGCCATCACAATTTTGATCTTCCTCGGAGGGGATAATATTCTTTTATGTAAAAAAAAAAAAAAAAAAAAAAGGCTGAATGAAAAATTGCAATATGACTTTTGAAGATAATAAAATATAAACATTCATGAGAGGCTGAAATCATAAAATAGAGCAAGAATATTTTTTACTGTTTCCGAAATTTTTGATTTTTATACAAACAAGCATTAAAAATCGGTAAAAGTTGTATTGTTCCTCGATTGCCTTTTTTTTTCTTTTCTTTTGTTCCCTGAATCTCTAGCAAAAAGTAATTAAAAGTAAATTTTAAAAAGAGAAATACATTTTTAATTTGTTGGTGATGCAGAGTGTCGCGACGTAAAATAAATTTAACAATTTTAAATTCATATAATTATTAAAACGACTTTTAATTACACGGAAATATTTTAATGATTTGAATTTGACAGATATTACACAAATTATCGTTATGAAATTTCACAAATAATTAAAAGAATTTTCTCTTTAGAAATAGAATGCAAAAAACAAATCTTATTTAAAGGTCTCAATTATTTTACTTATTTCATTTCTCATTGTTAAAGCTGTCTTTAAGTTCTAAAGCAAAAGCAACACATTTTCATCTTATTTTTTAGATATTTCCTTTCCAACGCCTTTGTAAAAAAATCATAATAAATTTTTAAATTTTGTCTTTTTTACATACTTCGCAATTTTTTTTTTTTTTTTTTTTTTTTTTTGTTTAATTGGAAATGCTGGAATAAATTCTGATTTTTAAAATACATTCATTGTTTTAAATTATGAAAATTCATATTTTCATATTTATTTTTTAAATATCATATATTTATGTTTTCATTATACTATTTCGTCTATTTTTTTTTTTTCTTTTTTTTTTTCGGGGTGGGGGGAGGGAGCGAATTCTTTATATTTATAGATATATTTACATATAATGAATGTTTTCATTCTTGGATTTTGAAAAAAAAAAAATATTAATAAATAAATAAATTTTTTCATAGCTATATTCTTTATTCCTGTGAAATATCTGAATAGGTTTTTCAATAATTTTACAAATTCGAAAATATCCGCAATTGATTTGTAAGTATCGAAAACCTCTATAAACCAATTTTGAACGATTTAACTGTATTTTTATTTTTTTGCCCCCCTCCCCCCCTCTCCCCACCCCCTTCTCGCCCCTCCTAATAACTTTACACTTTCGAAAATATCCCCATTCGACTTGCAGGCCTCTAAAACCTATCTGTACCAATTCTGAACGGCCTAACGGTATTTCTATTTGTCTTTGCCCATAGCCCGCCCTTACCACCCCACCCCCTACCCGTCCCTCCTAATAATTTTACAAATTCGAAAATGTCCCCAATCGATATGTAAATATCGAAAACATCTATATACCAATTTTGAACGATTTAACTCTATTTTTATTTTTTTGCACCCCCCTCTCCCCTCCCCCTTCTAGCCCCTCCTAATAACTTTACATAATCGAAAATATCCCCATTCGACTTGCAAGCCTTTAAAACCTGTCTGTACCAATTTTGAACGGCCTAACTGTATTTCTATTTGTTTTTGCCCATAGCCCCCCTTTACGGCCCACCACCCTTACCGCCCCTCATAATAATTTTACAAATTCGAAAATATCCGCAATTGATTTGTAAGTATCGAAAACCTGTATAAACCAATTTTAAACGATCTAACTCTTTTTTTATTTGTTTGCCCCCCCCCCCCTCTCTCCACCCCCCCCCTTCTCGCCCCTCCTAACAATTTTACACTTTCGAAAATATCCCCATTCGACTTGCAGGCCTCTTAAACCTATCTGTACCAATTTTGAACGGCCTAACTGTATTTCTATTTGCTTTTGCCCCATAGCCCCCCCCTTACCACCCCACCCCCCTTATCGCTCCTCCTAATAATTTTACAAATTCAAAAATATCCACAATCGATTTGTAAGTATCGAAAACCTCTATGTACCAATTTTGAACGATCTGACACTATTTTTATTTTTTTGTCCCCCCCCACCCCTCCCTCCTTCTTTCCCCACCTAATAACTTTACACAATCGAAAATATCCCCATTCGTCTTGCAGGCCTTTAAAACCTGTCTGTACCAATTTTGAACGGCCTAACTGTATTTCTATTTGTTTTTGCCCATAGCCCCCCCTTACTGCCCCACCACCCTTACCGCCCCTCATAATAGTTTTACAAATTCAAAAATATCCGCAATTGATTTGTAAGTATCGAAAACCTGCATAAACCAATTTTAAACGATCTAACACTTTTTTTATTTGTTTGCCCCCCCACTCTCTCCACCCCCCTTCTCGCCCCTCCTAACAACTTTACACTTTCGAAAATATCCCCATTCGACTTGCAGGCCTCTTAAACCTATCTGTACCAATTTTGAACGGCCTAACTCTATTTCTATTTGCTTTTGCCCCATAGCCCCCCCTTACCACCACCCCCCCTTATCGCCCCTCCTAATAATTTTACAAATTCAAAAATATCCACAATCGATTTGTAAGTATCGAAAACCTCTATGTACCAATTTTGAACGATCTGACATTATTTTTATTTTTTTGTCCCCCCCCCCCACCCCTCCCCCCTTCTTTCCCCACCTAATAACTTTACACAATCGAAAATATCCCCATTCGTCTTGCAGGCCTTTAAAACCTATCTGTACCAATTTTGAACGGCCTAACTGTATTTCTATTTGTTTTTGCTCCATAGCCCCCCCCCCCCCGTTGCTGCCCCACCTGGGGGCTGAATTTCTAAAATTCCAGAAATTGGTTTTTAGATAGTTGCATTAGCTATATTTTAGAGCAAAAATTTCACGTATATCTATTTTTTTTGTTTGAGATATATAGGATTATGCGAAATCACGTTTCCCCCCCCCCCTCCCCGCCCCCCTTGGGGACCGAATTAAAAAAATTCCTGAAACCGATTTTTAGATATTTGTATTAGCTATATTTTAAAGTAAAAATTTCACGTATATCTGTTTTTTTGTTTGAGTTATATAGAATTATGTGAAATCACGTTTAACGCATGTGAAATCACGTTTCGCCCCCTCCCCCTCCCCCTTGGGGACCGAATTTCAAAAATTCCAGAAATGGATTTTTAGACATTTGTATTAGCTATATTTTAAAGCAAAAATTTTACGGATATATGTTTTTTTGTTCGAGATATTTAACATTATTTCATTTAATTCTCGCGTTAAAGCTCTCTTTCAAGTCTGAAGTGGAAAGGCATTCGATGCGAGCGCCATCTTCTAAAAGCGACCAAAATGGGGCCATTCTGATAACACAGCGTGAGCGATCCATAGTGTACATCCATGATCTGCACTCAAGGACTGATTTACAGTGGGCTGTTCGGGGCCCGTGTCCGGGTCCCCCGATTAAAAGAAGCCCCAAGTATTCTTTAAAATACTTTACATTATTTTTCTGCACATGAAAAAAAAATATTTCTTTTGAAGTTTAAGTATTTGGTCTAAATCAGTAATTTGTATAGCTTTAGTTGCTATCTTTAAACAACAAGTATTAATTAATTAATTAACTAATTTATTACTATTATTAATTTTGTATGTGTGCTTATTTCTGGGAGGAAAAATCGTTGTAATAATATTTTTTATTGTCTGCATTTCTGTTTTTTTTTTTCTCTTAATGCTAAATTAAATAGACATTTAATTCCACATTATCCGTGAAGTTTTTAAAGTAGAGTTTTTTCGTGTGATTTAAGCGAGATTTCAAGATTTGAAAATGGGAATTTTACCAAGGTATTTTGAACCTTAAACCCTGCTGGTAAGAATTTGAGGAGTAGGTGTGTGGAAAAGGGGTGTAAATCGTAGGTTATATTAAAAGATATTTTCTTTAACATATCCTTGAGTTTACGAATAAAGAACATGGTGATGGTGAGGGGCGCCATATTGCCTTGGGTCGCTTAGACATGTAAATCAGTCCCTACTTGCGATATATATATATATGCATGTGTGTCTGTGTGTGTATTTCATAATTATAATGTTCGCAAAAACCAGGAAGCAACACCATGAGAATAAATATATAATTTTTTTTTCAATGGCACGGCATTTGCGACTTAACAATGATCCGGGGGAAGAGGTCGCTGAATTGATGACCGTTTGGGAAGGGGCATCCAATGGGCGGACGAGAACAAATAATAAGAATTTTAAAAAGCAACTAAACTACTGAAGGTAAAAAAATAAATAAAAATAAAATATGAAATGATAACTGCAATATCCCACTTAAAAAAAAAAAAAAAAAAGAATCAATGTCATTAGGAGTACTTACAATAGTAGAGAATAAATTAAAGATATGTAATTTTTACAAAAATTCGTCAAGAGTGTCTAACAACGCCATTAATTTATCCAAAAGGATGTAATAAACGAGTAAAAATTGAAATGTTAAAAATATGAGAAAGATGGAAATAACATTTATCCCTAGTATGTACTAAAATTCGGCATTATACATATTATATGTATACTGTTAAAAATAAAATAAAAAATGTTTCACCAGAAAAGTGGGTACAGGTTAGCAGCAACCAATAATTTGGTATTATGTTTATTATTTTAATAATGAAATGGTTCTACTAAAATGGTTAAAAATGACACCAAAACATTGATTGCAGGTAAATTGGAACCATTTTTCTGGTTAAACATTCTATTTTATTTTTAACATTGTATATTTACATATATATATCAATCAATGCATTTTTAACATTTAATATCGCGATCACTACCACGGAAGTCTAGAAAATTAGCTGTGCAGAAAAAAGACAATTCTCTCTCTCTCTAGTTTTATATTTACTTCTTTTAACATTTAAATTTGGACACTTTATGTTTCTTTTTGTTTTATAAAAATATAAACTTTTGCTTTGTAGAAAACTTCACTCGAACAAATTTTAAGTCATACTTCAGCAATATTTTTACTTTCTTCTATATGTAATATAGAGAAAGTATTGGATTCGTAAAAATTTTCGACCTCGGGTTTTTGATGGATTTACACGTTTTGAGAGCTGTAGAACACGATTTGACCCTTTTTAGAAAATGTCTGTCTGTCTGTCTGTCTGTCAGTCTGTCTGTGTGTGTGTGTGTGACAAAATTTTGTGGCAACTGTATCTCAGGAACTACTGCACAGAATTTCATACAAATTAGTATGTAGTTGCACCTTGACATAAATTAGTGGCTATCAACTTTTGGTAAAAATTGTCTTACAGGTTGCGTTGCCATCCCGCTTTTTCTAAATTTTTAACATGGTGATATAGGACAAAATTTTGTATAAATGTGCATAAAGAGAATTATTTTTTAGTAATCATTATGAAATTTACAAGAATTATTTATAATAGAGGTAGTCAACTGGGAAAAAATTTTTGTATGCGTAGGAGCCTCGTGAACCCCCCCTGGGGGGGAAGTCCCCCCTCGAGGGGAGTAAATTTTCAAGATGGGTATCTTTCGAAAGGTCTCGTCAATACCTTTAAAACGAATGGTTGAACTATAAATCTGTAATAATTTAAAACAAATTTATCGATTTTTTTTACTTTTAACAAAAAGTAACTTAGAAAAAAAACGTATTTTTTTTTTTTTTTCCCTTAACGAAATTTAACCAGACTTGGTATGTAGTTGGCCCCTGACATAAACTGGGGCTGATTAGATTTGGGGATCAATCACTCAACAGGTGGTGCTGTGATCGTATTTTTTCTAAATTTTTAACATGGCAGTATAGGACAAAATTCCGTATAAATGTACATAATTGGAGTTATTCTTAACCTGTGATTGTGAAATTAATATGAATTATTGATAATAGTAGTAGTTAATTAGGAAAAAAATCTCGGTCATCGCTTCCCCCCCTGGGGAAAGTACCCCCGGGGGGGGGGGTAAATTTTCAAGATGGGTATCTTTCGAAAGGTCTCGTCAATATCTTTAAAACGAATGGTTGAACTATAAATATGGGATAATTTAAAACAAAGTTATCGATTTTTTTTTTTTTTTTTTTTTTTAATATTGTTACTGCGTGAATTTGTATAGGAAAATATAGAAGAAAGTCTTGTGGTGGCCACAGCATACTAGTTTAATTTTATCTCACTAATAATTATATATTAAATACCACATTGTCGCATTTTTGACCAAGGTAGGACGATCTAGAAAATGCTTACTGAATATGTGTTGTTATTATTTCTAATTATTTCTTATTATTTACGTTTCTTTTCATAATCTCTGATGATCATGCAGAATGCATTATTGTTTTACGAAGAGATGTGGTAAAGTTTTAACTATTACTCTTTTAACTATTAGGTGGTATTTGTGGTAAAGTTTTAACTATTACTACAAAATAAACAAAATAGAAACTTAATTTTTATTTGTTGTTCCTAAGATTTCTCTACGGAGTCCAGAGATATATATTTCTCCCAGCGTTTCTTGGTATTTTCAAAACTATCATTGAATAATAGGACAGATGTGGGCTACTTCAATCCACGGCTTCTTTAAATGAAACAAATCAGCATTAGCAACTGTAATTTATAAAATTATGTGCATAAAGATTCATTGACGAATCATTTTCCGATGATCGGTTATTTATTGGTAATAATTAAAACTTTTCAATGTCCCCTCGTCGGCTGTATGGATGTGATTTATTACAATCTACGTCTTCCTGAAATGAAACAAACCAATAATAGCAACTGTAATTTATAACATTATTTACATAGAGATCCATTAACAAATTCTTTTCCGATAATTGGTTATTTATTGGTAATAAAACTTTTCGATGTCCCCTCGTCGGTTGTTAGGGGTGTGGGTTACTACAATCTACGACTTTCTGAAACCAAACAAATTAACATTAATAAATTTAACTTACACCATTAGGAACAAGAAAGACCAATTAATATGCATTATATATCTTATCCAGATACCTCGGTTACTTCTAAGTAATTACTAAAGCTTTATGATATCGATCTATTACTTCGATCTATGATTCTTAAAAGCTAACAAATGAACATATGTAGCTGTAATTTACAATATTATGTACATAAGTATCCATTGATATGTAGAATAAATTTATCCACATATCTGGATTATTTCTTAGTAAGGAGCGTCCCAGATAAGAATGGGACTAATGCTTTCGTTCCGTATTAGTTAATTTTCAAAAATACGCAAATTCTACAGGATGCCATGGAAACTTTAACTCAATACGTCCAAAACAAAATCAGTTGTTCAAGTTCACTACCGGATGTTTGTTATAGAAAATGGAGTAAATACCACTTGTGCTTTGTGTACAGAGTCACCAAAAATATTCCAAAGCATTTGTTTTATAACTATAAACAAAATTTTAATAACTTTACTTCGAACAGATCTTAATAAAGTTGAAATATGTTATTCATATGCACAAAAGAATGCTTTCTACAGAATGTAGTATTATTAGCATTAGCTTTACATGGTATTCAGTTACAAATATATTCAGTTACATTGAAGACTTTTATTGCAAATTTGCTGAAATTGCATTTTCGTTTACATTTAGCGATATAACACTTTTTAAGTGGGAATATGATTCCAATTTAAGTATCAATCTGCCCGACTGTCCGTCTGCCCACCCCAGCGTCCGTAAATATTTTCAGAATTTTTACAAAATTATATATGTTATTCAAATTCACTATGGAATGCTCCTATTTAAATGACATTTATATGTAATGTGCAACTGTTTTGTGAACAAGGACAATAAAAAAAAAAAAAAAAAAGAAAAAAAAAAGGACAGTACATTGCACTTTAGGACAGACATTTTTGTAAATTACATTTAAGGAACTTTCCACATTGTAAAACTCATAAAGAAATTGACATTGATTTTTAATATGCTAAAATAATATTTTGTATAGAATATGATTTTGTTATCCTTCAGATTTACAGGGCTACACTAAAATATTCACATACGTTATGGACTGCAATTAGAATATAAGGGCTACGTTTTCTTTAGTGTTAAGTATTTTTAACACTTCCTGACAATGTTTAAGAATGATTAGGAATTCGATTAGTCTATCTGTATGCTTTTCAGAACTACTGTTTGTCCGTTGTGTGATTACGTATGCAAAGAGTATCGAAAGTTATACAATACAACAATTACGTACACTTGGAAAGTGTTAATAATCAGTGCGTACCGCATGATTTTGCGTTCTTGTTTTTCTTTGAAAATGAAAGACGATTTTCTTATAGTGTATAAATATTTTATTGAATTATATATTATCCACTATGATTGATCTCTTAGCGCTCTTAGGAGTTGATACTTGGCAGTTTTCATGAACCAATACTTTATTTTGTCTTCACCATCATAAACTGGCTTTCCAGAACGTAATGCATCTTCAATGTCAAAATTGCCGGAAGAAAATTTTGTAAACCAGTTTGACACTGGCGTTCTATCAATAAATCTTCTCCATACCCATCGGATACTTGTTTCCTTGTTTGAACAGTATTTTCGCCTTTTGGATAGTAAAAAACAAAATATGCCGAAAATGTCGCTTCCAACTTTCTTTATTTGGGCACCAATAAAAAGCTTAACCTTTATAGGGCACCAATAAAAAGCTATTGTGCAGAATCAGACAAACTTTTTCACAAGCAAGCCTTGCTATGTCATCTCTCACAATATATAATGATAATGTAGCTTAATTGTGAAGATGCTGTGAAAAAATCTGGTGTGAAACAACAATACGACTTCCATTATCCACTAATACTCGTATTACACGCTTTTTTTTTTTTTAGAGATAATGTGATCAGAAGACATAAAATTGACCAAACGAAGTAGACATCTAAAAATTTTTCAGGTAAGAGGAACTTGATACACGTGTAAAGACATATAAAACAGAATTTACATAGCGAATTAAAAAAACAAGAGAAAAAAAAATGGTAGAGTTATTTTTTGAAACACCAATTTCCGAATCTAAAACTGACTTACCTAATCAGGATGACCATAACTTTTCTTGTAATAGCCACGTAATGCATGAGAAAGAATACCTAAAATGTATTTATGTAACAATTTTCAAGAAAACTGTTAGAACCGTTTTTGAGATACCAACTTTTGCCAAAACGTGGTATACTCAATTATTGACCGGAAAAGTATTATTGCATACAATAGGATATTTAAAAGAAAGTTTGAAGTGGTGAGTTTGAAAAAAAATCCGTACAGCCGTTTTTAAAGGAACTCATTTGCGAGACCTGAAATTGAGGTACTTATACAGGACGCCTATCAATTTTCCTGAAGTAACCAACTATATAATTACATCGAAAGACATCTAACAGAGTGCTTATATAGCAACTTTGAAGAAAATCGTTCGAGTCGTTTTTGAGATACGGACTTAAAGTCTCACTTCCAGTTTTTCAATTTTCTCCAAAATTTGGAAAATTCATCTATACACCAGATGTGTCTTAATTCTGAAGTTTCGTAGTTCTATCTTTATTAGTTTCGGAGGTATGATAGTCAGAAGATTCCCCACATACATACATACATACACACACACTGACCAAAAACTACTTTTTTGGACTAAGGAGACCTTAAAACATGTAAATCAGGTGAAAACACGATATTGAATTTTCGGACAGAATTCTTCCATTACCTACGGTAGTCGGATAATGGAAGTAAAAAAAAAATACAATTAAGTCCTCTGCTGGGAAAAACGAAATTGCTTTCCGAACAACATATTTTTAGATTGAAACATATTTAAAAATATAAATTTTTAATCAGTAAAGGAAATATGCAGTTAACTTTTCTTTCCTTTTGTAAAAAGACACAGGAGAGGAACAGGGAGAAAAGAAAAAAAAATCGAATTGTTAAATGCTCTAAGAACAAAAAATTCAGAACAAAGAATATTAATCTAAATCATTCATACAAAAGAACAGCATTTTAAAGATTTTTAAGCAACATTATGGTGAACATTCTTTTGTATAAAATGTATAGCAAACTTTCGAAAAATATTTTTTAGATCTTGTTAAAACGGACTCCCGCTGAAATAAAATTATGTGTAGGTTAATTGCAAATAACTTGCGGGATGCCAAACAATTCTCTTGAAAATTATGCGGTTCCTTGTGAGCTTTTTGTATGTCAAGAATGTATATGTATGAAAGTAAATAAGATAAATTCTGCGGATAAACTGGTTTTAATTATCGTAGAAAAAACGGAATAAGTGTTTGGGAATTTTCACTAAATAAGAATTTTTTATTTGTAGTAGTGATTTCTAATTTCTGTGATGCACTCAAGAATGCGAAAACGTAAAATAAATAGTATGTTGAGGCCATCACAAAACTTTCTTCTATATCATTTTATATGAAAGCACCATTTACAGTTTAACATGCAAAAAAGTTTAACATAGCTTATCAGATTAAAGATTTTATGTGTGGAGTTTGGTGCAATTTCAATCAGCAGGTGCTGAGATGTAGACATGCGGAAAATCACAGAAGGTGAGTAATAGCCCTGCCACCTGTCGGCTGATATATATACAAACGAAATCGGTATTCGTTTTCATAATGGTTATCTCAGATATCAAATTTGGTGCAATTATGTGCCCCAGAAGTTGATATTTAGCCTTCCTATTCAAGGGGTATATAGCAGCACACAAACGCCATCTATTGGTCGATCTGCACCTAAATAGAATCAGCATAGTGTTTCATAACAGCCCGCCCCTATAGCAAGTTTTATGCAATTGTATACAATAGAATCTAAGACACGGTCTTCTCGTTCACGAGAAAAATTGTAGCATAGCAGCACCACCTATCGAAAGGTGCGCACCAAAATTGAATAGGCATAATATTTCATAATGGCCCTCTTACATACCAAGTTTTGTTCGATTATACACAGCAGAACCTGAGATATAGCCTTCCCTTAAATGAGGGAAACTGCTGTATGGCAGCACCACCTGTCCAGCTATTTGCACCAAAAGTTGAAAGACACTAATTTCTCAAGGTGGATAATAACTACGTATAAATTTAAATGTAATTCTGTGCGCTAGTTCCTGAGATACAAGTGGAACAAAATTTTTGACGGAGACACACAGACAGATATTTTCTAAAAATGATCAAATAGTGTTCTGTCCTGACCTATCAAAAAGTGAAGGGAGGAAAAGATAGAAGGAGAGAGAATTTTTTAATTTTAATTATTATTATTAACGATTTAAAAAAAAAAATGTATTAATCATTAAAAGACTTTCTTTTTTATCATTGTAAACAGTCAGTGCAAACTAACCTTCGTTGGTTTTGCAGCAAAAACAAATATTTGAAATCCTGAAACATTTTTATATGCAGCAGTTCTGTAATATTTTTTCCTTGTTTTCATGGATTTTTCAAATTTTGTTTCTTCTCTGTTCGGTAAAGAGCAGCACACCACTACTCCAAAATTTAACAAATGATGTTTCACAGGAAGCAAAAAGTCATAAGTCATTTGATACTCTTTTGTTCACCATCAAACCAACAAGGCGCGAATGCGCCTTGCTGATTTAATGATGAACTCGTGTCTAATTCTTTCACTCAGTGAAGAGTTGGCTTCTACTTTGACTTGAAACAACTTTGTCGAGTTTTTTGTAGTTTACTTATAGAGTAGTTGTAGTTGCTTATAGAGTTATTATTATTTTTTTTATTATTATTAAGCTTTATTTGAATTTAATGACGTTAACTTAGAGATGTTTCAAACAAAATCTTTCTCGAAAATTTTATTTGTTTGTTCTTTTTGCATATTTATGATCAGCTGTATGTCTAATAGCCATTTTTGGAATTAGTATAGCAATTTTAAAAAGAAATTAACTAGTGAAAGTTAAAGAGTGTTAACATGCGTAGAGACGTAAACGCACAGAACGTGAAATCCTACATTACTTTGTGAGAAAAATCAGAATATTAACACGTTAACTAATGCAATTATCAATGTTGTGTTTTTACCATTAGTAAGTAAACTTGCCTTGTTAGTGCCTTGCACAATAGGCAATGTTAGTGCTTTGCACAATAAGGATTGTGCGTAATGAGCTTTTGAGAAATTTCAACCAATAGATACTGGGATGCAGTCATATGGAAAACCGTACATGCAATAGCTGCACCACCTTTTCATAATGGAGAAATTTTTCAGAAATTTTTTTCATAATGGACAATTACATACCAAGTTTGATTCTTTTATATGCTATAGAATCTGAAATATAGTCTTCCCATTCATGAAAAAAATAGCAGCAGCACCTGTCAGCTGATATGCAGCGAAAATAATCGGCCTATTTTTTTTTTTCTAATGAAATTCTTAAACGTGAAGTTTTGGGAAATTACATAATATAGAATACTATAGAAGCTTAGATATAAATTTTTATGAAATTCTGTACATTAGTGTGTGTTTGATCTAGAACTGCCACAAAACGTTTATCACAAACTCATCGTCAGACGGACATTTTCTAAAATTAGTCAAGTCGTTTTCAGAACGTCTCAAAACGTATAAATCCATCAAAAATAGGAAGTGAAACAGTTAACGAATCCAATACATCTATGAATATAAAATAAATAATAATGATGATAAGCAAATAATAAAAATAATAATGCATCAATAAATGCAATTGTCTCTCTCTAAAAAAAAAAAATCACTGTTGCTGCCGTTTTTTGATTTATCGTGTCGTTTCCGTTTTCTTAAGTTATACCGTAAAAACTGTTTTATCTAAAAACATGAAATTTAGCAGTTTTGTACAAAAATGTGTGACAAGAATGATGAAATAAACCGTTCTTATGTTAAAATATTATTTTAGAAGATATTTAATGTAGGACAAAACATTTCAGATATAAAAGTTTTATAGATTCAAAACATATTCATGAAAACCTTATCAATTTTGCTGAGATATGCATCAGCTAATTGTGGTGTGCAATAGTGTCCCTTAAATTTGGGAAAATCCTAATACGTATATTAGGAATTTCACTGTCAATTCGGCCCGTTTTAACATTATCCCAGAGAGCTGATATTTTGCTAAAAAGTGTTTAGGGTAAAATAGAGGGTATGGGTATTGGATTTCAAAAAAAAAAAAAAAAAAAAAGAAAGAAAAAAAAAAATCCCCACATTTAAAGGACATCCTAGTGGGCAGTATGTAACATTTTTTTTATTTTGATAATTTTTAATATTTATTTTAATTTTTTTATGTTTTATGTTTTATGAGATTTTTACCCGACATCGTTATTCCCCGACATTTTTCTTTGAGTTGTAATTTCAAAAAGATGCCACCAAAAATAAAATGCGCACAACTTTTTATTTTAATTATTTTATTAACATAAAAAGAAACATTTTTTAACACGTGAATGTATAAGAAAAATAAAATTTAATTCGATTTTTATTTATGTACTAGCAAACCCGTGCGAAATTTTCGCACATTATTTCTTTCCTTATTTACCTTCAACATTTGAAGCTCATAAATATTATATCAATTTCACCACCTAATTAAAATTTTACTTTACCTAAAGCAAAATTATTATTAGAACCATATTAATATTGTACAATAGTGAACCCAAAATCATTCAAGGAAAGGTTTTAAAATAAAATGCATGGTTCACGACCCAGTTTTCATACTGCTACAGGCAGAACAGTTTTAGTATAGGACTCCTACGACGCTTTTTGAATTTTTGTCACCATGTTGGCGATGACTTTATCAATTTTGGCATAATTTTTTGTTTTTTTAAAAACTAATTCCTATTTTGATTATATTTTTTATGATTGTATTTTTTAGTCAATTTATGATGAAGTAATACATATTCTGTAGTACAGTCGGTAACAAAAGTCTCCGAACACAAGCAAAAATTCCTGTATAAAAAAATTACACTTAATACAGTTTTGTTAAATAAATCCTTGTCGAATCCTGTTCTTAGTCAGCCTAAAAACAGGATTCGACAAGGATTTATTTAACAAAACTGTATTAAGTGTACTTTTTTTATATAGGAATTTTCGCTAGTGTTCGGAGACTTTTGTTACCGACTGTATATCTTTAAAGTATTGCTAGGTTTAAAATGACGCTTGCAAAGGTTCTGAAGAAGCAACTTTTAAAAATTCACTTTTTCCGTAAAACAATGTCATCAGACAAATGTCGTTCTTTTTTTTTTTTTTTTTTTTTTTTTTTTTTTCATTGAGCTGAGTCCGCGTGCTTAAATATTGTTTATTTTTAAATATTATTTTTTATCCTCGCGTATTTTAATAATTACACCACTATCGTATCGTTTCGACAAAAAATAATTGTAACCGGTCCACATTAGAGAAATATTATGTAGATTATTTAAAAATTAATTTCATTTAATCAAATGATTTTAAATGTTTTATTTTTCAAGGTTTTATTGTCCACAAACTAATGTTTATGCATAGTTAGCTTATTTTAAATATTATCTGTGTTTCTAATCAATATTATCTAACTCAAATAGTTAAATATCATTTACACTGTACAATTATATATCTATATATATATAAATGAATGTTTGTCTGT
Organism: Salticus scenicus; assembly: GCA_963930645.1. Taxonomy (NCBI): domain Eukaryota; kingdom Metazoa; phylum Arthropoda; class Arachnida; order Araneae; family Salticidae; genus Salticus; species Salticus scenicus. Next base: position 78,383,718 of record OZ005648.1, on the reverse strand, counting down.
ATGTCCTTTATAAAATCGTAAACGGATTGACTGATTTCGATCATTCTTTTTTTTTTTTTTTTTTTTTTTTTTTTCCTTATAGGTCAGGGATGGTTTAGGAAAAAGAAAAATTGCAAAAATTCGCCTCCCAAGGGGGGGAGGGGGGCAAAACGTAAATTCAAAAAATCCTTCATATCTCAAACAAAAAAACAGATATCAGTAAAATTTTTGCTTTAAAATATAGCTAATATAAATGTCTAAAAACCAATTTCTGGAATTTTCGAAATTCGGTCCCCAAGGGGGGGGGGGGCAAAACGGGATTTCACATGCGTAAAACGCGATTTCGCATAATCCTATATATCTCAAACAAAAAAAAAAAAAAAACACATATACGTGAAATTTTTGCTATAAAATATAGCTAATACAAATATCTAAAAACCAATTTCTGGAATTTTAAAAATTCAGCCCCCAGGTGGGGCAGCAAGGGCAAAAACAATTAGAAATACAGTTAGGCCTTTCAAAATTGGTACAGATAGGTTTCAATAGCCTGCAAGTCGAATGGGGATATTTTCGAAAATGTAAAGTTATTAGGAGGGGAGAGGGGGGGGCAAAAAAATAAAAATAGAGTTAGATCATTCAAATTTGGTATATAGAGGTTTTCGATACTTACAAATCGATTGCGGATATTCTCGAATTTGTAAAATTATTAGGAGGTGCGGGAAGGGGGGGGGGCTATGGGCAAAAACAAATAGAAATACAGTTAGGGCATTCAAAATTGGTACAGATAGGTTTTAAAGGCTTGCAAGTCGAATGGGGATATTTTCGAAAGTGTAACGTTATTAGGAGGGGCGAGAAGGGGGATGGGATGGGGGGGGGGGGGCAAAAAAATAAAAATAGAGTTACATCGTTCAAATATGGTACACAAATGGTTTTCGATACTTAAAATCGAATGCGGATATTTTTGAATTTGTAAAATTATTAGGAGGGGCGGTAAGGGGGGCTATGGGCAAAAACAAATAGAAATGCAGTTAGGCCGGTCAAAATTGGTTGAGATTGGTTTTAGAGGCTTACAAGTCGAATGGGGATATTTTCGAAAGTGTAACGTTATTAGGAGGGACGGGAGGGGGGCGGAGGGGCAAAAAAAATAAAATAGAGTTACATCATTCAAAATTGGTACATAGAGGTTTTCGATACTTACAAATCGACATTTTTCCTAATCAGATTTTGTTTCGCTTTTCTTTTTTTTTTCACGTGATAAAAATTAATGCAATTTTGAGAATTCAGTAATTATAGTGATTCATTTAAAAATAGGGTCCAGCGAAGCGGGCGAAGCCTGCTAGTATATATATATATATATTCCGCCTTCACCTAAAACGAATAAGTAATCCTTTTCTGAAACCCAAAATTAGAAATATAGATTTAGAAGCTATGCGTATAAGGCAAACAAACAACCTGGATAGACGAAATGATCGAGAATTTCTAGTCTATACTTTTCTAGATGGTGAAACAATATTATGAATATTATGGAGATTACGAATCCTTTGTGTTGCGAGGAATTCTTGCTTGATTTCCTAGAATTGGGTCATAAACCAAGATTATAGTTACTCGCCTCTTGAGTTCACATTTATTTGCAGCTATTTTTAAATAAGTTTGACCTCACAATAATATAGGAAAACTATCTAGAATACTAATAAGTGTTTTTAGAACTTGCTAGCAAAGGTAATTAAAATTTATAAGGATGACGTGGAACTATATATACTAGCGACACAATTTAGTTTCTAGATGTCAGTCAAAGAATTTTTTGCTAATTACACTGACCATGATTTGACCATGATTTTGAATTGCTGAAAATAGTCACCAATCGAAATATATTTATTTAAACGTTTGAATGGGCTCTTCCCACCTGACGTCAGAGGTCACATGACATAGTTGTTTTCAACCAAGAGCAGACAGAATCTTCTTTATTTATCTATAGCGATTGCTGGTACATAAATCATTAACAGTGCAACATCGTACGGTGTAAAGCCATTTTGTGCAGTAGCTGAGTGAATTTACTTGTTGTAACACCTTTGCGCGATTAAATTTAACTGAAAACATTTAAAATTTACTTCAAGTTATAATCCATAAACGTTCCACAAGAACAGGCTTATTTATTACTAGATCAGTTAATGTAACCGTTACACTACAACATACAAAAATCGATTCTTACATGTGAAAATAAATAAACTTACAAATTGTTTTAAAAAAATTATTAAACTTACAAATACAATTATTCTTCTGCTTACAAATGCACACCATTACTTTTATTTTATTTTATATTATATGCTAATACTTTTGTTCTTAAGAACAATATTTAACTTAATTCGATTCTCGAAATTCGATTTTATGTTATTCAAACATCACGTGATTGAGCAGACAACGCTGGAAAGAGCCCATTAGTCTTTTTTTTTTTTTTTTTTTTTTAATTCATTTAAGTATTGCAACCAGCGAAGCCGGCAAAGCCTGATAGGTAAGGTGTCACGGAGGTTAAGGAGCGAAGCGAAAAGGGAGCAGAACCCCTCTAGTTATTTATATTACTGGGAATATTTTAATAGACCACAAAATGTGAAGTTTCTATACCTAGTCACAAACCTACCGACCCACATACAATGACTAAGGTAATCAAGTGCATCCTTATATTTTTAAAAAATGAGTCTCACAATGAATCATATTTTAGCATGAGATTCATATAACGAGTGATATTAATCGGGACATTTATTTTCAGACTGAATGAATAACAAATTCTTCCTCCAGAAAGTTTTTTAAAAAATTTTAAGAATTGTCCAATTTATATGCATTTATCTGTCCAATAAACATATACCCAAAAACATTTCGAAAATATGTCTAATGAAATATATTTACTACTCACGATATAAAAGAATCGTGCAAACATGCTCGTTATAGCAGACATTTCTCATGAATTCATATTTTTTCGCCTTAATTTTATATACTGACCTAGACCTCAAACCATGACTATAAAGTGAAGTAAGGTCACAGTGGGATACCTACAAAAGAATGTTTTTGCATGTAAAATAATAATAAGAATAATGATAACAAACATTCAGAACTTTATTGTCATTGTAAAAGAGATATGGGTAAAGAATTATACTCACGCAAGTTACTTATATAACTTTTTCAAACATTTCACAGGAAGAAAAATGAAATGTCGTATAAAGCAATGGAAGATTTAATTAAAAAAGATTTTCAAAATCCAAGAATGAAAGCGCATACATTAAAACAACATTTCTTCAGTGGCAGTGACTGAATATGTGTGTAAATAATAGTTGAATTTCTGTATATTTCTAAGCCTAAAGCCAAAGATATTACATGTATCACTATCCTATACATCTAAACTATAAGAGAAACCAGTGAAATATGAAAGCAAGATAAATTTAATATCGAAATTAAATGGAAGGTAAAACTAAATTAGAAAAAATATTTACTAACCAAAATGAAAAGAATAAAAATAAAATAATTTAGAATCAGATTTTTTTTTTTTTCTTGAAAAATGTTACAATAACAAGTGTAATTTGCTTAGTATTAGAAAACAGAAATCAAAATAGAAATTACAATTTGTTAAAAAAAATAATCTGGTGTATCACTCACACGACTTTCTCTTACCCTGAAATTTAATACTATAAATACTGATTGCAGATTAAGAGGTATGATAACGAGTACTGGTATGTAAACCTATGTTAAACAATTCAAATTAGGCTTCGGGAGAGTTTTATATGATAATTAGATCTGTGTGAGAGGGGCTACCGCCCCCTTCGACTCTCCGTTTCATTAATGCACCTACATTTATATAGAATTTAATTCAGTTATTAAAAAAAAATTCGGTTTTAAAAAAATAATTTATTAAAATTATTATTTAAAAAAATTATCTTTTATGATAATTCAGACGATTTCCATATTAGAGAAGTAGTATAACACTATATATATATATATATATATATATATATATAAGTTGAATTTATTCTCAATATAAAATTTATTTATTTTTGTTTGTTTGTTTGTTTTGTTGAAAATGAAAAAAAATCAATAACTTTATTATAAATTATCGCAGATCGATGGTTCAACCATTCGTTTTAAAGGTATTGGCGAACTCTTTTGAAAGATACCCATTATGAAAATTTACTCCTCTCGAGGGGGAACTCGAGGAGAGGCTCCTTCATACGCAAAATTTTTTCCCAGTTGACTATCTCTATTACAAAAAATATATATTCGTTTCATTTGGTTTAGTGCAGTCTATAGATGTTAAACTCTACTTACCTGTAATTTCCCCCCATAGACGTAATGTATTTGAATACTTTTGAGCGTCTCTGTACACGAATCATTTGCTTCATCTCAACGAAAAGCTTACTGTAGCATCCCTATATGATACACATTTAGAGTACCGAGTTTGGGCTTTCTGCTACTATTTATTCTTGAGATATGCTGATAACAGACAGAAACACACACAGACACACACACACACACAGACCATTTGCTAAAAACATGATTTTCGTATTCAGGGGACCCCAGAGCATGTAAATATAACAAAATCTCACGTTCGAAAATTTGACCCTAAAACAATACTTTCTCGACCCTATCTATATGTAAGAGAAAGTAAAAAAGTAATAATAATAATAATAATAATGATTTATATTTTATAACTAATCGGTGTAATAATAATACAAGTTAACAGCTAGTTTATATTTCAATTTCATTAACAATAATACTATTAAAGTTCTTGCAAACATTAACGCCATGGAATATTGATTCAAGCTCGTGGAGCTTGTAAAATGAAGTAACGCCATGCAGGTGTGAACTAATAACGAATACAGCTCAATGCAGAGAACTAATAAAAAGGCATAAAGATTTATTTATTTATTAAATAAAGTTGTTAATTATTAATACATAAGGACTTTATTTATATGTATACATGTGTGTGAAAATTAAGTATTAATTAAATATTTGAATTTTTAATGATTTTTTCCCTGAAATATTCTTTGGAATCGAGAGGTTTAAAATGTTAAAAATAATATCACATGTAGGGTGAAGTGGGATAAGTGTAACAACGATGTGGCATGGTTCGAATTTGATCTCATTTTGCTCAGTTCCTATTATACTTACACTTCTAAAAAAAAATTTGCATAAACTACAACTACCTCTCACTTTTCAAAAATAGAAGCATTTTATAATTTAACAATGTGCCACTTAAAGGAAAAAATTTATGAAAATTTCATGTTTCAAGGTTCCACTTGCCCATGGTTTGTGCAAGTGTACCTCAGCCTTAGCCTACTATACCCATATACAATAAATTAAGAGAGATATATAAGTTTCGTTTCAAGATAGTGAAAATTTAATGAATTTTTAAAATATCTTAAAATATAAAAATAAAATATCATCAAATATTCTTCAAATCGTTAAAGAGTTGGAAACTTTTCCGTACGCCTTCACACCCTAAACTTTTTAACATAAAAAAAAAAAAAAAAAAAAAAAAACTTTGAAAAGATCTGCACCGAGAAAAAATTCTGTAACTGACATCTAGAATCTAAATTGTGGCTCTAGAAGAAATAGTTCCATGTCATCCTTATAAATTCTAGTCCCTTTTGAAAGCGAGTTCTAGAATCCCTATTAGAATTCTAGAGCGTTTACCTATATTCTCGAGGGCAAAGTTATTTAAAAATAAATTTTAATCACATTAAAAACTGAAACAGACAATATACACTAAAAATATACAATTTAAAACATTAAAAACACAAAACATAAAATTAAACGTTTCGAGCCTTTTACAGGCTCCTCATCAGTAAAAAACATCAAATGCAAATGCTGAGAAGAACAACAGACTTTCATTAAGATAGTACAACGTACTGCGCATGCCTCATTAAGTGGTGAAAAATGTCGATTTGTGTACCAGACCTCCAGGAAAATTCTTGAATGATAAATTAAACAGTTAGATATGATTATTTTAGAATTATTAAAATCAGGTAAATGGTCAGTTTCTATGGCATGCTGTACAATTTTCGAACGTATATCACGGTTTTTGAAATTTCTTTTATGTTCCAGAATTCGAGTATGAAGAGAACGGCCAGTTTCACCAATATAAACCGAACTACAAGAATTACAAGGGATATTATAAATAACACCTGTACGGGAAAAAGAGGGGATAGCTGGTTTAAAATTAGAAAGGAAATTACGAATTAGAAATTGGGGTTTATAGGAAACAGATAAATTAACAGTGCGTAAAACTTTGGCAAATTTATGCTTTGTGTTTTTAATGTTTTAAATTGTATATTTTTAGTGTATATTGTCTGTCTCAGTTTTTAATGTGATTAAAATTTAGTTTAACTGCGAGACGTAATGATTTTTAAATATTTTAAATTATTTAAAAATATCTGCAAATAAATACGAATACAAGAGGCAGGTTTCAGCAACTATAATCTTGGTTTATTACTCAGTTCTACAAAATCGAGCGAGAATTTCTCACAATACAAAAGATTCAGAATATTGTTTCACCATCTAGAAATGTGTAGACCAGAAATTCTCTATCATTTCGTCTATTCAGTTTATTGGCGTGACTTATGCGCATAGCTCGGAAATCTATATTTCTAGTTAAGGGATTTAGAAAATGACCACTTATTCATTCTAGATGAAGGCGGTATATATTTTTTATCAGTATGGATATTACGTTTCATTGAAAATTAAAAGATAAAACTGAAAAAGCAAAGTAAAAAAATGTATAATAATTTAGAGGAGTTGCATGGGCCAAGTGTAAACACCCTGGTTAAACTTTCCGAACGTACAAAATTTCTGGAGTAAGTGTAATCATAGGTGATAAACCAAAATTATTAAGAAAATGAGCCAATAGGAAGTTATGTTCAAAATCGAAATGCAAAATTTAGTTTACTGGCCAAAAACTGCGCTTTACTTCATAAGTACAGCAAAGGCAAAGATTCCAGTTTTGAGAGGGACATTCTATCAGACAGGGAAATGTATGCAATTTTTCAAACTTCTGAAATTATCAGTATTTCATATTTGATTTAGTTTCCTAAGGCTAAGTATAACAAAGAAAAGTTCAAATAAACAGATATGATGATTATTAGGTCTAATATTAAGCTTATCTGTTGACATAAAAGCAGAGATTACACTTACCTTTATGTGTGTGTGGGAGAGAAGAGGAAAGAGAGAGAAAAAATCTAAAATATGAGTTATTTCATAAAATATTTGATCTATAAAATAAATAATCTGGTGTGTCACTCACACGACTTTCTCTTACCCTCAAATTTAATACTATAAATACCGGTTGGAGATTAAGAGGTAACATAACGAGTACTGTTATGTAAACCTATGTTAAAACAATTCAAATTAGGCTTCGGAAGATTTATATGATAATTAGTTCCGTGTGAGGGGGGCTAACGCCCCCCTTAATTCCCTGTTTCATTACTGCACCTATATTTATATAGAATTTAAATATGTAATTAAAATTAAAAGTTCACTTAAAAATTATTCAGACAACTTTCACACGCAGCATTCCTTGAAATTTATCAATCTTGATCAAACTTTTCCAGCAATAAACTTACTTTAACTTCAAAATACAACATTTGGATCTCCTAAAATTATTCGTTTTTAAGTCACGCATAGACAAAGATCAAACGTTAAAAAACATGACTACGGTAATCAGGAAGCCTCAAAATGTGTAAATATACAAAAAACAAGCGTTGAATATTTAGCTTAAAAACACACATTATTTACTATGAGGATTATTTATTATGAGGAATTCATTTCAATTCCCGAACAGATTTCCTGGAAATGGCAAAATATTATTAATAAAGCACATTCACTAGCAACAAAAAAGAATGTTATCGCTTAAATATTTGCGGCTCTGTATATCTTTCGAAGATTATATACAGACTACATGGTGCACTTAAATATAATCCTATAGTAATAATACATGGCCTGCCTGAAATACACTTCCATCAATTTTCAACTATTGTCGCCCTTTTATCTAGTTCTTTTGTGTAGCCCTGCAAACGAACAGTGAATGATTTCCCTACCATATTCTACATGAGACATGTTTTGACGCATATACAAAATATATATTCGTTTTATTTGGTTTAGTGCAATGTATAGATGTTAAACTGTACTTACCAGCACTTTCCCCCATAGACGTAATGTATTTGAATTCTCTTGGGCGTCCCTGTACACGAACCATTTGCGTCATCTCAACGAAAAGCTTAGTGTAGCCTCTCTATATCATACACATTTAGAAGTTTGGACCAAGTTTGGACTTTCTGCTACTATTTGTTCTTGAGCTATGCTGATAACACACAGACAGACACACATACAGACCATTCGCTAAAAATATTATTTTCGGATTCAGGGGACCTCAAAACGTGTAACTATAACAAAAACTCACGTTCGAAAATTTGACCCTAAAACAATACTTTCTCTACCTTATGGGTAAGAGAAAGTAAAAATTAAAGCACTACTCAATATATGAATACATTCATTTATTTTCTAAAAGTGCAGTTAAAACGTTAAAATGTCAACATATGTGTCGATACCGCGCGGTATCTTTTACAAGACTTGAATTATCACTTAATCTTCGACTTTTTACTTATTTTTCATTTCAGCACCACCTATAGATTTTCGAATAAGTTCAGGTTTTCAGTTTACGAGTATACATTATGTGAGAAAAGTATTGTAATAAAAAAATTCGACTATAAGATTCTGGTGTATTTATAAGTTTTAAGGTTCTCTGAGTTCATTTTTGATATTTTTACAATGATGTATGCATGTATATGTGAGTGGGTGTGTGAATACGATAACTTCTAGGCACTTTAATCGATTAAACTGTAAGTTGGTATATATATTATAAGTCACGGTCGTACGAACTGTATAGATTTTAATGAGTCTAGCACTTCAAGGTTTTTATTACTATTATTTATTTTTTACAGGGACACAAGTTTTGATGACTTACAGATTTTGGTGAATGCTAGACTTATATATATGTATTTTTTTTTTTCAAGGACACATACACTCAAACATACATACACACACACACACACAAAAAAAAAAAAAGTTATTATAGCCAGTAGACTCAAATCATTTGAAATGTGATATAATCAAAACGCCTTATCCGATTGAGTTAAAAATTAATACGTATGATACACGGCACCGTCACATGATTTGTATAGATTTTTATCAGTGTTAGACATTTATTTTAAGACATATAGTTTAGCACATGCAGTTCATTCATCGTATTTGAGCTAAAATATGTAAAAGAAATTGTGAAGTAGGGATCGGGGAAAATTTTTACCCAAATTGTCTCGTGGGCTTTTCCATTTGGCAGATTTCTTTACTATTGGCAATGATAAAATAATTTGCCTTTTATTTCAATAGATACATACAAATTTACAGTCAAAGCTCACATAAGGAGTGGAAAAAAAAAAAAAAAAAAAAAAAAAAAAGGAATGAATGAAAGTCAGTTCTGAGTTTGTGATTATGTTTTACGAGTATAAAAAGATTGACTTTGTGCATTTTTTTTTCTTTTTTAGTGCTAAAGCTAAGTAAACTTGCTAGTTCTATATTAAGACTCTTTTTTTTTTTAGTGCAAGAAAACAATAACTTTATGTTAGCTCATTATGACGAAGAGTTCTACATTCAATAGAAAAAAAAAATATTCATGTATAAAAACTACTTTTGAAAGTCATTCATTTTAATGAATATAGAGGTACACTCGTAAACATGCGTATATCTATGTGCATATATATTATGAAAACAGATATTGAAATTAGACAGTGGTACTTTTAAATTTATTGAAATGTTCTATTGTTACAATTTCCACTCGTCTAAACCAAGTCTTATTCATTTCTACATCTTCCAGTACAAAAATCTAATATCCATGTTCCACAGTTGTTTCATTCATTCTTTTATGACCTTGTTACTGAAAGTTTCATTCATTCGTTCACAGATATATGTCAAGAATTGGATTTTATTCTCAGATATCGTGCAGTTTGTTTTGGTGGGTGCAAAAACCTTGTTATACAGACTACAGCAAGCATAAATCCGGTTGCAATATGTTTGTTAAAAAAAAAAAGAAACTATTACGAGAATAACAAACGGCATCTATTGTTTAATTCTTAGAATATCTGATTTATTAGATTCTGGGAATGTTAAGTTTTTGTTTTAGTGTTATACTCTTAAATATTTATTATTATTTTACAAAACAAGAGGCGGACTGGGTGAATTTGATTTTTTTTACCAATTATTCTAACAACCAACTTATTATTTTAACAACCAACCTCGTAAGCTATGATTAGTTAAAAATATTTTCTAGAAGTAAATGTTCAAATGCTTATCAAAACGTCAAATTTAATTGCATTTCAAAAGCAGATGCTTGTTAAAATCCGTGTTATTTAGGCAATTATTAGTTCATTTTACTGGAAGACAAAAAAAAAAAAAAAAAGTCTTCTATTTTTCTTCTGATATCAGTTTAAAATTATCAGTACAGTCAAAATACACTTTATGTCTATCTTTATAATAAACAAATATATTTAGGTAAATGGAAATAATATTTTAAATAATCGGTTTGTAATATTACTAATCTAATTAAGTTTAATTTTGCAAGGTGGTTTGTAATGGTTCGTAATCCTTAAACTCGTTATTATTATTATTATTATTATTATTTATTTATTTATTTTTAATCCAAAAATATCTATTATATGTAAATTATTATATAGATATTACAATCCGTACCGATAACAAGCCTAAATCCACCATTATCACACTGAGGATACTGACGATTGTACATAATGAAATATCGAAGACACGGAACTGTTGTACAGCACGACATACGAACCTTTGTTGCAGAATGCATATGAATATGAAAAATGTGTAAAAATGTCTTTTAAGGTGTGTACATTATGTTCAACCTTAAAAATAAATTAATTTGTGTAATTATTTTTTTTTTTTTTTTTTTTTTTTTTTGTGTTTAACTACGCGTCGAGCGTCTATATGAACATAACTTATTCTTGATTTGACTAATATTCACAAAAAAGTCACTTTCATATATCTAAATTTCTATATAGCGAATTTTTTTCGTAGAACCATTGACTTCAATATATGGAGGTTTCATTGTATCAGGGCTCGAAATTAGCAGTCGTTAGTTGTGTTACCTAACTGTGTGCTTGTGTTTGTGTTACCTAGTTGTCACTTTGACGCCTAACATTCTTTCTCCCCTTTAGTGTGCAGTTATAATGTATGATGAAAATAAAGGCACCAGCAACAAAGTAGTAGAATTAAATTCCTAGTTTACTTGTAAAAATATTAGCACTAGAACATTTTTAAAATGAAAAAAAAAAAAAAAAAAAAAACTAACTAGATAAATTATCATCATTTTAAGCAATTGCAGTTTATGTACAATGTTTACGCATATGTTTCTATGTGTAAATAATTTTTAAATGACACATTAGTACAACATAATTGCAACTAAGAAAACAATGTTAGTTGCCATTTGGCACCCAACTTGCTGATTCTAATTTCGACCCCTGCATTGTATATGCCAAATGATACTGCTTTCAGAACTAGATGGTTAAAAAAAAAGTCGTATAAATGCCACACCAATTTTTTTTTCTTTTTTAGAAAACTGCAGTAGAAGGGAAACGATGTCATGTTAAACATGATTATATGAAAATCGGTTTCATTGCACTTCCTCATTGGAAAATTGGTCACACTTACTTTACAAATATCCCCTTGACTATAGAAGAGGTAATCTCTGATTAAAAGTGGACAAATTTTATTGACTATTATTTTTCCCTGTAGATGGACAACTCTAAAATGCCTCTGGGATATGAGATGTGCATAGACAACGCCATTGAACCGTCAATGGTGTCGAAGGATTGAAATAAAATAACCATTTGTCCATTTACTGGTAAAATGGCTCAAAGAAATTACATTAAATGTTTCATTTCACATAAAACAAAATAAATTGGTGGCATTAAAGACCTAATTGAATTGAACAAACATGCATTAAACTTTCACATAAAAGAAAAAGAAATTGGAGATACGGGAGTGAAAAGAAGAAAGCAATTTAATAAATATGATAACCTCCTTGAAAATATTGTAGCAGAGTTTAACAAATCAAATAATCAAAACAAATAGTCTGGAGTGACTCCAATCGACTTTTCGAAATTTAGGTAATTAACGGTTGTTTAAATTAGTGGATTTGCAGATCAGGAGCCTCAATCTTCTAATTGCATCACTCATTACTCAGCAGATAATTTTTATTTTCATTCCATATTATTTAAAATAATTATTAATATATCTATATCTATATCTATCTATCTATATGTGTGTGTGTGTGTGTGTGTGTAAATACACATACTCACTGTGTAACCAGATATTTTTCTGAGGAGATCTATTGCCTCACTCAACCTCCTGTTGTATCTATTTGTCTCTCTATATTAGAGTTCTGTGCGGATCGAGTAAAACTGATCTGCATCCGACCTGCGACCCGAAAAAAAATATATTCAATTTACATTTTTTAACAAATAGAATTCCCTATCAACACACTTATTCACATTACATCTTCAAGATGTTTCTGGGATGTATTTTTCATCCTGAAGACATCTTGAAGATATCCTGGGAAGAAGATGTGCTGTTAGGGTTAAAATTCTATTTCACAAAATACAGTTATATAATTGAATAAAGGCTAAATATCCTTAAAAGACTATGTGTTGCATCTTGGGGATCAAGACCAACAACTCTTCTTAATACCTATACTTCGCTCGTCAAGCCCATCCTTGACTATGCCGCCCCCCTCTAGGCACCTCCCTCATCTTCTGCAAAGGATAAGATCAACACTGTCCAGTACAGAGCATCCAAAATCATTATTAGCGTTGTCTCATCAACTAATAACAATAAAGCAGAAAATAAGTGTGGTCTAACCCCTTTAGAAAATAGAAGAAAATTGGTCACCATGAAGTTCACGAACAAAATCAGAAGCCTAACAGATCTTCATATTTCTAGCAAAACCTTCAATGTGTGGAATGGAAAAAATAGACTTAAACTTTCTTCCACCATACAATTCGACAATGAAATTAGGAGGGAAATTGACTTATGTCACAAAGATATTGATATTGTTACAGAACCTCTCCTTTCTATCAGCCTCTCTCCACAAGTAGTCGTAAATTTAAACCAATTGCAACCTTGCAATAAAAAAGAGCCAGCCACAATAATGAAGGAGAAGGGCATCCACTCCATCAATGAACTCCTCGAACTCGGCCCAAAATCTGGCTATTACATTTACAGATGGTTCCTCCGACTTTGACCTCGACAAAGGTGGTGCTGGCATCTTTTCACTCATGCAAATGGCGATTCTGAACATCACAAATTACCTATTGGTAAAATTGCCTCAAATTACACCTGCGAGCTTGCAGCCATCAAAAAAGCTCTAGAAATTTACCACTTCAAGGCAATCCAGAATTCTAGTGGCCTCTTATTACTCTTTGAGTCTAAATCTGCGCTCCAGGCCATCTTACAGGGCAACTCTCAACTTACCCAGGATATTATTGTGCTCATGAACAAAATTATTGCAGCCCAGAAGACATGCATACTGCAGTGTATACCAGCACATGTCGATATTTACGGATTTGAGCAGGCTGACAGCCTCTCCAAGGAAGCAAGAAATAGTTCTCAAGTTTCCAACAGCTTAACTCTCTCCGATGCTGAAGCAATAGCCAGCCGTAGACTTTCCTTCCAGCCAATCAAGAGGAATTCTATTCCTGCCCTAAACTGTAACCGTGCCATTTCATCTACTATTACCAGACTGAAGACAAAGCACTTCAGGGGAATGAAAATTTCCTCTGATAGTCAACGTAGTTATATCTACTCCTACTACCCTCATTGTACTGACATTCAACTTTCTCCTGACCACATTTTCGACTGTCCTGCTATATTGGCCAAGCTCTTCCGTATCCATCTAGCTCCCTCGCATCAACTCCTCTATTCTTCAAAGGTCGTTGATCTCGCTACGGCTGTCCTGGATACCTTCGATCCTATTTGACTTCTCTGCACTAACTTCTTGGACAAGACAACAACAACAACAATATAATTGAATACATGTTTCTAAGAATTATTATTACATAAATATTACAAGTGTATGATTATATTAAAACTAGTGCATAATTAAAATTACATTAAAAATAACTAGTCTAAATATAAACAATCGATTTCGGTGTATAATATAACAAGATTTCTTGTGTATTACATTTACATTTAAAAAATCCACTGTTTCAAATATTCACAATATATATATATATTTTTTTTCTTTCTAAGTGAAATAAGGAAGCTAATATACGTTGGAAGGCAACTAATTTTCTCATCTAAAGTTTTAAACGTTAAGTATTAATATTTATGCATTTCTACTTTACAAATTAAACTTATGTTATCAGTCATGTTACTTTAAACTGCTATGAAGGAAAAGAATATCATCCAATCTCTGCATTCAAAAAATTACATTCATAAAAAAACAACACAAAAAATTTTGGATTTTATTTTTTTTCCAGGTAGACCCATGGGTCCAAAATTAATTGTAACTCTTCCCGCCCCTACCCGATGCAGTACCCGCCCCTACCCGACTCTATAGGGTAAGTGTGGGCAAGAGTACGCAGGGATTTCTTTCCCTGTTGGCACCAGTGTAAGCAGAAACGAGTGTGATTAATAAACACGTGTGTTCTCCTCTCTCTAAAAAGACCGTCATTATTATTATCATCCTTGCTGTCTTTTATTTATCAGGTAAGATATGATTTCGTTGTGTTAGCATGTAATTTTTCTGTGAAGAAATCATATTTTTTTTTTTTGTAAATAAAGGACAAATTCCTGCTTTTTAAATAAACACTATTATGAAGTTTGTTTCCTCCCGAACAACATGGCCACGTTAGAATTTAACTGTAGTGAATACTACTGCCATATATGGTGGATTTAGGGAAGCAATACTTGACCGGCTAATAGCACGCGCAGACCATTTATGCGTACTCTTATCCGCTCGGTAATTTGAAGCAGCTTTAAAAAAAAGCAAAGCTTTAAAATTTTATTTTATCATTATTATAAAAAGAACAAAGAACTATAAAAACCCTATTCCCTCAACAAGTTTGGCATATGATAAAGTAACAATATGCCCTGGCTGCGAACAGTCATAGGATGAACATTGGATCCAGTGTGGATTATGCAAGGAGTGGTGGCATGAGGAGGGTTCCAGTTATGAAAACACTGGAGCATTTGTATGCGATTATTGCTAAATTTTCTAAGTGCGTACTCTTACCCGCGGGTAAGAGTACGAATTTGGGATTTTTCCCCCCTTGTATTTTTCAATGTATTTCCTTTAAGCTGTAATTTTTATTTCATTTTTCACACCTTTCTAAGGTAATAAACTATGTTTCTGTATATTTTCGAGACTCTATCTTTTCATTTCTTATACTTATAACGAAATATCTACTAGGTGCGTTCTCTTACTCACCTTTCCCTTATATGTATATTTAATTGTAACTTATCGCTTGTATAAATTCTTTCAAAATACTTGTTCCGAATTTCATAACAAATGATTTTGCAACAGATCGAAATTATTTTGTATAGTCTTGTAAACTAATTACCAGTTCTATGCCTACTACTTTTTATGGAAATCATGATTTTAAACATTCTAATAACATATGTTTATTCCACTGTAAGTAATGGAGTTTAACCATGTTAAAATGCAATTTTAAGAAATACCGTCCATAGACTGAAATGGTACAAATAGTTTTGTGCGTCTCTGCATACGCCCAAAACATTATGTACACCAATAAAAACAATACAACTATTACCTTCTAACTCATTAATATTTGAACCATATTTGATATAACTTCGATGATTACAGAATTTCAACAGAATTCTGTTATGCAGTCCTGTAAATAAATTAGTTAGTCAATGATTACATTTTTTCTAGATAAAACCTGCTTTCAAGCATCTTAATAATATATGTTACCTACATTATGTTGAATGTAGAATAAACGTTTAAATATGCGCTTAGTAAAAATCTGTCCATAGACTCTAATATTATGAAATTCTTTTGTGTGTCCCTGTAAACCAGCAATAAACATTATATACGTCAATAAAAACTATACATATCTTCCTATGTAGCTCATGAATAAATGTTCGAAATTTGACATAATTTTGAAGATTATGTAACAGTGTCGGAACACTTTTGAAAGGTCCTGTACATTAATTATTTTGTCTAAGCACCCACTTTTCTTCAGAAACACGCGTCTTTAAACATCTTAATAATGTATAGTTATTTTATTTTCTTGAATGCTGTGTAACCACATTGTTTAAAAGAAATTCTGTCCATAGGCAGTTATAATAAGAAATACTTTGGCATGTCCCTCTGCACGGACCATAAACGATATAAACATAAAAAAAAAAAAAAAGTTATACAGCTGATTCTGTAAAGTGCCTGAATATATGCACTTCCAAATGAATCGCGATAATTTTTGCGACCGCCATCGTCATACGTACAAACTCTGTCCATAGGCCGTAATGATAAGAAAATCTTTGGTATGGCCCTGTCACAAACTGCAAACAGAATGCACACCCAAAATTATACAGCTAAATTTTTATGCCTCATGAACATGTGTAACATTTTGCAAGTCAATCGGGTGATTTTTACTACCGCTATCGGGGTATACACATACAGACAGATAGACGGACACACAGTCAAATATCAATCAAATTAATCGAAAAAGGCGTTTAACACTATTGTACTTCAAATTATTTGAGCCCATAATTAATAATGATAAAGAATATTTCGTTGTGTCTCCGTAAAAATCAAAATCTATAATTGCTAACTTCACCAAAACCTATACAGTTCGTGCAACGGTGACCTATAACACGTATATAAATTTTCAGCTCAATCGGATTCCGCATTTAGACGTTATCAAACTTTAAATAATTAGAACCAAGTCATAATAGTAAAACATTTTTGTTGTGTTCCTGTTGTGTAAAATAACTATAAGTGCTAGATTCACGAAATAAATATAGTTCGTGCGATGGAGACCTTCAGTACGTATATAAATTTTCAGCTCAATCGGATAAGGCATTTAGACGCTATAGCACATTAACTGATTTCAGCTCATTGGCGATAATGATAAAAAGTTTTTTGTTGTGTCCCCGTAAAAAAAACTATAAATGCTAGATTCAATAGTTCGTGCAAAGGTGACCTTCAACACGCATATAAATTTTTCAAGTCAATTTGATCAGGCATTTAGACACTATCGCACTTCGAATAATTTCATTCCATAGGCCATAATGATATAGGATTTTTTGTTGTGTCCCTGTAAAAAACCTATATGTGCTAGATTCACCAAAATCAATAGGGTTCGTATTATGGTGACCTATGACATACGAACTAACTATCGGCTCATTCGAACAAAGTGTTTAGACGCTATCGTGTTCACTTACATACATACACCTATATATACATCACGAAACACCGTGTAAAATCGTAGATATCTCTAAAAGGAGAGCTTGTATGAAAATGAAGTTGGAGCTGTACTACTAGACATCTAGACGGTCACAAATATAAATTTAAAACATTCTACAATTATTCTTTTATTTATTTTATTTTATTTTATTTATTTATTTATTTATTTTTGAGATACGCGAGATACAAAACTTATTTCGCAAATCATGACTACAATACTTTCCTCACACAATATGCTCGGAAAATAAAAATTGAAAGCTCTCAGTTACCTTACAACATTTGAGTAAAAAATAATTTATTTTTATTTATTTATTTATTTATTTATTCTAAATTTAAAAATGTATGTTTTTTAGTATGAATTAATCAATAAACGAAGCGGCTTAACCTTAGTCCGACTACATTGTTGTGTTTGTTTTATTTCTTTTAAATAAATAAATAAATAAATAAATAAATAAAAATTTCTAAGATAATATTTTATTTTATTATTCTTTATTCTTTATTATGAAATCATTTGTTATTAATACGGGGAACTATTAGTCTCAATCTACGATAAAATGTTGTCGCCAAGTTTTACGATGGTTGAACATTTATCAAAATAGAAAATTTATCGAAAATATAACTGAATAATTTGAAAGCGATGTTTTATAATTTGGAAAAAAAAAAAAAAAAAAATACTAATAGTCAGTCCTTCGTACTAAACTAAATTCTGCTTTTGCCAGAATTTCATCAAAATCTTTTTTTTTTTTTTTGAAAGAAAAAGAAAAAAAAAAAAAAAGAAAGAAACTTAATACTGCTATCGAAACGGACTGTATCCCCTTTTTTAGACAAAAATATATAATTTACTTACATTTTTAATTGTTGCCAAAGATTTTTAAAAGTTGATTTAAATTTTTTTTTTAATGAAAAGGAATCCACGCGTAAATATTAAAACTGATGTAAAACTTTGTGAAAAATTAAACTTGCAGGGTAAAATTGACGTCATTATAGCTCTAAAAGTATTTAATTTTATTTTTCCTCTTTCTCTTCAGAATTTCGCATCATAACAGTATTTATATTGTTTTCAGTTTTATTTATCTTTATTATTTATTATTAAATTTATTGCACTTCAAATTATTAAATTAATATTTTATTCTATTATAGTTATCATATTTCTGCCTGATCACTTTTCGAAAGTTTCTTTCTAAACTGGCCGCTTTTCACACGATTTTGCCTCTTAACACCTATTTTGCACTACCGATTTCCACACGTAGCCAAACCATAGATATATATAGTAAGATAGAGATATAGATTTTTATATTCTGTATATTATTTTTTTTATAGTAATAATATACAGATTGACCATTGGGGAGAAAAAAGTGATTCCTTTTCACTTGGGAAAAGGCGGCAATTTTACCAAAATATGGCCATCTTTCTCCGAGTAAATACACACGGGAATACACACGAATATTTTAGCAAATAAAATTTATGAATAATTTATTTACTAAAGGTGAATGAAAAACTCCAGATATAGTTTCAAATTCATTTTTCTTTTTCTTTTTTTTTTTTTTTTATACCACTTATTGACTGATTCCAAAGCTGTTTTTTCGGCATCAAAAATCTTTGCACGATAACATGGGGATGATAGATCTATATATATTACTATGTCTATGAGCCAGACAAACAGGCAATTTGCGCTCACAAGCACATCAGTTGCGTTAGCAAGCGTAATTAAATACGTTAACAAAAATAATCTGGTATTTCATCAATAAAATAGCTCTGATAAAAACATAATTAACATACAGAAAAAGTTTTAATAGGGGTCAAATATTCGTATTCATTAGTAATGTAATTGATAAGTTTTCAATCATCACTATGCATCAATTTAGATCAATACAAGGAATTTACGCCAGTTGTTTTATTCATTTTTTATATGTACGAACAATAACCGACGCAAATCTTTATTAGTAAATTATACCTAATATAGTGGAAGAGATTTATTATAAAACCGTGTCACGTGTCAGTTAGGGGTCATGGAATACATTTTGATATTAAATAAGCGTGATTAGTCACGTCCATTTGTAAAAGAATAATTGAAGTATCATTACTTCACCCATCACACAATGGATAGCGTGATAAACTATGTAGCTTCCAGTTTCTCATTAGCTCGTCAATAATACAATAAAAAGAAATAATAATAATAATAATAAAACAGAATCTTGATTTCATTTCGAATTAGATATTTCATTTCTGAAACCCCGTTCGACCCTATAATAAAATGATACTTAGAAAGGAATTTTGAATTATTGTATTGCAAATTAAAAAAGTATTATTTAAATAATTTAATTGGTTAGTGTTTGAGCTTCTTTTCCAATGTCTAAATGGTCTGAAAATTATGTTGAATAACTAAATTGATCCCTATTTATCAGAGCAAGGCTAATGACTCATTAATATAACATGTTAAAGTCATATTATTTATTACACGACCGTTATTAAGCCCAACATGCCGCTCGCTTAAAATTTTCTGTCAGATGCTTTTGCCATTCTTCATCTTACAAATAACACCGTTAGCATAATGTATATATTGATTTACACGTGAATGATAAACTGTGATATAAAACTTTATCAATATAGACTATAGTAATAATGAATACAGAATCCGTTTCTAAAGACCACAACTTCATATTTTAAGGCAAAGTATCAGTTACTTATTTTATTTACTTATTTATTACCCTTTTTGTGTATTTAGACTAATTAAATAAATTGTTTTACATTTTTCCCTTTCACATCAAGTTAATATATATATATATATATATATATTTAAAATGAAATTGAAAAAAAAAAAAAAAAAAAAAAAATTGTGTGAAAGAAATTTTAAGGTTGAGTTAATTTTACTTCGCACTATTGACACTGTGGGCAATTGGCGTCGGTCTGGGACTCACCTCTAAAGGTGGCCGGAGACAAACCATCGTAATTTTGATTCTTCACGGAGAAGATGACTTTCCCGTTCGGTGACCCCTAGATTTGGATAATTTGGTATGATTTGCATGGAAGTATAGAGGCCAATGTGACCACGACGAATTGTATGGGCTCCAGCCACCATTAGTGTACACGATGGTTACCGGCTGACTCAAGTATCGAATCCACAATCTTTCAATTACGAGCTCGCGCTCCACCGACCAGGCCTCCACAGCACAGCCCCAAGAAATTTTAAAAAATGAATGTACAGTCGGCAGCAAAATTATTGAAGCACACCAACACTTTTCATATATATATATACATTTAGTTTGATCTCTAATTTTTATCATCAACTTACTTTTTTATAAACAGCATAAGATTAATATCATGACTCGACAAATATTTACTTAACAAAACAATATTAGGTGCCCATTTTTTAAATAGGAATTATTGCTATTGCTTCAATAATTTTGAGTTCATTTTCTTTCGACAAAAAAATAAATACATTTCATTATAATATAATTAAATGTAAAACGTGAACGTTAAAAAATCAACGTGAACGTTAAAAAATTATAAAAAGTTAAGTTATGCATCTCACAAAAATTGACGTCATTATCACTTTAAAATTTTATACACATTGATAAGTGCTAATGTAGTTCACGATGCTAATATACGTTGTTCTAAAAGGAGTAATATTTTATTTTTAAACCCAACTTTTTCTTTTTTTTTTTCACTTTTTTTATTATTTCCCTGAACTGAGTCCGCGTGCTGCAATATTGATTAAATGTTATTTTTTTGTCCTCGTGTATTTTATTAATGATTCATCAGAAAATTTAAAAACATGGTATATAAAAGTTTTTTTTTTTTTTTTTTTTTTTTTAAATCTTATAATTATTTATCATCAACTTACTTTTTTATAAACTATTTAAGATTAAGATCATGACTCGACAAATATTTACTTAACAAAACAGTATTAGGTGCCCATTTTTTAAATAGGAATTATTGCTAGTACTTCCAATATTTTGCTGTCGACTGTAGTAACCATTGCTATAGTACACAAAACAGTTACAGCATGTCATCTGAGTTGTTATAGCATCGCCTATTTTCCTCGACTCTTTCACCAATGTATTTATATAGCAATTTAGCTCTCAACTGATCGTGAAAACATACTGTAAAAAATTATTATATAAATATAGTTGTCAAAGAATCACGAAAAAAATACGCAACCCTGTTTTATATGGAAGAACATGGCTAAAAAAAAAAAAAATCCTGTCACACTAAATTAAATTCTATTTTGTGCAGGATTTTATATCTATTACTAAGAAAAAAAATAGACTTCGGTATATTATCATTATAATTATATTATTATTAGAAGTAGTAGTACGGAGAACTATTAGTCTCAATCTACGAATAAAACGTTGTCGGCAGTTTTACGATGGTTGGACATTTATCGAAATCGAAAAGTAATTGAATAATCTGAAAGCAATGTTATAATTAAAAAAAAAGAAAAAGAAAAAAAACTAATAGTCTTGCATACTAAACTAAATTCTGCTTTTGCCAGAATTTCATTAAAATCTTTTTTTTTTTTTTCTTCTTTTAAGAAAAAGAAAGTAAAAGAAAAGTAATAATAATCAGTATCGAAAAAGTTGAAGAAGCCCTTTTTTAGACAAAAATACATAGATACATAGTTTATTTTAATTTTTAACTGTTGACAAAAAAAAGTTTACGAGTTGATTTTAATTTTTTTTTTTTTTTTTTTTTTTTTTTTAATGAAAAGAAATTTACGAGTAAATATTAAAATTGATATAAAACTTTGTGAAAAATTAAACTTGCAGGGTAAAATTGACGTCATTATAGCTCTGAAAGTATTTTTTTTTCTTTTTTCAGATTTAAATTTAGTGCCAATATTTAATAACCCAAGGACAAAAGCATGCTGCACCCTCCTGAAATTATGGTGGGAGGGACAAATTTGGGTTGTTAATACTCTCTAATAGTGCTTATTATTAATAGCTAGGTTTTTTCTTTTATTATTATTATTACTACTAGCAAACCCGGGCGAAATATTCGCCATTTATTTCTTCTCTTATTTACCTTCAAAATTTGAAACTCATAAATGTTATACCAATTTCACCACCTAATTGAAATTTTAATTTACCAGAAGACAAATTATTATTAAAACCAAATTAATATTATAAAATAGTGAAATCAAAATCATTCAAAGAAAGGTTTCCAAATAAAATCCATGGTTCACGACTCCCGTGACGCCTTTTAAATTTTTGTCGCCACGTTGGCGATGACTTTTTATTAATTTTGGTATATTCTTTTCGTTAAAAATAAATAAATTAATTAAATAAAATAAACTAATTCCTATTTTGATTATATTTTTTATGATTGTGTTTTTTAGTCAATTCATGACACAAAAGTTCATATTGTATAACAAATATTATTCCTCAAAATTATTGGTGATTATTGGATTGTTTCAGTAAACATCATTACAGCTCAGTCAATTTCAATCTTCTTCTATTCTCAAGTTCTGTACCAGTATTAACTTTCAGGCAGTGTTGGCAAATTAGGGACATTTTTATTCAGTATCTACCACAAAATTTTAATTTTAACGGTCGCCTAATGAGTTCGGGGATTAATAGTCTATTATGTATAACAAATATTATACCTCAAAATTATTGGTGATTATTGAACAAACAATGTCTCAAAATTTGGCAACACTGTGCAGGATGCTGTTTATAGCGGTAGTGTAATATTATAACTACACCTTACTCTGTAATAAAAGAATTGGGTCTTTCATTTTTCCCTTGCATAAAAATTGTCTGTAATCTGTTATGATGTCTACTATATAAAACTTTACAGTAGAAATGCTTGCAAAGATTCCTAGAAATGTTCTGACAAAATTTAAATAGTTGTTAAATACTGAATATGATACCCCATGAGATTAATATTTCTGAGAAAATTCGTCAAATTACCCCTAAAGCACATATAACAAGCAGTCAAGTGTTTCAGTGAAATATAAATATGATAATATTATGATAATAGATATTATATAGACATTATAATTGATATTACTTGTATCAATATGTCTGACTGTATCAGTAAGACTGTTTGTAGCATGATCTAACACCAAATTTAGAAAATTTAAAAATTATCTCAATACTATTAGAGGTATGTTAAAATTCTACTTAGAATTAAGTAGAACCATAGCCTCCTAAATTAGATGCCTGTCGCGTTTCTCGGAAACTTGGCAACAGTTCAAGCGGTAGACAGCGCAACCTGGTAAAGATTGAGCGACTATTTTATTCAACAGCCACCAAAAATTTTTAAAAGTGGGATTTGACATACATAAAAGGCGAATAGAATCGAAGAAGCGTCGATTATATATATCATATATCACTTCTTAAAATTATTGGTGACAGTTGAATAAAAAAGTCACGCAATCTTTACCAGGTGGCGCTGTCTACCAAGTTTCCGAGCAACGCGACAGGCATCTAGTTTAGGAGGCTATGATAGAACCATATTTTTGTTTATGTAATCCAAAAGGTCAGATGAACCAGCTTTGCACCAAAAAATTTATTTTACTGATAATATTTGTATGAGATTTTTTTCAAGCAAGGCCCCCTCCCCTGATCGCTCCGCTAGTCTGTAAAAAGTCGTTAGTCTGTAAAAAAAAATGCTTTGTAGCTTAATATGTGATTATGAATCTCTTTTTTATTTATTTATTTATTTATTTATTTATTGTTAATTATCTGTATTTATTTGTATCCGAATAGCCCTTATATTCTGTAAATGTTAAAAAAAAAAATCTTTTTTTATTTATTTATACTACATTAGACAAAAAATACTGCAAACAGAATATAAAAATATAAAATATCCGATGAAATATGAGCATTTTTATTACATAAATCTGAATTGCACATGCGCAAGTGTTAATTTCTTTCTTTCTTTCTTTCTTTTTTTCAGAATTTACTAGATAAATGTATGAAGTTAACTCCAAGTAAATATCGAGAAAAATTCAAAAGTTATCTTCTATAGAATAAACTGAATTTCAGTTTATCTCTCTCTCTCTCTCTCTCTCTCTAAAAAAAAAAGAAAAAAAAAAAGAAAAAGAAAAGAAAAAGAAACAAAAAGAAAAGAAAACGAAAAATCAAAACCATAAGCGGTATTAACCAAATTTTTATTTAATTAAACCAATAATAAAAATAGCATAGTGTACGTACATTGTATATAAATGTGAAAAAAATCCTCCATCGCTTTCCTTTTCTTTTGCGAGGAACTGGGATTCGCCTCGTTCTATCTATGGACAATAACTTTATGAATTTTCAGAAAATTTAAATAGATTTTTCATATAAGTAACTCATACAGTTGAGGATAATTTATGCAGATTAATTTTTTCTATCCCTTTGCGCATGCGCAGTAAAAATTATTTTGCACAAATATTTCAGGAGATATTTAATATTCTTATATTCTGATTGCAGAATGTTTTGATTAGTTTGTCAAGCTTCTTAAAATGAGATTTTGTTGGAATGAATAGCCGTACATTTTATAATCAAAACACAAGCTTTTTTTTTAAAGAAACATTTACACCTAGTATCCATCTCCAGCATAACATTTTACAGGGTGATCCAAAGCATATTACTTTTTTTTTTTTTTTTTTTTTTATTACTGCTGCTCTTTTTGTCTCTGGGACAAAATACTCGCTAAAATGTATGAGATATAATATATTCTTTACACTCCCGAAGTTTCTGTATAATTCGTTAAACACTTTAGTTTAGATAATTCCAGCCAATGTTTAATCGCAAATGCCACGCCATTAGGGGGGGGGGGGGAATGTTTAGATATGTTAACAAACATCTAAAATCGAAGATGTTTGTGTCATTTATGGCAAAGTAGTGTATCTTAAGAAACTTTTTAAAAATTCTTGTATTTCATATAATTTTACAATCAAAGAAAATTACATTTTCGGGAAAAAAAATAAAAGTAAAAAATATTTTTTTTGTCAAAATTCCTTTGACTTATGATGCTATAATCAGAAACCCTACATAATAAGAGACAAGAACCTCATATTTATGACTTTTTGAGAATCAGCAAATATCTCTGTGTATCCAGTTTATGTTATTAATATTTATATATGCAGGCCTTAAATAGAAAAAAGACTCCAGAAAATGTTTAATACATCGGTTTTATTTCACGTTTAAATTTAGATCATTATCACAATATTTCAAAATTCTAAACACATACACGTAGGAAAAAAAAGAGAAAAAAGGGAAGAAAAAAAGAAAGAAAAAGAAAGGAAGTTAAGTAAAAGGTGAAATATTTAAAATATTTTTTTAAAGGGCATTCGCACACCTTTAAAAAAATTATATAGCAAAGAGGTGTATTATCCCCCCCCCCCCCCCCAAGCTTTGTTAAAAGTTTCTGAAACTTACTACTGTACACCCCCACCCCCTGTTCAAAAGATAAATTGTGTTGTAGATAGTTTGAAAATCTCTGTAGCTAAACGTTAAAAATTTCCTCTATTTTGTAACAGAAACATTACAAACATCATAAACTAAAAATTATATATTTGTTATTTTTTTATTTTCTCTTTTGTGTTCACTTTCGGTTGTCGTTAACGCTAAATATATTGTTCTGCTGTATAAAACAACATATAAATACAAAAGAATTATCCCTCAGTTATGTCAGCTCATTGGAATATGCATATGAACAAATCGCCCATAATTTAGAATTTCCATGTAAGGAATAGAAAAAGGGGAAAGGGAAAAAATGGTAGGCGTCCCCCCAACCTGTTCGGGGGCGCGCCCCCATATGCGCCACTGCTGAGGTCCACGCCCCTACGAGGTCAACAGCTGGTGGAACTCGAAATATCCTCCGCTTGTCTCAGAACTCCATTTAAAAGTCCACAAGTCGCTTCTGAAGCGGTTTTGAAAATGGGGATTGAAAATCAGACACAAGAAAAAAATTAAGAGGCCCAAATGAATTTACCTAGAAGAGGGGGAATGAGATACCGGATCTGAGAGAGGCCCCAAAGAATTAAAGACCCTTATTTGTATTAAAGGTGAAGGATCTTCTTATAGGGTTTAGATGTTTAGAGTGAGGATTTTATTTCAAGATTGTCCATTTCATATATTACCAATAGCGCTCTCTTAAGGATCCATATGAAAGGCATTTAAAAAAAAAAAAAAAAAAAAAAATAGTATTCTGATATTTTTCTTATTGAAGTTATGACACAATTATAATTTTGACAACAATGATGATGATTATAAACTTTGACTTACGTTTTAAGTGAATTAAAAAGTGAATGTAGAATTTAAAAAGGGGTACTGTTTGCAGCAAGTTTTTTTTTTTTTTTTTTTTTTTTACTAATCTTGTCATTATAAATCATCAGTAAGAATCGTTTAAAAAAATGAAATTCTGATATTTTTATTTATTTATTATTTATGTTGCGACGCAATTTTAATTTTAATGGTAATGGTGACGATCATTGAGTCATACTTTTAATCGAATGAAAAAAAATTTGTGCGAAAATTAAAATTGAGGGATGTTGTTAGCTCACTTTTAATTTTTCTCATAAAGCTTCAGTAAGAAAGATGGTTGGTTGGTTGATCGCCTTTTAATGGCACAAGGTCCAACCAGTAAGAAAGAAATTAATTTTAAAATTAAAATTGTGATACTTTTCTTTTTCATTTAAAATATAAATATGATTTGTCACATTAATTATAATTTATGAAACTGGGGATTATAAATTCGTAAATATTTTCATAAATTATTATATAACACACACTATATCAATACATATAATCTGGCAATCGATGTAAGATCTCTGGGGGATAAAGGCATCCACCGAGACTCTGCGACATATCACCGAATAAAAAATACAATGCAAAATTATTTTTGAGAAACAGTATTGATCCAGTGAAAATTTGAAAAAATTATTGTCACAATAGATTAAGTTTGTATGTAGTTAAATTATTGCAACAACCTTTATTATTATTCAAAAAGCGGGGTAAAAATATTAACGTTTTTCAAAAGGATTTACGTTTGTATTGGTGTTTTTTACATGTAACGGCATAAATATTAAGAAAATTTGAAAGAGTGTTTAAGAGAAGCACCACTTGCAGCACTGATGTCAGATGGTCGAAAATTATTTCCCCAAACAGGTTTTCAAATTTCCCCAAATCAGGTTTTTTTTTTTTTCTTTCCGAAAAAATTCTCAACTTAATTTCTACTAAAAAGGGAAAATAAAAAAAATTTCAAAATAATAATAATAATAATAATAATAATATCAAGCAGATTTAAGTGGATTTAAGCTCAGATTTTTCCCCAAATGAAGGCAATTTTTGAAAAAAAAAAAAAAAATCCCCAAATAACAATAAAGCTATTGAAAATCTCTGGTCGTAGGGATAAATCATTACGTTGCCAACATTGACAGAAAGTTGAACTCCCCAGATTTGTCCCCAAAAATTTTAGAATTCCCCACAAAAGTCCCTACAAACATTTGGTCCCCAAAATTGTTCCCAGATGCCTCAAAAACCCCCAAAATGAGGACAAAATCCCCAATCTGGCATCACTGACTTGCTGTCCCAAAATCAAATCCTATGAGGAAATTCGATATCAGAATTATTCACTACCTAATATATATTTTTTATTTCCATTTTCCCATTCATAAAATTCCCAAACATGAAACTAATATTTCTTTTCCAAACCCTTATTATTATTATTATTATTATTATTATTATTATTATTATTGGGAGATATAAAGGCAGGGATGGGAAGTGCAGAACTCATACGACTCTTTTTTACACAAAAAAAAAGAAAAAGAAAAAAAAGAAAAAAAAAGAAAAAAGAAAAAAAAAAAAGAAAAGAAAAGGTTTTCTATTAAATTGTTGGTTTATAAAGACGAAAATTTTGTTTCATAAGTGGTGGTATGAGCTTTGTGCCGAATTCCTGTCCGTGTATAAAGGGCAAAAAATTAACTATCGTGTATTGTCCTGTGGTCCTTTGTCCAGGTTTGCGATGGAATTTTTTTCTTTAAGGTGATGTGTTATTTAATTGGCGTACTTTTGGATGCTGATTAAGGGGAAAATATTCAAATATTTCCATTACATACAGTTTTGAGGCTTTGACAGAAAATGGGATTTTTGACGTAAATGAGCTTCAAGCTCCATTTCTTAACTCCCATCTCAGTTATTTCAAGAAAAATTTAGACGATGTGAGTGAAGAACAGGAAGATCGATTTAAAACGTGTGTTTGACTTATAAACTATCAAATATGATCGTTTATGTCAAAATAACATATTTTATTAGTGTTTTTATGTATGTTTAGGCTTTTTCAGCAATATCAACCCCGAAGAAGTCAACCGATGAAAAAGAAAGGGATTAGTGGATAAGAAATCCGTAAAATCGACTGCCCAAGAATATGGACTTCCTTGCAGCATCCGAGTCCCTCCAGAAGAAGCCTGGAGAAAGTAAGGCAGCTCCACATTTCAAAGTCCCGACCAAACGCGCTAAAATTGGAATCTCAATAATCTAATTATGTCAACTTCCGTGTCATTTGTTTGAAGCACCTGCCACTATGGCTGACAAGAGCCATCTCAATCAAATGCAACACGTGTAACCGTCTAGTGCATTTGAAGTATGTTAATATACATACAAATTATTTTATTTACAAGCATTGCTCTTCTGATTTCGAGGACTAAGATGATGACGAATAAAATTGGAAAAATGCCATTTTCTGTTATTATTTCAGCCACTGAATCCTTACAAAATGAATAAATTTTGTTGTTTTCTCTATTTATGGTGACTTTTCTTATTATTTTACCATTTTTAGCGGATTTTTCAAGTGTGCCCCCAACTGGGTACATTTTTTTTTTTTTTTTTTTTTTTTGGGGGGGGGGGGGGAGATGACCACTTCACAAAATTAATATCTATTTTTTTTTTCTGGTTGATGGAATCAATGCAGTTACTTCATCAAACGTTAGCTAAGGACTTTCCATTGGTATTCATATGTTTGCATAATACCTAGTCTGTCAAAAGTTATAAGCCAAAATCTAAACTGTACCCACAACGTGAGACGACATTCCCCTATGTCTAATAATTTCATAAAGTAAATAGTTTTAAAAGAAATTCTCTTCTTTAAAGAATCACACTCAAATATCGTGATTTAGACAAGTAAAAATGAAGATATTTAAATTCTTTCAGTTGTTCAAAAGCACCAAATCTTTTTTTTTTTTTTTTCATAATTATTAATTTATTATGCAGTAAGCAATTCTGAAATGACATCTGTGACTTTTAACTATCTTTTCAAAAAGCGATTTCATAGGAGAAAATGGCGTAATTTCAAACAAAGGCTAGAAGAACAATGGATGATATATGCAAGGTAATTATTTTTTGCCACCTATGATTTGGTATCTTATTTTTTCCATGAATATGTTAAGAATATAAACAATGCTCTCAAACCACACCCATTAAAAATAGAACTGTCAAAAGGAAAAATAAAATGTCCATTTTATGTTTCTAAAGAAGGCTACTGAAAAAATACTTGGATATATTTAGTACATTAAAAAATATATATATATGAATAAAAAAAAAAAAAAAAAAAAAAAAAAAAAAAAAATGCTGGCGATACACATTTTTGGAGCAGTTTTCTCTTACAAAATATTTAAATACTAATCGGAAACTGAACTGAATTTACTGAATTTTAAATTAAAAAATAAATGCCATCTAACATGCACTACAAGTGAAAGAGGGGGAGACTTTTGCTTTAATAGACAAAAAACTTTATTTTTATTTATTTATTTATTTTACTAGAATTTAGTCTTTTTTTACCAATACCATTTTCTTGTTTTTTTTTTTTAATTACCTTACAAGAAATGTAATAATTGCATAAAACAAAATTGACTTTGAGTAAATTTTATCGTTTTTTCTTTAGCATTGAATTTGCAAGTAATAATCGAATCCATTTATTAGAAAATCGATTTCATCAACATGAAATATTATAACGTATTAAACGTACAGTATTAAACTATGGACGGTTACACCATCAGATTCTCCTTAAGTGTAACTTAAATTTTCAAATCGAAATTTAAATAGAACTTTGGTCTTAATGTTAAGTAACAAATCATTATATTTATATATCTCAAATATTGTTTTAATGCGTTAAACTCTAGTTATACAGCTTTTTTTTTTTTTTCCCTCTCTTTCTCTCTCTCTTTAATTGAGAAATTCACATCATTGTTAAAATTATTTTATATTTCAATACACATTCTATTTAAGTTTTCATTAGAAAAAATAATATCGGGAAAAGATTTTTTTTACAAATTTTATTTGATTATATTATTATTATTATTATATTATGTGGTTTCACTTTGGGGTGAAATTTTAAATAAATTATTTTGAAAGCATATTTAGGAGATCGTGAAATCAAGCTTGAGAGAAAATAAATACTATGATCACATAATTAAAGGAATTTATATTAACTA
The DNA here is from genome assembly GCA_963930645.1 of Salticus scenicus. Lineage (NCBI taxonomy): Eukaryota > Metazoa > Arthropoda > Arachnida > Araneae > Salticidae > Salticus > Salticus scenicus. The sequence goes on along the minus strand of OZ005648.1, from coordinate 78,352,780 downwards.
TAACATAAACTGGTGCGCTTTTTATCCAGTCGTCTATCAAAATTATTTGAAACACTAAGAATTTATTATTTTAAAAGGATTTGACTGAGTCTAACCATAGCCTCCTAAACTAGATGCCTGTCGTGTTGCTTGTAAACTTGGCAACAGTTCAAGCGGTAGACAGCGCCACCTGGCACAGATTGCACGACTTTCTTATTCAATTGTCAAAGAAGTGATATATGATATATATAATCAACGTTTCTTCGATTCTATTTGCCTTTTACGTATATCAAATCCCACTTTTAAAAATTTTTGGTGGCTGTTGAATAAATAAGTCGCGCAATCTGTACCAGGTGACACTGTCGACCGCTTGAACTGTTGTCAAGTTTACAAGCAACGCGACAGGCATCTAGTTTAGGAGGCTATGGTCAAACAGTGTAAGTGTCGTGTAAAAGCAAATGCTTCTGAAAGACGAAAATGTTGTTTCTGGTTTATGACATTAACAGTATTTATTACAGATATTGTATAATAAGCAATCGAGAAAATTAATTTAAAAATGAATAAAGAAGCTAAGAATATTGGTGATGCGTAACTGAAAAATATTCCGTTAATAATATCTTATACAGAACAGAACATAAATTCACACTTCATTATGAAACTATTATGTCATTGCCATCCTAAATTTTCTTCTATATCATTCTGTACCTGTACAACAGTGTTAGCTACAAGTTAACTAGCGTCCAAAAATTTAATCCTAACTTCTCATAATAAGGATTTTACATATGCAGTCTGTGGCAATTTTAAACAAAAGTTGCTGAGAGGAAACCATATAGAAATTTTCAGATGATGAGCAATAGCAGTGCTGCCTATCAGCCGATATAATCATATTAAAGCAGCATTCATAATCATATTTTTCATTATCATATATAATCATATTTTTCATAAAGCCCATTTCGCGTATAAGTTTGCGTCGCACTTACGAGGACGCTCAATTAGGTAGGGTGCTGTTGCTTCGGTGAGACTTCAAATGAACTTGGAGTCACTGGCAATGGACCGAATGGGCTCTTTAGAGCCTAGGACGATTGGTGACGGGTGCCTGCAACTTTCTCATATTACGTCTGGTGTATTTATACGCTCTATACGCTATACAAGTTGAATAGTTTACTTCATGGGAAAAAGTACATCAGAACAGCGCCACGTGTCTACTGATATGCATCCAAATTCAATTAGCATATATATATATTTTTATAATATCCAAGTTACAGAGCACATTTATATATCATAGAAGCTGAGATATTTCCTTCCCATAAACATGATTAAATTAAAGCACAACAGTGTCACCTATCGGTCGATATATATCCAAATTAAATCAACATAGTTTTTCTTCATGCCCTCATACGTATCAAGTTTAAGTACTTATACAATGTAGAAGCTGAAATAATAGCCTTCTTTAAAAAAAAAAAAGTGGAGAATAGAACTGTCACTTGTTGGGTGATATATTTCAAAATCTAATCAGCATCAATTTAAGCCAAGCCATTTTAAAACTTTTTACTGTATCAATTACTGAATATTATGATCTGAGATATACAGCCCCCCCTCCCCCCCCCCCACACACACAGGAATACATTTTCTGAGAGTTTTACAGTATGGTTCTTTATACATAACTTATAATTTTTTTTTATAAATGACTGCGTCATCAGATTAGTTTCTAATGACATCTTACATAATTCAGCTAATTTAAGGATGATGTGGTAACATAATTCAGAATTCAAATGAGAAATTTGATGACAAACAATCTGTGTAATTACTTTTTATTCAACTATATAATTTGCGAGCAATCTTCGGCCTTGCTAAAGTGTGTAGGATTCTGTGGGCTCGTCGCCACCAGTAGACCTCGAAGTGAAATAACCTACGCCAGCCTACTGGTTTCGATTTCTTGTATAACCACTCCCAAGAAACGATCAAAACCCCCTCTTCCTTAGCTTTCTATAAACATGCCCATTTTTTTTTTCTTCAGTAAAGTAAAGGAGGAGATGTAAAGAAGAATATATAGATAAGTGAAAACAAAGGTATATGATCCTTGTGGGTTGTAAGAAAAATGTTGAATATGGATACAACCTTTAAGATTTCAGTTATGCTGATAAACGTAGGAATATGCTACCTCATTGTGTCAAATATTAACAAACGATCTTCAAATCATTTCTTTTCAATGGCATACTTTATGAATTTTAAAAAGGTAATTTCCTGGAGAAATTTCTGAGTAAAGTGTGTTATTAGTACATAGTTAATCTGAGGTTTGTGTATATAACCCATTTTCAAAGCGTATTTCTTTTAAAACTGGAAAGGATGTTCCTATGGTAAATAAAGATAAAATATTCAATATTTAATCGGAACAAATAATGTGTTGTAGGAATGAATAAAATAAAATCTGGCGAAATTTTTTATTGCTTAAATGTATACTTTTATCTCGTATTTAAAGATTTTCTGAAATCACAAAATTATTGTGAAAGAAAGCATACTTAGCCATTGAAAATAAAAACATAAAAGGAAATCTTCCATCAAACATACGTTATAATCGGTTATAAACTATTTTTCCTATATTGCGAATAATAATATCGAGAATATTGGGAATAATTATAGTTATATTTGGTATGTTTCAGCACACTGAAAAAAAAGAAAAAAAAAATCATGTTTAAATCATGTGATTTTCTTGACGACTGTTCTGCGAATTCTTAAAATTTTAAATGAAAGATGTAACAAAATAATGGAATGCGATAACAAAACATAAAGAAAAGCTGGAAAGCTCCACTTCAAAGTTTATAAACAGGTAATCAGCAAATATTCAGATTTTCTGGTGAATGCAAAGCATCTCTGAAATCCTTAATTATTTTCCAATATTTAAATGATGAATAATTATCAATAATTATCATTTACATCATTGCGTTAATACGAAAATGCTGTATAACTGCCAACTTATACGTTCTTTTTTAGCACCCCTTTTTCTAAATAAAAAATTTCACGTTATTTAATCCCAGAAACTGCTTCAAAAAAATAAGGTTTCTATTAAAAATTCCTGGTAGAAAAAATTTGTACACGTTGGTATCTATGATATTGTCAGAAAAGTTACAAGAACACGGAAGGTTCACCAAATACGTTCTCAACATGAATTCATCTCTTTAATGGTTAATACATTAAACGCATTATTTAACTCTTATTTACTGCAATATGAAATAGACAAAAAAATATATTTGAAACCCAATTTTTTAGTTACTCAGGAGTAATTATTAAAGATACGAGCAATAAAAATTGTGCATATTACAGTTGGTAACAAAAGTGTCCGAACACTAGCAAAAATTCCTATGTAAAAAAAGTACGCTTCATACGCTTTTGTTAAACAAATCCTTGTCGAATCTTGTTCTTAGTCAGTCTAAGAACAGGATTCGATAAGGATTTATTTAACAAAACCTTATGAAGTGTACTTTTTTTACATAGGAATTTTTGCTAGTGTTCGGACACTTTTGTTACCGACTGTACCTCATCAAAGTATTTAACGATGATTATGGTTGGTTGGTTGGTTGGTTGGGTTTTACGTCGCACTAGTGCTGCGCAGATAACGACGATTATGTGAGGGGACACTCTAGTGTACCATTGGTACATAGAAGAGGTAGAAAAAAATCATCACCTTAAAATATATATATATATATATATATATATATATATATATATATATATATTGTTTGTTTTTTATATTGTCCATAAGATTGGCGGTAGATTTTTGATTTGATATATGAATTGAGTAGAATGCCAGTGAAGATTGTGAAAAATTCTAATTAGAAATAGCGACAACGCTTTGCAAAATCCTTTTTTAAACAAATACGACTATATGTAGCGTCTCATGCCATGTAGTGAAAATAAAGCGAGGTATATCCGTAAGATTCTTTTATTTACTCTTTTAATACTTCTTCCCTAAATTTAATTTTATACACTTTTAAATATACTAGCACTCTAAAACATTGTTAGAAGATAAAGCGTTAAAGTGACTGTAAGACTACTTTTATTTGAACAGTAATGGAAATCATTAATACGCTTCCCTACAAGTATATGTTATCAAAAATATTAACAAAATCATGGAGATATACTATTTTCATTTTTTTTTATATTTAATTTCTAATATTGTGTATCCAAATTAAGAAACTTATTAATAATAAACCTTGAAATAACTATGAATTCAGATATTAAAAATAATAATAATAATGATGTTTATTTAAGCAGTTACATGTCTCTTTCAGAAAATGCATGAATTTGATACATGATATATACTATTTATCAATAAATTATATTATTCCTATAATGGCTGCTACAAAATATACTTAATATAACGTTTCGCTAATGGGCCTGATTTGTAACAAAACAATTTGGTAGGCAAATTTTTGAATCCAGCAAAAGTTCTGATTTTTTAAATATCACCAAAAGCGTAAACATTTAAAAACGTAGAAAATTATCCTAGCACTTTATGAAGGAAATGATTTTATCATTCATAATTTATTTCCAAAGAAACACTAAATTATTTGTATTGTCCCCAAGTATCATTGAAATGAAAATATTAATAGATGTATTAATTTTACCCATTTGCAATAAAAGATAATTGCTTAAAATATTGTTTTTTATTCAACAATATAAAAAACAACAATTTTTTTTTCAATTAAAGTTCAATTAGGAATGATTTTCATGTATACTGCTGTTAAGGATATCTAAAACAGTCGAACTTCAAGGGAAGCAATACCAGTTAACCAGTTAAAAAATGGCTTGTGCAAAAAAAAAAAAAAGTATATATGATGAATATTTTAAACATATGGATGGGTATGGTGCAATGGAGGGTGACGCAAAAGACCCAAATGCGAATAACAGGAACAAGTTACGACACAAAAATTCTTCAAAACTGAATACTGATGCATAGATACTAGCAGCTAATCTAACCGAGAATGCTTTTACAACTAAACTCGACAAGGCTAAAAGCCATCTGTCATTAACTTGACCGAGACCCTGATTATCAAATAGGCACACATGCATAAAAACGCATGCTTATCTTAAAATAATTTTAAAGCGTGCTAAAATTAAGCAAATCAGGAGTCCCAAATTACTTTCAATTGAAAGCATGCGTTCAATATTGCAAACATGTAATTTTCTTTTTATTTATCCTTTAAATACTTTCTAAAATAATCATCAAATTTTCGGGATTCATCAAATATCTTTATAATCTGAATTACGTTTTGTTTTTTGTGTTGAATGATAATTTGTAAAATTCTTGATATGTCTTTGCCTTTAGTTAGATCAAAGAGTCCAAGTTGACTTTGCGCTTCCTTTCATTTTGAAGGGGTGTGTGAAACTTTAGTCTCAACTGACTTCTAAATTTCGCTTCTGCTTCATCTGTCACATTCCTTTGATTTGGCCTCCTTGAATAAATACGGATAAGATGAAGTGGATCTTGAATGGTTGGTGATTCGCAAGCAACAGACACTGCAGCATGCTAATCATAAGCATAATCATAATATTAAAAATAAATAAATAAAACCTGTTTTGAAGCGATCGATAAATTTCTTCAGAAATGGAAATGAAATATCCTGTTGAGCAAATGTTATAAGTACAAGGTGCAAAAAAACTATCCTAAAGTTAAAGATTATATTTCATGGGTTTTGCAGTTTGAGTCACCTAACTTCAAATTTCCCTTCCGTGGAGGATCAAAATTGTGATGGCATGTCTCCGGAGCACCTCTAGGTGTACGTCCCAGACCGCCGCCAATTGCCCATCTGCGCAGCATTAGTGCGACGTAAAACCCAACCATCCATCCATCCATCCTAACTTCAAAGGCAGACTAAAAAAATTTCTGAAATTTATACAAATATACATATACATATACATATATATATATATATATATATATATATGCATATTTACCCGGTTATGACAGTGGTTTACATTGTATGCATTAATTAGTCTCCTTGCACACTGGATCTGAATCCGCGTGATTTTTTTCCGACGGGATTTTGTTAACGACAGAGTGTCTAGGGGAAAAAAACAAGCGCGCTCACTGAGCTTTTTGAGGGCTATCGAAATAGAAATTCACTTGGTATCCATACATGCGCTCGAATCTTTGACTGTTAATAAAGACATTCGCCTCCGTAACGTGGTTAATAACTAAGGATCGCACATCAAACAATTGATATTATAAATTGCATGCAATGCTTTTTACAATGCTTTTTTAACTATCAAATAATCTGAAATAATTTGGTAGGGAACAATAAACGTTTCTTTTTGGAATAATCTTTAGGTCCTTCATGGGCCGAAATTAATACCTTTAGAGGAGGAGCGATCTACTCCATAGGGGATCAAAATTGTGATTGTATATCTTCGGACTATTCTTAGAGGTAAATCGTAGACCGTCGCTAATTGTCACTGCGTAGCTATAATGCGACGGTAAATCTGCTCAACTCGGATATTCTTTTCTTTTTTCTACACCCTGCACTTCGAAACTTAAAGAATTTTTCTTCTCTTAAGGGGACTCTCTACTTCTCGTCTCTGAAAGCTGAAGCCAATGCTGTTCTATGGGAAATTTTGCCCCATTATAACTCATTAACTAATACAGCATTCCGTTTTCACATTTAGAAAATTCACAACTGCTTAACAGTTTATCGCTTTCTAAAAATTTACTTTTTTAATGTTTAATATTTTATTTTTAAGTTCAAAAATGAAAAAGTGAAAATTCGCATATAAAAAAAAAATCAAATTTTAGAAAGCGATAAACTGTTTAATAGTTGTGTATTTTCTGAATGTGAAAACGGAATTTAAAAATATGTATTAATTAGGTAATGAGTTATAATGGGCGAAATTCTCCCTAGAATAACATATTGGCCTTGGCTTCTATTGACGATAAGAAGGGAGTCCTCTTAACTCGTTTAATTTAAATAAGTATTAACAATTCAAGAAATTTAGAGGAGCACAAAGATTAACCCTTTGTATCCCACCGGGACTTTAAAGTCCCATAAAAAGAATTCCTCAATATAGCCTAAATTTACTACAGGATTTCATTGAAATTTCAAAGTCCCTATAGTTAAGCTATAGTTTAAGCTAAGTTTAATATGAGATGTTTCTCATGCAGCAAAGAAATATAATAAAAAAAGCTTCAAACAATTTTTTCAAAAATGAGGTAATTTGTGATATAAAGGGTGAAGTAAATTAACTGTTTGAAATATTTTTTATTTTATTTTTTAATGTTTATAATTTGTATTTTAATTAATTACAATATGTATTTCTTCCGAAATTTTGATATTTTTATTTATTGAAAAGTTATAATTTTTAATGGCATCAGTGGTTATATTAAACATAAATAAACACATGTCAGTTGCTTTGTTAGCTACAGTCGGTAACAAAAGTGTCCGAACACTAGCAAAAATTCCCTGTGTAAAAAAAGTACACTTCATACGGTTTTGTTAAATAAATCCTTATCGAATCATGTTCTTACACTGAATAAGAACAGGATTCGACAAGGATTTATTTAACAAAACCGTATGAAGTGTACTTTTTTTACACAGGAAATTTTTGCTAGTGTTCGGACACTTTTGTTACCGACTGTGTATTAATTCGTACTCTATGGTATTACTACTATTTAAAAAATTTTTTTTTTATATATATTACCTTCGAAATAAATTTATAACTAAATGTAAGATTTTATGGAGGGAAAAAACTGGAAATGAAAGGGTTAAACATAATAAACGATGTACAGTCGGCTGCAAAATTATTCGAGCACTAGCAATAATCCTTGCCAAAAAAAAAGTACACTTAATACAGCTTTGTTAAATAAATCCTTGTCGAGTCATGTTCTTAATCAGTCTAAGAACATGATTCGACAAGGATTTACTTAGCAAAACAGTCTTAAGTGTTCTTTTTAAATATAGGAATTATTGGCTAGTGCTCGAAAAATTTTGCAGCCGACTGTAAATTAAGTCAATTAGAGCAGTTTAACGCAACATTTGATTTTAGGCATGTTTCACGAATAAAATTGTCTATATAATATTTTTTGTTTCTCTATTCGTATTAGTCTTAATTTTATTCTCTCACGGTGTGGTTGAACATCGCCTCCCGTAGTTTTGATCTTCCTTGGAGGTCAAAAGCGGAACTGGCCCCGTTAATCAGCTATCTTAAAAGGTTGAGGTTACCTGAGTTCAGGTTAAAAGAACCTCTATTTGAACATTTAAGAGAATTTATGTACCTTTTATGGCCTTTTGGGAACTAAAAGTTTTTATCTAGTGAATGGCTAAACCGTATATGCATAATACATAAAAATAGTTTGTTCTTCAATATTTTTATTGTTTAATTCTTTATTTACTCGATTTCATTCAGGTGGAAAAAATTGAAAAAGAGTCTCAGTTTGTGAATTATTTTTATGTACTTTTTGTGGGAGATAAATTGTTTTCAAAGCATTTTTCTTTCGCGAAAAGAAAAAATAGGAAAATATATATGCAGTATTTAAATATTTTAAGGTTAAATTCTGTTTTAAATGCATTTAAAAAAAATTTTATTAACAAGGGGAAAAAACTTTCTAGGGTTGTTTATTTATTTTAAAATTAAGCATATTCAGAAGTTAAAGAAAAGTAAAGAAATGAGAAAGAACAGAGAGGTAAGAGAAAAAGTAAGAAAGGGAAAGGGAAATAATACTTTTATGATAGTACCTTTGTAATACCTTTGTACTAGATATATAATACAGCATTTTTATAATAGAGAAAGGTACAGTCGGTAACAAAAGTATCCGATCACTAGCAAAAATTCCTATATAAAAAAGTAGAGTTAATACTGTTTTGTTAAATAAATCCTTGTCGAATCATGTTCTTAGACTGTCTAAAAACAGGATTCGACAAGGATTTATTTAACAAAACAGTATGAACTCTACTTTTTTTACATAGGAAATTTTGCTAGTGTTCGAATACTTTTGTTACAGACTTTAAATGATACCTTTATTAAATAAAGGAATTATTTACATTTATTTTATTAAAATCAATAGTGAATTGTTTTGCTTGAAGATATAGAATGACACACACACACACACACAAAAAAAAACTGTAATCTGAAAGTTTAAAATCTATATGCATATTATTAATTTAGAAACACTCATTTGAAACAAGACTGTAATAGGATATTACGTTGTGTGTGTGTGTGTGTGTGTGTGTTAATAATTTTTTTAAACATAGTGAAAGAACAAGAAGATTTAAGACCCCTGAAACCCCATAGACCAATAAGAATAAAATTTCATCAAATTAAAATTAGCTGTGAAGATTTTTTGTTAATTATTGAAACAATTAATTTTACAATTTTGATGTCTGAAACAATATAAATTTTACTTAATGATTTTTTTAATTTAATTTAATTTAATTTCAAACTTACCGTAATATTATTCCTAGATAGTTCACTGCTATTTAAATAATGTTGCCTTTACGTTAAAACGACATGAAACCAAAACAAAAGAATCAAAAAAGCAGTGGGAGAATAAATAATTAAAACACTTTTTTTGACAAATTATTTTTCAATAATTTTAACAAATTATTTTCAGTTATATATATATATATATATATATATATATATATATACAATCGAACTTCGTTAAAATGATCTCGCTGAACGTGAATTATTTTTATCATGAGCTGTTTCAAGAATTTCCGTCAAAATGAATATGAACTGCCATGTATTTTCAACTTTTAACATGAATTCGCTTGATGTGAAATTTCGATTAAGAAAAACTTCTCCAACGTCCCGTAGAAGAATTCTTACGATTAACATGAACAAAAAATTTTATAAAAGTGGGAAAATTTTTCTTTTTACCTAAAACTATGGAATATTTTTTCAACATCATAGAAATCACAACAAATTCTGCCTAAACAATATTACTACTTTTTGACAGTACAAAAACTGTCAATACAGATCAATAATGTTTGGGTTTGTTGTTCAATCGTAAATAATTTCCGCAAAGAATGTTTTTCCTTCATAGATGAAAGTTCTGGATTCAAATGAATGAAAAGTTATTGCTAAAAACTTAAAGAAATCAAACTGAAACTCTTAATTTATTACCCATCCTAAATATTTATTTAACCGGCATAAAAAAAAAAAAAGAACAAAAGTGTAATGTTGCTTTTGCTATACAGTTTTTAGTGTGAATTAAAATGAAGATTATTACGATATTAAAAAAACAACTAAGTATTAGAAGCTTAACATTACAACTATTATATATGACATTCAGAGTTAACATAATATGGCGTACCATTCACACGACTTTCTCTTACCCTGATATTTAATACTATAATTATAGGTTAGAGACTAAGAGGTAAGATAACGAGTACTGTTATGTAAACTTATGTTAAAACAATTCAAATTAGGCTTCGACATAGTTATACTTCGACATATGATAATCAGTTCTGTGTGAGGGGGGTGGTAGCCCCCTCAACTCCACGTTTCATTACTGCACCTACATTTATATAGAACTTAAATCTGTTATTAAAATTAAAAGTTCACTTAAAATTATTCAGGCAACTTTCAGACAATTTTCACGCAACATTCCTTGAAAGTTATAAGTCTTGATTAAATTTTTCCAGCAACAAATTTATATTAACTTGAAAATACAACTTTTGGATCTCAAAACGGCAAAGTTATGTAATGACAAAGTAGATCTTTGTCAAATAGACAAAGATCAAACGTTAAAACATTTGAATTCAATAACCAAGAAACCTCAAAACGTGTAAATATACAAAAACAAGCAATGAATATTTAGCTTAAAAACATACAGTATTTACCATATGTCTATGAAGAATTAGTTTCAGTTCCTGAGCAGCTTTCCTGAACATGGTAAAATATTTCAGTAAAGAACTTCTACTAACAATAAGAAAGAATGTTATCGCTTAATTATTTGCTGCCCTGTATATCTTTTGAAGATTATATTCAGACCACAAGGTGCACCTAAATATAATCCTATATGAATAATAAATGACACAACTTAAAAATACACTTCCATCAATTTTCAGCTATTGTGGCACTATATTGATATTGACGTTTGATATTATCTAGTTCTTTTGTACAGCCCTGTAAATAAACAGTGAATGATTTCCCTACCATATTTTACATGAAACATGTTTTTACGCATATAAAAAATATACATTCATTTCATTTGGTTTAGTGCAGTCTACAGATGCTACATTCTACTTACCTGAAATTTTCCCCATAGACGTAATGTATTTGAATTCTCTTGGGTGTCCCTGTACACGAACCATTTGCTTCATCTCAACGAAAAGCTTAGTGTAGCATCCCTATATCATACACATTTAGAATACCAAGTATGGACTTTCTGCTACCATTTTTTCTTGAGATATACTGATAAGAGACAGACACACAGACACACATACCAACCGCTAAAAACATGATTTTCGGATTCAGGGAACCTCAAAACCTGTAAATATAATAAAAACTCACTTTTGAAAATTTGACCCTAAAACAATACTTTCTGAACCTTACGGGTAAGAGAAAGTAAAAAATAAGGTGAGATTTCATAATTATGTAATTTTTATTTTTAACTATAAATGTATTGCCAAAAAAAAAAAAAAAAAAAGCTTAGTTTACAAATATACCTTATCCCAGTGCTCAGAAAGCAATTCTCAGGAATGAATTCTCTTCTCAAGCTGACATCTAGATGTTTCTTTCCAATACACGTTTCATTCCCATTCACCATTGTAAATTCTTTTAGGGGTACATAGAGTTGTTAAAATCAACGAGATATATAAATTAGAGTGCTGATTCAATGGATGAGGGATTAGCTTTCCGTGGTTCAAGATGAATCACGTGACATGCTCCAATAGGTTGCTGTGTTTGGCCCTTTATCGCTATTTTGGCATTTAAAATATCAGTTCGACAAATTATCATTATTATTAGGTAACATGACAGTCCTGTGACCGAAATAAATTGTTTTTAAAATAATTTTACACATATTTCTCATTTTAATATGTAAGAAAATACCTTTTTTTCATCGTTTCCCAACAAAGTTTAAAAGTGTTTATAAAAGAAAATTTAAACTTTTAAAGAGCTAAATTTAACAACAAATAATAATTTTTCAACTATTTTTAAGCATTTTGTCGGTTAAAGTTCGACTACACGAAATAAAAAAGAAGTAAAATCAAAATCAAAATGGTTTAGAACAAAAGAATATTAAACTACGTAAAGTAAACAAAAACATTGAAACCGTTGCCATAGAAATTTACTGAAAATGAGCTGTTACCTAGGAAACCACCGAATATGCAGGTGCACGGAGAGCATGTCACATGACTCATCTTGGACCTTCTCAAGGGTTACCATTTATCACTCTACTTTATATATCTCGTTGGTTAAAATTGAATGCCAAATTTCAGCAATCTTTGAGTTTGCAAAAAATCTTTAAGTTTACAATCTTTGAAATAAAAAAAGTGAATAATAATAATAATAATAATAATAATAATAATATAAATAAAGTTTCTTTACATTCTTTGTAAACAGAACGACAAGACTTATTTTGATCTATTCTTCCATGTAAAAGCATGCAGTAACTGTGTTTCATTCCCTAGCATCGGTTATTATATTCATTTCTTAAAATTTCTTTGATATATCTTTAGCATAAGAACCTCTTGGCGGATTTCACCCCCCCCCCCTTTTTTTTTTGTCATTTTATCATTGAATTAGAATGGCTATCAAAATTACATAAGTAAAGTTTTTGCCGAGAAACGTCAGAGCTACTTCAGTACCAAATTTCAAATTTCGGCAAGGAATTCTATACACTATAAAAATATGTCCTATTTGCTGCCAGACATTCTCCGTAATTTCAGAAAATACGCGTAATTTACGAAACAATTACGTTGTTAAAACGTATTTTCTCAAATTACAGAGAATTTCTGGCAGCAAATAGGACATACTTTTTACAGTGTACTGAAGCTGTTCCATATATTTAGTACAAATTTTCTCAATTTTAATTATTCTTAAAGAAAAGTTTGCGCTTTCTTTATACATATATATATATATATATAAAGAAATACATTTACTCATTTATTTATTTATTTATTTTCGACATCAATTATTATTATTATTATTTTAATTATTTTAATGTTAAAATGGGGTTTTTATTTAATACCTTTAGAATTGAACTAAAAAAATGGGACATTAGCTAGATTTTGTCCTGTTTAATAAGTGTATCAATAAAATAAAAGAAAAGAAAGAGAAAGAAAGAAAGGGGAAAAAAAAGAAGAAGAAGAAGAAGAATTCGTACTAAAAATCTGGGCGTATACAATGACAAACTTTCATCTTTATAATTTTTTAAATAAAAACAAAAATATTTGCACGTTATTCAAGGTGATAGATAACAATTTTAAACAATGCCGAAACCGTTGTCTGAAACAAATAGTGCGACCTGTCGTACTACTACTACTAATAATAAGAAGAAGATAAAATTTTTTTTTAGAATTACCTATTCTTGTTTTCTAGTAAATGATAATATAACATTTTATGGCACATTCTTTATTTAAGTTTAGTTGCAAAACTATAAAGATAGATTACGCGCTTTGTTGCTATTTTTTTGCATAACCTACTATTACGATAAGGCGATATTGAAAATCTTATATCTCGAAAATATAACTAGCTTTCTATCACGATTTAATTATATATCAATATTAAAAAAAAAAAAAAAAAAAAAAAAAAAAATACTAAATTTTTTGCAATGTTTTTACTTTAACATATCACGCACAGATGTGTTCAGTTACATATAAAATGCACGCAGTTTAAATAATAATAACAATAATAATAATATGTAACTTTAAATTAACTTAAAATTAGCGCAAAGCGTCTTGATTTTTTTTTATTTTATTATTATTATTATTATTAGCTCCATAAAAGAAGCCTTTTCATTTCAAAAATTACTTTTTATCATTCAAAGCATGCTATACACTGTCAAAAAAAAATGCAAATTTGCTGCCAGAAATTCTCTGTAATTTGAGAAAAAAGTCGTAAATTACAAAAAAATTACGTTGAAGAAACGTATTTCTCTGTAATTACACAGAATTTCTGGCAGCAAAGTTGTATTTTTTTAACAGTGGCATGCATAAAAATGATAGATTTCGTGGCAGTATTTGATTTGAGAAGTAACACAATGTAAAACAACAACGACAATAATAATGATAACAAGTTTCATTTCTAGTTATTATTCAAGTATAGTTCTATTATTCTTTATAACTAAATTGAAACATTTTTATCTTTTGGTTTCGCCAGTCTGCTTTCTTTATGCTCACATTTCTGTATATATGGTATTTACAGAATGCATTGAAAAATGCGGGAAATAACAACAAAAAATACTTTTTATATTTACGCTTCTTTTCCTTACAAATACTGGATGCATAATTTGCAGCACTTAAAAACATTTTTTTTTTTTATGTCGAACTGCACACATGTAAGAAATTTCATTTCTAAATTACCGTCAGTGACTGGCAAAGTCATCCAGTCACTGACCGTAAAAATAATATTATCGTCGATACATTTATGAACTTTTTTTCGAAGGACGGCAGTGACCTTTTAATAAATGGTGAACAATCTGAATTTTTCAGAAATTTGTCTCAACTTCGAATAATGGATTTTTTCATCGAAGAAAGGAGTTGACCATATATTTTAAGTTTTAACAGTCATCTTTCTAGATTTTACAGAAATTTCTTAGAGTACACAAACATAATTAAAAATATTTGTTTTAGAATGCAATTAAGTGGAAGCCTTTTAGCCATTACTCGTCGCCTCGTCGGGGACGAGTAACGTTTCCAGGGAGAACCGCGAGGAGGTAGGCTTCCTCTCTCCCCGTTCGCAGGACCATTCCTCTGCTTGTACGTTCTTGGACAGACGTAGACTAGCAGAGTGCGTCCCACTCGCAAGACCATTCCTCTGCTCCCTAAGCATTAAGTGCGTAGCTGAGCAGAGTGTGTCCCGCTAGTGATGATGGCAGTGGAGAAGATGGTGTTATAAGCCTGATGGTGGTGGCTTAGAGATGGAGAAGAGGCAGAAGATGGCTTGGAAGTAGGCGAGTTAGAAGCCTGATGTTGTTGGCTTAGAAGATATAGAAGAGAAAGACGGTGACTTTGAAGCAGAAGAGCTTGGAAGTCTGATGTTGTTGGCTTAGAAGATGGAGAAGAGGAAGAGGATTATTTGGAAGTAAACGAAATTAGAAGCCGGATGTTGTTGGCTTAGAAGATGAAGAAAAGGAAAAGAATTATTTGGAAGCAGACGAACTTAGAAGCTGGATGTTGTTGGCTTTGAAGAAGAAGAAGAAGAAGAGGAAGAGGATTATTTGGAAGTAGACGAGCTTAGTATCCGGTGTTGGCTTAAAATATGAGGAACAAGCAGAGAAGCACTTTAGAGAAGATGATGTTATTTGCTTGATGGCACTAAAGGGTGGTGAAAAGGAAGAGGATATTATTAGCTTGATTGTGTTGGCTTTCACTATGTGAAAGAAAGGATGACTTTTGAATAGAAGACTTTATTAAACAGCTGGTATTGGCTTTGTATTTGGTGAAGAGACAGAAGATAGACTTTGAGAAAAGGATCATATCAGCCTGAAGCTTTGAAGATGGTGAAGAAGCAAATGATGACTTCTGAGAGGAGGATCTTAGACGATTTGTGTTCGCTTAGGAGATGGAGTTTGAGTATATTGAATGCAAATGACTATTTTAGATGACTTTTGCTGAATAGTACAAAGGTACAAAGCATAAGTTGAGTATTAGTTATTTTTCATTATATTTCAACTGGAATGGACACTAGATGATTTAAATCTGATAAATTAAGGTGATAAATGAACTGACTGTATTAGTTAGTGAGAAGAGCCATAGGAAGTTATTTTAAAAACCTTGTAAATGTGAAAATCGGATTAGTTCATGATTTAATTATGGTTTTAAATAAATTTTAAAATTAAAAATCAATGTGGAAAAGTTCCGTAATAATAAAAGAAACGCAATATAGTTAAATTATGCAAAATTTCTAATCAACATTTCATAAAAAATAATTTTGGCTCAAAGTTTATAATTTTTTGTTTTCAATTTGGAAAGAATGAAAATCAATAATTTAAACTTTTTTAAAGTAAAGATGACTGTGGTATTTAGTCCTTTTTACCACAGCCACAACAGCAGCAAAATAACTTTCGGAGACATGCTTTCAATTTACCACATTTTCTTGAGGGCTTTTCTTCAGTTCCATTTGATTCAGGATCTTGATTTTGAGCTACTTGAAATTGTCTGTATTCAGTTGCACATTCAGCCCATGGACCAGATACCCAATTAATATTTCCAAATCGATTTAAATCCGTTTGGATCAAGCTGGCATCCAAATATCGTAGCATGCGTTCTTCAGAATAATTACGCGTTGGTTTAACGATATGACGTCGAGAATCTTTGTACACAGTAGTAGTTTCGTAACTATCGACATCACAGCTTTTTTCGGAGACAGCGTCGAAATAAATCACTGAACTTGCTTCAGAAATCGCATCATAAAAGATGTCTTGTTCTTCAGGAAATATCATCATATGCTTAATTGCATGATCTAGAAAAATAACTGAGCCGAGATATATGACAATGACGGCAGCCAAGAGATAGCTTCCTTCATAAACTTGAAGGAGCCACAAAACACAAAACAAAGCCAAAAACATGGCGATTTTTGTAATTTGTGATATTAAATGTCCGAAATAGATGCTAAGTATGCTAAGTTAAGTAATGAAAACTTTATTAGAGAAAACACGCAATTTGAAATCAGAGGCTTAGCAAATTCAACCTACAACTTCAAAGTTTGTAGTAAGAATGAAAAGTTTGTTGAGATTTTCAATATATTTCAAAATAAAACAGAAAAAATCATTGTTGTATTCTTATTTCAACAATAAATATTTGTTTTAACAAGGAAATTATAATATAAACAAATAATAAAACTCTTATTCAAAAAGCATTGTTGCTGATTGATGTTTTGTTTTGGTCCTTTTATTTCTAATATTGCCACAATAAAAAAAGTAACTTTGTAAAAATCATTTGAAAACAATAATTTAATTTTTAAAATATAATGCATCTAGTTGGCGAGATATATTTTTTCGAAAAGAAAGTATAGAACGCTAATTTTTGTTTATTAAATATTTATTAAAATAATGTTGCAGATTTTTTTTCCTGCACTTTTAAGAAGATTGGTATGGCTCTAGACAGTATTAGTGAAACATTTATTTTTAAAAGAAATCATTGTACATATAAACGCCAAAATGAATTAAAAGCGTCTACTGGCCATATTTTGGATGTCATATTTTAAACAATTAATTTTTAATTTATTTATTTATATACTATAGCAAACCCGTGCGAAATTTTTGCACTTTGTTTCTTTTCTTATTTATCTTTAAAGTTTGAAACTTATAAATATTATACTAATTTCACCACCTAATTAAAATTTTAATTTACTAGAAGCCAAATTGTTATTAGAACCAAATAAATATTGTACAAAATAGTGAAACCAGAATCATTCAAAGAAAAATTTCGAAATAAAATTCATGGTTGACGACTCAGATTTCATATTTCCGCTGGTAGTACAGTTTTAGTAAAGGATCCCCATGACGCCTTTTAAACTTTTACCGTAAAAAAAAAAAAAAAAAAAAAAAAAAAAAAAAATCCTGTTTTGAATATACGTTTTATGATAGCGCTTTTTAGTGAATTTATGATAATAATACATATTCTGTTATATCTTTAAAATATTGCTAGGTTTAAAATGACGATTAAAAAGATTCTGAAGAAATAACTTTTAAAAATACATTTTCCATAAAATACTGTCATCATACAAATGTCGTCATGTTTTCTTATTAGATCATTGAGCTGAGTCCGCGTGCTTCAATATTGTCCATTTATAAATATTATTTTTTATCCTCGCGTATTTTATTAATTTCACTACTATCGTATCGTTTCGACAAAAAATAATTGGAATTGGTCCACGTTAGAGAAATATTATAGCGATTTTGCAAAATTTAACAATTTTGTTTTTATAGGCGTATCTGGATTTGGCTATTGAAAATTAAGGCACATGAATTATATCTGATAGCTTTTAATAAATTTATGGTACATTTTCTGTTTACACGCAATTAGAACTAAAGCGGCAAACTGAGCAGTGTCATATATATTTTTAATGTTTATACTATTCAATTCACATCCACGTTGCTAGAAGTCTATAAAATAATAAAATGTACTTAGATATAAGTATATTTTATTAATGCTATATTTACATAAATATAAATAGTAAAATACACACTTTATTGGAAGAAATTTCAACAGTGATTTTTTTTAGTAGCACCAATATCAAAGTACTGCTTTGCGATAATTGGCGCCAATATTTTAACTTGGTGACTATTATTTGCGTGCTAACGGTAAAGTAAATATTTGCATTATAAAAATAATATCCTAGCTTTAACCTCATTTACTTGTCTTTGCTAGCGTACAGCTTTACCCCCACTGGAGAAATTTAAAGTTTGGCACCGAAGTAGCTCGGAGATTTCTCCCCAAGTTCTTTATTTACGCAATTATGATAGCCATTTTAAATCCTAGCAAAAATGTCAGCAAAAGTATTTAAAGTCGCCAAAGGAATCCCATACTAAAGCTGTGGAAACAACTTCAGTTTTTCTCCACAACGATATTTGGCGATTCTTTGTTGGCGATTATGGCTAAATCATAAATCTAAAAATCATAAATGATAAATGATAAAATCATATTCTAAATCATAAAACATGAAATCATAAATCCAAAATAAACAACATATAGGCGACCATATTCTATCGCAAACAGTCCAGAACGACATCGTTATCGTTCAAAACGTCACCAAAGAAAAATCGCCAAATTCAGCTGTGGGGATATACTGAAGTTATACCAAGCGGTGATAGGTTAACTGGGATAGACTCCTTCACATTTTTCTTGCAATTTTTACCAAAGTTTATTTTCCTCTAACAGTTCTGCCAAACTCGTTCATTGGAGACTTTTTTTTGTACTTACGTATTATCGCAACCAGGCCAAAATTCGCATAAATCTCCAAATTTGGCGACCCTACTTACGGCAACCCTACGTGTTATACGTGGTTTTTCGTAAAGAAATTATTTTGCTTACTGGTTAGATTGAATGCCGTGAAATACTTTAACTAATACTAATAACTTAACTAATAATAATAATAACTTAATAATAATAATAATAATAATAATAATAATAATATACTTATAATAATAATATACTTATAATAATAATAATAATAATAATAATAATAATAATAATAATAACTTAATAATAATAATAACTAATAATAATAATAACTTAATTAATACTAAAAACTTAACTTTCTTACTCAAACTTACAAATCGCGCCAACCTGGTTGCGATAATACGTAAGAACCCTTTTTTTTTTAATAGTACCTGTTTGGCTTTTTATGTATCTCATCCATTATGGTTGGTTTTATACAATTTGTTCTCCATTGTTAATTTGCATCTCCCCTCTCATGGAGACGCCACATGTACTAGAAATCACTAGTCCAAAATTTATTTAACATAAATTTCCTTCTTGGTTTCAAGAATTAAAATTTTCAATGCTTCAACAAAAAAGGATGAACCCGCAGAGAAACCTTTTCTACCAGTGTCCCATGATCATAAATATTTTATTTTCACTCACTGCGTAATAGTTTGAGGAGTTTAGCGAACAATGCTTGTTGTAGTCTCACTGTAATTTGCTTTGAAATTTAAAGGTACTGTAGATATTCTCGCTCAAGCTCAAGGTACAACTTGCAGGTTGGTCCACAATCTTATTTGGCGATTTTCTTTGGTGATTACAACGAAATGCGATTTTCGGAAATGGTTGCCATGGATTTCAAACGTAAACAAAGCAAAAACGCGTTTTTCAAAATGGCGTCTGTTTTGTAATGCACAGAAATAAATTAAGCCTATTTTTAATATTAATGAAGCAAATATTTAAATTAACTCACCCTCACTTAGCATGAAAAAATAACTGAATTAATTTCTATACTGGAATGGAAGGGTCATCAATATGCATATATATATGCATATATATGCTTCTCATACATTTATACCATTTAAATGTTCTACAGTTGCAGGGAAAATACGATTATATAAACCAGATTTCCTAACCCACATTTTTTCAAAAATTCGAAAAACTTTTCTCTCACTCTAAACTATTCCATCGAAAAAAGGAACAACTTCTGCATATCCCCACAACGATATTTGGCTATTTTTTGTTGGCGATTATGGCTAAGTCATAAATCTAAAAGTCATAAATCATAATCTAAATCATAAATCATAAAACATAAAATCATAAATCCAAAATAAACAACATGTAGGGCTGCCATATTATATCGCAAACAGTCCAGAACGACATCGTTATCGTTCAAAACGTCGCCAAATTCAGCTGTGGGGATATACTGAAGTTATACCGAATAGAATACTGCATATTTAAATGTCGATCAAGTAGTCTTCATGTCGTAGTCGACTGTACATATAACCGATCCACACATCAAAAATCTCCTTCTTAAGATAATTTAGTGCAGAGTTACGCTGGATACATGTTCAGTATCCAAAGAGACATTTAAAAAAAAAGTTTAAAATGAATAAAATACGCGCAAGTTAAAATGTGAAACAATATATTATAAATATTAGACAGGTTTATCTGAAATGAGTAAAGGAAAAAATAATAAAGATAAATATTAAGAATAAATAAATAAATAAAGCCTATTTTTAATATCAATAAAATAAATATTTAAAATTAACTTTCCTTTCTCCGCACGAAAAAATAATGATAAATAAAATTAGAAATTCTAACTTCTAAACTTTCATTAAATTATTTATTTGAATTTATAATTGTTGCCAAAAAAATTAAACTTTAAATTTTACATCTACTTTTAAAAATAACACGTGATCATGTTTTATATAAAAAATAAATTATTAAATTCATTTTTTTACTTATTTTTATTTCATATTGCTCGCGCACTTTTTATTTCCTAATTCAAAATTATTAAAAAAAAAAAAAAAAAAAAAAAAAAAAAAAAAAGCTTATTCGATATCGTTTGTAACGATACTGATTATTATTAATTTTCTTTTCTTATTCTTAAAAAAAAAAAAAAAAAAAAAAAAAATTATTTTGATGAAATTCTGGCAAAAGCAGAATTTAGTTTAGAACGGAGAACTATTATTTATTATTATTATTATTATTATTATTATTTTAATGACAACATCGCTTTCAAATTATTCAATTATATTTTCGATAAATTTTAGATTTCGATAAATGTCCAACTATCGAAAAATGATTTCGACAAATGTCCAACTATCAAAAAATGACACCGCAAAAATCCCAAATTGAGACTAATAGTCCTCAGTCCTAATAATAATAATAATAATTTCAATGTATTTTGTCCCCTTACATCGATATTTACTTTCCTGCGATTTGCAATTGATTTTGATGTCGCACGTGTGTTAATGCTATCTCCATGATCAACAAGTACCAATTTTAAAGTTGGAAAAATTGATGTGTACATCAAAACTCGGCGTAAACCTAAACCGATTTAGGGATATAGATGTAAAATCGATTTTATAGGGAATCAGTGCAAGCTAAAACGGATATAGTGATATAGATATAAAATCAATATAATTAGGAATCGACGTAAGCTTAAATCGATTCAGTGACATAAATGTTTAATCCATATTTTTCAATGAATCGATATATCGCCCAGTCCAACCTGCAATGTCATAGTTAACAAGCTATTTATATATTTCGTAGTTTTCAAACTATTGGCTATGAATTAAAATGTTGTTTTTATTTCACTTCATCCAGATTAATTACATAATTCCATGAATTACGTATTTTATTTCATGGTATTAACTTTCCTCATTCATATTTTTCAACCTCTTCTACATTCATTGAATACATCAAAATTTACAATTTCCGAATTTTAATGGATTAATAGTCGGCAGCAAAATTATTGAAGCACTAGCAATAATTCCTACTTAAAAGGTGGGCACCTAATATTATTTTGCTAAGTAAATATTTGTCGAGTCATAATCTTAGTCTTGTGCTGTTTATAAAAAAGTAAGTTGGTGATATTAGCGATCAAACTACAGAAAAATAAAAGGTGGGCACCTAATACTATTTTGCTAAGTAAATATTTGTCGAGTCATAATCTTAGTCTTGTGCTGTTTATAAAAAAGTAAGTTGGTGATATTAGCGATCAAACTACAGAAAAATAAAAGGTGGGCACCTAATACTATTTTGCTAAGTAAATATTTGTCGAGTCATAATCTTAGTCTTGTGCTGTTTATAAAAAAGTAAGTTGGTGATATTAGCGATCAAACTACAGAAAAAAATATATGAAAAGTGTGGATGTTGTGCTTCAGTAATTTTGCTGACAACTATACATTGTTAGATCATGATTTTAACAGATATACTCTAATTGACTTTCAGAACATTTAAAAAAAACTAAGAGTTTAAAGAAATTTGGATAAGGCAAAAACTGGTAAATAAACAAAAACGAGAATTATAAGAGTGTTTGAGAATTTCTCCCAAAATTCGTATGTTTTTATGATCGACAGTTACATATCAGAATCCATATCATGCGCTAGCCGTACTTATGCAAATACGGCGTACCGTGCAACTAAATATTTTTCGCATCAGTACAGTGTTGGTTTTTAGTTTGCACGGGTGAAGTAAACGTAAAAATGAGTATTTTTCAATTGTTCTTAGATACAATCGGCAGAAAAAGTATCCGAGCACTAGCATTAATAAATTATTGGCTAGTGCTCGGATACTTTTGCTGCCAACTGTACTTAGAATTAAATAAGTAATCGTAAATAAAAACTTAACTGGTTAAATAATAACAGAAAATCACTCTCGATTTTTCTACAGGAAGCTAAAAGAACTATTCACATAATTTTAAGTTTAAAAATTTTAAATTTAAATTGTTAAGATACGTAAGCAAAGCAATACATATTAAATTTCGTTATCAAAACTTAAAACGTGAAACTACGCCTTGATTAGGGGAAATTAATGCTTAAAATTTTGAACGCAGAAATCAAAACCAATCAAAGTTAATTAATATTGCTTTCGATATCAAACTGCAAACTAGATTTAGCGTAGGCAAACTCGAATTCTGCTACTGCACAGTAAGAAAACAGTTTTGCTTAACCTGCCGTTCACCTCTAATGATAAATAGGAGCGTAGGTTTGCTAGCCAGACATCATGAAACTGTCTTAATATGTGGGCATCACATACAGGAATACAGAAAATAGAATTTGTGTAATTTCCTGTGAATCATGGATCATCTGTGAAACGAAACATTACACAGGCTTGCGAAATCGAAATTTTCAATTTTTTTTTTAGTACAGTCGGTAACAAAAGTCTCCGAACACTAGCAAAAATTCCTATATAAAAAAAAAGTACACTTAATACAGTTTTGTTAAATAAATCCTTGTCGAATCCTGTCCTTAGTGAGTTTAAAAACAGGATTCGACAAAGATTTATTTAACAAAACTGTATTACATGTACTTTTTTTATATAGGAATTTTTGCTAGTGTTCGGAGCCTTTTTTTACTGACTGTACGACAGGATTATTTCTTTCAATCTGCCATTTTGCGTCGTTACCAATTTATAGTTTTCCACTTACAAAACTGCCTGCTAATATCCAATTTTACTTTCTTACTCTATCTTAAAAAATTTTGTAAAATCCGTAAAAACTTTCATATATATATTTCTGTCACTTCCCATCGGTGAGAATCGAACTCACAAACTTCGGCTTCGTAGTTAAGTACTCTAACCACAGAGCCAACGCGTCTTGGCTGAACATTGCCCGATTATTTAGAGTAGTGTTTTCAGATATTTTTAGACTAAAACTGTGAAATTTATTTAAAATGTGTGTTATTTTCCGATTTATAAGATGAGTACATTGATATTAATTACGTTTTTCAGAAATTAATAGATTAATATTAATTAATCTGTGATAAATTTTGAGTATAATTTAAATATCGAATAATTGGTTTATAGTTTTTTTTTTTTTTTTTTTTAATATTATGTTTTGTTCTGTAGAAATTGAAACTGTTAATTATTAATAATAAATACGAAATTGTTATTAAGATTATTTTACTAATTAAAATAGTATTTAGTAAATGAGTATTAAGCAGTTAAGGGAAGACACTATACAATTAATGCATTCAAATTTTATTAATTTATTTGGAATTAAAAATCAATACATTATTTGAATTTGTGTTTAAGAATTTTAATGAGCACCCTCTATTATTATTATTATTATTATTATTATTATTATTATTATTATTATTATTTATTTATTTATTTATTTATTTATTTATTTATTTATTTGAAAGAATGTTAAAAGACATAAGTAGTCCTGTCGTACTAAAGGAAATTCTGTCATAGACAGAATTTAATCCATAGATTTTTTAATAGAATTTTGAAACCTTCGTAAATTATTTGAAATTTACGAATTTCTAAACATGAAATAACAGGGCACATTTTCGCATATGCGAGAGGGATATCCCCCCCCCCCCCCGACTTTGTTGTGTATTTCTAATGTGTTTTGGTGCGCTGAATTCAGAAATAATTGTATGTTTTTCCTATACCGTAAGGAATTTTCACAAAGTATAAGGATGAAGATTGGAAGAATTAACTTAGAGACTATAACAAATTCCAACCAATTTTTATGTATAAAATATATTAAAATTGGATATTATTTACACATTATCTTTTAAATGTGTTTCTTTACATCTCCTTCTAGAGCATTTTACTTTGTGCACGGCTTGAAGGCCTCGTGGAAGGGGAAATTCTCTATGCAGCAACCAGCAATAATCTGCTAATATGTTAACATCCCATCCTCCCTGATACCTTCTCTACATTTGTTTGGTGTTTTGATGAAATAGTTCTCCTTGTTCTTCACACACATCACCCTGATTTTCTGGGAAATAATTTAGATGGGAGTTGTAAAAGTGGAGGTTCAGGCTCATACAATCCCTTTCTACTTCCATTACCTTACTACCGTAGGTAATGGAAGTATTGTATTTGGTCCAAAAATTCGATATCGAGATTTCACCTGATTTACACGTTTTAAGGTCCCCTGAGTCCCAAAAGTGGTTTTGGGCAATTGGTCAGTGTGTGTGTATGTATGTACAGTCGGTAACAAAAGTGTCCGAACACTAGCAAAAATTCCTATGTAAAAAAATTACACTTTATACAGTTTTGTTAAATAAATCCTTGTCGAATCCTGTTTTTAGTCAGTGTAAGAACATGATTCGATAAGGATTTATTTAACAAAACCGTATGAAGTGTACTTTTTTTACATAGGAATTTTTGCTAGTGTTCGGACACTTTTGTTACCGACTGTATGTATGCACGTATGTGTGTGTGTATGTACGGAATCTTCTGGCTATCATATCTCCGAAACTAATAAAGACAGAACTACGAAGTTTCAGAATTGAGACAGGTCTGGTGTATAGATGAATTTTCCAAATTTTGGTGAAAATTGAAAAACCGGAAGTGGGACATCGGAAACGGGAAATGGTACCGTAAGTTCGTATCTCAAAAACGGCTCAAACGATTTTCTTCAAATTTGCTCTATTAACACTCTATTAGATGTCCTTTCGAATGTTATAGTCGGTTAGTTCAGAAAAATTGATAGGCGTCCTGTATAAATAGCTCAATTTCAGGTCTCGCAAGCACGTTCCTTTAAAAACCGCTGTACTGATTTTTTTCAAACTTGCCATATTAACTCATCTTTAAATATCCTTTTGTATGTAATTATTGTTTTCCAGTCAATAATTGAGTTTTGTTAAAAGTTGGTATCTCAAAAACGGCTCTAATGATTTTCTTGAAAATTGTAATATAAATCCATTCTTTTTTCATGTATTTCGTGGTTATTAAAGAAAAATCAACAGTCATCCTGCTTAGGTAGGTTAGTTCTAAATCTCGGAAATTGGTGTTTCAAAAAATAACTCTACCACTTTTCCCCCCTTAATTTTTTACCTAGCTATATGCAAGTTTCGTTTTATATGTCTTTACAAATGTATAAAATTTCTCTTACCAGAAAAATTTTAGGTTCCTACTACTTCTTTAGGTCACTTTTATGTCTTCTGATCAGAAATTCTCCAAAAAATACATGTAATACGTGTAATAGTGTGTAATGGAAGTCGTGTGGCTGTTTCAGACCAGATGTATTTATTTATTTATTTATTTATTATTATTATTGTTATTATTATTATTCAAAACTGTACGTGATGGAAATTCTTGAATAGTTTTTCCTTAATCAGCATCCAAAAATACATCAGAAAAACATATGACCTCGAAGAAAAAAATTTCATCGTCGATCTGTGTTATTTATTTATTTGTTTTCTTTAGTAAAATGGTTGCTTATTTTAAAAGTTATATTTAAAATTATTTGTTTAAGTTTTTATTCAAGTAACTAACACTCGATCAAAAAAGAAAAAAAGTTTATTATTAATTTTAAGCTCTTATCTATCTCTCTATGTATGTATGGCATTATGTGGGTCATTGTAGCTCCAAAACAGATAGACCGATTTTATTTTATTTTTTATGTATTTATTTATTTGTTTTTTAAGAATGCCGATTTAATCTAGATTGCTCTTAGTTATGTTTTATGAAAATCTGTATCATAAATTCGTTAAAATTTATTTTTTCGAACCACTTTATACGAATATTTTAAAGTTTGCGAGATGTCATTTTTACAACTTACATTAGATTATAATCATATTAGATGATAAATCACGTGATTTTTGGACAATGTGGAAATTCTTTTTTTTTTTTTTTTTTTTTTTCGGAAACCATTTTTTTACGTGATTTTTGGAAAATTTGGCGAATTTTCAAATGATTTCGATAAAAATAAATAAAATATCTGTAAATGGTTTTTATGAGATACATTTCAAAAATCGCTAAATTTAATCAAATGTCAGCGATTTTTGATTAAATTTAGCGAACAGATATTTTGATGAAAATTACTACTAAGTTAAATTAAAGGCCAACAATATGCGTTAAAATTGTAGGCTAACGTTCTTTCAACTGAAAATTACACAGATTGTATAGAAAATCTAGTATGTTGCGGCCACCACAAGACTTTCTTCTGTATTTTTCTATACAAATTCACTAAGTGAAAATAATGTACTAAAACTATTATAATTATCTAACATACTGAATGCAAATTATTTTCGTCTTAGTTATTTTCGACTAAATATCCAAAGAAAGACAGTTTTATTGTCTGTACATAATATGCATTTCTGTGCTGTAGTTCCTGAGATATAGCCTTCCCTTAAATTGCAGCAATCGTTGTATAGCAGCACCACCTGTTGAGCAGTCACCACCAAAAGTTGATAGGTACTAATTTAGGTCAAGGCGCATCTACATATAAATTTATATGCAATTCTGAGCATTAGTTCCAGAGATACAGTTGCCACAAAATTTTTGTCTCTCTCTCTCTCACACACACACACAGACGAACAGACGGACAGACAGGCATTGTCTAAAAATCATCAAATCGTGTTCTAGACCTTTCAAAACGTGTAAATCCGTCAAAAACCGGAACTCGAATTTTTTTACGAATCCAATACTTTCTTCTTTTCAATATAGAAGAAAGTAATATTTAATTAAATTCAACATGAGACGGATTTTTTTTTTTTTTTTTTTTTTTTTTTTTTTTTTTTTGGTCTCTTTCTCTCTCTCTCTTTTTAATATAAAAATAGCATTAGAATTTTTAATTGACTGATATCTAATCTAAAAAATCACTAATTTTAGAGATAAAATAGATTTTAAAAGATAATTAAAGTTTCCAATATTTAGATTTAAGAGGTCAAAAGTTTAGTATATTTCTCAAGATAAAATTTTAGAAACTTATGAAGAAAAGTTGCATGGAAACCAATGAATTAAGATAATATAAGTGAAATTGTAAATACAGTAAAATAAAACCCTGATAAGCCTTAGAATAAACTGTCTTTTGCAAATTTATTTTCAATTATCTAAAACGGAGTTTCTTAACCGGTCTATCACGACACGCAAGTATGCGTTCAAAGAGTCTTAAACTGCAAAGGTTTTCTTATTATCTTTTTTACAATAAATTATCTGAAAAACGATATTCATATATTTATAAGTTATTTAGAATTGAAAAAAAAAATATATATATAATAAGGAGATTTGGGGCAAGGTGAAGTTTAGAAATCCACTGATAGGGTTATTTTTAAAATTTTTGCAAAAGGAATCCCCAGAATGGCATAATTATAAATGGATTTACTAAACTACGAATTTGTAAAAGATTCTAAACTAAAAATATCTAATCATTAAAAGAAATCTATAATTTATCAAATGATAAGATAACATTTGGTGCTTGATTTTTGAAACGTCTAGAATAAGTTTAAATTTGAATATGTATGAACGTTTGATTATTTTTGTTATTATTTAAATTACTGTATTAAAAGTTACTGTTGAACTATCTTATTACAGTTACAGTTAATTTATTTCTTCTACAAAAAGAAAAAATATACTAAAATCATAACAATTTTAACTGTCAAATAGATAGTGTCTGAAATTGATATTTTAACTAAAGTATGTCTTAATCTGGGGTAAAAAACTGATAAACTCTAAATTGCAAAGAAAGCAAGTGTAAGATAAACAAATATTGAAACACAGAATAATATCGAAATTGGAAAACGCAATCGAAATTGGCAATTTACTTTTTGTCTATCAGTCTGATGGAACATGGAAAATTATGGATTTCTATTACCATTTTACTTTCTCTTATATATAACTAATAACGAAAGTATTGCTTATGAAGTAAATTTTAAAAATTAAGTTTTTACTATAATTGCACGTTTTGAGGTCCATTGAATCCGAAAATCAGATTTATAGTGGTTTGTGTATATATATGCGTCTGTTATCAGCATAACTGAAAAATAAATTTTAGCAGGATGTTCAAATTGGTATTCTACGTCTGCATCATATAAAGATGTTACCTTTTTTTTTTTTTTTTTTTTTTTTGAGATATGTCAAAAGATTTACGTACAGGCACATACAAAAGTATTGAATTGTATAACACATTTCAATGGGCGAAATATCTCATAGGCATTCATATACATAGGTGAAATATCTCATAGGTATTCATATACATAGGTGAAATATCTCATAGGTATTCATATACATAGGTGAAATATCTCATAGGTACAGTTTAACATCTTTAGACAGCACTAAATGAAATAAAATTGGCATACATATTTACATGAACAAAAAGCATGTTTCATGTTTCACATGTATGAAAAGTATTTATGTCCTTTTACAGGGTCACACATGAAAATTCTGGTACATTTGAGAGCGGCTCGAAGTACGTTTAAAGTTGCGTGATGCTTTTTCTTTCCGTGCTAAACTTAAATACATTGTTTGGTGCGCCTAAAAACTCATTTTTCAGTATATTGACCTGTCAAACATGGGGATATTGGGATTCTTATTGGTCAACCCCATTTTTGAGCATGTCAGTATACTCAAAAATGAGTACATGGGTTTTCAAATTTAAGTATATATTGTTTCGGGGTATTTTGAGACAATATATACTTATTTTTAAGAACTTATTTTTTACAGTGTAACTTGAAATAAACTTTAAAATTTAATAATAGCCATAAATCTTTTATGAATATGGTTATAATATTCGAATAGGATTTGAGGATTTGAGAGGAGGAGCTGCCTGATACATAGATGAATGTCAAATAAAATTGATTTCAAACCTAGTTTCAACTGCAGTTACTTTATAAATGTTCATTATAAAGTCCAATACCATTTCTCATATTTTACGCCATAACCTGCAATAATAAGTCTATATAAGTATTAATGTAAAGTTGTGAGCGCTCATAGATATTATTTCGTAGAGAAAGCAGTGTGAGAATTACATATAATTATTTCGGCTCGGATAAAGTTTTCCGTGAACTCAGTTTTTTCCCGATAGCTTTTGTAACCCTTCCATTTTACGAAATAATCAAATGTTCTTCTCGATTTTTATTTATTTTAATAGTAATATCAATAAATTCTATGCATTTATGGTATTAAAATAAATAAATAAATAAAAATAAATAAAAGCTTTCTTGACTTTTAGGACACTGAAATGTATCCTGTAATAGAATTTTTTCTTTTTTAATTTTGCTTGATTTAATCATACTAAAATGAGCGTCAAGCTTTTTGTGTCTATAGAACTTAATCTATAAGAATTTTATTGTATATAAAGAGAATTGTGTAAATAGAGTATTGCTTTTTTTTTTTTTTAATAACAAGCCTTTTATCTTATTAAAAAAAATCTAAAAAGTAAAATAATGAAAATAATGAAAATGAGTTGTCCGGCAAATAAGCTGATGGGAAAATGAACTATAGGGAAGACATACCTGATGGGAAAGTAAGCAGTCAGGAGAGCTGTCGGGTAAACGTATCTGTCGGGAAATTGGGTGTCGAGAAATCTCGGTCTGATTCGGAATATTTCATTTTACTATTTCACTAATTAAAGCTGCAATTCGATATTACATCTTTCTTTATAGTAAATATTATTTTTACGAAAAAGTAGTATTTTATGCCTACAAATTTAATATGTTATCTTATACTATTAAGTGAGCAATATTTGTATATTTCACTGTTCTCGAAAACGGTAGCTCGGACAGTCACGAGATTTAACACAAAGGTGCCCCCCGAAGGGTCATTGTGCACACCGAAGTCAGATTTTCGAATTTTTGATTAGTTTTTTCTTAATTAATTAAAATGTGAAAAAAATAACCTTCTATAATTTCTGATAAATAAGCCATTTAAATTTTAACATTTTATCCATAATTTAATTGTTGCCAATTTTTTAATCGACAAAATAATAATAATAATAATAATAAAAAAAAAAAAAAAAAAAAAAAAAAACGTACATTTATTTAAAATGAGGAAAATAAATCAGAAAGATTAGAAAATAAATTAGAAATATCAGTCGCATCGTTACAAATAAGATACCAAATGAAAGGAAAAATTTTTGTAAATCCGATGCATTAAACAACTTACCAATCCGCGTTTGTAATGATCGATAGATGGCGCTTTTTCAGTTTTTGTTGTTAGTAAATATTATAGCCACGTGTATCTATTATTGTTCTTTTTGTTATTCTACTTAATATTCGTACTATAATTTCTCCGCCATTACATCATGGAAAATTGATTGCTTTTGGAAAAAAATATTTCAGTTTATTCAAAGTTCGATCGGAAGTAGATTTTTAACTGAAGTTGAACACATATTAGTTTCAAATCATCTGATTAATTCTTTACTTCCATTAGCCGAAGTAACTGAAATATTAAATTTGTCATTTGGAAATAGATGGAAGCTTAATTCTGGATTTCTTGGTCCTTTGGAGTTACACTGGAGCACACAACAGTATGTGTTATCTTTTTTACCGGATTTATTCATTTTTATTCAATAAATATATGTGAAACTAAACATCGGCATGCAATGGCGGCTGGATGGAAGCCGAATTAAAGCATGTTTATTGTAATTTCACCTTAGCCCACCAGAGGGCGAGCATTTCATTACAATCGCGGATCGGATGATTAGCTTTTTCTTAATTAATTAAAATGTGAAAATAATAACCTTCTAATTTCTGATAAATGAGCCATTTAAATTTTAAAATTTTATCCATAATTTAATTGTTGCCAATTTTTTTTTTCGACAAAATAATAATAATAATAATAATAATAATAATAATAAAACGTACATTTATTTAAAATGAGGAAAATAAATCAGAAAGATTAGAAAATAAATTAGAAATATCAGTCGCATCGTTACAAATAAGATGGCAACGGAAAGGGAAAATTTTTGTAAATCCGATGCATTAAACAGCTTATCAATCGGACAATTAGATTTTTTAAAATTAACTAAAGTATGAATTTTGGTGGCAACAGCAGAAGATTGTATGGAAACCGTTAGGAGAAAAAAAATGAAAAATCTGCTTCACATTAAGTCACATGATTTTTAAGTGGGATTAAAAATTGCAGTTTTCAAATTCTTTTAAAATTTCTCTCACGAACACAAAAATATAATATACAGCCTGTACCCCACAAGACCAACTTGCATTTCAAATTTCATCAATTATTTTGGTTAATAAACAAAAGTTATTATTTTTTTTTTTCAAATTAAGTTTTATTCTATCTTCGAAAAGATTTATGTGATCATAGATATAATAATATATATAGATCTATCATCCCCATATTATCGTGCAAAGATTTTTGATGCCGAAAAAAAAGCTTTGGAATCAGCCATTAAGTGGTATTGAAGGAAAAAAGGAAAAAAAGAAGAATGAATTTGAAACTATATCTGGAGCTTTTCATTCACCTTTAGTAAATAAATTATTCATGAATTTTATTTGCTAAAACATTCGTGTGTATTCACTCGGGGAAAGACTGCCATATTTTGGTAAAATCGCCGTCTTTTCCCGAGTGAAAAGGAATCACTTTTTTCTCCCCAATGATGAATCTATATATTATTACTATCTATGTATTACTACTATTATTACTATCTATGTATGTGATGAAGTTTAATATAGCAACAGCCATTTTAATCTAAGTAGCGCATCAAATATATAAAAACATAAATGATTTATTTTTACACAAAATTTACAGAACAAATGCAGTTTTAAAGTTAGGAAATTTATTTCAACAAGCACTATTTTAAACCTAAAAACTATTAAAAATATAAGCAGAATATAAAGGATTCTTATGTATAAACAAAAAAGAGTCTGATAAAATTATTAGCAAAATAGTCTTCCCCTTTTCATACACAAAAAAAAAAAAAAAAAAAAAAAAATCCATCGCTAATATGGCGACAAAAATTCAAAAGCCGCCAATGGAGTGACATAATAAAGTTGTGTAACACGATAATGTTTACCTATTTATTTATTTTTTTATATAATAATCACTATGCTAATTTATCATACAAACAAATGAGCCTCTGTGTGTTACTGCACTTGCACGCTGTCGAACAGAAATATTTGAAAAATTCAAATTAATATTTAAATAAATATATAAAAATATGTTTAATGGGAAATATATATAACCATAAAAAGATTAGTTGTCTAAAATACGGCAGAAATAGCGCTCATAGCATATTGTTACAAGGGATTAAGTCTTATTGTTACAATGGATTAAGTCTAAAATGGTGACAAAAATTCAAAAGCCGCCAAAGAGAACTATATTAAGGCTGTACTATCAGGTTTACAACCCATGAATTATATATAAACACAAAAAATTAATTGTCTCATGCGACAGACGTAGCCGGTCACAGCATATTGTAATATTTGGCGTGAAATTGCTGTCATTTAATGGTTGATTGGATAAACAAAATAAACATATGAAATAACGTAAAAGCAAATATTATGTTGTCTAAACCCAGTTACATTTGAGTCCAGTCCGAGTTACATGTGAACAACACGTATAGTGTTGTTCACATGTAACTGGGATTCAAATATAAAAGGGAAACTCCAATTTTTTCGATACTATCTATTTCGAAACTGTTATATAATAAGCACCTAAATGGAAGCTCATTGGTAAACTATTGTCGCAGGTAATAGGGACAAGCGCCCGAGTTGCAGTGGATGACCAAATCGCTGCCGAATGCAGCAGGGACCTGGAGCGAGCTTTTGAACAATTTCAGTAATTTATTTTATTTTATTTTTATAAAGCTATATAGAAAAGAGTTTCCTTTAAATTTAGTGGCCAGCGAAGCGGGCAAAGCCTGCTTGTAGTATATAATGATGAACATAAGAAAAAATAAATTTATCATTTTTAAAAGAAAATTTAGGATTTATTCATAGTTTTAATTTTTTTTTTTTTTTTTTAATAGCATCTCGAGATTTTAAAAATAAAAAAGAAAGAAAGAAATGCTTTGAGCTTTTTGTTTTTTATGTAATAGCTATTAAATTCTGCACAAACCAGAATTTAATTTAGTACAACAGAACTTAATTTAGCACGATGCGACGTGCACAGGCTCTCATTGTTCAGCTTGGTAGACACACAATGTACTGATTTCAGACGTCCTTTTTTTTTTTTTTTTTTTTTTTTTTTTTTTTTTTGTCATGTACGTTTGATCGTTTATTTATACCACTATCAGTAATATGAGGAATAAATGTCATTAATTTCTGAAAATTCTTTCATGATGTTACAATTTTCACAATCATGAGTGTATCTGCATAATTTAACATAATAAATGAAAAAAAAAGTTCAAATTCAGTACTTTGATGGTCATATTTAAAAATTTTGTCTACGTCAGTAAGTTTCTAAGGGTAGTGTTGGTAAAAGTTCTATCAATAACTAAAAATAGTTCTTTTTTAATTTAGTAGAAATCTTAAGCTTTTTATGAATATAAGCAAATAATTAAGTGAAGGAATATGGGGGACAGTTTTTCTCCTCACACAGAAATATAATATATATATAAAATAGCTTCTAAAACTATCAGGGTGAGATAAAGTAGTGTTGAGTGTCACACCATATTATTTTAGATACCATCATTCGGGAAATAATCGACGATATTCAATATGATCTAAAAAAAAAAAAGGCCTTATTTATTTATTTATTTACTTTATTTTATTTTTTTTTTAAAGGAAAAAAAAACATTTTTCTGAATTATTGAATTATTTGAAAATAAAACAGTTTTTTACTTACTGTGTTGTATTTTTAATTAAACACACAGACATAAACACATCAAGTGAGATGTATTAAATTACTAAAATAAATATTTTTTAAAGGCTGTTTACTAAAACTTCATAACAAATTTAATCTATTAAAAAGAAATAATAGTTATTTCTGTTACTATCATTATTATTATTTCTTTTGAATTTTTAGATATGTGAATTACATAGCTATAGTTAATAGTTAATCATCGTTAACTTTGATTTATATATAATAACTATTCACTGTTAAAAATGGTTTCTCAAAAATGAGCAAAATTGTCTCAAAATAGCTCCGAAATATACTTAAATTTGAAAAATCCATGTACTCATTTTTGAATAGATTGACACGCTCAAAAATGGGGATATTGGAATTTTTAGTGGTCAACCCCATTTTTGAGTATGTCAATATACTCAAAAATTAGTATATGGGATTTTCAAATTTAAGTATATTTCGGAGCTATTTTGAGACAATTTTGCTCATTTTTGAAAAACCATTTTTAACAGTGTTGCAATTATGTGTGGGGGAAAAAAATGTTGTTTTAGTTTCTGTAAGTGGATCTCTGTTTTCTTTCTGGAAAAATATTTACCGCTGTTGTGAATAATATCGTGAAATTCTGATTAAGAGTGATTTGATGAAAATAATAATATAATAGAAAAACTATCTCAGGTCTATACTGCAATTATTGTAAATTTAATATAAATACTATGTTAATTTTTGCAACCGTTCCTATTTTAATACTTAAAGTATAAACTTAAAAAATTCTTCATCTGCTGTTTCACTAACAAGCTGCATATTTATTTTGGTTTTAACGTTTTGAACAACTGTTATTTTTCCTTGAAATAATAACCAAGGTTTGAATTACCACCAAATGTCTTGTAATACTCACTACAATAGCTTACGAAAGTTAACTCATATTATTTCTGATGTGGGGTTACTACTGTCGGAAGTAATAAATAGAAATGGTTTATTTAATTCTTAACCTTTCACTCTAAACTGTGAATAGGCTTCAACTTAATTAAATTTTAACAAAGAAAATGTGCATAAAAATAACACTTTCAATAGTTCCTTAAATGTAAATAATCATTTATATTACTTTTTCTTTTCATATCATCATATAATAGAATAACGGAGTAGCATGATTCTTCAAGGATATGATCTTGGCCTTCTTGTATATGCGAAACAATACATATGAAGTTATGCGTTATTTTGGATGAAAGGTGTTCCTTTCTCACGGGAAACTTAATTTTACTTTCAATTTACCAGATATCCGTATAGAGAAAACAATTAAAATTAATCGATGCTAAAATAAGCAACTTGTCATATAATGACATCTCAAAAGACAATTGATCAATATATACTACATATTAATTACTTAAAAATATTTACTTTTCTTTACGTAATATAAATGTGTTCCCATGAAAGCCATATAATATTAATTTGTTTAGATTTTTTTTTTTTTTTTTTTTTTTTTTACACCCTCTTTTTTTAAGAGTAATTTTCTTCTTATTTAATCGTAATTATACATTGAAAAAAAAAATTGTACAAAAAAAATAGTGTTGAGAAAAAAAAAGAAAGGCTTTTATTAGCCGTGCTCTTAAATAATTGCAAATATTGACATATCTGCAACTATCACAAAAAGTAAGGAAAATATTAACAAAAGAATCTAAATGCATATACAGGGTGATCAGTTTAAAAGAGTACCCGTTGGTTTTTCTTATTACCCTTAAATCTGACGGATGTGGCAACTATTCTAACACTAAACTATAATTGTTTGAACTTTGTTTAAGTGTGGGAGACAATTTCTAACACT
The DNA here is from genome assembly GCA_963930645.1 of Salticus scenicus. Lineage (NCBI taxonomy): Eukaryota > Metazoa > Arthropoda > Arachnida > Araneae > Salticidae > Salticus > Salticus scenicus. The sequence goes on along the minus strand of OZ005648.1, from coordinate 78,316,183 downwards.
GTTGGACTGTTACAACTTTATGTGTGAGGTAAAACAGAAATAAAGACACACAGTGTTACTTAATACTATGATAGTTTTATTTTTTGAAAAACATAACTTAATTCAAATTTTTTGTATTATCATTCCTTACAGAAATGTTGAAAGTGTTCGCCACCATTTTGGACACGTCGAACTAAGTTTTTTGACACACTTCGCAGCATTGTTGGTGTTATTGACGCGATTTCTTCAATTCTGATTTGTTTTAATTCATTGGTGTTCGCAGGACTTCTCTGAAAAACCCTGTGAAATGATAATGATAATATAAATGTAATGTAGGAATGATAATGTAAAAAATTTAAATTAAATTTCATTTTTCATAAATAAAATTATCACAGGATTAAATAACTTTGTGCGTCTCCATTTCTGTTTTATCTCACAAATAAAGTTGTAACAGTCTAACAGTGTTGGAAATTGTCTCCCACACTTAAACAAGGTTCTAGCAATTATACTTCAGTTTTAGAATAGTTACCACATCCGTCATATTTAAGGGTAATAAGAGAAACCAACGGGTACTCTTTTAAACTGATCACCCTGTTTATATCTTTAAAACCAAAATGCATACACATACACACCTAAATGTATCATTGTACCATAATACACCAATTTTAAACACAATGCAAAACAGAGGGGGAAAAAACAGAAAGTCTAAAACTTTTTGAATATTAAAATAAACAAATTAAAAAAGATACTATTTGAATCACATTCTTTTTCAACAATTATTCTAAAACACATCTTCTTAAAATTATGCACACAATTATCTTATAAAACACCTACGATTTTTTTTTTCTTTTTCTGTATATCAATCATGATGTTGAAAATCTCATAAAAAGCAAGGTTATCAAAATCGAAAACAATTTTATGCAACTTTCCATCGAGTGGGTAAGACAGAATTATTATGTTTATTAGAAATACACAGATTAAAATCAGTCTTCATTTTTTTCGAAATTTGTGAGATTAAAAACAAATGGAATAATTCAAAACTTATTTGAAGATGAGATCTTTAAAGCAATTGCAAGTGAAATTTCTTGACTATGTACAAAACCTAATATGGTCCTTTATCAAGGTTAAAAATAAAGATGCAACGACGTAGTTCAAGCACTTTCACCACTAAATTGAGAAATCCATGTGTGGGAGATATGTGTGCTCTGATGAAGGTCGCCCTTAGGACATTTTTTGTCACTCTTTACTTTTTCTACAACTCGAAGGTCAAAACCTGCATTTTTATGTTGTCATGAAAAGCTGTAAAATATTTACTTTACAAGTCATCAGCCCATATCGGGTTTGTCATGGCACAAATCGCATTGTGGCTCTTAAATGAAGTTACACCCAGAATGAAAGCTTTTCATACCTTATTGACAGTATGGTATTCTTATGGTAAATTACTCCCCTGTGATTTTTTCAATTAATCTCTGTCCTTGTTTGTTACCTTTGCTGTTTAATTTTATTGGCGTCAACAATAAAAAAGGATATGCCTTTCAAACATTACTTACATTAAGAAATTCGTAACGGTGCGATAAATAAACACTGCCACTCAAACTTTGAAACTTTTTATCACATTAAACACATTATAGATTCGCAATTTGTTGACATAGGCAGTGCAATAACAGATACATTGAATAACTTACAAATGGTCTTAAACCATTCTAGTTCTTTGTGTTTTTGCCTTTTTTTTATGCAAAAAGACTAAAATAGATGGTCTAAATCGGCAGATATTAACTGTTTGTTGTTGTTACATGAATTTATATTCACTGTATTTGTCAAACATAATTTTAGCAATCACATTCTAAATGTAGTTTAAACCTTCGTTTTACGGTAAACGTTGCTTAAATTCTAAATATACAGTCGGCAGCAAAATTATTCGAGTGCTATCAATAATTCCTATGTAAAAAAGTACAGTTAATACTGCTTTGTTAAATAAATTCTTGTCGAGTCTAAGAACATGATTCGACAAGGATTTATGTAATAATTGTGCTGTCAATAGTATGGCTATTATTCTATTAGTCAGCAACATACTTAAATTATTCACAATATTGTTTTAAATAATGGAAACTTAGAAATATATTTATTGGATCAACAAATTTGAAGGTTTTCTTTTTACAAATACAAGATATTGTATTACAAACTTTGGATAAGTCAAATACGAATTTATACTTTTTCTTGAGGTACAACCAAACAATATCAGTAATTTTTTATTTATTTTATTTTATTTTATTTTATTTTATTTTTTTGTACTTTAGCTTATTTTACATCTTTGGTTATGGTAACTCGAACCAAATTCGCCGATAAATGATTATTAAATTTTATAATAAAATGAACCATTTCGATTTTTTAAAAGAAAACGAAGTGTTTATGAGAATTTTAAGAGTAATATTAAGAGTTAAGAGCTATATATTAAGAGTTATATATAAGAGATGAATTTTAAGATTTATCTCTCTTATATATAAGAGAGAGTTTTATATATTAAGAGTTACTAGTTACAGTTAGTCGGGAAACTGTTAAATAATATTTTAGAGGGTTCTAAATATTTTTGCTTTTGGAAATTGCATGTCTTTAAAATAAAACATGGATATAAACAAAAAATACTGATATATTTTTGTGTAATTCAATCTTAGTGGCATCATTTCAGGCATTTTTAATTCTATGACAATTAATATTAGAAACCATAGAGGATAATTTTGAAATGACGAAATACTATAGCTCGATAAATTTGGGTAACGGTAAAAATGAATGCATTTCTGTTATTGAATACAGTGCATGCCGATATCATAAATGATATTTTAAAATTGTTATGATCAAAACGCGTACAATACATAGAAAAAGTATGGGATGAAAACGGAAAAAATTTACGATGTCATGTGTGTAAAAAAAAAAAAAAAAAAAAAAAAAGGCTAACACCGAAAGAGATAAAATGACAAAATTGACTAGAAAAAGGCATCGAAGAGCTGGAATGGATGGGTCGGGGCATTAAAGCTATCGTCCAGGGTTTAATACGTCTCGCTAATTATGTGACTCTTGTACGCACTTTGGTTATGATATCTTTATGGTGAAAATAATTCTTTTAAGGTACTTTTATGTGAAAAGGAGCCAATTTTGCCGTGTTAAGAAAATAACAAATTTGGAA